>JARHVA010002366.1:1647500-2377500 GCA_037957365.1 Torreya grandis
GATATAAAGTAAATTTTCTTAGCGAGAAATTAGGATGTAATAATTTAAGTCTTATTATAGCACTCTAGTAGACACATGATAAATAGATTGGCTAGAAAGATTTATAACAATAATCTTATTCTCATTTGTAATGCTATTCTTCTATTTAATCCAAAGTATATCAAATTTATTATTTTACTTATCTCTATATTTATCAAGCATAATCTTCATAATACCAGATGAAGATAATTCTAACCTACTCCATAAATCATGGTGCACAATACTAGTAAGTTTCAGATGTAATCTAAATAATTCATCTGAAAGCTTACAAAAATATTTTATGACATGTTTTAATTATGCCCACATGATAGATATATTTTCAGACCTCAATACATGTTTATTATGATGTTGAATCCTATGTTTAATAGTTGTTAACTATGGAACTATGCCACGGTCCGTAAATTTCTTTAAAAATTTAAATTTACAAATTTTATGATCCTTTTTATTCAAAGTTTCTCAAAAATATGAACTTCATCAAGATTTTCCCTTCTTTGGAGGGATACTAATAAATCATTTATAGTGATATGCATAAAAAAATATAATAAATAATTAGAAAACTATGCTAAGGTGATTTAAAACTCTCAATGTTTCAAGCCTTATCTAAGGCCCATCATTAGGAGGAAGAGATCAATAAGATCTGTGAATTAAAAAAATATATTAATTATTATAAATAATGATTATAATTAGTTTAGGGTGGGTTGTGTTAACTGATCATCATTAAACTTATTTTTAACAATACAAATAATAGTTTTCCAGTTGTCTTTAAGAATCCAACTTCCATCTTTATTTAAATTGTTTGGGTTCTTCTCAATTTACACCAATTATTAGAGATGCCTACTCATGTAATGATCATATTTAGAGATAATATTGACTTTATCCATGAAAATATGGTGATCATAAGTATAAAAATAATCTTTTAGGGTATATTTTTGGACTCATTTGTGGGAAAGATCAACATAATTCTCTTTTATTCTAACTTTAAATGAATGACCTACTTCACTAATGTATACCTTACCACAAATGCATTGAATAACATAGATTCTTATGTAACAGTTGGGGTTAGTTTGATCATTATATTTATGAAAAAATTTCATGATTTAATTAGGAGGGGGAAAGTACCTTGATGTTTCTTATCCTAAGGATCCTCGCTAACTTATATGTAGTCCCTTTGATATATGAAAGAGTAACCATGTTCATATTTTCTTCCTCAGGTTATATAATGTCAAGTTCCTTTTGTGTTTAGTGGATAATATTTTTAATTTTTCATTCTTAATAACCATTCCTTTTTAAAACCCTAGAGATATGTTCATTTTATTTATTAAGGTGATCTTTATCAGAGATTCTCAAAGCACAATTCACCAAGGTGTTTATTATTATTTTTATCTTTTTTGCATAAGCGATGGATAAGCTAGACAAATCATTAATATGATGTTATAAATTCATGTCTTCCAATGTCAAGCATAAAGCTCCTATGTATCCCAATGTCTCAACTTTAGCTAAAGAGAGAACCTTGTCAGGTGTCCTTTTGATGGTTAAAATATCTAAAAGTAAGGAAGGTAAGAAAAAACATGTTGGCCTTCTTGATGGAAATTTATAAGAGATTAAGCATGTTGGTCACCCTCAAGATCTACCTTCAATCCAAACCATTCTCTCTAGTTATCAATTGATAATTGACAAACTTATCCTGAAGTACAACATGCATGTTATATTTTCTTAAGAGGTTGCCTATATTCTCATGGGTAAGGACACACTAGCTGAATTCTACTCTCACATGAAGGCATTCCTATATTTATATGATGTAATTATGTCTAATAAAGAAAATAATACTTAAATCATATGATCAATTTAATATTTTTGTTAAGTACTATATTGCATACTTTATTTTATCTTCCTCCTTGAAATTAAATTCACCAAGTATACTATTTATTGAATGTATTAAGTTATTAATGTAATTATATGGGTGAGGGCCCTAATATAATTATGATACCATATCAAAAACCTACTTATCTTGACATGTAGAATGGGCATGTGATCATTCTACATAATTGTATAAGAATATATTGGCTCATTAACTTCGTAAGAGATAATATTATTATATCATGTATTTTTAATGGGAAATAAAAGTACAATAGGTTTATTTATATTTTATACATTTATTGCATTATTATTCATAATTAGTCTTTATATTTTTTTAATTATTAAATCCTTATTTTAATTTATTCATAGTCTAGGGAATGTGCATGGTCATCCTAAATTTGTGAGATTGTGCCACTTGTGTCAAGTTTTCACTATTCATAGTATTTGAATTACTTGTCTTATCTATCCTCTCATTTTTATGACTCCCAATTGACTAATTTATATTTTGAATTTTCACATGTATGTAATTATGATTAATTAATGATATAATTGGTGGTTTGCATTACTTCAATTTGATTCATGAATCTTCCTACTAATTTAGTTGTAGCCACTCAACTTGCCCATTTTACTTAGGTATTTAGCCTCAGATATCGTGACATATTTTCTCAACTCTCCTATCCTATTTTCATTTACGTGATGGTATTTTCATGACCAAAGACTACTATTTCTTACTCTTATTAGTAAACTATTATTTATGTATTTTTAACTTGTGTGTATATTTTTTCCAAGCTGTTATTTACCTTTTTTTAAATTGGTGTTTCATTTTTCCCTTGTGTATTTCTTGCATGTCATTGATTTTCATTTTCTAATTATTAATATTTTTGATTTTTTTAAAATGGGCACATTCTACACGTTAGATAAGAATGTTATTAATAATAATCCAATAGTCTTCTCTTGTGTAGAATCTACATGTTCCTATTCTACACAAAATAAAATATTGGATTCTTAATTTAAAATGTTATTGTTGGGTCTAACATGTCCCTTTTCATATAAGAAAAGGGGGACCCTGTGAGGAAAAAAAATTCCCCTTTATTGAGACCAGTCTGAACCTCATCTAATTTCAAAATCTTAATCATTTATCATATCCACTCTCTAATTTTTTTGTTTTAATTCTAATAAAGTCACATTTTTTAGTATTTAAGTATATTTCACAAACTATTTATTTTGAAAAGATGAGTCCCTTTGTCTTTTTTAAAATTTATTTTTTATTCATAGAAAATTTGGAAGATAGGTAGGTCCTGTATGCACCCAATTTTTGGATGGTACGACATTATTGGCATGATAGCTCTAATGATGATGTAGTGACCTCCTAATAATGCTCAAATAGGAACTATATAACATTTTATCCTCTTTTGATTCCCTCTCTCCTAGGTACCTCAAAACCTCCTTTTGTTTTCCCTTATATCTTCCCTATTCCTATTTTCAAAAAATTGTAATTAGTTATAAAACTAACCAACTAGGTGATGGAACTTCCCTATGAGGTTATAAAACCACCACACTAGTGATGGGTTCATCATGATAGTTATGTAGACCACTGCAGCAGTTCCATCCTAAGAGGGTAGTTTTTTTATTAAATTAAGGGTGGTTTTGTAATATATAGTATAGGTTTTCCCCTCAAAAGAGGTGCTTATGTAACTACATGGGTAGTTCCATCACCATTATTGCATCTTCTAATTTTGGCCTTTGTGATTCATTCCTTGACATGTTTTTCATGTTCATTGTTTTGTTTCTTAATTTTTATATCCAAAATCCACCTCTAATCAAGCTAATATCACTCCATTTACTATTTCCAATCATTTTGAGCCCCTCCTAATTTCAAATCATAGTTCAAATAAATTAAAATCCTTCATGCAATCTTCATTTCACTTCTACAAGTAAGCCAATTTTGACTTGATTTTTGATCTACAAATTTGCATTAGAATTTTAGAGTTTTGAATCCTTTGTAACCACATCTTGATTAAAATTCTTTAGATATGTTTATTTGATTAATTTCATGTTTGACTACATAGTTATAAACATGGAGAGCCATTTTTATTATAACCAAGTCTCTACAAATGGTTTCTTCAATCAACCTCAATTAATTTTTCCTTGTTTAGAGATATGTTTGTCTCCTTATTATCCAATTTATGATAATAATTTATTCACCTTAATTATACAAGAGTTCTTGACATCTTCATTTGACCAAAAGGAGCTAGTATACTGAGGACCATAATGCAATAAATTTATTGCCTTCAGCTAGTCTACATCAGGATAAGGTTATGTTAGCTTAAATATTTATTTTGTAAAAAGGTAAGTTATTATTGGATAAATATTTTCTTTTGTCTCTTCCTTGCATAAAAATAGTTATTATTTTCATGTATTCATTTCAATATATTATTTCAAAACACAATATTTCATTTAAATATTAAGTGAATGTTAAAAAATAGATCATATATTTACACACATTAAAGTAACCAGTTTTTATCTTTAGAACAAGTTGTTTTATTCTCAAAACAAAAAATTAGTGACTAGTAAAAACCCTAGACAAACCTAAGTGAAAAAGAAGTACCATTTTGACTCTAATTTTCATTCATTGGATCAATTAAGAATGTTATTTTTATTTATTTTTATTAAATAAAATATAATTTGGATCATTCATTTTCATTTCAAATACAATTTTCATAACTATCATCCAACACCTAAAAATTCTAAAACTCATTCTTGACTTGTTTAGGTGAGAAAAAACTCTAAGAACATCATAGTATTTAATGTTTGGAGATTAGATCTTTATTAAGTCATTTTCATGTTAAGATAACATAGTTTTCATATTATATCCATTAACATATCAATCAAAAAGTACAAAAACAACTCCATATGGCCTACATCTATAAAGGTTAAAAATCAGCATTTGCATAGCTAAAATAGATATATATCTCTCACACACACACTTTGCATTCATTAAAAATTAATTAGGAAAATAAAAAAAGGTTTTTTTTTATTTAGTTTCAGTTTTTTTATTTCTTTATACTTTAATTTATTAATTTCATCAAGTAATTGGCTTTCATTTCGGTTAAACATTCATAAAAACAAAAAACATTACAAAAAATCCTTGCCCAACTATGGAATCCAAATAAAACCTTACTTCTAAAAATAAAACAATTACTTATAAAATCCATATAAACATTCTCATATGCTTACACATTTCCTAATCCCTCTTGGATGATGTTTCTTGAAACACCTTTTCTTATTAGAGAAACTCTCTTCCCTAGGGTTAGACCACCTAGTCCCACAATTGTCATACAATTTAATATAAATATCAAGCTTAGGAGATAGGTATCCCATTAAAATCCATTACCCTACCTCATTATTGACTTTATAAATTCCTTAGAGGAACAATAAAATATTATTGATCAATTGATTATTGTCTTTCCTTGGAACATAGGTTATCATTAAAAAGTTATTCAGGCCTAGGTTCATGTTCTCACATCTTTCTTCTCCTCAGGTTTAACCTCCTCATATTCATTCACATTTGGGTATGAAATTGACTCAACATAGTCAACCCAATAGAGTGTATATATTTATTCAAGTCTTTTATCCTAATCTCCCTCATTTCAATAGTTTTAACATTAACTAGGAGCTTCACCTCCT
The DNA here is from genome assembly GCA_037957365.1 of Torreya grandis. Lineage (NCBI taxonomy): Eukaryota > Viridiplantae > Streptophyta > Pinopsida > Cupressales > Taxaceae > Torreya > Torreya grandis. The sequence continues at coordinate 1,653,084 of JARHVA010002366.1, forward strand.
TATGATCTCAAAGATCGAAGGACCTTGGAACTCTATTTCCACACAGATTGATGTTCTCAATGACCAATGTGATTCTAATTAGGTATCTTGGTTCCATCATAAGAACCCCTTACTACCACATATTATAAATCTCATTCAACCCAATACCCATCCCAATCCATAGCCAATTCATTGTCATTTTCCTTAACCTCATCTCTATGAGTTGAGTGCATAATTTAGCATGTGATATTCATGTGTGCACAAATTTTTAAACCCAACATGAAGGAATTACATATTATTTGTTTTTTTGTTAATTCTTATTATCCATTCTCCCTTATCAATTTTCTCTCCTCCTTCCATTTATTATATAGGTATTCATATGCCCCAAGAATATGTCTAGATAGGACATAAGCAGATTTATTTGTCTAGAGGGATATAAGAGAATCCAAATAAAATCTAGTGAGTTATCATTGGTTAGTTATATCAAACCAACCTTAAACACCAATGTATAATACTAATTCTATGATTACTCTCATCCTAACACCCAAACAAGGAATGGGGTCTCTATTTAGGAGATATGGGATGTATTTAAAACTATGAGCAACCACTTAAAATCTAATGATATGACCCTCACTGGGGGAGGTAAAGTTACTCCTCATATGGAGACCAGGTTATAAATCAACCTAAAAATTCTAGATGTGAAAAATGTTACTATACATGAACATTATCTAAGAAGGATATGCCAATTTAAAGATAAGGTTAATCATATGCAAGTGACTGCACATCTCCCTAGTTGGATCCAAGACACATTTGAGCCACATATCCTAACCAAAACCACTACCTATATGGATTCTAATCCAATCAAACCTTTTCAAACTAACCCCTCTCATGCCTCCACTCCTCTTATGCAAAATATTTTTAGGCTCTACATAGTAATTGGCATAGACTAACTCATCAACACCCTAGTAGGTCCCATTTGTGTCTTGGAGAGAAACCATAAAGATTTAGGTTGGGGTATGAACCCAAATTCCCTTACATAAGATAATATTTATTCTTATCTTATCCAAATGATCTCCCATAAAACACCATAAGATGCAGGATCATCTACGGGTGCATAGTCTATTTCATTTGTCTTAAGTATATTGAATGAGTTTTCTTACAAAAAGTTGTAATTCAAATTGTAATTTGTTTAAAAAAATGATATTGTGGGAAAAATAAGCCATGACACCTTATCAACATATGGAATAAGGTGAATCAAAACATAATTAGTGTGTATTAGTTGGATTCTTTGGATTGAAGGATATTGTTAAGTCACTTTAGGAGGCTACTGAAGCTGTTGAGAAATTCTAGGAAGACTTTCTAAGCATAGCTAAGACAAGTATAGCTGGTGCCTACCCTTGGAGAGTTCATTAAAGAGGATAGAGGGATGAAGGGGAAAAGAAGGAGGATCTCTAGGATGAAGAAGAGGAGTCATGAAGGCCATTCATCCTGTATTATCCTATTTTATCCATGGTGACAGAAAGCCAAGTCTTGGGTTGCTGAAACTTGAGAAAATCGTAGCCCAGTTCCAAATAGAAAGAGAAGGGGACTTCCATTTTGACATGGAAAACCATTAAAGGAGCTCAAGTTTGATCTAAGATGAGCCATAAAGATAAAGGCATTGAGTTAAAAAGAGCCTGTTTGCTAAGGCAATTCATCTATGTGGCATATAGCCTGCAAGTGTTGAGATTGATGTTATGGTGACTGGGCAGGAAATTCAATCTGCGGCCTCCTCATATCCTTACCCTGAATGGATCCATGATGCCATTCTTACTACTCCAGATTATTCCATTCATGGTTTACTTGACATAAGTGATAGTGTGTAGGAGCTGGATGTGGTAGAAATCAGAGAATTGCTTATAGTCCACATTGGCCATCGTTGTTGTTGGGGAAGTCAGCCTGCTCGAAGATGGCATATACATGTAGTAGAAGATTAAAATGCATATGTTGACACCATAGAAACTTTCATTGAATAAAGAGATGTCATCAAAGAAGTAGAACCATATGATGGTAGAAAAATAGATGGGTCTGACTCTGGTCCAGAACCTAAACCTTGGGAATTGGATATGAGATCTAAATTTCCATTTCTGTTTGTATCACAAAAGGAGGCTAGGGTGAAAGTGCCACATTCTGAAGTTGTAGACAAGTGTTCAACTTGTTCTAGGCACAGTGAGATAGCATTTCCAACATGCAATGGTAATAGAGATCCTAGATTTTATACAACATAGGTAACGACTATATGTGCAATTTATCATGGAAGAGGATTAATTGCTCATGCCAATGGATCAAACACAATATGTGGGAATTTTAAAGTAAAAGGAAGGCTTCCTTGTTTTACTTGTCAATCCCATGGACTACTCAAGTGTGAGAAGTGTCGGGGAGATGGTTCTCTCCTTACCTGAAGGATTGCTATAGCAAGATGGAGGACACTTACAACAAGAAAAGTCAGTGCACCATTTATTTTTCTCAGGCCAAGAAAGGAATGAGAGTTTGAGTAAAGATGAAGGTACAAACTTTGAATTTGAAATAGAATGTTGTGTTATTAATGAGCATGAAGAACCTCAGTGTAAACAAAGAGGATTTGAATTCAATCTAAGAATTCAAGAGTGGGATTTCATGTAATTTTAACACAGTCTAGATTTCCAGTGCATCATTTTGGTATCAGAGCTAGTAAGCTCCTAGAAAAAGGAAAATTTTGTACTCTTCTAATTAGTTTTTGTAGAGATAATGTACTTTGTGAAGTTGTAAATAGAAGAAAAAAATTGTAGTGATTGAAGTAAGTGAAGAAGGTAATAAGAAAATTATTGACAAGTTGTTTTCAAGCTCTTTAAAGAGTAATTGTTGTTGCAGTGAAGAAGTTGCAGGTTCAAGGCAGTCAAACCATTGAGGCTTAAGATGAGAAGAAGTTAAGGAAGGCTTAGTGAAGAGCTAAGAGAAGCTCAAAATTAAAGGAGCAAGTGAATGCTCAAGAGGAAGATCCAAAGCAAGGTAAGCTTGGATTTGTGATTTGTGTTTCTTGAAGTTTTGTATAAAGAGTTGTTGTAGGATTAAGAAAAGGATCAAAAGACTAGGATGAAAAAGGCCTAGGTAAGATCAAGGAGATTGTCAAAAGACCAGTCAAGGAGAAAGGCTTGGGTGAGACAAGAGGACCTAAAGGGATCAAGAGACCAAGGTGGAAAAGACTTGGGTGAAGATCTCAGAAATGGAAATATTGCTAAGAAAAGAGTAGAGCAGCAAGGTACATGAGGACACCAAGAAGAAAGCAAGCACCCCAAATCAGAAAGGTATGATTAATATTGACTTTGATAAAGAGATTGCTAGTTTGTGGAAAGATTTAGCTAAGATTAAAAGCATGTTTGAATCTGGGATGCAATCAAATGAGAAAGTGTGGGTATGGCCAATGAGGAAGAGGATGAAGTGGCCAATTAATCTCCTAATAAAGAGGAGAAGAAGGCAAAATGAGATTGCCAAGAAGAGAGAAGCCCATAGAGGCTTGAAGAAGATAAGAAGGTTGCCAAGAGAGCAACAAAAAGAGGAAGAGATTGTGAAAAATGTTCTCATTGTGGAGAACAAGAGAAGAGAAGAAAGAAAAGATGAAGTGTTAGGAAGATCACTTGAGAAGATGAGAGTTTTGGTGAAGAGAACACTCATAGGGACCTTGTGGTCTCTTGTTTTTATATCTAATGTTGTCTTTGCATGGGTAATTGTAGGTATGAGAAGCCTTATGAAGGTCAAGAGAAGGGCCTTGGAGAGTGAGGAGATTGGTGCAAGAGAAGACACCAAGTGCATAAGTGAATGTGTAAGAGAAAAGAAAAAGTTTGCTGTTGTTGATAAAGAAGAAGAGATGCATTAGTTAATGCATGAGGGAGATGTTGAGGAACCCCTACAAGTAAGAGAAGATATGGAAGATGAAGATGACTTCCATGATGCCATTGAAATCTAAGAAGAGGCAAGAGAACAGTCAAGCACAAATGAAGAGAAAGATTGCTCCATGGATCAAGCTATCAAAGAGGTAAATGAAGTGTTAAGACCTGATTTTGATTGTTATGGTGAGCATGAAGATGTTAATACATAGGTTAGAAGAGGAAAGAGGAAGATGAAGTCCTCACACAAAGCAGTCAATCATGGATACATAATGCCTAAGTGGATGGTGAAGCACACAAGCAAGAAAAAAGTAAGCAAGCAGGCAAGTTTACCTTATAAGATTGATTTTTCTCATATTCCTAATATGAATGTAGATGTGCAAGAAAATAAAAGGAAAAACAAAGTTGGTTTTTTAGTAGTGTCACAAGAGCATGGTTATAGGATGCCTAAATGGCTTGTGAAGTCAATTAATAAGAGAAAGAATCAAATGTGGGTACCTAAGAAGGCAAAAGGAGAAGATGTGAGTGTTAAGGCAACAACACCAAGAAGTCAATGGAAGAGGATTGAACGTGATTCAAGAAACCAAGAGAATGAAGATGAGATGGTGAGTATGGAAGAGGCATTCCATGAAGATAGGATGCTTGAGAGGTATACCAAAGAGGTAAAAGGTAAACAAATGGTTTATGATGATGTTTTTGAATCCTTTAATGATCTTTTCATGAGAAATGAAAGATGGAAAGTAGCTATGTGGACTAATATGCAGCAAGGAGAGAGTTCCAAATGGATGGATGATGAGGAAAGGGGAAATTATGTAGCAAAGTAATGCCTCGTTGAAAATAAAGAACAAACAAGATGGCTTCAAGCAGAGATTGAAGAGACTGAGGAGACACAAGGTAAGGATACTACAATTGTATTGATGAGTATATTGAAGAAGTTGGTTTGCATGAAGATAGTTCAAGAAAGGATGAGATGAAGAGTAAGGCTAGTAAGGAACAAGCAATCTTTCAAGTTGATGAGCCCAAGTTTGATGAAGATGGTGAGATAGATGAGAGCTCACTAAAAGAAGAGTTAAAGATGTTGGAGGAGCTATTTGGTCATTCAAGAGAGATGAATGAAGGTACAAGCCATGGTGAAGACACCATTGGTAAGAATGAATCAATAAAAGAGCAAACCTAAGAGGTCAGGATAGTTTTGATCAAGGAACAAGAATGTGAAGGCAGCAAAGAGGCTTCATGGCCTAAATATTTTGATTCTAAGGTGGCTTTGAATGTTTTGTATGCAGGTATGAAGGTTGCTAAAGTGAATGATAGACATGAGTCATTGGAGAAGCTCATGAAACAAGAACAACAAGAAGATCTAGAAGACATGTATGAAGATGAAGAAGCATGGAAGCGAGAGATGGCAGCTGAGAAAGAAATGAGAAGAAGGACATACCAAAAAAGGAAGAAAAGCAAAATAAAAGACAAAGACTATCAAAGACAAGCATTGGTATTGGTAACAAGACCTTGGGATCCAGGGATAGAGTGAAGACTAAAACATTGAGGAGATATATGTTTCTAGAGGGAGAGTATGATGCAGGAGCATCTACAGGTGCATATTCTATTTCATTTGTCTTAAGTATATTGAATGAGTTTTCTTACAAAAAGTTGTAATTCAAATTGTAATTTGTTAAAAAAAATGATATTGTGGGAAAAATAAGCCATGACACCTTATCACCATATGGAATAAGGTGAGTCAAAACATAATTAGTGTGTATTAGTTGGATTCTTTGGATTGAAGGATATTGTTAAGTCACTTTAGGATGCTATTAAAGTTGTTGAGAAATTTTAGGAAGACTTTCTAAGCATAGCTAAGACAAGTATAGCTGGCACCTACCCTTGGAAAGTTCATTAAAGAGGATAGAGGGATGAAGAGGAAAAGAAGGAGGATCTCCAGGATGAAGAAGAGGAGTCATGAAGGCCATTTGGCCTGTATTATCCTATTTTATCCGTGGTGACAGAAAGCCAAGTCTTGGGTTGCTGAAACTTGAGAAAACCGTAGCCCAGTTATGAATAGACAGAGAAGGGGACTTCCATTTTGATATGGAAATCCATTAAAGGAGCTTGAGTTTGATCTGAGCTAAGCCATAAAGATAAATGCATTGAGTTAAAAAGAGCCTGTTTGGTAAGGCAATTCATCTATGTGACATACAGCCTGCAAGTGTTGAGATTGATGTTGTGGTGACTGGGCAGGAAATTCGATCTGCAACCTCCTCATATCCTTACCCTACATGGATCCATGATGCCATTATTACTACTCTAGATTCTTCCATTCATGGTTTACCTAACATGCAACCAGCTTTCAAGGAAAATCTTCCCAAGGGAACTGACAGTGTGTAGGAGCTGGATGTGGTAGAAATTAGAGAATTGCTTATAGTCCATGTTGGCCATAATTATTATTGGGGAAGTCAATCTGCTCAAAGATGGCATATACATGTAGTATAAGATTGCAATTCATATGTTGACACCCTAGAAACTTTCATTGAAGAAAGAGATGTCATCAGAGAAGTAGAACCATATGATGGTAGAAAAATAGATGGGTCTGACTCTGGTCCAGAACCTGGACCTTGGGAATTGGATATGAGATCTGAATTTCCATTTCTATTTGTATCACGAAAGGAGGCTAGGGTGAAAGTTCCACATTCTGAAGCTGTAGACAAGTGTTTAGCTTGTTCTGGGTGTAGTGAGATAGCTTGTCCAACATGCAATGGTAATAGAGATCCTAGATTTTATACAGCATAGGTAATGACTGTATGCACAATTTATCATGGAAGAGGATTAATTGCTCATGTCAATAGATCAGACACAATATGTGGGAATTGTAAAGGTGAAGGAATGCTTCTTTGTTCAACTTGTCAATCCCATGGACTACTTAAGTGTGAGAAGTGTTGGGGAGATGGTTCTCTCCTTACCTGAAGGATTGCTATAGCAAGATGGAGGACACTTACAACAAGAAAAGTCAGTGCACCATTTATTTTTCTCAGGCCAAGAAAGGAATGAGAGTTTGAGTAAATATGAAGGTACAAACTTTGAATGTGAAATATAATGTCATGTTATTAATGAGCATGAAGAACCTCAGTGCAGACAAAGAGGATTTGAATTCAATATAAGAATTTGAGAGTGGGATTTCATGTAATTTTAACATAGTCTAGATTTCTAGTGCATCACCATATCAACAAACCTACATGATTCCACTATAATAGGAGCCTGTAAACCTACCAAATCATGTCTCTAACCAATCCCTTGGGGACATCTTTACCATGAGGTCGCCAACCCAAAAATTTATAAACTTCTTCCATTATCTTAGACTCATACTCAAACATCCTTGGGGAACATGTACACCTATGCTCTACCTTTTAAAAATGATGTGGTGTTTAATAACCCACAATTATTCACACCTCTAATTTATGTGCATCCCACATATACTCCTCCTAAATAAACAAGCTATATCTCACCTTGCCCAGCTTTAGGCTACATGAAAAATATGTATAGTCTACTACAAAAAACCACCACCTATCTTATATCTAATAATATCCCACCTTAATTTCATATGTATTCAAAATCTACTAAGCTAGATAGATATTTTTTTTTACTTTTTCCACCCAACTTATCAAGCTTCCCTTATCCCCCATAGCATTTACCAAACTAACCCCTATGTGATTCCACCTTTCCACATGAGTCCTACTATGACAAAAATAGAATTTAACAACATGTTCAATTACATTTAATACCTTAAGGAGCCTCTTGATCTCAATATATTATGGTTTATTCTTCCTCATCCCCTATTTAAACTTATTAAGTTCAAAGGGGAAGGACATCCCAACACACATGTCAAATCTCATGCTACAAATATTATGTAACTTCTAACTTGGTTGGGGTTGTTTCCAAAATATTCCATAAAGCCCTATAGAGAATAACACTTGACTGGTATTACCACCTCATTGAGGGGTCTATATATTCTTTTCACCAACTCATGGTTGAATTTTCCAAATATTTTGTTATGAACAAAATATTAAATATTGACATATGAGAGTTATTGCACATCAAACAAGAACCCAATTAATCCACTAAACATTTAATAATGAGATGAAAACATGTAATATATTTCTCTACTAATATTCCCTATATAGATTAATGGGAATTATGTGACCTCTTCTTTCACTCCCTTTACAAGGTGAGGTAGGATGTTCATAAATTCCCATATAGATCCAATGAAGAAGCTATTGAGAGTGCCTTGTGGATTAACCAAAAAGCCATTTATAGTGGTTGGTGAACTTATGAGATGAATGGATGCATCATCACCCCAAACCAAAAAATAAGGTATTTTAAAATGTGAATCCAAATAATATCAATAATCAAAATCCCAAGGTATTAAATTGAAACATGAATGCCTCTACTGATGGTGTCAATGACCATAATAAAAAGCTAAAACCTAAAAATAACAATCAATATATACTCATGATAAACACTAATTCCACTAATGATACAGGTGATAGGATCTAAAATACCACTCCTTATATTCACATTATTGACTTCAACCAAACACCACCATACAATATGAAACACCAAAACCATAATCAAAATTAGTATCAATATGTCTATAAATTCCCCAAGTTTTAGAAAAAAACTATTACTAAATAAATAATCCACAAGGGCTTGGTCAACAAGGGTATAACATGAGGCCTATGGAATATTATTGTAATGTCTATTTCCTCTTCCACTAGGTCCTTAGACATGATACTCATAATTCTAGAGAATATAACAAATTTATCCAAAGACTCCCAAAATGCCAAAGGCCAACATTTTTTGATATCTTATTTAGGAATTCTAGTATAAACACCTAAGCCCTTCAAAATTTTCCATATCACCCCTAAATATCATAATATCTAAATATATTAAAATCACTTGATTCAACATAATTATCCCAGAATGACATGCACTCATGATGCCAAAACCTCCAATTATAAAACTCATAAAACTAATGTTGTTTCTTAGTTATGTGTAAAAGATAAAATTATAATTATTTTAGTTTTATATTTTTAAATTTAAGATAATTACATTACTATTACTCACATCAAAGAGTATTATCCTATGACTCTTCATCCCTTAAACATTTTGGAAATTGAGTATATCTTGAAACCCATGGAAAATTATGACTTGATCTTAGATTTAACCAAGATGTTATCCCACATTTCATTCCTTGATTTTATTAAGAACTCCCATACCCATTGGTCAGTCTTTCTTGATGCCCTAGAATTGGGGTATTTATCTAGTGTTATTCCTTTTCAAGCTTATATCAACCACATTGATCTAGATATGTTTCCACTTGGTAAAAAATCTTGAGACTCTATCTATTTTTTTATTTACATAGTCTTCTATCAAATATAATATGGTGAGAAGGGTATATTCAAACTTTTTACTACAATTTTTGATTTAAAAAAATTATGTGAAGAGGGCCATGGTCGATGTTAGAGTGACTATAAATATTGCACCCTTTTAATTCCTAAAAAAGCTTGGTTATAGGGAAACCAATTTTTATATGATACATAATACCCTATGAGGATATTATAGCCTCAAATATACCTCCATAGGGACCATTTTACTCTTAGTCACTCTAGGTCCCAAAATGGTACTAACTAAGTTCTATGTCATACATAAATATAACAATTATAATATGATCATGGGAGATCCTTGGATACACATGATGAAGGTTGTACCTTCAACCTTATTTCAACAAATCTATTTGTTACACCTAGGAAAGGTCTTTTTAGCCTAGGGGTATCCTAAACCTTTTGATATTCTACAAGAAACTATGCATAATCATCCCAAGTTACACATCAATTACCATATACCTACCAATGGGGTTACAAAACCCCTAAAGTTGGTCGATGTTACTAAACCCATGAAGCCTAAAGTGGTTATCTTAAATAAGGGACTAAAATACTCTAAAATATATTAAAATATAAATAATAATAAAAATATGTATAGATGGTTTAAAATATCACTAATACATAACCAATCACCTATTAAACAATTTATGCCATGTTTATAGCTAATATCATCAATCTCTTTGAGAATGACACAATGTTCATCCTTCCATTTGACCCATGAAGGGTAGGGACCTATGATTTATTTGAGTCTCAAATATATCAACCTTAAGAAGGATTGGATACTTTACCTAAAATTTTCATGATAGAGGTGTTAAATAATGAAGTAATCCCCTTTCATAACAATAACCCCAGTAGATACTAGCATTATTACACAGTGCTCAACCACACAATGATAATCCATGCTTAACATTAAACTCTTATTTATTTTGAGCTTATTTAGAGCATAATATTGGATTATGATATGATAAGTCCATACCAATTTTATATAGATCTTGAGCCATTGGATTTTTTTGCTTCTAAAATTTTGGTTGTTCTACTTTGGCTTGCATCTACTTATACTTCCCATCATGTTCCAAGTCCTCAAACAAGAAACTCAACCATTCCTTCTCCCCAAGACATGTTATTGTTCAAGGAGAGGTTTGATATTGTGATAATATGTAATATATAAATAAACAATTATACACATATTTTTAAAGGGGACCCCCTCTTCCCTTTACAAAGATAGAAGACCCTAGAAAGTCACTCACTAAGTTCTTGTAGGATTTCCCACATATAACAATGGGATAAATAATACTACCCATGTATTATCAATAGTAGCATAAGATGTATAATTATGTCCACACACCTCTTACACTAAAATTATATCTTAATTATGTTAGAGTACTCCCCACATCAAAACATGATCTTAAGTATGTTGATATATTGCCCATACTAAAGAAAATACCTAGTAAGTAGCCTTATAAATTTATGGAGGTGTTTACCAACCCCAAACTAGAGGTTAGAAATAAACATTTTTAGTTTCTATAAGTTCTTCAATTTATTCATCTAGAACATAAGAGTATACTTTTCAAATTTCTATAAATCCTTATATTCACCCCATAAAGGAGATATGATCATTATTTATCTAAGTCTTAAGACCAAGAACCTCAATTAGGGTTATTTGACATTATCGATATCCATATGGTTGAGATATTAGAAGACCAAGGAAGTTCACTAGATGACTATCCCTCTTACAAACATGACTAGTGGGTCCTCTACTATGATGAGGCCAAGTGTTTCCTAGGTGCTGAGGTAAGAGTTATTCTCATTTATCCTAAGGGATGAATCATTCATTTTGGTTTCAAAGTAGAATTTGAATGTAGAAACAATGGAGTTAAATATGAATCCCTACTACTTGGCATGATCATTGAAAAAAAATTAGGAGTTCAAAACTTAAGGATCTAAGGTGACTCGTAGTTGGTTAAAAACTAAGTTTTTAAGGTTTATCAAATGAAGGTTGAGAATATTTAATTATACAATATCACTATATGTGAGATCACTAAATACTTAGAATTCATTTCTATAAAATCAACCCTTATGGACAGAAACTAGCTTGTTGAGTCCATGGATGCTTTATTATCACACTTTGAACCTCATCTAACTATTTTAGAGTTTGATTTCATAGTTTTAGTCAAGATAAAAAAAATTTATACACAAATATCCTAATGACCAAATCATTACCTATATCAAAAAAGATGACAGTTTATTAGTAATTAAATTAATTGATAAAAATGAGGATACTCTAGAGTTATTATGATCTTATGATATCCTCTTATCATTACACCATAGGATTCTCCCTCACTTGTTATCCCACATCAAACCTTTGGGATGAATACATTGATTCTTACTACTAGGTTGAGGATTACATGTCTTATAATGATGAACACAACATTTTAAATATAGCAGATGTATATCCTAATATTCCTCTATCCCTTAAAGTATTTGAAGATGTAAATGTATCCCTTATTGAATAAACCATTGACATTAGAATTGGGACTGAGGAGAGTCCAAAAATTCTCAAGATTTGGTCTTCACTCTCTATGAAAGAAGTGAAACATCATAGATAATTCCTTATCAAGCTCTCAAAATCTTTCACTTTCTATTAAACTGACATGGTAGGCATAAAACCCAATGTGGTTGTCCATAACCTAGTTACAATTCCTAATTCAAAACCATTAAATAAAAATCTTAGGCCCATTAATCCTAAGGTTATATTGATAGTAAAATAGGAAGTTATAATTTTTTTTAAATTTAGACTTAGATGTCTAACATTATCCCCATTCTCAATAATAATGGTAAAATAAATATATGCATATATTTTTGAGATATCAACAAAACATGGCCAAAATATGACTTCTATATTCTATTCATTGACCTCATTTTTTATGCTACCATGGGATATAAATTTTTATCATATAGGGATGGTTTATTAGGATATAATAATATCCAAATTTCTAATGAGATCAAACAAAGTCCTCCTTTACTACACCATGAGAGACCTTCTACTATGTCATGATTCCCTTGAGTCTAACATCCTCAAGGGAACATATCAAAGGGACATGACCCACATATTTCATGATATCATTCAAAATATAGTGGAGGTATGCATAGATGATCTTCTAGGGAAATTGATACAAAAAGAAGACCATTTAATTTTGGTATGTATCATCTTAACATGCTTAATTGAATACAATGTTATCCATAACTTATAAAAAAGTGTGTTTAGAGTCACTGGTAAAAAAATACCAAGGTGTATCATCTCCCAATGTGGGATTGATATTGACCCTACTAAGATTTAAATAATCTTAGAAATGATTCCTCCTATAGATGAATCAAGCATAAAAACATTCTTGGGTAAGTTGGTATCCATTTGATGTTTATTAATGATATTGACTACATCATTCATCCTATCAAAAACCTACTTATAAATATAAGTGGCTTAAATTAGACAAATGACTATCAATAAGTGATTGAATCTATAAAACACTTTCTTGTGTCTCCCCCATGTTCATGGTTCCTAATTTAGATAATCCCTTGATAATTTACATTCGAGTGATTGAGGTTTCACTCAACTACATGTTGGCTCATGAAGATGATACTGGTAGATAATTTTTCATGTATTTCATTAGTCAAAACATTGTCGATTATGAGATGTGATAAACTCAAGTAGAAAAGGAATGTCTGGTTATAGTGTTTTCAATTAAATTGTTTCAACATTATATGACTGATAAAAAAACAAGAATTATCATGAGGTTTCAATCCATACATACTTTTATAACCCATCCAACTCTCTCTAAGAGCATTTAGTGCTTAATCACACTCTGAAGTGAATTTAATTTAATTTACATCAAACAAAAGTCTATGAAGGGGCATATTACTACTGATTGGTTGGTTGATTCTCCCTTGGAAGTTAATGACCTCATCAATATTTAATTTATTGATGAATTAATCTATTACATAGAAAAATATGCTATTATTTATTCTCCTTAGTACACCAATATCATCCATTACCTAATCAACCACACTTACCCTAAAGGTGCTAGCTCACAGTAGAAAAGGTGCCTTCATATAATTTTATCTAAGTATGTTATTCTAGACACATAGTATTTATCACAAAGCCTTTGATGACATATTACTCAGGTTTGATAATTATTAGGAGTTAAAAAGGGTCCTCTTTCATTTTCATAGTGTTTTTATGTTGGGCACTTCAGTGGCCATGTGATTGCTCATAAAATCCATATGATGGGATATTTTTAACCACTTTAGACTATGATTCCATCAATTATGTGTGAAATTTTGAGAAACATCAATATTTATCATTTTAGATACATATTCCAAATAGTGTGATGTATCCCATAGTCACCCCATGGCCCTTCTCCACATGGGGTTTAAATTTAGTAAGTACACTCTCCCCTACTTTAGATGGTTGTCTTGTTATTATCAGGGACATGGAATATTTTACTAAGTGGGTATAATCTATGCCATTAATAATTATCATAGTTTTATTCATCACTAAATTCATCTTTAACCAAATCACTTACAAATTTGGAGTCCCATGGGTCATCATTATTGACAACAGGTCCCCTTTTAAAAGCCTTAAGATTCATGAGCTATGTACAAATTTTGATATATCACACCACTCATCCTATTTGTATTACCCATAGGAAAAAAACAAAATATAGGCCACTAATAAAACCCTAAAGTCAATATCAGTCAAAATTATTAGATATTTTAAATGAGATTGGCACTTATAGCTCTATTTAACACTCTAAGTATACAGAATGACTATTAAAACACTTGCAATGGAAACTCCCTACACACCCATGTTTAAATATAAAGATATAATACCTTTATAAGTATATATACCTAGCCTTAAAATTTCCCTCAAATGTCTCCTTGATCATGAGGGGTATATATAGGTATGACTAGCCAAACTATAAGCTTTAGATGAACTCCACATTACTGTTGTAAACAACAATATTTATTACACTGATCATATGGGTAGATAGTACAAAAAAACTTTCATTAATTCCTAATTCATGTAGGATACCGTATCTTTAGACTCTAAAATTGAATTTAAAAAAAAAAAAGGTCACAATTCCATACTTAACTAGTTGTGCCTTACCTAGTGATGAAAGACTTCAAAAACAAAGCCTATTAGTTATGCACTCTATAGGGAAAGGATTTTGTTAATTTCATTAAATATGTGAACATAATTATATATATTGTATATTTGTATCACATTTCTCACATTTACATAACATTTTCATAGCTTTTAAGTTTATCTGCATACCAGATATGTTATTCAGTGATTATTTGATTATCAATTCATGTAGTAAAAAAATTTGGTGGTCAAGCATATTACATCATTCCATTCTCACATTTACCATATTATCCCATAGAAAACATTTTAAAATAATCATTACATTGATTATTGCATTATTTATTAAGAGTAGAGTACATTTATTTTACCTATAACTTCTTACACAACTTAGAAAATGCTAGCCTATAGTATAGTCTATAGGCTTTTCCATGATAGAGTCTCCTCTTATGGTGCTTCTAAAGTATAATATTATAATGATAAAAATAGGTAACTTTACTCTCTTATCTTGGTCCTAGGTGATGATACCTTGTATCTTACTAGTTTCATGAGACCAAGATTTGGGGATAAAGGCCTTACAAATAGAAAATTAGACACTTTTGTGAAAAATTAAAAGCTTATGCATATACAAAAATTCAAATTATACATCTCTCACCCTTTGTTAACCTTTGGTGGTGAGTCCTCACATATTATTGATTGCATGGGGTTAGCATTGGGGAGAGGTGACCTTACTCACCTACATATAGCCTTTGGTAATGAACCCATGTGTTTTCCTAGTCATATTGGGTTATGTGTAGGGGGTCACCAACATAATATAAAATCCATATGAAAAATAAATATTAAATCAAAACATTTATAAATAAAAATTGCTGCAAAAATCTTTCTTACATGCCTATGTTTACAAGGGAAACCTTTTCCCAATTATATGATTTTTTTAGGGCTGGTTATCTCTAGATGAAACTAATAAAGTTAGTTTTTTTTTTTATGTCTAGCAAGATTTACCTTCTCCCATAAGGATTAGGTCATCTTAGTTTTTCTTATGAAATTTTGATTTATGGTTTTCATCCTCTCATATTTCCCCTATTTTTCTTTTCATATCTTACTACAAATTTAAATTCATATGTTGTGTAAACAAAACAAATAGGTCATCCCCTAAAAAAAATATTAGTTCATTAAAAATTTCATACATGTTCTACAACATTGCATCATTTACATACATTTTTTTCCATATATGTAAGCATTTTCCATAGCATTATGTTGAAACCAAAGAGATACATGGTGCACCATTAGATGCCTAGTCATATAGAGTGCATAAAATAAAAATTAAAACATTATCACATCCCATTTATGACAATAATTTATTCACCCTCATTTTTGGATAGTTACTAACATCATCATTTGAGCAAAAGGAGATAATATACTAAGGACCATAGTGCAACAAGTTTATTACCTTCAACTAATCTACATTAGGATTAGGTTGGGGGTTATTATCTTAGATTTATTTATTATATTTCAATAGATTATATTATATTATTATTTATATTTTTATTATATTAAATCATTATTTTTTTTAAAAATAAATTTTTGATAGGAAAATGTTTTTCTTCTATCTTGTCTTTGCATAAAAATAATAACTAGTTCCTTATTTTATTGTAGTTATTTTAATGGAAATTTTCATAACATAATATTGAATTTAAAGCCTAATCAAATGAAATAAATTATACCATACATTAACAACCATCACAATAACTAGTTTTCATCTTTAAAACAAGTTGTTTTGATCTCAAAACAAGCAATTAGTGACTCATAAAAACCTTAGACAAACCTAGGTGAATAAGAAGTGCCATTGTGATTATGATTTTCACTGATTGGATCAATTAAGAATGTTTTTTCAATTAATTTTTATCAAAAAATAATAATTCAAATCATTATTTTTCATTCCAAATACATTGTTCATAACTAGCATCCAACACTTAGAAATGCTAAAACTCGTTCTTGACTTGTTTGGGTGAGACAAAACTCTAGAAACCTCCTAGTATTTATTATTTAGAGCTTAAATATTTTTTTAAGTAATTTTATGTTAATATAACATAGTTTTAATAGTATATTCATTCACATATCAATCAAAAAGTAAAAAAATAACTCCATATAACCTCCATCTAAAAAGGTTAAAAATCAGCATTTGCATAGCAATAATAGATCTCTCTTGCACTTTGCATGCATTAAAATTGTTTAGGAATTTTTTTTTATTATTTATTTAGTTTTAGTTTTTTTATTGATTTATACTTTCAATTATTTAATTTTATAAATTAATTAGTTTTCATTTAAGTTAAACATTCACAAAAATGACAAAAACATTGGCAAAAGTCTTCCCCAACCATACAATCCAAACAAAACCTTGTTTCTAACAACATAATAAATTATTACACAATCCATAAAAAAATATCATACACTTAAACATTTCCTAATCCTTCTTGGATGAGACTTCTAGAAACACCTGATCTTGTTAGAGAAGGTTTTTTTCCTATGGTTAGATCTCTTGGTTCCATAGTTGGTATATAGTCTAAGATCAAGATAAAGATTAGAAGATAGGTCTTCCATTCCACCCTAATACCCCACCTCATTATTGACACTCTCAAAACCTTAGAGGAATCAGAAAAAATTCGTGATCCACCAATCATTGTCCTCCCTCAGAATAGAGGTCATCATTATAACATTATTTAATCTTAGTTTCTCGTTCTCACCTCCTTCTCTTCGAGTCTAACCTCATAATATATAATTCACATATATGTATTATTCTAACTATCCTAATAGATTAGATATATTTTTATGATTCATTTAACCTAATATCTTTCATATCCCCAATTCTAGGATCAACCAAGAGGTTTACATCCTTGTGATCTCAGAGACTCAAGGACCTTGGATCTTTATTTCCACACAACTTTATGATCTCAACAATCATCATGACATTTTTCAATTATTTTGGTTCTATCATGATAACCTATTTCCACCACCTGTTCCAAATCTCATTCTACCTAACAACTATCCCAATCCATAACCCATCCATTATGTTATTTGTCTCAACCTAACCTTAGGGAGGTAAGTGTTTAGTTTAGTGTGTGTTATTCATGTGTACATATGTCATAAAGTCTTAGTCATATATTTCAATTGGACCCTTCCTAGAGGATATTTATAATAGGTAATAATACCTCCATTAATAGGTCCTAAAGTTATTAGAGAATTGGGATGCCTGATCAAATCAAAACTTGCCACATGTACTCATACACTTAGATTTACAATAAGTTTTAGATCCATTAAAGACCCAATCCTATCAAATATCACCACATGTAACCATAAACTAAGATATATTAGATCCACAAGATCCTTGATCCAATTATAGATCACCATGTGTACCCATACACTCAGATTTGGTCAAGGTGTCAGAGTACTAAGAGGTTCAATCTAGTCAAAGATCAACACACATACTTTTATATAATTATATAATTATACGTCTAGGGAATTACACAATGTCATCACATTAAAACCATATTACACCTAATAAATCACCATTTCCACGTCCATGAGATGCCAAAAAGTATAGTATATGCCATGAGATATGTATTTGGATGTCTGATGTCCTGGTATGACTATAAACTTTCATAGGTTTTCCTTTAATATGTTAAAAACCCATTAAAAAATATTTATAACACTAAAAATGGATATGGGCTTGAGTGATGTGACATAAAAAATAAGACATATGGATATTTTTAAACATAGATTTTGATAAAAAAAAATATTTGTAGCACATGAATGAGATATAATGTCATTATTACTCTAGAAATATTATGATCAAATAATGGGATTATATGAAATGAGAATAGTGATGAAAATGACCATTCCTAATAAATATTATATGATTTTTTATGTATACATACTACAATTTAATTTTCATTTAAATATTAAAAAATTTAAAGGTTTAGGTTGATTTAAATTTCATCAAAATAGATAAATATGAGAGTGAAAATTTGAGTTAGGTTGCATATTAAGGTCACCATTTTAAAAAATATTACTATAAATTGAGTGGAAATACTATTTCATTAATTAGATATTAATTACTCAACTTAGTAGGCTAATAAAGTTATTTATATGTTAAAAGCCAATTTTCTTTGTTTATAGATATTAAAACAATTCCAACTATCAACTATAAAATTAATCAAATTCCTTATAAATATGCAATCTAGTCAGTAATATTCTATAACTTGTACCAATCACTTTTGTATTTCAAAATAATTCCATCTCTTAGTATAAAATTTAACCAATTATTATTAGGTTTATATACATAACTTGTTGTAACAAATACAAATTATGTAATGGTATAAATATAACTCAATCAAAGATACTAATTATTTTTATGTGTGTTTCCAAAGAGAGACACATATTTGGGTGTGGCCCCACATAATCTAACCATGTACATAAATGTGTGAGTATTTTCCTATTGGAATGAAGTGTGCCATCAAATTTCTATGTTGGCAGTAATCCAAAGAAAAGATATTTTCTTTTTGTGACAAACAAAGCATGTTTTCTTGCTTATAAATAGTATGTTTTCTATCCCATACAAGTAGTATACTTGTCTAGAATCTTTTCCATGTTTTTAATGTGTATTGGTAGAATATATATTTTATTTGATCTGATAAAATTGTCATTAATTTCACATTGTGATATCCCCCATGTAAAATCAAATTCCACATTTCATATCCATTCAATGTGTTGAATGATATAACATTGTGATCTTGTGTTCAAGTACATAAACCACAACTCAATATCAAAATGTTTCTTTCCAGCCTTCAACAAGTCAAGGATAAATATACAAATAAAATATTGGTAACATGAACATGAAAATTTTGGGTGTTTGGTCATTGATCTAATTTAGTGGTCCTTGAAACCCCAAACAACACTCATTATTCTCTCAGTATTAAAACTTCCTTCCAAGTGAAATGATAATATATAAATTAGTCAACCAATACAAGATTTATTTTCAATAACTATCCAATTACTAATATTTTATTAAAATAAAATTCTCAACACTATGAGATTCTATGTTGAAAATTTAATCTGATAATGTACTTTAATGATTTATTTGTTTATGATAAATTCATAGTTGAAAAAATGTTTAGGGAGAATCTCATGGTATTAAACATTATTAAGGAAAAAATCATTTTTTCAGTGGTACTTGCTTATCGATAAATCATAATCAACCAAAAAAACTTAAAACATTAATAACAAAAAATGTTTGAAAAGTATAAAAAACTATTTTTCTTTAAATTTAAAGTCTATTGAATAATCCTATTTGAGAACTAAACCAAATATGAATGATAAAATATAACTAAGAATAAATATTAACATCATATAGTAATTCAAATTGAATAATGCTCACAAAATTAATTTTATATAAGTAGTGTAAAATCAAATTTAATCTATTCCTTATGTCAAAATTTGTGATTTAAATTTTAAGGAATTATGGAATGTAAGCCCTAGGTTGTTAAAGGGTCTAAATAAAATAAATCAAGGGAGAAATATGAAATAATTATAGCCACTTATTAGTTTAAGAACTGACCTAATCTAATATTTTCAAAAATAAAAAAGAATGACATAAATAAATACTTAGTTCAAAACTGACTGAGACAGATGATCTAGATGCTAAACACTAGCACAAAAGCTAATCAAGGTGTTGTAAAAAATATCTAGGTCTCAAATTTCCTCTTGGATAGTAACACATTTCCTTGGATAGTAGTGTGGTGTGTTAGTTTCTAAGGTAGTATGCTAGTGTCCCCTGAAAATATCCATAAATGACTTCTAGGTTTTGCAGAATAAGCCTTGTTCCATATTTGGTCCAAATTTTAGGTTTATGAGATTAACAAATTTTCTTGTGGCTCTACTTTCCTTAAAAAACCATAAATTTTCATACTTTTAAGGTTTTTAATGAACACCATGAGAAAAATGTGTTCGTGGGTCTGATGTGTTGGATGTGTGATCCACATCCCTATGTGGGCATGATACCTACATACTAATTCTCTAAAGAGGGATCAAGATTGATGTAGTTATCCTACCTAAGTGTTTAGTACAAGTGAAAATGAATTCTAGTATTAGTGTTATACTGAGTGTCTTGAGTGTGCTTGAGATTGGAAATTTGAGTAATCTGAGCTTAGGAATGTTATAGATGGATTTATGTAGTATTAGGGTAGAATATAGATTAACGACCTTGATTTACATAAGTGTTTCTAGGATTCTTCATAAGTATTTGCATATAATTTCTATCTAGTAGAGAAAAGGATAAAATTCATGTATATATACTGATATGGGGCTTATGTGTAGTGTGAAATAGGTCTAGGCTGACCTTATGTGTATTAAGAATTGAAAAGATATACGTTGGGGTTAAAATTTGGTGAAAGGACATTAGTGCTTAAATTCAAACACTAGCATGGGGAACTAGTGTCCAAAGTATAATGCTATTATCTAGGTGGAATAACCTAAGGCACTAAGGCCATGGATCCCTAGGGGAGGGTCTAGGAATAATTTTGAGATGTCTAGGGATGTCTAAGACCCACATAAAAGCTAGATAAGTGTCAAAGGAGGCCCTAAGATAGTTATAGGGGTAAAATAGGTATGGGTGGCCTCAATTTACAGTCATTACACCCAAGTGAAATTTTATAGGATTAAATTCCCCCTATTATATAAATGTAATGAATAAAAATTAATAGGATAAAGGAAAAATAAGGATACCTGGACTTACCTATGAGGTGAAACCCATGATTCTAGGTCTAAGTGTACAAAGTGTGCTATATTGCATATCATATAAATGAAACATGGATGAATTAATAATTACTTAATAAATATAAAAATCAAATACAAAACTAATTAAAGAGATAAGAGAGAGAGGAAAGGGATGAATACATCTCACTGGGTATGTGACCCAATGCAAAAACTTAGTGACATCCTTTGTGTGCATGTAAATAGTGATCAAATGGTGAATAGCTTAGACTACGTTGATGACTTGCTCAATACCCATGTGTGGTTAGATCAATAACTCAATATAGATTTGAATCCATCATTTCCCACCCCTAATCGATGGATCATACACTATGAATAACTTGGATTGGATTGATTGTTTATCCAACCCTCCTATGTAGGTGGCTCAAGAACTTAAGTAGGCTATGACTCTATCATTGCCAACCCATGTGTAGTAGATGCATATGTTAATGCAATTTTATGATGTAAATAAAATTGTGTAGGATGGATCTAGATCCACTCAAAATATTTCAAATGTAAAATATCTAATGGGCCTCTTAGGCACTCAGGAATATATCTCAGGGATTATGAAGAAAAACCAACCAATACAAACTGAATAAGGCATCAATCTAGTGTGGTATCTAGTGAAAATGGTGTCTAAAGTATACAACATAGATAATGGCATGGTTTTTTCCATTTCATTTGATATGAGTTGGTTTAAAATTGATCATGTGTAAATAATGTTTCATGCACATGCCCCCAATTCTTATATATATATGCATATAGATTCTAGACTGAGTTGTAGTAGTCTATGTTTATATATATTTAAAATTTAAAAATGAGTGATCATGTAATTCATTATGCCCAAAATATTATCAAATTATTGATCATTGTTCCTGTTGTTGAAGTTTCGCATTGATATCATCATTAATGTCAAAGGTTCTTGGGAAGGTCTTCATGAGGTCATTAAAGATTGTTGATATAAGAGAGAATATTGATCAATGTTGTAGTGATTCTAAGAGTGTAATATATTATTGGTATATGTTAGTATAAATACATGAGTGATGTGAAGGTCATCATGGAAGGTCATTATTATAAAAAAATTCAGGTGCTTAAGCCTAGTAGTGTCTTGAGAAGGTATGTGCACAAGATGCCTAGTCTTGTGCATGAAGAAACATGATGGATTATTGAGATGAATAAAAATAAGCATTAGTGGTTATATGAGTTTTCTTGAGAATTTATATTAATCATTGGAACACTCATTTTAGTCTCAAGATAATCTTATAGGGGTATGACCTTTATACTAATTCTGCACCTAGACCATACTTGGCCTAATGAGGCATCATGATCTATTTTCAAGAAATATGAAGGATTTATAATATTTTTTAACCATGTATGAATTTTCTTGAGTATGTGAGAGTGGTGGATAGTTAATTTAAAGTTTCATGAAGGTTAATTTTAAGGCCTAATGTGGTTTGTAAGTCAAGGTCTAAATGAGCAAAGAGAGGTAGTGTAGCCTAATGGGGTATCAAGATCAGTTTCCAAGGCAAGTGTGAGTAGGTGAGAATTTAAAAAGGTGATTAAAGTTGTTTTAAGCTTATTTATATGTTTTTATTTCAACTTTTCTAATAAAAGACATGAAAAGGTGCTTAAAGGTCTCTCGAGTGCATAGAATGAAGGGTTCTTAACCCGAGAAGGATTTTATTGTGCTCATTAGATCATCAAACCTCTACATGGTAACCTAATATATTCATGGTATATTAGGAATGGTCCTAGATAAATAATTTAGGCATTTATTTTTTTAATGAGGGGCTATGATTTATAAATGATTATTAAGAATCAAAATAAGTTTAAACCCTAATTGTAGACACCGAAATCATGTTTAACGCTTGGTCATCCTCCGCCTTGGTCCCCTTTTCTAAACATTCCTAACACACTTATTAATTTAAAATAATAACTTATTTTAAATTAATACCACCCCTCTTGACACCTCACCCATGCCACCTCACCTCACCTTGGATACCTCTCCTTGGATCCCTTCATCACCCCATGCCAAGTCTTAAATGCTTAACCCCCATTTCATCCCTTCCACTAGCCCTCTCGCGCTCATTTAACCTGCCTTCAACCATTTTCCCATGACTAGCTAACCTCGGCAAATGGAAGAATGGACAAAAGGCTATTTCTAGCCCTTTTTCCTATTCTTTGGCTACCGACCTCGGTCAATAGTCGGCCGACGTCAGTGATATTGCCGGCATCGGTTGCCTTCAAAACTGCATTCTGCGTCTGAAATGTAGATCTTTTTTTCCAAATCTGTGATCCTTCAATTTTCCAATCAACCAATCTTCCAAACTCTCTTGCTCCCTCTCTCCCAGATGCACATCAAGCATCATAGGGTACAGGTACTCTGCATTAGTTACTCCACTCTACATGTAGTCTTCTACATTAGCAGCATCAGTAACAGGTCTCCTACACTTCTTCTTCAGCAGGCAAGAGGTAAGTATTCTTCTTTTGTTTCATCTCAGTATTTTAGAATGCTTTGATAATCAGTCCCCATTTGCTACTTCTAAGTGCTATGAACCAGACTCGGCTATCAACCAGACTAGACTTGACTTCTTCCTGGAAAGGCTGAGAGGCCTTCCCCATGTCCTTGTCCCATTTTCAACCACACTCTCTACCCTGCAAACCCATCACAAACCCTGTATAAACTCTCAGACTACCACAGACCATTCTATCAACCAAGAACCCATCTAGACCCTGTCTAAGACCATTACCTCGACTGATGTCGGCCACCAGGCCCATTTCCCCTACTGATGTTGGTAGACATAATTGACGCTGGTGATCTTGACCAACTGACATCGATAGACTAACCGACATCAGCGACTATGACAAACCAACAGTAGACAACAGGTAAGCATTATCTAGTTTCCTCTTTGCTAATCATTTATCATTTCTATATTTTTGACACTTTTATTTATCAATAGTGGACTATCACCCCACAAAGAAGTCTTTTCACTTTTGGGATCGAGCTTCGGCTTGGCAGTCCACCTTATATCCATCTAACAATCTCCTTGTTTAAGTCTCTTTCTTTTGTAGGTGTCATCTTCCACAGCCAAAGAGGAGTCCCTACAACATTTGGATAACGGTGCACAGACCTCATCTGGGTTTTATCTAACCCTAGACCATTTCTCTAGTTTCTTACTTCCTTTGAATGTAGAAAATCAAAAATAGTTTGAAACATTTTGGCACGCCCGGTGGGACCCTAGGACTTTTCCCTTGGGTTCATACTTTTTCTTCTAAAAATGAACTTTTCATATAGGTGCATTAGGTCTTTCTTGCATCTTTTTCTTCTATCTCTTCCAAAAAGACACCGTTAGCAAGGTTAAAAAGAACCCTTCTTTCTTTCTTGCATATTATACTAGTCAAAGTCATACTCTTTAACCTCTTCTCACTTGTCTGCATACAAACTCACATTTCAATTTGAGCTTAAAATCTATTGCATCTCATTTCTTCCTAAATGCATACTTAGCTCTCACATCTAGTAAATTAAAAATGCATCATGAATAAAGTGTAGGCCACTTATGTTACACATCCAAACCACTTGCACAAACTCAAACATCTAAACTTACCTGAGACAAGGACCGACTAGGATTTCATCACCTAACGGATACCTTACCCGTCTCAGCAATCTCACTTGGACTTCACTACCAAGGGGAAAGCCCACTCTATTCTCTGGCAAAGGATAAACTCTAGGGGAAGTATATACTAGCTAAGTGAGACCAACTTATCACTAGGCTCGTGAAGTGAGGGGAGCTTGCTCCTTAGCACCAGGCCATGTACAGAACCTAACACAGATCTTGAGCACTGAAACTAACCCGAAACCAACCTTAGACTACTTCTTCTAGGACCCGTTCTACAAGCCAACTTCTCAAACACACTCTAAGGCATAAGCTAACAAGACTCTAAAAAATTATTCTTAGGAATTAACATTAGGGTCTGCTTGTCTTCATCTTCTTTTCTGCCTTTATCTAGTTTTTTGAGCTAGTGAGGATGTTTTCTTCTTTCTTCCAAAAACTCTCAAATTTTTTGAGTTTTTGGAAAACACAGTAATCAACATTAGTTTTACCACCAATGTCAGCAACCTTTCTTCATCGGCATTGGTTCTCTGACTGACATCGGAAACTATTTCACCGGCATCAGTTTTTCTACCGATGTCGGTCACTGTCCAAATCTTTTTTTCCCAAAATAGCAAGCTTAAAACCCAGCTTTATTGTTGTCCAACACCCATTCTAGTTTTTTGAGACTGAAAAACACAATTTCTAGAACCTGACCCTTCTTGCCTTGAATGGTTTTGACATGCAGTCAAACTAGAACTCTTCTTGACCATGCAAGGCAACGACCACTCCCACCTTCGCCATCTATTCCTAGTCCTCTAATGGAGTATCATTCAGAGACCAAACGAACTCCTACCCAGTCAACCCCCAATCAACCCTCAATTGTCTCTAAAGGGGACCCAAACTTTGAGAGACTCCTTGACCATAATGTCAAGGCTCTCCAACACTATCTCGTAAGAAACCAAATGCGAGACCTTTCGGGTGATGCGGCGATGACATCAAGACCATCTACTACTCAGCCTTTTATGACTCAGACTATTGCCTCAACCATTAACCAGACCATGGCTAATATGAAAAGTTTGGCCTCCCCATCTATTTTTGGACCAACCTCCATCAGGGTTTCATTACCCCCTCAACCACACGCAATTCAACCAAGTTCTACATCATACCAGAACTTGATTGTCTCGACTCCACACACTCTTACACCTATAAATGTAGGAGTGTCTACCTCCCCTTTTTCCAATGCTGCCATTCAACCACCTTTGGCGGTATCTAGTCAACTCATGCCCTCCAACTTCATGACACAACCCCCCTTGACTTTGACATCAGCACCTGTGACTAGTTATCAATATGTTACGCCTATACAAGTGCAACCAACTATGTCATATGCCCCTCCTCACACCTTCCAAGCACCTTACAACCTAGGGGGTGCCCCTCATGCTAATCCATTAGCCAATCTTATTAAGATGCTGATGGACAAAATGTCTAATTTTGAGGCTTCCATTTCTAGTTCAAGCAATGTCTTTTCATATGACCAAATTTGTAATGAACCCATCCATCCCTCTGTCCCAATCCAGTCGTATCCCAGTCAGTGGGAACTTCCCAAGTTTACTCACTTCCAGAGTAAGGAAGACCTATAGCAACATCTACGAGCATTCAAACATGCTTGTTATTTCATAGCACATGACAATGTGTTATTGCTATGCACATTTCCCATGTCACTTTTTGGCCCTACCCTCGATTGGTATAACACCCTTACCAGTCATTCTATCTTTTCTTTCACTCAACTAGCCCAACTTTTCCTTGACCACTTTTCGATCAACATCACCAAAAAGGTCTCAATCACAGACCTATACTCTATCAAACAATTTGACGATGAATCCATAGCCAATTTTATCACCCATTGGAGAGGCTTAATCAACCAACTCTCCTTCCCTTTACCTCAACCCAAGCTCATTGAGCTCTTCTCTCGAGCATGTGTTATGCACATCTCATCCACCTTACGGGTTCAAACATTCCACACTTTTGATGAAGCTTTCACCATGGCCCACAATCTTGAACTCCATGCTATTTAAGAAAATAGAGTCAAATTGCATAATACCAACGTAAAAACCGATGACCCTTCTTCTTCTAGACCTTCTTCTTCCCACTCCAAGTCCAAAGGAGTGGAAAACACTATGGTCATTAGATCACCATCCTTGATAATGACCAACCAA
This sequence comes from Torreya grandis, assembly GCA_037957365.1. Lineage (NCBI taxonomy): Eukaryota > Viridiplantae > Streptophyta > Pinopsida > Cupressales > Taxaceae > Torreya > Torreya grandis. The sequence continues at coordinate 1,680,147 of JARHVA010002366.1, forward strand.
ACTCAACCTTACACATCACAAAGCATCACAAAACAATTCCAACAATGGTACATACAGCGTCAGTACACTCCAATTAGAGAATCATACGCTTCCATTTTGGATAAACTTGTCAAGCAGGGGGCCCTCAATCTCCCTCCAATATGACCACCTCAATTTGACCCTTCAAAATCCATCCCTACATGGTATAGGGAAAATGACTTCTGTCACTATCACCGTGTCCAAGGCCATGACATAAACAACTGCCAAACCTTCAAGAACATTGTCTAAGACATGATAGACAAGGGAGATCTTATTTTGGATAACCTGAATGCGCCACTCAATCAACACATCGACATCTTCAAACAACCTTTTCCTAACCATCCTCCTAGCCAAAACAATGCCTAGACCATGGCCAATAGCTCCCAAGAGCATGATATACGCATGATCAACACGGTCTCACCTCTTATCCCTGACCAACCTCCTCCACAGGTAGAAGAGATTTCTTTTCATATTAGTTCTCCATCGACCTCTCTTATATTGGAGGATGCTTCGACCATACCAATACCATTATCCCCACCTTCATCCTTTCTCCTGCCAGTGGGGGACCATACCCTTCCTACTCCTCAACCACAAGTAGAAGGCACCATCATCCCTGCTCTCTATCCTCTTGAGGAGTCACATTCTCCAATTTCTTCTCCACCAAGAGAAGACCCTATCTCTTCACCCACTTTAACTGAGGAAGACCCAGTGATGATTTTCTCTTGATTTTTGCCTGAGATCGCTACATCTCACTCACCTCTATCCACATCTGAACCCAAACCCACGCAGGCATCCACCATGCCAAAAAAGATTAAATCTCTTGGTGTTCACCCCATATCTAATCTTGCCTCGCACAATAGTGGCCCTCAAACCAAACCAAAGAAGGCCACTAAACCACACCAGAGAATTCCTCCCCCACCTTCATCATTGCCCTCTATTTTGGGCCCACATCCATCCACCTTAATAGGAGTGCTTCCTACTCCAACACCTCACAGAGGCAAATTGCCTCCATTATCCCCTTTAACCATTAAATATATATTTCCTCCAAAATGACCAATGCCTCCTATGCCTCCAAAACAAAAGTCATCAACCCTTACTGCAACAAAACATGCAGATCCATTGGTAGGTTCTTATGCCTTACTGTTATGAAAATTGTTACAGTCTTCTTGCATCAGTCTTCCACCTCTTAAACCATACCAATCTCTCAGACCAAAACTAGCTTGGTTTGATGACACTAAAGTTTGTGCGTATCATTGCATGCCAAGAAATGACACTAAGCATTATTGTGCCCTCAAGGTTGTCATTCACCAATACTTGGAGAAAGACACCCTTCTTCTTGACCATATTATCAACAAACCTTCAACATCATCCCATGCTTCTCATACCTCCTCACCTTCACACTCATCAACTCTCGGATCAAGACCATCTTGGTTCAACAACACTAAATTTTGTCACTATCATCGCACATTGGGACATGACACTGAGCGTTGTTGCACTCTTAAAGCTATCATTCATCAACACCCAAAAGAGGATACCCTTCTCATTAAGGATCCTCTTGACTTCCCCTTTGCCAAATCTTTGACACCATCACATGCCTCACAAACATCATCACCTAAATCAGGATCTCAACACCAGACTATGGTCCCTCCACTGCCTTTAACCCCATTATTTGAAATCAACACAGTCAACTTGACCACTAGCCCACCAACCCAAAAGGATAAAGGGAAAAGACATGTTTCTATCCCTTGGACATCCCCATCTACCAAGCCTTCACCACAACCAAAACCCAAGATTACTATCTTGGGCACATCTCGACCAGCATCCTCAAAGACAATCCCTGACTCTGTGGTGAAACAACCTCACCACACGACCCCTGTGAAGATGTCTTTATATGATCTCATACAAAAATCTCCACAGCATCATCAAACCTTGATCCAAGCCTTACAATTGATGGAGGTCCAGCTTGATGACCCCCAACCATTAGCCACTTTAATCAAATCATTACCAACCATTTCCTCTGTCACCATCTATGATTTTAAGATTCTTGCCTCCAACCTGGCAGATCAGGATCTCACCCTCTCAAACTAAATCAGTCAAACATTCTCCCTAGCAGCTGGAGGAATCCAACCTTACCCTGACTATCATAACCTTGACCAGACATCAACCAACCAAACATCAATCAACCAAGCACTGACCAAACATCATCTTAGCATCCAAGCCTCAACCAAGCCTCGACCAAACTTTGACCTCAACCAAGCCTCGACCAAGCCTCGACCAAACATTTGACCTCAACCAAACATCAACCAACATGTGACCAATTTGGAATGAAGCAAATGGGGCAAGTTTTCTCCTAATTGATTCAGACCTTACATCATAACACAAGCATGGGTCAGGGACTTATCAAAACCTGAGCCCCTTTATGCCTTATATCCTCGACCATTCTATTGTTAGTCACGTACTCAATCACCTGACATTAACTTGAGCTCAATCCCTTGAGCAACCTCCCATCACCATCATTCCTATTCCTCTAAACCCTCAACCCTACAAACATCAGTTAACCCTTTTGTCAAGCATGAATGCTCTATCCTAATAAAAGGGAAACCCTCTAAACCTCTATAGTCAAGTCCATGACCAAAAGTCTAGTCAAAAAACCAAAAAAAAAATATAAATATAAAAGTGGGATGCATATTCTAAGGTCATAAAACTCTAAATGTAGACTGCTCCCTCGAAGGACAGCTACATAATTGTTGTATTTACTAGACTTCTCACTTGAAGGAGAGCTAGGCCAAAGTCATATCAAAAGCATATATAAAGCAAAATATAGACCACTCCCTCGAAGGATGGCTATACCAAAATCTTGCTACACACACCACTATCTCTGAAGCTTCCCACATCGATCAGCTTCACAACATGACCACAAAACAAAACAACATCCCCTCGTAGACTTCTCGCATCGATCAGTCTATTCAAAAAAAAAAACTGACTGACAAAACTATAAAGTCATGGACTTGTCTATATTCATTCTTCAGGTCACCTATAGAAGGGGCAAGGTTGTTCCTACCAAAAAGGGTTACCCCATCCTCTCATATCACATATCACACCTATCACCCCAACATACTCAAGGGATTTCAAGCTCACTGAACGTCAAGTGATTCGAGTACTTCTCTAACACAATCAATGGTCAACGACGTAATGCATGAACGGGGCTTTTATTTCTAAACAACCCCCTATATATGCTATCATCGGGTCCTTATCAATGAAAGAGCAATTTGCCTTTCACTTTTTTCTCACACTTTGGTCACATTCAACCAAATCATTTTCTCCAACCAAACCCAACCAAACCAAACATTTTCAAACCACCAACATGACATAGTCCATTTCACATAGTTTCTATGGACAACAATACACATGGAAACTATCGACCAGACACAATTTATGTTAAACATAAACCATTACTTACTGAAGCATAAATCATCTCAATTCATTTTTAGCATACACCATCACCAATATGGAAAATTGCTAGGGATGAAAGACCTCTCAACCAATGTTACAGAATACACCATCACATAGAAAAGGCTGTGACATCATCATACCCCTCATCATTTAACCTGACCAAACCAACCTATCAACCAGCCTGAACTACATTGGTCTGAGGCCCTTCCAATAAGGGCTATGTTAGCAACACTTAGATTACATGACGTCTTTTGGGGTTAGCTCGGCCACATCCATTTGTTCATCTATCTGATGGACAAACCATCTTTCTCTCATCATTTCAAGCATGTACCCTCAGACATATGGGAAGTGTTAAACCTTTACCATGACCAAACCAACTATTGACCACTTTGACCCTTCCTCCCTTTTTAGGGAGAACTACATTGGCCTGAGGCCCTTCACACAAGGGCTATGTAAGCAACACTCAGTTGACATGGGGTCTTCTGAGGTTAGCTCGGCCACATTCCTTCATTCATCCATCTAATGGACCAATTATCTATCTCGACTTGACTCGACCAACGACCATGGAGATCATGCCTATCTCCTCTGACCATGACCACTTCCAAGACAACTTTGCCTTGGTTGTTTTTGCATGTATGCTACCTCATAAATGGTTAGCAAAATTGTCTGCAACCCATATTTCGACCCTAACAAGTATTGGATCACAAGCAAGTTGATCCCCACTACTTGTGACATTTTTTTGTGTTTTCCAAGAGCACTTCCTGAGCCTGGGATACTTGGAACATGATAACCATTGGAGCTATAGCTTGGATCGAATAACCCAATCAGCTACGACTAAATGCTAGGGCCCGATTATTTCTATTTTGGCACTCCTCAACCTTGACCTGTGACAATTTGACCTGACCATCTCATGAAGTGGTATGCATGCAATCTCAACTTTTACAATGTTCACACCTCAACCTTTACCATATCCATCCACTATCTATCAAATCAACACCCGATTCTAGTTTCCCTTTCCTCGACTCTTACTTTGAGGGGGAATACGTCATCCCATAATCGAGGCAACCAACTCTTATTTTTGTCTTGTAGTTCATCAAAACAACCAACAAGATGAAAGCAACCTCATCCCATATCTGGGGCAACCACCTCCTATTTTTGTCTTGTATTTCGTCAAGAACAACCAACAAGACAAAAAGGGGAAAATGTAGACACCGAAATCGTGTCTAACCCTTGGTCATCCTCCCCCTTGGTCCCCTTTTCTAAACATTCCTAACACACTTATTAATTTAAAATAATAACTTATTTTAAATTAATACCACCCCCCTTGACACCTCACCCATGCCACCTCACCTCACCTTAGATACCTCTCCTTGGATCCCTTCATCACCCCATGCCAAGTCTTAAATGCTTAACCCCCATTTCATCCCTTCCACTAGCCCTCTCATGCTCATTTAACCCACCTTCAACCATTTTCCCATGACCAGCTGACCTCGACAGATGGAAGAACGGACAAAAGGCTATTTTTAGCCCTTTTTCCTATTCTTTGGCTGCCAATGTCAGTCAGTAGTCGGCCAACATCGGTGGTATTGCTAGCATCGATTGCCTTCAAAATTGCGTTCTGCGATTGGAATGTAGATCTTTTTTTCCAAATTTGTGATCTTTCAATTTTCCAATCAGCCAACCTTCCAATCTTCTGACCTCTCTTGCTCCCTCTCTCGTAAACACATAGCAAGCATCATAGGGTATAGGTACTCTGCATCAATTACTCCACTCTATAGGTAGTCTTCTACATCAGTAGCATTAGCAATAGGTCTCCTACGCTTCTTCTTTAGCAGGCAAGAGGTAAGTATTTTTCTTTTGTTTCATCTCAGTATTTCAAAATGCTTTGATAATTAGTCCCCATTTGCTACTTCTAAGTGCTATGAACCAAACTCAGCGATCAATCAGATCAGACTTGACTTTTTTCTAAAAAGGCTGAGAGGCCTTCCCCACATCCTTATCCCATTTTCAACCACACTCTCTACCCTACAAACCTAGCACAAACCTTGCATAGACTCTCAGACTACCACAGACCATTCTATCGACCAAGAACCCATCCAGACCCTATCTAAGACCATTGCCCCGATCGACGCCAGCCACTAGGCCCATTTCACCTACTAACATTGGTAGACATAACTGATGCCAGCGACCTTGACCAACCGATGTCGGTAGACTAACCGACATCAGTGACTGTGGCAAATCGACAACAGATAGTAGGTAAGCATTATCTAGTTTCTTCTTTGCTATTCATTTGTCATTTCTATATTTTTAACACTTTTATTTATCAACAGTGGACTGTCACCCCACAAGGAAGTCTTTGCACTTTTGGGATCGAGCTTCGGCTTGGCAGTCCACCTTATATCCATCTAACAATCTCCTTGTTTAAGTCTCTTTCTTTTGCAGGTGTCATCCTCCACATCCAAAGAGGAGTCCCTATAATTTCTGGATAACAGTGCATAGACCTCATTCAGGTATCATCTAACCCTAGACCATTTCTCTAGTTTCTTACTTCCTTTGAATGTAGAAAAGCGAAAATAGTTTGAAACACTAATAAGGACCTAATGTTGAATATATGATTCAAAAGTGCTCAAGATGGTTTTTAATACATTGGTAAGTGTTTGGATATTTTAATTAAATTTAATAATTACTTTTAATTGGTGGTGGTCAGAGAGAGGAGAGCTAAAATGTGAAGATATAGGCTTATTTTTGAAGAAGTTATTATAGCTTTAAAAAGTTTTATTAGACAAAGTTTGAAAATTATACATTGGATAAGTTTGAGACTTTTATTTTATTTCCATGGTGGTTTATATATATTTTATATCCCTTAGTTTTGATAAACCAATCATCCAAAATAGTCAGTTGTTAATAGGCATAATGGTTGAAATAGTGAGAAACCCAAACATTAATGAGAAGATGATCAAGAATGTGTTATCATTAAATAGTGATGAAACAAAGTGCATGGATATGTTATTGAATAATTTTAAGAAATTATAATTTTTAGTATAAGTTTTTGAGATTAGTGAATATATTAAAAAGTTGCTCACAAGTTGACATGTCTGGCTCAATGAGGCCTATGTATAATGAGGTCATAAGATTAGTTTACAAGACAAATATTTGTTTTTTGAATATATTATATTTATATAAAATAATGTTATAATTATATCATAGGATAATATACTTGAATAAAAATACATTTAATATGTATATATAGGTGTTGAAGGTTTGAGTCACCATGACTGTGCTTTAAGGTAAACTGGCAGTTCTGAGTAAGTAAGATGCAAGAGTGTTTTTGAGTCCTTTTACCATTTATAATGAATTATAATGCACTTGAAAAAGTTTTTTATTTATTTTATGTTTGGTTTATATTATTTATTTTCATGTTTTTGTGACTAAATAACATGTTATCTTGAGTTGTTCAAGACACACATTTCTATGTATATGAAGGCCTAATGTGAACAATACTAATGGTGTGCTTCAAGTGGTGGTTGGAACTAGAAAGTGTCATGGAAATAATATGAGATTATTGTGGGTATATTTTAGTGGTATATAATTTGTTCCTACCATGTTTGGAGTTTTAAAGTGTTCTAAGTAGATCAAAGGGTAACATGCTCTAATGAAGGTCTAATTGAATTAGGTCTCCTTAAGGCCTAAAGAAGGATTTGACCTATTTGAGCTATGATTGACATAATGTGATGATTTATTAATGTTTTTAGAATTAAATAAGGCCTATTTTGTGTAAAATATAAGTTTTAAAGTGTTTTTTATTATTAATAGGTGTATGATCAAGATCCTAGTATAAGAACAAGGCCTAATAGGCCTAATTGACTAGTTGGAGAATGAGTGAGTGAAAGTGAAGGATGTAACACTTTAAGAGATAAAATAGGTATTTTATATCATGATAATGTTGTATATAAAATACCATTAATATATAATATGTGAACTATAGATGAATATCAAGATAATATGACCTAATCTATCTTAAAGAAACCTCGTTGAGCGAAGGATCCTAAAAGGTAGTTTGAGAGGGATAGATTAGAGAGAATATCTGAATAAGTTGATTATCATATATTGTATGAGAAACAAGGTCTAATAAATATGATCAAAATAATTATGTGTCTGATTTGGTGTTGATTCATCTAGGTTTTAGTGCCTCCTTGCAAGTAGTTACTTTTTAAAGCCTAGCCAATTGGGTGATTGACTAGTTGGAGTTGGTGCTCCATGTGAATTTGGTGCTTCACTAAACTTGGTTTTTATATTATAACACTATATTCCATTTTTATGTATTATTTGTTTTCTTCCAATTGAGGGTTTCCCACATATGTAATGTGTTTCATGATTTTGTATGGTTACATATGCTTTGTTAAATGTTCATGTTTGTATGAATGGTTCATGTATGCTTAAGTGAAATTGAATGAATATTTGAAGACACTAATTCAACCCCTTTCAATTATTATGATTCCAATATTTGGTATCAGATCCCATTCCTTTGAATCAAGTCTAATAGCTTGAAGGTGATCCTATGAAGCACAAGATGTCTAGTGATCAAAAGGAAGAATACAACATGTAAGATGAAGTCTACTCTAACAATGAACAAGGAGAAGATAAAGTAGACCTTGAATCTAAGATCATAAGTTCCCTTGATGATTTTAAGAAACAAAATAAGACTATCAAGGATCTTAGGAATAAATTATAAGGTGTCAATACAAGGTTTAGATCAAAGGAAGTTGATTATGACTAGTTGAAGATAGAGATAAATTCCTTGAAGTTTGAGCATGAGAAGCCATAGAAAAAATGAAAAAGTTTGAGAGAGAGTGTGAGAAGTCAAAAAAATTCAAGAGTGAAAAAATGAAAATATAAATCAGGTATTCGAATTCAATAAAGGATAAGTTATCATGGGAGCATGGGAAAAGGAGTAATCAGTCAAGAGGTAAGTACAAAAATGTTGTTTTCTACATTTGTCATAATATAGGCCATATTGAAAGATTATATTATAATAGAGTTATAAGGTAATAAAGATTCAACAAGACATATGAATCTCTTAGAGTGCATGTGAAGGGTAAAACATTGGTATGTAAGCCAAATCAAGTTAGGATTGAACATATTAACCTCAAGATTCAAGATGGACTATTTATTAAAGAGGAATAGAGGACTAAATAAGATTCTATGATAGATCAGATTACCTTTCACATTCAATATTAAGGCATGAAATGGTATATAGATAGTGGTTTCTCAATCCACATGATAGGAAACAAAAATAAGTTCATCTCATTAAAGAAGAATGTTGCAGGAATAGTGAGGTTTGGAGATAACACAACTACCAATATAGTTGGTAAGGGTGTCTTGAGTTTGGATAATGGGAATACCAAGACATAAAATTTATTATATGTAGAAGGTTTGAAACACAACCTAATTAGTGTAATTCAAATGTGAAATCAAAGACACATACTAACCTTTCATGATAAAGGGTGTGAGATAAGGAAATCCAAATCATGAAGGCTAATTGCCAATGCTAAGAAGACTGAGAACAATCTATATGTCTTGAATGAGATCAAGAAAAAGAGAAGATTTATGAAAAATATGGATTAAATTTTTCTATGGCACATAATGTTAGGTCACCTAAACTTTGACAATGTATTCAAGATAATAACTAATAAGTCTATGAAGAACATGCCTAAGATCACCAAACCTACAAACATACTTTACAAGGTATCTCAACATGTTAAGTAGACTAGAAGAAGGTTAAAGTCCAAGGATTAATCTAATATAATACCCTTGGAGTAAATACACATTTATCTCTATGGGCCTACAAGAATTCAAATCATTTAAAGAGATAGCTGATTCATGTTACTCATAGATGACTACACAAGAATGAATCAGGTTTCATTATTGAAAGAAAACTTAGAAGCTCTTAACAAGTTCAAGGCATTAAAAGCTCTTATTGAAAATTAAAAGAATGGGAAGATAATTTTTTTAAGATTTGATAGAGGAGGATAGTTTTGGTTTAATGAATTTGATGATTTTTATGAAGTTCATGGAATAAGGAGACATATGTCAATAGATATGACACCTTAGCAAAATGAGGTAGTGGAAAGAAAGAATAGGATATTTTAAGACATGGATAGAACTATGATAAATGAGTCTATATTATTTGATGGATATTGGAGAGGCAATAATTATTTTATTCTAAATTTTAAATAAAGGCTAGATAAGGACTAATGGCAATAAAATTGCTTATGAACTATGAAAATGTAGACCTTCTAATGTGGCACACTTTAGACTATTTGTGAGAAAATGTTTCATCAAAATAGATGATGAAGACTTGGGAAATATTGATTCTAGATATGATGAAGGTATATTCTTAGGTTACTCATCAATGATCTCAAATTATATATGTTATAACAAGAGGCTACAAAATATTGTGGAAAGCACCAATGTGAAAATTGATGAGACAAGGAAATCAAACTCATAGTCAAAGGATAATTTAGAGAATCTAGACTTCAAGAATGAAGAGGAAACTCTAAATATTTATGAGGAATAAGAATAATTTAAGAGACAAGACTCAAAAATCCCCTCAAGATAGATTCAAAGAGATCATCCTAAATCTCAAATCATTAGAAACAAGAATCCAGGTATGCAAACAAGGAAAACATTGGTAATTAATCTAAATCAAGATAATGTTTCTCTATTATCTAAGATTAAACCTAAAAAACTTATATAATCAAGAAAAGATAAATTTTTGATAGGTTCTATGAATCAATAGTTAGATCAAATAAATAAGAATGAAACTTCGGAACTAGTTCCTAGGCCTAAAGATAAGAATGTCATTGGCACAAAATGGGTATTTAGAAACAAGTTGAATGAATATGGAGAAGTCACTAGGAACAAGGATAGATTGGTATGTAAGGGATATGCACAAGTTAAAGTGGTAGAATTTAAGGAGACCTTATCACCATTAGCAAGATTGGATGCCTTCATATTATTTCTAACATATGCAAGATTAAAAGGGTTCAAGGTATACCATATGGATGTCAAATTTGTGTTCTTGAATCATAATTTATAAGAAGAGGTGTACATAGAGCAACCTGAAGGGTTCTCCTTATTAGGTGATAAGGATTATGTTTGAAAATTAAAAAAGGATCTTTATAGTTTAAAACAAGCTCCTAGAGCTTGGTATACCAAGTTAGATAGGTATTTATTAGATCAAGGATTCAAAATAGGAGTTGAAAATAATCTAAACATAAAGTCAAAAGATGGCCATCATTTGATTGTAGTTGTCTATGTGGATGAAATCATCTTTGGTGGAAATAATGAGAACATTACCAGGGGCTTTATAAAGGTGATTAATAAATAGTTTAAGATGTTCATGCTAGAACTATCATTATTTCTTTGGTTAAAAATAACTCAATTTAAAAAAGGCATATTATTTTCACAAGTCAGGTACATAAAAGAGAGATTTTTAAGAAATTTGAGATGAAATATTGTAAGGAAGTTAGTATACCTATGATCATAAGGTGTAATTTAAACAAGGAAGATGAGTCTCCAAAGGTCAATAAGATGTCATATAGGTCAATGATTGGAAGTTTTCTATACACCACCACCTCTAGACCTGGCATCATGCAAGTAATAGGTCTTATGAGAAGGTTTCAAGTAGATCCAAAGGAAAATCATCTGCAAGTAGTTAAAAGGATACTTATGTATCTCAAGGGGACTATCGAGTATGGGTTGTGGTATCCAAGGAACAAGGAGTTCAATTTGAAAGCCTATATAGATGTAGACTAGGTAGGAAGTCTAGATGATAGTAAAAGTACCAATGGAGGAGCCTTCTTCTTAGGTCAATGCCTAGTTTCATGGATAAGTAATAAACAACAATCAATAATATTATCCACTTATGAGGTTGAGTACATTACATAAGATTCATGTTACACTCAGGTCCTTTGGATGACATGGACCCTAAAATAATACAAGGTGGAGTATGATGGTCTTATCCCTATCTATTATGACAATACAAGTGCTATAAGTATCTAAATGAACCCTATAATGCACTCAATTACTAAACACATTCCCATAAAATATAATTTTCTAAGAGATAAAGTAAGTGAATAAAGTGTTAGACTTGAATAAGTGTCTACACAGGAATAGATTATAGACATCTTGACCAAACCACTTCCAAAAGTAACATTTAAACACCTAAAATAGGAATTGGGTGTAATTCCTACCCCTAACAATCATTGAAGAAGCCAAATAATTATGGGGAACCAATAAAGTTCATTAGCTATAAGAACATGTCATTTATTCCAAGAAGATATGCATGGAGATAGGGGAGCATGCTTGTATTATGTATCATAAACTCATAGTCCTATGTGCTAAGTTTTTTGGGTGTAAGGAGTGCGATCTAAGGAGTTGTAAAAATCACTTTGTCATTTACATGAAAGGGGGAGAAAGACTAGAATGGGGAGATAATAATGATCAGTTCATAATGTGTTTTGACATAAATGACAAATGGGGATATTATTGAGCATTGTTCTTGTTGTTGAGGTTTAGCATTGATATTATCATTGATGTCAAAAGTTCTTCGGAAGGTCTTCATGAGGTCATTGAAGAATGTAGCTATGAGAGAGAATATTGATAAGTGTTGTAGTGATTTTTAGAGTGTAAGATATGATTGGTATATGTTATTATGACTGTATAAGTGATGTGAAGGTCATAATGGAAGGTTATTATTATGAAATTTTTCAAGTGCTTGAGCCTAGTAGTGTCTTAAGAAGGTATGTGCATAGGATTCCTAGTCTTGTACATGAAGGAACATGATGTCTTGGTGAGATGAATGCACATAGGCATGAGTGGTTTTATGAGTTTTCTTGAGCATGTATAAGAAGCATTGGATTAATCATGTGAGTCTTAAGGTAATCCTATAGGGGTAAGGCCTTTAGACCAAGTCTACACCTAAACCACTCTTAGACCCTACCTAGCCTAATGAGGAATCATGATGTATTTTTAAGACATAGAAAGGATGTATGATAGTTTTTAAGCATGTGTTATTTTTATTGAGTATTTGAGAGTGGTGGAGAGTGTATGGAAAGTGGCATGAAAGTTATTTTTTAGGCCTAATGTGGTTTATAGGTTAAGTTCTAAGTGAGCAAAGAGAGAAAGTGTAACCTAATGGGGTATCAAGATCATTTTACAAGTAAATTGTGAGTAGGTTAGAATTTAAAAAGTTTATTTTTTTTAAGTTTATTCATGTAGTTTGAGGTTAAATTTTGAAATAAAATGCATGAAAGGGTGCTTGGAGGTTTCTCGAGTGCATAGAATGAAGGGTTCTCAACCCGAGAAGGATTTTATTGTGCTCATTATATTTTCAAACATATGATTGGGAACATAAGATATTCATGTTATGTGGGGAAGTATCCTAGCTAAAAATTCCAATCATTTTTTTTGGAATGAGGGGCTATGCTTTATGAATGATTGTTAATAATGGAAACATGTTTAAACCCTCTTAAAACCCTAATAAGGACCCAATGTTGAAGATATGATTCAAAAGTGATCAATATGGTTTGGAATGATAATTTAAGTGTTTTTATCTTATATTTAACTCTCATAGGTACCTATAGGTGGTGGTGGTTAGAGAGAGGAGAGAGAAAATGTAAAGATACAAGATTATTTTTGAAGAAGTTATTGTAGCTACAAAAGGTTGTAATGGATAATGTTTCAAAATCATTTTATGGATAAGTTTGAGACTTGTATCTGATGTCCCTAGTTGTTTCTGGATAGTTTATTACCCTCATGTGTGTTAAAACAATCATCAAAGATAGCCAACCACTTACAAGCCTAATGGTGCAAATAGTGAGAAACCCAAGCAGTAATGAGAAGATGATTAGGAATGTGTTATCATGAAATAGTGATGAAATAAAGTGAATGGAGATGTTATTCATGAATTTCAAGATATTATCATATTTGGTATAATTTTTAGAGATCAATGAATATAGTAAAAAGTTTCTCATAAGTTGAGCCATCTAGCTCAGTGAAGTCTGTGTATAATGAGGTCCTAAGATTGGTCTGCAAGAACAATATTTGATATTTGAATATATTATCTTTATATCCAATAACTATATAATTATATCATAAGATCATATACATGCATCATAAGTCATTGAATATGTATATACATGTGTTGAAGGTTTGAGTCACCTTGACTATACTTTAAAGTAAACTAGTAGTTCCAAGTAAGCAAGTTATAGGAGTGTTTATTAGTCTTTTTTCCCTATGTAATGAATTCTAATGCACTTGAAGAATTTTTTGAGGTCTTGTGGTTCTATGTATATTATTTATTGTCATAGTTATGTGACTAAATAACATGATATCTTTAGTTTTTCAAGATATATCTTTTTGTGTATATGAAGGCCTAATGTGAAAATTACTGTAGTCATATAAAATGTCCAAATTGGTAGTTTGAGTGTGGTTTGTGACACCCTATCCATAGGACCTTCTTTCATGATCTTATAACCCTTATATACACCTTTTTACTTATTCTTATTCATTTTTAGCCTTTTAGATGATCATTCTAGCTTATTCAAGCTCTATCTCTCAAACCAATTTGATCCCCCCAAGGTCTTGAGCCTATAGGACATGAGTACCATACCTAGACTTTAGTGCTAGACCCTAGGATGTCCCATTTTTAGTGATCTTATGTAATCACATTTTGATCCCAAATAACCATTTTAATCTAATTCTTATCCTTCATCATGTCAGCCTTACATGAATACATTTAACCCATGACCAATAATTCCCTATAAAAGTCCATCTAAAGGTCATTTATAAGGGGAGGTGACAAATCTTACAAAGTAAAAAATAATACAAACAAACCACTAAGTCAAAATTTCCTATTACCTATATACAACTACCCAACATAGCTACAAACATATTTAAACCCTCACACCAATCCCTAGCCACCTCAAGCACTCTTAGTTTGGCATTTTTTTATCTGTACCACACTATCTCACAAAGAACATCAAGTGGGAGAACCACATATGGATTTATCCCTCTTCAAAATATTGGTATGTAGGTAGTGTGCTCATACAAGGGGTGTGGATACACATTTAGTGCATCTTATACACACTAACCCCCCTCTTTCTCAAGTTTTATCAAGCATAATGAAGGTCTAGGGTTTCAATATTAAATCATATCTATAAGGAGTTATATCAACATTCAAGACTCAAGATTTCATAGGCAGGCTCACACAAGGATAGTGAATAAAACCCAAAAAAATTAGATCTATGTGACTAGTTTAGATAATAGTACTAGAAGAGGACAATAGCACTAGACCCCAGGGTGTCCTATTTTTGGTGGTCCTATGATTTCATAAAATGAAAGCTAGATTCTAATTTCTGACACTGTCTTAGTCCTACACAACTAGTTTTAGACCCTGTAATAGTTGTTCCAACCTGTTTTAATCTAAGTTATATTTCTCCTAAGTTATTACTAATTTTATAAAGTTACAAAAGAAAAATAAAATATACAAATTAGGACTGTAATTATTGAAATATTTTTTTTATTAATTTATTAATCTAGACCCTTAACTAAAATAGGAATAAAACTCCATTATTTCCAAAATTCTTAAATCATTTGGTGAACCCAACTTACTTCATTTGTGCATAAAAACCATAGAAACCCTAGGGAAAATTCCTTGCTGATTTTTACAATATTTTTATAATTTTTCTTGTATATTTAAATCATAAATTCAAATTTTATTTTTTTAAATTACCTTAGTAATTTAAAATATATATTTCATTCAAACCCTGGCTGAAGAAACTAGGTCCTAATATTTTTCCAATATTTTTTTGATTTTTTATTACATATTTAAATCATATTTTCAAATTTAATTTTTAAAAATTTACCATAGTAATTTTTAAAAAATATTTATTTCAAACCCTAGATGAATATACTAGGTCCCTTTGCTTTTGAGGTATCACCTTATATCCAAATTAGATTTCACATAAAAATAAAAATGGATTTTACTCATTTCATAACATTTCTTGAAAATAATAAGGAGTCCATATTTGGTCCTATCATGTACATGAATGATGAATTTTACTATATGTTAATGCAAAGCTTCATTCTTTCCCTTTCATGTTTACTTTTTATAATATGGGATGATATTTAAAAAAATTTAACTTAACATGTTAAGATCCCTTTCCGTCAAATCAAGGTTTACTTTTCTTTAATACAAGGTTTCATTACTTATTTAACATGATATCTATTTATTATGTGTAATTCAATTAGGAATAAAATCCTTATATACTTAGAGGATCCATTACATAAGCTAACAACCACCTATCAAGTTTTAATGTCATATTTTATGCACAAGAAAGAGTTTCCTTCTCCTCCTCTCCCCTAAGAGGGTGATAACTACTTTCCCTCTAACTAGGTCCACGCTATCACCCCCCCCCCAAAAAAAAGGTGAGGTAGCCTATAATATTGTTCTTAATGCATACATTCAGCCTATAGCTTCTTCAAACCCTCTTCAACACATGTGCTTACATGTTTAATTAGAAGCAACTAGGGTTTATACTTATAAGACTCTGAGGGATCAAATCACCAATATGAGCAAGTTAATTTTATATTTACAAATGCAAAATTAGCTATTACATGAAAAGATAAAAACATTAGAAAATTATATTATAATACAAAAGCCTCAAAGGCACCCTAGTTCCAATCATGTATATGCACCTTCACCTAGTCAATTGGTTGCAAGTAATGTTA
Source organism: Torreya grandis (assembly GCA_037957365.1). Taxonomy (NCBI): domain Eukaryota; kingdom Viridiplantae; phylum Streptophyta; class Pinopsida; order Cupressales; family Taxaceae; genus Torreya; species Torreya grandis. The sequence continues at coordinate 1,696,413 of JARHVA010002366.1, forward strand.
TATATCAAAACAAGAAATCGCAACAAAATAACTCTATAAATAGTGATTGAAAAAGCATTCAAAAATAAAAATAAGAGTTCAAGTGAGGAACTAAGGGAAATGATTAAATCTGAGTTGATCAAACTATCTCCTTTACATCTAGTGAGAAGATCCAAATATCATTGTGCATATCATAAAATGCATGGGCATCACATAGATTCATATTTGGATTTGAAAAAACATATATAATAGATAATTGCTAATGAGGACCCTATACAAGGTAAATTAGTCAAGAAAATACACAATGACATAGGAACACATTCACAAAGGGTCAAATTCATAAATAGTATAAAAGTGGTTACCAAAGCATAACTCAGAACAATAAAAGGATCAAAAATAAAAATTAGAGCAAGAAATAGTACCAAAAGCATAGGTAAAACATGAAAAAAATGTAAACTACCTCTCCAAAATGAGGCTCAACTTTCAAAGTAGTATGGGTTTGGTCAAAAATATCTACAATAGTTTGATTATCAAGTTCAAGGGTTGGGCACACATGTTCATGACATCACTACTATTATAGCAGTTGATAATGTTTGTCACCAAGGTTTGGAATTTATTGAACATCCTAAATAAAATAATTCATAGACATAATTTATTAAAGGAAAAGATCCAGATACAACAAAATTCAACACTAGCATTCCATTGGTTCAAAATCAAGATGATAATGATGAGTGGAACAATACAGGTTATTATGATTTCCAATATACTAATAACGAATCTAAATATTTAGAATCATATTCACAGCCATTCCCTTGTGTTTCATAATCACATACAATTCCTTTACTTGATACAAGACACCATGATAGGGGGTATCTCATGAGACTCATCAGTTAGTTTCATCTCTTCTCAGTCTTACTTTTACATAGCTTCTTTTCAATTTTTTATACATAGTCTCTTTATGATTTATTATACATAGCCTATTTCAAAATACAAAAACACTCAAATATGTCAAAATAATAAAAACATTCATTTATATCAAAAATCCAAAAACACTCAAATATTTCAAAAATAACAAAAATAATATAACATTTCAAAATATCAAAAACATTCAAATATATCAAAAATCCAAAAACACTCAAATATTTCAAAAATACAAAAAACAATACAAATTTTCAAAATACAAAAACATTCATATAACTCAGAATACCAGAAACATTTCAATTGTATGCATTATCCATGCTTTACATTTATACTACCATGATAGACTTACATTTTTATATTATATGCTATTGTTTGTTGATTTATCTACATTACCATGCTTCACTTGTTCTTCTTTGAGTGTGTGCAATGACACCCAGATCCTTGATTACTTCACTTTACCCATTGAGGGGGCATCCTACTTCTACATTCAAGACATACATTAGCATATTTACCCACTGGGGGCATCTTCTACATGACTACACCATCTAGGTTATGTCATTCCTACACCACACACTCTAGATATCATGTTAATATACATTACTTACTAGCTTACATAGATTATTCTATCAACACTCAATATTATATAACACTTGTGTATTTCTTAGCATCTACCTAGTCTTTTACTACATGTTTTGCATACTTTCACTTCTTGTTTTGATTAGTTAGATGCAATTGTATTTCCAAAATTTACATGCCTTCTTTTTTTTCTTTATGAGCTAGATGTGATTACATTTCTCAATTCATAATTTATCTCTTATATGTGCCTTAGGACATTTTCCAATTTCCTTCACTTCTATTCTTGTGTGTGCTTTAGGACATTTTCCAATGTCCTTTACTTGTACTCTTTTATGTGCTTATGGCCCTCATGCCAATCCTTTCTTATTTTTAATTGTATGTGTATGTGGGCATTTGAACATGCCTTTTATTCTTACTTTCTAATTTGAGTGACATATGCCCATGTCCCTTATTTTCTTGGCCACTTGGCCACTCTTGTATGCTTCTTGATTTTAGTCTTGTGTGCTCGTTCCTTGTGTGCTTCTCACCATTTTCAATGCCATGATCCACATCATGCATTATATTTCTTTTTTGGATGTCATGATGGACATCATTCTCCATCCCTCCTTAATAACTAACAACTAAAAATAACATTTCCAATTTTAATTTGGTATAATACACATGATATTACATTATTACATCTATCTAAACATACCCTTATTGATCTAACAATATCCAATATAAACTATGTTATATATTGAGACATATTTTTGATTATCATTTCTATATCATGTATCTTACACCATAACACACTTGCAAGGCTCTTTATTCTAAGGTTAGTCATTATAGCAACAAATAAGGTTAGTCTTCAATCCTACCCTCAAAAGAGGAGGCAACAAATAAGATTTTTGTCACAGAGATTAGAGCCTCTATCGATCAAACAAATCAGTTTTTAGAACACTTAGAACAACAACCAAAACCCAAACCAAGTAGAATAGACCAAGAAAATAGTGATAAACACAAAATAGTTATCTAAAATAGTAAAGGAAAAGAGTGCTAGACTTGGACTATAGTACTAGACACCAAGGTATCTTATTTTTAGTGCTCCTATCTAAATAGCAAAAAACCCAAATTTTCTAGAAATAGACAAAAAGGTAAGTTTAGTGATAGTTTTGTCACCTACAGTCTATATCAGATTCAATAGTTTTAGTATAGTTTTCCCTAGAGAATCTAGATATAAGAGGAATCATGCATGACATGATGTCTCTCACTTTAAAGTTTAGATAGGGTAGTTAGTATAACTTCTAGATTAAAATCCATGTTATAGACACCAGTGATTGGGGGAAATGTGTGTGCCACATTTGACTTCTTTTCTTTTTAAGTTCAGTACATTACCCAAGAATTATTAGTATTTGTGTGCCTTATTACATCTTTAGGTGGATGGTATCTTTCTTGAGTGGCTTCCATAATAGCCTAGTTCCCAATTTTAGAGTGGATTTCATACAAGCCTAATATCCACCTTATAGAGTGGCCAAGATTGGCCTAGTTTCTAGTACACATTCAACTATCCATACCACATTGTCAGAATTTAGAGAATTCATGGGCTTCAAGATCCATCTCATGTGATGCACATTCATATTAGTATCAGTTCATATCTTCACTTAGTGGGAAATGATGGAGCCAAAGGTCTAACTAGCCTTTTTATTTTTAATCCACTTACTTCGAGGGATTAGACACACAGTCCAAACATTGATTAATACACATAGGATCACATATCTTCACTGAGTATATGATAATGGAGATAAAGGGATAGCCTTTACATTCTTGATCCACTTTCAATAATTTATCACTCATCTCCATTCACAATATTACTTTTGGTTTAGCACATACCTAGGATTATCCAACATCACTCAAGAATACAATAGATTTTGTATTGGTTCACATACCTGGTGAGGTGTATTCATTCCTTTATCTTACTATCTCTTACCTATATTTTGTATGTTCCTATTTTAGATATATAATATCTAGTAAGAATTGATCTACTCTTTATTTTTCTCTTGTAGCTTTATACATCATGATGTAATCTTTCTATGCACACTCAACATTACACAACTTCATGGAGTTCACCCTTGAAAGTAAGTTCAAGTACACATTATAATTTTCCTTTATCTTATTACTTCACTTTTTTACATCACTAGAATAAAATGGGGAAAATATAGTCATATAAAATGTCTAAATTGGTAGCTTGAGTGTGGCTTGTAACACGCTATCCATATGACCTTCTTGCATGCTCTCATAACCCTTCTAGACACCTTTTTTATTATTCATAATCATCAATATCCTTATATATGATAATTATAACCTAGATAGGATATATTTCCTAGGCCATTTCTATCCCACCAATTCCTAAGACTATAAGATAAGAGCACAATACATGGACTATATCATTGGACCCTAGGGTGTGTAGTTTTGGGTACTCCTATCTAATCATATTTTGAGCCCAAATGACCATTTTAATTTGATTCCTATCCTTTATCATGTTGTATTATCATGAATACATTTAACCCATGACCAATAGTTCCCTATAAAATTCCATTCAAATTTCATTTACAAGGGGAGGTGATAAATCCTACAAAGCAAGCAAGAATACAAACAAACCACTAAGTCAAACTATCCTATTCTCTATATACAGTCACCCAACATAGATTCAAACATATTAAAACCATCACACCAGTCCTTAACCACCCCAATAACTCTTATTTTAGCATATTTTTATTTGTATCACACTATCACACAAAGCACATCAAGTGGGATAACTACATATGGTTTGATCCCTCTTCAAAGTATTGGTATGTAGGTAGTATGTCTACACAAGGGGTGTGGATACAAATTAAATACACATTATACACACTAACCCCCCCCCCACCCCATTTTTTTAATTTTTATCAATAAAAATGAAGGTCTAGGTTTTCAATATTGAATTAGCTCTATAATGGGTTCTGTCGACATTTAGGACTCAAGATTTCACAGGCAATCTCACATAGGGACAGTGAATAAAAACCAAAAAAATTAGATATTTATGACTAGTTTGGAAAAAAACACCAAAAGAGGAAAATATCACTAGACCCTAGGGTGTCCTATTTTTTGTGGTCCTATCCTTTCATAAAATCAAAGGTAGATTCTGATTTGCAACACTATCCCAATCTTGCACAACTAGTTTCAAACCCTACAATATAATCATTTCAACCTATTTTAAGCTAAGTTTTATTTCTCCTAAGTTTTTACCATTTTTAGAAAGTTAAAAAATAAAAATAAAATATAAAAATTATGATTTTAATTATTTCAATATTATTTACTGATTATTAATCCAAACCCTTAACTAAAATAGGAATAAAAGTCCATTATTCCCTAAATTGTTAAATTAAGTACTAATGGTATGATTTAAGTGGTGATTGAAACTAGAAAGGGTCATGGACATAATATGAGATTAGTGTGGGTCTATTTAAATGGTATATTAATTTTTCCTAACATGTGTGGATTTTGAAATTTTTCCATGGAGATTAAAGGGTAATGTGCTCTAATAAAGGCCTAATTGAATTAGGTCTCGTTAAGGCCTAAAGGAGGATTTGGTCTATTTAAACTATGGTTGACCTAATGTAATTATTGATTAATTTTTTTGGCATGAAAAAATTCATATATTTTTTTAAATATAAGTGGGAAAGTGTGTGTGGATAACTAAGAGGTGTATGAGCAATAGCCTAGTATAAGAACAAGGCCTAATATGCCTAATTGACTATTTGGAGAATGAGTGAGTGGAAGTAAAGGATATATTACTTTCAAGAGCTGAAAGAGTTATTTTAGATCATCATAAGGGTGAATATAAACTATCATGAAGATATAATATGGGTACTATAGATGAATATCAAGGTAATATGACCTAATCTATCTTAAAGAGACCTAGTTGAGCAAATGATCCTAGAAGGTAGTTTGAGAGGGATAGAAGAGAGAGAAGAGATGAAAAAGGTGATAATCATATATTGTATGATAAATAGGGTCTAATAAAGGTGATAAAATAAATTAGGTGTTATATTTGGTAATTTTGAGGTATGTTCTTAGTGTCAGTATTAAGGTATTAATGTTTTCATTGATGTCAAATTTAAGTTGAATGTCCTTCATGTCAAAAGTCAAAATTGATGTCATGATTGGTGAAGTAGCATGTAAAAAATATTTTTTTATATATTATGAGAGAAAATTTTAAGGCAAACTAATATTATTTATATGTTTTTATGACATGTTCAAGATATAAAGGAAGCATCTGATTAAGCTCTAAGTGTTAAGGAGAATACAAGGTATCTTGAGTAGCCTGGTCTAGCCCTATGAAGAACATATATGCATGAAGCATGGTAAATAATTGTGTTTTGGGTTATTATATACATGATAAAGTTTTATAAGTTTATTTAACATGTAAAATAGGTAGATGAGGTCAAAATTTCAAGTTTGAAGCTTATATCCTACGTGAAGAGACTTAGTGAGAAGACACAAGCTTAGTGTCTTATTGAGATAAGCCATATGATAATTATGTGAGAAATATTGTAAATTTATGAGTATGATATGATGTTGTATTAAATGAGGGTAGAGTGTTGAATATAGCTCAAGAGATTTCAAATCGTGATTATACCCTAAGAATGCCATGTAATATGAGACCTAGTGTATAAAGTAATCTATAATGGTCTAAACAGGGGTCAATTTCATTTCCAAAGATGGAATAGCTCTTGATAGAATTTATATAGGTGTGATATGTCATGTTAATCATTTTTAAAAAGTTTTAATTCATATCCTATATTAGAAAGCAATAAATTTGGTGATAAGGTTGATTATGTGCAAAAAATGGGGTATTGCAAAATCAATAACAAGTTTCTCATGCCCATTGGCATATGCAACCTTTGCATGAGAACCTAATCAAGTCATGGTAGTTATGTAAGGTCCATAGATTTATTTTATTGGAATTTTTTTTGGATTTGATTGGAAATCCTTTTTAAATTATTCATAAAAAGGTAAGGTAGTCAAAACCCTCATAAAACCCTTACAAAGACCCGATAGGAAAAATCTAATTGATTATGGATTAGAATGATCCAAATGACCTAGTTTTATTTTTGGAAAATATAAATTACTCTTCATGGTCTCCTTAGGTGGTTTTTGTTTGTCTTGAGAGTGAGCAAAAGCTATAAGAAAATCCTTATTTTTAGGGTTTTTGATGCTACATGTATGTTTGAATAGGTCAAAATGTACAAGTGGATGGAGGATGATGTGTAAAAATTATATTTTATGTACATGAAAATTTATTATTAGTTTTTTGACCAAAAATGTACAAAACTAGTCATGTAAGTTAGTTTATCACTAAATTGACCTAATAAAAAGAACATTAAAAAAACTAGGCAAGAATGAGAATGAGATTAGGGATTGGTTGCGAAGGACTATGGATGGATCCTAAGGCATGGGGTAATTATTAAATAACTATCCCTCCTATCCCATTGGTTTATAAGTATTTATTATACCTACACCTATTCAAAAATTTGTCATCAAATTGGTTTATCTAACAGAGTGGAGTCTATGTAGAGTGACATAATGAGATTGGTCTATAAGACCAATATTGACATATGACCATGAAAAGTTTCAATAAAAGTTTCACTATGTAAGGATGATAAATTTTCACACAAATCCATTTTAAGATAACATAAGTGTTTTCACAGCTATTCTATAAGTTTTGTCTTATAGGTAACTTTCTGTGTGAGTATGAAAAGGATGTTCTTGAGTCATTTCTCCCTAAGTTGAATGATCCAAAGCCATTAAAGGTGTTATAAATGACTAAAAATATAATTTTAATATTTTTTTCTCATTTTAAGTCCTTTTTAAATTATATAGAGTCAAATCTTTTTGACTATGTGTTGACAGTGTTTAGTGCTTCTGAGTAAGTCATCTACAAGAGTGTTCTTGAGGCCCTTTGGCCTATGTGGTGGATACCAAATCATTTTAGGATTTTTTTAAAGTCATTATTATCCTAATAATATTATTTTATACATATTTTATGTGTTAAATTTTTGTATTTGGTTCAATTTTTTCAAGATAGACTTACATGTAGTGAGAAGGTCGATTGGTGAGGAGACTTAATTGGTAGGTCCAAGCAGTGAAATGGGACAAATGGAGTTGGGGACCCAAGTTGAAATTATTATTGGTATATTTAAGTCATTTATTAATTTTTTCATCCATTTTTTAATATTTAAATTTTTCCTAAGAGTCAGAGTGGTAATGTGTGGATAAGATAGACCTAATTACATTAGGTCTCCATTACGCCTAATGGTGAATTTGGTCCTTATAGACTATGACCAGATTATGTATTATTTTTTTATTATGAAACATGTGTATTGATATATTTAAATAATAATAAAATTATTTTGAGTTTTTTATCTAACCAATATAGGCATGATAAATAATCAAGTATAAAGTCAAGGCCTAGTAAGTCTATGTAGATCAGTTAGAGGATTGAGCTATTGAGAAAAGGATATAGTGTTTTTTGGGAAAAAATAAGATATTTAATATAATTATGAGGCTTATAAAACTATGAAATTATTATATAACTATTTTTTATAGGTGTTGATCAAGGTCATTTGACCTAATTCTGCCAAAGAGAGGGCTAATTGAGTGAGAAGCCCTAAGAGGCTATTTAAGTGAGATTGAAAGGTAAAGAGTGAAAAATAAGGTTGACATATATATTTTAGTTATAAATAGGTTTTATAAGGTTATTATATAACATAGGTGACTTTTTTGGTGTTAATTTACCTAGGGGGTTGGAGCTTCTTTGAAAGATATCACTTGTAGAAGACTAGTTAAGTTGGTGCTTATTTAAATAGGGGTTAAAACTCCTTATGAAGTTGGTGATTAACTAAAAAATGGATCTTGAGATTATATTACTATATTAAATTTTCATTTTTTAGTGTTTTTTATCCCCCTAATAGGGTTTCCCACATATCTTTTATGTTCTCTCATAATATGCTTATGTAGTTATTTTGTTTATGCATTGATCTTTTTTGTGAATGAAATTGAATAGATATTGTTAAGAAAATTATTAACCCGCATCTCAGTAGATAATTCCAATATTTGGTATCAAATAATGCCCTTCAAAATATATCTTAAAACCTAAAGGAGATTTTAAATAAGCTAAGATGGTTAGTCAAGCTCAAGCTAGTTTATCTACAAGCAAAGCTCCATTATTCAATGGATCCAATTATGCTTTTTAGAGTGTGAGGATGAAGAAATATCTAATGTCTCAATTTCATGATGTTTTGAAATCAATTTTGGGTGGGTATACTGCACACCCTATTCTTCCTACATATTTAGCAGGTAAGAAGGCCAGTGATAACAACTCAAAAGCAATGAATGACATTATGTGTGATCTATCTAAAGTAGAAATTGTGAAGGTTATGCACTATATATCTACTAAATAAATGTGGGATAAATTGAAAAATATTCATGATTGAGATTCCAAAGTCAAATGAGCCAAGTTTCAATCTCATAGAAGATAATTTTAAAGTCTAAAAATGAATTAAGATGATACCATTGCAGCCTACTTGTTAAGGGTTGATGAGGCGGTTAACATCATAAGAGGTATAGGAGAATAATTGAAAGAGACTACTATTTTTCAAAAGGTTTTAATGTCTCTAACTCAAAAAAATTATTTTAGGGTATGTGTTGTTGAAGAAATCCAAGATCTAGAAAAACTTGAGATGGGTGGACTTCATGGAACTCTAACAACCTATGAGATGAGGACAATTGAAGGAAGAACTGTAAATAAAGAATCTATGTTCAGGGTAGAAAAGAAGCCAAAAGATAAGAAGTCACAAGGTAAAAATTTGATAAATTATTATTAATTTTATATTGATGATGATCAGTTAATATCCATGTTTTCAATAAAGTTGAATACAAGTTTAGGTAAATATAAAGTCAAACTACCTTTTAGATACTTTAATTATGGAAAGGTTGGACACTTTGCCAAGAAATGTCCTCATAATCATAAGACAGAAGATGATGGAGAGCATAATTAATATCATGATGATGATGATAAAAAGTCTTATAACTGATAAAATAAATAATTTTTTTAGAAGATATGCCAACAAGAAAAGGTTCTTCAAAAATAAAAGGAGTCTTTACACCAAGGAAGACTGCAACTCATAAAATGAGAGTGAGAGAAGTGATTCAAAAATTGATCATGAGGATGATGGTACTGATGTCAATGAGGTTCTCTTCATGGCTAAAGAATCAAGATACTCAAATATAAAATAATCCATATATATTGGAGGTGTTTTTGGTGATTCAAATGAATAAAGAGATGAGGTGGATTTTGAATTTGAGTTGATGAATACTCTACAAGAGTTGAAGATGGTCAAGAAAAATAATAGGGTGATTAGGTCCATTATCAAATACTATGAGTACAAAATCAACTTGTTTGAAGCTAGAATAAGAAACAACTCCAAGGAGTAAGAAGAAATTGTCAAATAAGTGGAGAGACAACTTGAAATTATGACTATATGCCTAGAATCAAAATAAGAAGAATGTTCAAGGTATGTAGCTAAAGTGACATCTTTGAGAGCTAAATTGAAACAAGCATAAAATAAGGTCAAGTAATTTTTAAGGTTTAAAAAGATCACTAATGATCTAGATAAAATTTTGAGTAGTCAAAAGATTTTTGAGACAAGATAGGTCTTGGTTTCATTAGAGGTCAATATAAGGACACTATTGTGATCAAAAGGTCAAAGATCAATCAAATACTAGGGAGCTAATAGAATGCAGGTCAATACCATCAATAAATATAATAACATAAGGTATGCTAATCCTTTCAATGGTTAGTTTTACTCATGTAACTAATTTGTTCATAGAGTTAGGCATTGTAAAATTCCCTTCAAGAATGAATTTTCATGGAGCTATGAGTAAAACCATCATCAAAGAGGTATGGGTCATGGTTTGGTTCCATCCAAAGGGATGAAATGTTTTAATTTTCATAAGGTCAGTCACATTTCAAAGTACTATAATCATGATGTCTCAAGATAAGATAAAAAAACTAACGCTTCTAGAACACAAGAAAGAAAAAAGTGGAAACCCAAGATAACTAAGGTTTATAACTAGTCTGCAAGTTCAAATGGACTATTTTCCATGGTAGATAAAAATTAATATGCAAAGGAGTGCCAATAATTTTCTCTATCAGCTCAATTTGTTGATGGAGTCAAGACCAATACATCAAGCCAAAATATTACCCAAAAAAATATTGAGGAGATCAAGCTAAAAGGATAAATAAATTAGAATAAGATCATGGAGGAAGTTTAGTCTTATAAGGACATGAAGATCTAGGAATCTCCTAAATTTATGTTGTTTTATATATATAGAGAAGAGGTGAATCCATTATCCTGCATGGAGTCACTCATCTAAAAATTAAGAACCATGAAGGATGTTTGATCATAGGGGGAATTTTGTGGTCTTAATAGACTTCAATTTAAAGTTTTAGTCAAATAAAGTATACTACAGGTCTGATCACAAGAAACAAGTCACAAATTTTGTATTATGACTTGATCAAACCAAGTCATAGTTTTGAAAATGTCTTGAATTTTCATGGAGACACAGGGATTCAATGATGTCGCATGAGTAAGTATGTGAGTCTAGTTAATGCTAAAATTCTAACATAAAGGATTGATGAGTTTTTTTGAAATAAATGTATTTTTCCCTAGGTCCAAGTATCAAATAACTAACAAGAAGATGAACCTTTGTAATTAATGTCAGAGGGGGAGAAAGTTCATATTTAAATATCAAGTATTGGAGAATGATTTTATATTAATAATAGTGTTTTACATTAATGAAACATGGGGATATTATTGAGGTATGTTCCTAGTATTGGTATTAAGGCATTGATATTGTCATTGATGTCAAAGTTATGTTGAATGTCCTTCATGTCAAAAGTCAAAATTGATGTCATGATTGTTGAAGTAGTGTGTAACAAATAAGTTTTGTCTCTCTTTTGAGATAAAATTTGAAGCAAACCTAGTATTATTTTTATGGTTTGATGGCATGTCAATATAATTTTCAAGATATAATGGAAGCATATTGATTAAGATCTAAGTACTGAGGAGCATACAACGTATCTTGAGTAGCTTAGTCTAACCTTGTGAAGAAGATATATGCATAAAACATGGTAAATATTTGTGTTTTGGGTCAGTAAATACATTAGTAAGTGGTATAAGTTGATTTAACATCAATAAGAGGTAGATGAGGTCAAAATTTCAATTTTTAAGCTTAGTTCTTGCATTAAGAGACTTAGCGAGGAGACACAAGCTTGGTGCTTTAGTGAGATAGGCCATATGAGACTTGTGTGAGTAAGATTGTAAATTTATTAATAGGATATGATGTTGTATGACATGAAATTATAGTGTTGAATATATTTTAATATTTTCAAGGTATGATCATACTCAAAGTATGCTTGGCAGTATGAGACCTAGTGTATAAAGTAACCTATAATTGCCTAAGCATGGGTCAAGTTAATTTAAAAATATGGAAGAGATATTGAGATAATTTAAAGAGGTGTGAGAGGTCATGTTAATCCTATTGATAAAGTTTTAAGTCATAGCGTACAGAAGAAAGCAAGAAATTTGTAGATAAGGTTGACTGTGTGCATAGAATGGGGTGTTGCAAACTTGAGAAGAAGTTTCTCATGCTCATTGGCACATGAAAAATTTGAATGAGAACCTGATAACTTCATGGTAGTTTTTTAAGGTCCCTATTTTTAATTTATTATCATTGGTTTTGGATTTGAGGTGATCCTTGATGAAATATTACTAAGAAGGTAAGGTAGTCAAAACCCTCCTAAAACCCTTACAAAGACCCAATATGAAATATATAATAAATTATGGATAAAATGGTCTAATTGACATATTTTTATGTTTTGAACATGTAAATTACTCTTCAATGTCTCCTCAGGTGTTTTTGGTTTGTCTTGAGAGTGAGCAAAAGCTACAAGAAAACCCTTATTTTTAGGGGTTTTGATGTTATAGGTAGGGTTGACCAGGTCAAAGCATACAAGTGGATGGAGGATGATTTGAAATAATTATATTTTATTCCCATGAAATTTTTTTAGTAGGTTTTTGACCAAAAATGTGAAAAACTAGTCATGGAAGTTAGTATATTGCTAAACTGACCTAATGAGTAAAACAATGAGAAAAGTAGGCAAGAATGAAAATGAGATTAGGGACTGGTTATAGAAGAATAGGGATGGATCATAAGGAATGGGGTAATTATTAAATACCTATCCATATTATCCCATTTATCTATAAGTTTTGATTACGCCTACACCTATGCAAAAATTTGTCATCAAACTGGTTTGTGTAACACTGTGGAGTCTATGTAGAGTAACATAGTGAGATTGGTATGTAAGACCAATATTGACATATTAACATGAAATATAAATTTTTATATATGATATAAGTATGATAAAATTTTTTTAAAATACATTATAACATCTCATAAGTGTTTCCATAGGTGTTTTATAAGTTGATTTTCTTGACTGTGTTTTTGTCCTATTGGCAACTTTTTGTGTGAGTATGAAAAGGATGTTCCTGAGTCATTTATAACTAAGTTTAATGATCCAAATAAATTTAAAGTGTTATAAATAAATATTAGTTTAATTTTAATTTATTTTTTTCTCATTTTTAATCCATGTTCAATTATATAGAGTCAAATGTTTTTAACTATGTTGACAATGTTTAGTGCTTCTAAGTCATCTATATGAGTGTTCTTGAGGCCCTTTGTCCTATGTGATAGAGACCAAAGAATTTTGGGGATTTTTTAAAGTCATTATGATCATATTAATATTATTTTATTTGTTAATTTTTTGTATTTGGTTCAATTTTTCAAGATAGACTTACAGGCAGTGGGAAGGTCTATTGGCGAGGAGACCTAATTTGTAGGTCCAAGTAGTGAAATGGGTCAAATGGAGTTGGGGACCCAAGGTGAAATTATCAATGGTATATTAGATGAATTTATGGAGTGTTTCATAAAATTTTTAAGATATAAATTTTTCCTAATGGTTAGAGTGGTAATTTGTGGATAGGACAGACCTAATTACATTAAGTCTCCATTAGGCCTAATGGTGAATTTGGTCCTTATGGACTATGATCAACTTATGTATTATTTTTTTATCTTATAAAATGTGTGTATTGATATATTTAAATAATAATATAATTATTTTTATTTATTTATCCAACCAAGATAGGTATGATAAAGAATCAAGTATAAAGTCAAGGCCTAATAAGCCTATTTAGACTAGTTAGAAGATTGAGCTATTGAGTGAAAGATATAGTGTTTTTGGGGAATAGGTTGAGAGATTAAAGATCATAAGGAATATAATAAAATAATACCATGAGTATATAAATATTTTTATATAGGTTTTTATCAACTTTATTTGACCTAATTCTACCAAAGAGAGGGCTAATTGAGCGAGAAGGCCTACGAGGTTGTTTGAGTGAGATTGAAGGGTAAAGAGTGAAAAATAAGGTTATAATATATAGTTGAGTTATAAATAGGTTTTATAATGTGATAAAATATTAGAGGTGACTTTTTTTATAAATTACCTAGGGGTTTGGAACCTCCTTTCAAGATAGAGCTTGCAGAAGGCTAGTTAAGTTGGTGATTATCTAGATAGGGGTTGTAGCTCCTTGTGAAGTTGGTGCTTCACTAAAACTTGGATCTTGACATTATAGTACTATAGTCCATGTGCATGGTTTAGTTTATTTTATACCCAAATATGGTTTCCCACATATCTTTTATTCTCTCTCATAATATGATTATGTAGTTGCTTTGTTTATGAATTCATATTTTATGTGAATAGAATTGAATAGATATTGTTAAGAAAATAATTCACCCCCCTCTCAATAGCTACTTCCAAAAGTGTTGAGTCATCTAGGGGTTAGTGCATCCTTGAAATTAAGTTCTTGTTTATTTGGATTTAGTGATCCATGTGAATTTATTATTTTATTAAACTTGTTTTTTGTCTTCTAAGACTATAGTCCATTTGTAGGGATTAGTGGTTTTATTCCCCTTGAGTGTTTCCCACATATTTAATGTGGTTCATGATCTTGTATGGTTGCATATTCTTTGTTAAATGTTCATGTTTATATGAATGGTTCATATATGCTTAAGTGAAATTTAATTAATGTTTGAATACACTTATTCACACCCCCTCTCAATGATTGTGCTTCCAAAACAAACTTGGTAAGATTATATGCAAAACTAAGCATAAACTAGTAAAATCTGATAACATGTGACTAAAACTATGCAAATATAAGTTGTAACTATGTATCATTCTATCAAATATATATTTTCATGTTTATATAATACTAGTGTTAAAAAACCAAGGTGTACCCTTATAAATTAGATTACTCAGATCTACTTCAAACTTAGACTAACATTGGAATGGTCTAAGTCTGTGGAATACTTGTGACTAGAATATGCCTCTAGATTGTGAGGCTAGCTCCTCTAATGTATCAACTCTAGATATATTAATAAAACCTAATATTATTTTGGGATGAAAAGAGTTATAAGGATTATTGAAGATCAAAATCCTATTATATTGATGGTGATACAACTATATTGTTGATTCATCCACTCAAATTGAACTCCATCTAACACTGATAAGTAATGCAAATCATTGAAACTTAAAACTCCAAGGGACTCTTATGCAATAGTATTTCATATAAAGGTTCCATCAAGTGATCAAAATATGAGGTAAATGATGGAAGGCTTGATTCAAGGCACTAACTAGTTAATATTTCCACAATTAGCTCAGTTACTCAACATCAAACACTGTATATGACCTACATAAGATGACATAATAGTAACTAGGTGAGATTATGACATGCCAAGGGACAAAATACTACCACATGTGTAAATAAAACTAAAATTATCATATTAAACCTATATCAAGGAATCTAAAATAGCCATTTTTATTATCTAAAGAGGTTTACAAAGATCAATCTTGGTAGAGTTTCATCATGCCCAAGAGAGGGATCTTGAAAATAGGCCTAAAATCTTGAATATATATAACATGAGAAGATAAGAAGCCAAAATATTGGTGTAGAGGAGAGAGGAAGAGTTATCTAATAATAAACTCTAATACAACTTTAGTTATAGTTTGCAAGAAATAGTCCTTAAGACATCTCTCTATGTTTAGTGCCTTTCATGAGATCTTTGTCATTAGAATGAGGTGATGGGCCATCTTTGACTTGTCCAAACTCCTTCTCTAACATGATATGCCATATCTTGATTTTAAAACTCCACTTGAGGTGGGTTAACTCATACATTGATACTCAAGATGATTTATGCATGTGATTGGATCAATTAAAGACCAGTTAACTCATCATAAGGATTAGCTAAGCATGTAGATGACATCAATGGTTAGTTGTGCATGAACTGGATCCATTTTATTGAATTTTAAATCCACATTATATCTTATAAATAATATTATATGTCATTCTTCACTCAATTTATTAAATAGGTAAATTAGGATAGATTATGCCTATTATCCTAACTACCTATACTTTATGTTCATTAAAACCTACATATAAATTTGAAAAACTATAAATGTGGTGAATTTAAGACATGAACCAATGCCTCATATCATGAAATGAATCCTCTTTGGTAGTAACACCTAAAAATTAGTCAAACTAGTTGACTAGATTAGCTTGTCCTTCATTTCCTGTAGACTGGTTATTTTGGATGAGCTCCTAAGGGCACTTGTAGGAATATTCATGATCATCTGATGATTTAAAAAGGAACAAAAAGTGTCAATCTTTACTCAACAATGATTGTAATTTCCTTAAACTACCTTTTACCTTTCCTTGTGCACTTTTTCTTATCAAAAACCTATTTTATGCTTTGTTTGTATAATAGCCATACAATGATTGGTCATGAACATGAAGCTCTTAGAGTGTACTTGATTATCTAACTAGTATTCATGAGGTTTCAATTAGTTTGGATGTAAGGGTTTAAGATTTCTTTGGGTTCTTAATGATGCTTCATAAAGCCTAGGCCTTAAACTCCTAAACTAATGCCATAAAACAATAGTGTATTAGGCCCTCAAACTCCCCCAAAGTCATCATATTCCCATTAAAAATATGTGCACCTTGATGAACAAGTGAAGTCACCTTTTAGATTTGAAAATAGGCTTGCTAGGTAGTGTCTGGTGTTCTTTGGCCATGATGATCATTGCTAATGCTTCTCCTATGGCTCAAACTTAGCATGCATATCTCATAGGACCTAATGATGATGTTCATGGTGATTTTAAGTGCCTTTATGACCTTGTTTTGGCTCCTTCTACCTATTCTTGATGGCCTTGTCTAATGATGTCAAGAGCAAGCATAAGTGGATGAATATTAGTTCAACATTTTGACTTTATGATGAGTTCTAAAGGCTCTTATATAATGTATTTGACTTTAATAACCTATATATGATGCTTTAGATTCATGGTATGGGCTTGATCAAGCCATTCTTATTCAACCTATATGAAAACAACTCTTTGTCTTGACTTATAGACCTATTTTCCTACTAAAATTACCCAAATGACCCCTATAAATGGTTTATGAAGTGTTTTTGAGGAATTTTAGGACCCCATATTACTTCTCAAACTCATTGAATGTGTAATTTCCCTTCATTCCTTTACTTACAAGCTCAAAATAGTCTTATTTTGCCTAATACATATACTAAAGGTATTACACACATCAACCAATAGGTCATGGAGGTGATTATGGGAGTTTATAATACCTTTAAGTTAATTTCATATATCAAACCCATCATCTAGATATATAATTTGGATTCTTTCTTCTATTAGGTAGTTATCAAGGTGGGGTTTAGGGGTCCATAGCTTCTTAATAATTATTCATAGCGTATAAACCCCTAATTGGAAACCAATCACCATCAATATGGAGTACATTTACCCCCTCATCAACCATGATAAGCTCATGAGATCCCATGAAAAAGGTGTGTAGAGATGTCTATGTGGTGAAGTTGTGCTTTTAGTGGTTGTGGAAGATTATGTGTGTAAGAAATAAGATTTAGGAGTCAAAAAAGATAATATTTATGAAATATATCCACTTAAACACCTCATTAAAGGTTTTAATGTCCCTCCACACTATCCCAATGCTCATCAAATGACTCTTAAGGGTTTTGAGTCTACCTACTTATTTTTTTATTATCAACAGATATGTAGTTGACTGTGTTAAAACAATGGATAATTCCATTCTTAAAATACTTTACCAAAATCATAGGTCAGTATATTCACTCATAGTTATAAACTCTACCAAGTTTCATAATTTTCTACTACATATAGAGTCTTGTATATTCTTTTTACTAAAATTGACTAGTAGGTTACATGTGCTTCAAGTCTTAAGACTGAGTTTTATTCTTTTCACCTTATATTTATGCTTGATGATGATTAATAGGATTTTAATATTCAATTATAATAAATATTTAAATTACTCACCTCTTATTTGGTCACTTTTTAAACTATTATACCCCTCATCAAACCATGCCTCTTTAAGAAACCTTATTATGACATGACTGTCATAACATTGTTATAGGTGGTTTTGTGAAAAATAAAGGTGTTTGGTAACCATCACATCATCCTTAGTTATTTTAAAACCCTTAAAGTAAATTTAAACCTCCTCTCATCTATTTCTATCATATGCATTCCTTAAATAGTGTTCTTAGGCCTTACACAGTCCTAATCTATATAGGCATGTGTACTTTCATGGTTTAAGTTAGTATCACTTTTAGTGGTCTTAAAAAGTTTTGGAAATTTAATTTTTTTATTTTATTAGCATAATTCACTTCATAATTATCCTCCTTGATTTGAATGGTATTTATTTTCGTCTTGATAATATATGGATGTATTAGTGGAAATGACCACCTAGTATAGTTGTAGGTGGTCATTTTCTTGAATTTGATCTTAACTGTAGCCTTGCCCAGAAAAATATATTCATTTTATTAACCTCATTCACATCATAAATTTTTATTATGAATTATTCATGTGAAATATTCCATTTTATCACTCTACTTTCTTCCCCTTGTGAATTAGAGATAGGCCTATCCTATTATATGGCTTTAGGTGGATGTCATAAGGTGAATGACTATGTTTTGTGTACTTAGATTTTATGGATTGATAAAACTCTTGAAACCATTATATGTAACTTTCAACTTTATGTAGGATATAAGTTATCCTCAAGGCATATCAATAGTCCTCTTGATAGTCTTTATATGATCCAATATTGCACATTTTAAAAACCATTTCAAACCATACCATAAGTGGGTTGTTTTCATGAAAACATGTCTAAGATTACTTTATTTGATCTCCCTTTGATATTTATTTGATATTAATCACTTATCACACTTGTTACCTCCATATTAAATATTCCACCTCTTTGAAAATAAACTTTTCTCCCTTTTAAGTCTGACTATGTTTGACACTTTTTTGACTTTTATACAAACTATGTACAAACTTTAGGATGTTTGGAGAGCTTGAAAAGGTCACAAGATGTCCATGAGTCCTCATATATTCATGATATAATCTTTGTTAGTTTTGAAAACCTTAATTTAAGGTCAACCTCTCTTGAAAGTCTATTTCATAGCTTTGTCGACTCTTTGGACTTATTATTGTGTCCTTGAATGTCTTGACTATAGGTTACCTTCCTCATAAGATATTGATCCTAGAATAACTTGATGATATTTAACTAATTACCACTGAAAAATAAGATTTCAATGATATATCAAATCCATGATTTCCTTCAAGATTTCAATATTATCTCCATAATGCATTTGATTGATCTCTTTTCAGCATTTTTGTAGGTGATTGTAGGTTTATATAGATTGTGGAGCTAGACCTTAAGAAGGTCACAAAACATAAACATGATCCCTTCCTCCTTATGAAAATTTGTGAGAGATAAATGAAAAAATTACCTTGAAATATATATATATTGATGTATTTCCTTCCTTTATATCTTCATGAAAACTCTTGACTATCATAACCCTTCATTGGTTATAGGTAATGATTCCTAGCAGGATTCATGGTTTCTACAGTGTTTGAATGACCATGATGATTCCCACTATTATTGAATCTTATTGGAAATGAATACATGAGATAGAAATGAGTGGAAGGTGGTATTATGTGAATGGAATATGATAAACTATGAAACTGAGGATGGAATGTAAAGAAAGTCTTTACAATAATGAGGAATGGAAGTGACAAGATAGTGAAGATGGATGAATGAAAATGGAGGTGATTAAGAGTATGGAAGGTGTATGTCAAGACCAAATTGAAGATATTATGTAAGCATGAACACTTTTTCAACAATTTTTAACAAATTGGATTCCTTTGAAGGAGGTATATGGTGTTAAAATGAAATGTAGGAGTCTGCTAAGAACCTTAACAAATGCTAAGAATCCTTATAGTTTGTTAAATATTAACTCCATGAGAACTCTTGAGAGCCATTAATATATTCCTTACTATGAATATTTGAATAAATCTTTTAGAATAGTCACATATAACATGAATGAAACCCTTCAAACAAGAATCCAACCAATCTTGATTTCCTTCTCTCTCATGGACCATACAAAATCTCTTCATATGCTTTTAGACTACAAATTTGCACTAATATACCTTATTAATATCCATATTACCCTCACACATGTGTAAAATAACTAAATAATTCCATGTAAATGTGGATCATGATCTTGAGAAACTCTTCAAACTTGAATTTTTCTACCATGATGCCTAGATGAAGAGAAAACTCAGAAAACTGACTGTGTGCTTAGAAGAAGGAGACATAATGAATGTCTTGAATTTGAAAGGATGGTTCAAAAAGGAGAGATACAAATAAAAAAAATTTACATATATTGAATCTCTGTTAGACCCCTTTATCTTTCCAAAATTTTAGACCTTGATTTTCTCTCATGGCCATACCACCTACAAATTGGAAGGGCTCTCACTATGTGCAAAGAAGATAGATTATTAGAGGGAACTAATGTTGGGATTGTATTGGATCATTTTTACTTTAAATTCTTCTATAAAACCTTCCATATCTTCAGCTTAAATCTCTTGATGCTTGATGTATAGAAATCATCATACAATTATGTACTCCCTACATGAAACTCATGGAAAATGGCCTTTCTTTCAAACTTAAAGCCTTGAAGTGCCAATATAAAGTAAGTGAATGAATTACATGAGTTAAATATCATGTTAAAAATTTTAACACACCATATAATGAGAGGGGGTGAATCAGTAGATTAGCTAAACCTAGTTCTTAGATTTTTTAAACAAGATAATCAAAGTATATGCAAAGTAAAGAACAAAATAGAGATCACACACACATACAAGAATGCTCAACACTAAATTTTAACATGGAAACCTAGAGGGAAAAAACATGGTGAGAAAAGATACTATTCTAATCCAACCTCATAGAAAAATGTCTCACAGACAAAATTCACTAGTTACATTCAAGAGCTCCCACTCTAAGGAAGCATCAACTTCCTAGCTGAGAACCAACTCAATTTTTATAATGGCACCAACCTATTATAGAAATGAATCTTCAACTTCAAAAATATAGAAGAGATTCATAATGAATATTGTACACTTTTCTATTACAAGTCTAGTCTATAACTGCACCTTAGCTGTGTGTCTTCTTGGATTCTCTAGCTTTATCTCTTTTTGTCTAGATATATTCTACTTTGACACACCTTATTTTATTTTCACCTTTCACACTATCTATATATGTCCTTTCTTGACAATTTTGAGTTAACACTCTAATTATTTTTGTAGCAACAATAGAAAGACAACACCATTAAAATGATCTATTCGTAGCATATATAGATAGATGCATTTTAGGGTTGTCTCTCTATGAAGTGTTCACACTTCAACTAAAGTTAACCAGTTTAAGATTTTGATCTATATTCAATGTGACTTTGACTTTGTGCCTCAATTCATGCTTCAAATGGAAACATTCAAATTTATTACTATCTTTAGCATCTGCACTTCTAGTGCACTTAACTACACTACTTCCTTAATCACTTCTAGTTTGTATTTAATGTGACTCTAACTTCATGTCTCGATTCATGCTTCAAATGGAAAAATTTAAATTTCTTTACTATTTTTGACATCTATACTTCTACTGCACTTAACTACATCACTTCCTTGATCACTTTTGGTTTGTATTTAATGTGACTCTAACTTCATGTCTTGATTCATGTTTCAAATAACAATGTTCAAATTCCTTTAGTATTATAGGCATCTACACTTATACTTAAATGTGTCACTTCCTTGATCACTTCAATTGAAATATTTTGAGCTCTATGAAGATATATCGAGTTCAACACTAGTTCCAATTGTTCCTATATAGATAGTTAGAAGACATTGATTATGAGGTTTTTAAAATTCCTTTATCATGCCAAGTTCATGTTCTTTTAATTTTCAGATCTTTTCTTATGACCTTTTGACACATATCAAATGCACATTCTCTTAGAGGATCATTTGAGTTTACTATGCCATTAACCATCAAGCTCTTTTTTTTCCCTTTTTACATCTTGCTACTTTCTATATCATGGGTTTACTTTCGCTCTTTTAGATTATCCTCGATATGCTCGATCTTTATACTTTATTTTTAGTGTTAAACTTTGGCATGTTGACATGATCTCATTTTATTCAACATTATTGTAATGATTTTTCACTGTTGATTCTTTTAGACTTGCTCAATCTTTAATATGCCTTGTCCCTTTGAGAATACCCTATAAGACTTCCACACTTTATCTTCGGCAAAGTTACAAGTGACATCTCTCCCAAAAATTTGTTTTGGGATTTTTGTCAAGGGCCTTTCAAGATAATTTCCACAAATTTTTTGTCTGAGAGGTATTTCTTCATAATTTTTATCTACAAGGCATTTCTTCAAAAAATTTGTCCACATCATTTCTTTGGACTTTTTGTCCACAAGGCTTCTCTTCAAGATTTTTGTCTATAGTCATTTATTTAGAATTTTTTTCCATAAGCTACCATTCAACTTTTTTTCAAGTGTCTACATGCCCTTTACAACATTTAAAATATACCCTTCAAAATTTTTGCAATCTACTCTTTAACTTTTTTGCAAGTGTCTATATGTCCTTTACAACATTCAAAAGATACCCTTCAAACTTTTTGAAATGGTCCAGTTTCCCTTTAGACTTTTTAAAAAGGTCCACCTATCCTTCAAAACTTTTGCAATGGTCTACATACCCTTCGACATTTTTGAAAATATCCCTTCAAAAGCTTTGACAGTCCACTTATCCTTCAAAACTTTTGCAATGGTCGACATACCCTTTAGCATTTTTGAAAAGATCCCTTCAAAAGCTTTAAATGGTCCACTTATCCTTCAAAACTTTTGCAATGGTCCTCATACCCTTCAAAATTTTTGAAAAGATCCATTCGGAAGATTTGAAAGGTCCACTTATCCTTCAGAACTTTTATAACAATCCACATACCCTTTGGCATTTTTGAAAAGATCCCTTCAGAATTTTTGTTTAGGATAATTTCTTCGAATGAATTCTCCAAGACACTTTCTCTAAAAGAATTCCAAAAGGCACTCATTTCCTTCAAAAAAATTGTTGCAGTTAATTTATCTGACAATGAATTAGTCAATTTTATTGAAAGAAGTGCCTTTAACATTTTCTTGAAAGAATTACCTTATTAGCTATGGGTAATTTATCTAAGAAAAATATCTTTACCAATATTTCTAAAATAATTCCCTCAATCAAATATACTCAACTCAAGTCTTCTTGAATTAACCCGATTGCCTTTTCTAAGTAAAATAATTTCATAAACATGATTTACTCCATAGTTCTACTCAACTCAACCTTTAGAATTAATGCATGATAAATTTCAATCTCAATGACATCAAGGACATTAACCATTGACATCAATGACAATTCCATGCTGTCAATTTTCTCTTTGCTCAAATTTCTAAAAATCTCCCCCTTTGTCATTGATGGAAAAACATCCTTAATGAGCAAATAAATCCTCAAAAATCCCTTTGCATTTTAATTACATGATCTTATTCTAATTTCTCCCCCTTTGACATTAATGACAAAGAGTCTTTACTAAACCAATAAGACACACTACTACTAAGTTTTTTTGATCCTTAGATGTGTCTGGATAGAGCATTATGAAAAGGACTCCCCCTTGGATAATACACACTGACCCAAATTATTCCTATGAGTCTTTAGGCTTTCATATGCTTCAACTAATATTGGATATATAATTGGTCTAAAATACCAATCAATAATAGATAAGCATAAAAATCTAGATATAACATATCTTAGTCTGTTCCTTAACATCAAATGACAAATGATGTGTAAGCTACATAGAATATTTCCTTTAATCTTAATCTAGGAGCTTAATAAGATGCCAGCAATGCTCCCCCTAGATTTCTAACCTATCATAAGATGTTAGTGAAATGGGGTGGGAGCTACAACTCCTAACTTCTCTCTCAGATACTCAAATTACTCCTTTGGAAGAGGCTTGGTAAAGATATCTGCAATCTAATCTTTGGTTGGCACATTTTCCATTATAACCTCTTGACTTGCTACTTTTCTCTCAAAAAATGATATTTTATGGAGATATGCTTGGTTCTAAAATGCATCACTAGATTCTTAGATAGATTTATGGAACTTGAATTATCATAATAAATAGAGATAGGTACTTGATATTATACCTTTATATCCTTGAGAGTTTGTTTCATCCATAAGACTTGAGTGCAATAAGTAGTTACTGCAACATAGTCTACTTTAGCTATAGACAGTGTAATCCATTCTTGCTTCTTGCTTAGCCAAGACATAAGTCTGTTACCCAGAAAGAATGTACCACTACTTGTGATTTTTTTCCATCTACACTTCCTACCTAATCAGCATTAATATATTAACTAAATTAAGATCCTCGCTAGTTGGGTACCACAACCCAAACTCTATTATGTTCTTGATGTACCTAAAAATTATTTTTACCACATTAACATGTGATTCTTTGGGGGTTGCTTGATACCATGCAACCATGCATATAGCTTGCATGATGTCTGGTCTTGATGTTGTTAGTTATAATAGTCTACCAATCATTAATCTATATAGCATATTATTTACATTAGAAGACCCATATTCCTTGTTTAGCTTACAACCAGTCATCATGGGAGTACCAACTAGTTTTCTATCCTCCATTCCAAATTTATTGAGCATCTCCTTTGCATAATTTTCTTTAGATATGAATATCCCTTCATTAGTTTGTGTAATTTATAAACCAAGGAAGGAGAGTTTTCCTAGCATTGACATTTCAAACTAATTTTCCATTTGTGTGGTAAGTTCTTTGCACATGTTACTATCACCACCTCCAAAGATAATATCATCCACATATGCAACAACAATCAACATTCACTCACCTTCTAATTTAAAGTATAGATTTCTATTTGTACACCCTTTTTTGAAACCTTTTCATTACAGGTATTGATCTAATCATGAATACCATGCTCTTGGTGCCTGTTTCAGACCATACAGAACTTTCTTTAGTTTGCACAGATAACTTTCTTCATTTGCTAACTTAAATGCTTTTGGTTGTTCAATGTACACCTCTTCTTATAAGTTCCCATTTAGGAATGCTGAATTCACATCCATTTGATACACTTTGAATTTCTTGTTAATAAATAATGATAGGAACATTATAATAGCTTCCATTCTTGCCATAGGAGAAAATGTTTCTTCAAAATTTATGCCTTCTACTTGTGCATATCCTTTTCAAACTAGTCTAGCTTTATTTCTTATGACTACTCCATCTTCATTAAGTTTGTTTCTATAAACCCACTTAGTTCCTATTACATTCTTGTTTGAGGGTCTGGGAACTAGTTCCCAAGTTTTATTCTTTTCAATTTGGCTAAGTTCTTCTTTCATGGCTGTTAGCTAGTTTTCATCTTTGCTAGCTTCATTGAAGGTCTTAGGTTTAGTTTCTAAAATTAGAGCAAAGTTTACTTGCTCCTTGTTCATTAAAACACTTCTCTTAGTTTGAACACCCTCATATTTTTTGCCAATTATTTACTCCTTGGGATGTTCTTTTTGAAAAAACCTTATAGGTGCCTTTTTGCTCTTCTCTTCCTCCTCTTCACTATTTTCTTCTTC
Organism: Torreya grandis; assembly: GCA_037957365.1. NCBI lineage: Eukaryota > Viridiplantae > Streptophyta > Pinopsida > Cupressales > Taxaceae > Torreya > Torreya grandis. The sequence goes on from JARHVA010002366.1 coordinate 1,722,126, forward strand.
ATTTTCTACTCCTTCTGATTCTTTAATTTTGATCTCCTCATTTGGCTCAACTTGTTTGAATCCTTATTCTACCTTTACATTGATGCTTTCCACTATTTTATGCAACCATTTGTTGTAACACACATAGGCTTGTTGTGAGTGGAGTATCCAAGAAAAATTCCTTCATCACATCTTAACTCGAAACTTCTTAGTTTGGCCTCTTTTCTTCTGATGTAGCACTTGCTTCCAAACACTTTGAAATATTTCATGGATGTAGGTTTTCCAAAACATAGTTCATATCAGTTTTTATCACTCTTTACCCTAAGTTGAACTCTATTTAGGATATATACTATTGTTTCAACTACTTCTTTCCAATATCCATCAAGAAGTTTTCCCTCTTTCAACATTATTCTAGCCATTTCCTTCATTGTTCTATTTTTTATTTCTACATCTCTATTTTTCTTTGGATTACATGCAACAGAGTATTATCTCTTAATTCCATACTTCTCACAATATTATACAAACTCATTGGAGGTAAATTCTTCACCTTTATCTGATCTTAGACACTTGATTTTTCTTCCCATTTCATTCTCAACCATAGACCTGAAGATTTTGAATCTTTCAAAGGCTTATGATTTATCTTTCAATAAAGTTACCCATGTCATCCTTGAGAAGTCATCTATAAATAACATAAAGTATAATACATTCTTGGATCCTTTAGTCCTAGTAAGACCACATAAATCTATATAAACTACTTGTAAGGGTTTTGAGGTCATGTATTCTTTTGTTTCAAACCTTACTCTTGTTTTCTTTCCTAGTTGGCATGCTCTACATGTGACATCTACAGGTTTGAAAATTTTGGGCATATGTCTAACACACTTATTAGATCTTACCTTGACTAAATTATTGAAGTTGATATGACCCATTATTTTATGCCATAACTAGTTCTCATCAACTTTTCCTATGAGATAACTTGCATTATTTTATTCAATCAGGTTATATATGTTGATTTTAGTTTTTTATTACTTGTACAATGGTTTTTCTAGCTCTTTTTAGTTTACAACCTTCAATGTTAAATATGACTTCATAACCATTATCACACATCGAACTTACACTTAACATATTATGTTTAAGTCCTTTAATGTATAGGACGTCATGTGTAGGAAGCTTACCATCTATGTGCAAGGTTCCTTTGCCTCTTATTTTGACTACAATGTTATCATATAGACTAATAGTCCCTTCCTTACATCTACTTAAGCTAGTGAATTTGGTCTTGTCACTAGTCATATGCTTTGAGAAACCACTATCTATGACCCACAATTTTTGCTCTTTGGCATGGAGTGTCATTTGAGCAATCAAGGATTGATCTTTCACCTTCCATATCCTTTTGGGTCTCGCATTTAACTTTCTCTTCTCTTTATAAGTGGTCTTTGAAACTCTATTCTCATTTAAAAACTTTCTTTTGCCTAAGTTGTACTTTCTTTTCATTGCAATGTTAGCTCTATAATACTTAGCTATATGTCTAGAATTATTGCAATTGTAACATAGCAAACTTAAATCTATTAAAAGAGAAAATGAATTTATAATAACAAAATTAAATATTTTAGTAGGAAAGACTCTACAATTAACAACCCTATGACCAAACTGATTACAACTATAACAATAACCATAAAAGGAAGGAACGTACCTGGTCATATCATTTTCTAGTGTAGTATACCAAAAACTATTACGTTTCTACTTTTTTACATCTACCACTTTGAATAATCCTTCTGCATCTTTCCTTGGATCATTATTTATGTCCTTTCTATTCTTTACCTTCATTACTTATTTTCTATTCATAGCTTTTGTTTCTCCACTTTTCTTGAAGTTATCATACAAGCTCATTGATGTGCATGTTGAGGATCCTTTTTCTTTATAATGTGCATGTTGAGGATCCTCTTTCTTTATTGTAATTAGGACCTAACTTTACATTTGAAGGATTTTGTGCACTGATCAATTCACTAAGAGCTTCAAATCCTTTCATTAGCTTTAAGCTTTTGCTTAAATGGTCTCTTGCCTTCTCAAGTTCTTTCCTTAAAGCTACTACTTCTGCTTCAAGACTCATGCATTCATTAGATTTTGACTAGAGATCCATTTTAATGACTTATACTATTATATTGGCTTCCTCAACTTGGATTTTTAGTGTTACAATAATTTGGTTAGCCTTTTCAATCTCCTTCTTATCATTCCTCTTTTGTGTTGAGTTTTCTTTTCTCAATTTTTTGATTTCTTCAAGAGCACACACTAGTTTACCTTCAAGATCTATCTCACATTCTTCTCCTTCATCACAATATTCATATTTATTTTGTTCTTGATTCAAGGAAGTAATTTCTTCTACCATAAATAGCAACTCATTTCCGTCTGCTATAAAGGCACAGTCATTCTCATCATTAGAGTTGTCACTATTACTTTCTTCTATTGAGTCACTTTCTTCTTTTGTATATAACTCCTTTTTATTTTTGAAGAAAATTTTATTTTTAGCATAATGTGGTTTTACCTTTTTGACATTTTCAACTTGCTCTACATTGTCCTTATTAAATGAACATTTTGTATAGAAGTGTCCTACCTTGCCACAGTTAAAAAATTTAAATGGAAGTATTCCTTTATACTTACTTGATCCTCTCTTCAGTCTTCTAACAAAAATTGCTTCTTCACCATTAGTATCCTCAAAATCAAGCATAGAGGTTTCTTCTTTTGTATATTTTACTACTTTGAAGATTATTTCTCTCCTAACTGTGTCAATCTCTTCCATCCTCATTTCATAGGATGTGAAAGTTCCATGTAGTTCATCCATGGTAAGCCTATCCAAATCTCTCACTTCTTCAATGGCTAAAATTTTGGAGTCATATCTTGATGTAAGGGATCTTAGAACCTTCTTGACAATAGTCAACTCTTCTATTATTTCTCTAATTCCTCTTATAGCATTTACTATCTCATCTACTCTAAGGAGGTAGTCCACTATCTTCTCTTCTTCATTCATTTTTAGGCTTTCAAACTATCCTTTGTGTGTTTGCAACTTGGCTTGTTTCACTTTAACATCTCCTTCATAAATACCTTTCAACTTATTCTAGATGTCTTTTGCACTCTAACAATACATAACTTTGATAAACTTAGAGTTTGACAGCCCATAAATAATGGTGTTCTTGGCTTTGGCATTATTTCCATAAGCCTTTTTGGCCACCCGATCAATAGGAGTTATAGTAGGCAATGTGTAACCATTTACCACTAACATCCATACATCAAACCCTAGGGAAGACAAATATGCTTCCATTCTTATGCTCCAAAAAGCATAGTTATACCCATTGAATAGAGGAGCCTTATTTGATGAAGATCCTTCTTGGTAGGCCATTGTGTTCACCAACTATGATCTACCTAAGTTGATTAAGCTTCTCCTAAGGAACTTGTGATCTGATACCAATTGTTGAACACATAATCTACTGAGAGGAGGGTGAATTAGTAGATTAACTAAAACTTGGTTATTAGAAATTTTAAACAAGATACTCAAAGTATATGCAAAGTAAAGAAAAAAATAGAGATCACACACACACACACACACACACACACACACACACACACACACACACACACACACACACACACACACACACACACACACACACACACACACACAAGAATAATCAACACAAAATTTTAATGTGGATACTCAGAGAGAAAAAACATGATGAGAAAAGTTGCTAGAATTTATTGTTCTAATCTAGCCTCATAAAAAAATGTTTCTCAGACAAACATCACTAGTTACATTCAAGAGCTCCCCCTCTAAGGAAGTGTCAACTTACTAGTTGAGTACCAACTCAATTTTTATGATGGTACCAAACTATCAAATAAATGAAGCTACAACTTCAAAAATATAGAAGAGATTCATAATGAATCTTGTACACTTTTCTGTTACAAGTCTAGTCTATAATTGTGCCTTAGTTATGTGTCTTCTCAACTTCTATGTATTTATCTCTTCTTGTCTGGATATATTCTACTTTGACACACCTTATTTTCTTTTCCCCTTTCACATTGTTTACATATGTCCTTTCTTGACAATTTTGAGTTAACACTCTAATTATTTTTTTAGTAGTAGTAGAAAGACAACACTATTTAAATTATCTATTCATAGCATATATAGACAAATGCATCTTATGTTTGTCTCTCTATGAAGTGTTCACACTTCAATCAAACTTAACTGGTTCAATATTTTGATATGTATTCAATGTGACTTTGACTTTGTGTCTCGATTCATGCTTCAAATGGAAATGTTCAAATTTCTTTACTATCTTTGGCATCTACACTTCTACTACACTTAACTATGCCACTCCCTTGATCATTTCTAGTCTGTGACTCTAACTTCATGTCTTGATTCATGCTTCAAATGATAACATTCAAATTTCTTTACTGTCTTTAGCATCAACACTTCTACTACACTTAACTACACCACTTCCTTGATCACTTTTGGTCAACATTTAATGTGACTCTAACTTCATGTCTCGATTCATGCTTCAAATGACAATGTTTAAATTTATTTAATATAGTAGGCATCTATACTTCTACTTAACTATGCCACTTCTTTGATCACTTTGATTGAAATATTTTGAGCTCCATGAATATATATTGAGTTTAACACTAGTTCTATTTTTTCCTATATATATAATTGGAGGACATTGATTGTAGGTTTTTTCAAATTCCTTTGTCATGCTAAGTTCACATTCTTTTCCTTGTTAGATATTTTCATATGACCTTTTGATAAGTGCCAAATTTGCATGCTCTTATAGGATCATCTGAGTTTACTATGCCATTAACCATCAAGCTCCTTTTCTTACCTTTTTAGATCTCACTACTTTCTATATCATGGGTTCACTTCTACTCCTTTAGATTATCCTTGATATGCTTGATCTTTATCCTTTGTTTTTAGCATTAAACTTCAGCATGTTGTTGTGATCTCATTTTATTTGGCATTCTTTTAATGCTTTTACACCATTGATTATTTTATACTTTCTCAATATTTAACATTCCTTGTCCCTTTGAGAATTCCCTATAAGACTTCCACACTTTATCTTCATCAAAGTTGCAAGTGACCCTCTCTTTGGACAATTTGTTAAAGGATTTTTTTCAAGGGTCTTTCGAGACAATTTTTGTGGAATTTTTGTCTAGGAGGTATTTCTTTGGAATTTTTGTCCACAAGGCATTTATTTAGAATTTTTTTCCATGTCATTTCTTTAGACTTTTTGTCTACAAGGCTTCTCTTCAGGTCTTTTATCCAAAATCATTTCTTTGGACTTTTTGTCTGCAAGCTACCCTTCAAATTTTCTACAAGTGTCCACATGCCCTTTGCAATGTTCAAAAGATACCCTTCAAAAATTTTACAATCTACCCTTTAGCTTTTTTACAAGTGTCCACATGTCCTTTGCAATGTTCAAAAGATACTCTTCAGACTTTTTTCAATGGTCCATTTTCCCTTTATACTTTTTGAAAAAGGTCCACTTATCCTTTGGAACTTTTGCAATGGTCCACACACCCTTTGGTATTTTTGAAAAGATCCATTTGGAAGCTTTTAATTGTCTACTTATCCCTCAAAACTTTTACAATGGTCCACATACCCTTCAGTATTTTTTAAAAGATTCCTTCAAAAGATTTGAATGGTATACTTATCCTTCAAAACTTTTGAAATGGTCCTCATACCCTTCATAATTTCTAAAAATATCCCTTCAAAATATTTTAATGATCCACTTATCCTTCATAAATTTTGTAATGGTCCACATACCCTTTAGCATTTTTGAAAAGATCCCTTCAGAACTTTTGTTCAGGATAATTTCTCTGAATGAATTCTCTAAGACACTTTCTCTGAAAGAATTCCAAGTGGTGCTCATTTCCTTTAAAAACTTTGTTGTGAACAATTTGTCCAAATTAATTCTCCAAGACACTTTCTCTAAAATAATTCCAAGTGTCACTCATTTCCTTTGGAAACTTTGTTGCAGAAAATTTGTCTAACAATGACTTAGTCAATTTTCCTATAAGAATTACCTTTAACATTTTCCTGAAAGAATTCCCTTATTAGCTATGGGTAGTTTTTCTGAGAAAAAAGTCTTTATCAATATTTCTAAAAGAATTATCTCAATCAAATATGCTAAACTCTGTCTTCTTGGCTTAACCCAATTGCCTTTTCTGAGTAAAAGCATTTCACAAATGTGATTTACTCCATAGTTCTGCTCAACTCAACCTTTGGCATGAATGCATGATCAGTTTCAATCTCAATGACATCAAGGACATTAACCTTTGACATAAATGACAATTCCATGTTATCAACTATCTCCTCACTCAAATTTATAACATAAAAAAAAATTTAGGTATTTTTACATCCTTATGAGGCCAAATTTGTCATGTGTGAGCTAAATAAGGCCTTTTTCGTGCTTAAAATTACATGAAATGATATTTCCAAAGTATGAAGCTTTATGAATAAAGTAAATTAATGAATAGTAATATGTTTAAAGGAATTTTGAATAGTATTGTGGCCTTTTGACACCATATTTCATATTTAAATACCAAAACTTGTCCTTTTAGGTAATGTACACATGGTTTGACAAAGGAAGATTTCCATTTAATGTCATAAAAGCATATTATATCCTCCTAAAATGTTTCAAATAGAATTTATATGAATTTTGATCATGTTTTAAAATTTTATAGATTATTTCATACCATATATATAATGAATTATACTATAAAATCTCATGACAAGTATTTTACTACCCTTTTTTCACCATCTTCATTAGAGTACTTTCAAATCATGAGACCACTTGAATCCCTATCAAAACCTTATAATAACACTTGAAACTATTGACATGACACTAAAAAAATTCTCTCTTCACTTGAAAGTTAAGAACACTATGATGGCCATGAATTTTTTTCAGTTACAATGGTTGGTATTTGGCCTTGACATGCCAAATTACTAGGAAATAGATAATAGCATTGTACCTTAGAAAGTAACACACTATGACAATGTCCTACTTTTAGTGTTAATGTCCTTTTATGTTTTTCTATGCAAACTAAAATTTATTTATGTCTAATTATTTTCCACTGTGATTTCTTGATTTTAAGCTATGTATTTTGTATCTGCATGTTGAAAACTATAGTCTTAGTACACATGATAACCTAATATATGATAAACCCCTATGAATGTCTCCTCTTTTGAGGGTATTTTTTATACCTTTTTAATAACTTTAATTAAAATAAAAATATCTACATGATGTGTGTTAGGATGAAAACATATGATATCTACATAATAAACCAATATAATTTCTATACATGACATCAAAATGTAAGATAATCTGAGCATAAGTTGGTAATCTATGATGTATGTTAGATCTAACATTCACAAGGTTGTCAAGATAGATATAATAATTTAATCATGTGTATGAAGTACATATACTAATAATAATATATGTAACTACCTAGGGGATGGGGCATGAAGTCCATCAAGGCAACCAAGGAGGAAAGGGAGATGCATGAAGGCACTCATGGCATTGAAAACTGGGTGTGCAAGAAATAATAAAGAGACAAGTTCCATGCCTATGACACATACTAAAATCATACATACAACACACATGAGGAATGTAAATTAGGCCAAGGGGATACAATCCAAATGAAATGGACACATTCCATTAAATATAAGAAAGTAATGCATATAAGTACATGTTTAAATGTCCACATATGCAAACAACAAACAAGGTTAGCTTAGAGCCACATAGAAGGACATGTTAAAATTTCTACTTACATAATCAATAAATCACACACAAGGACATGGGCATATGTCCAAATCATACATACAATGAAAATAAGTGGCATGGATCCATATAATAATGGCATATTCAAACTCCCTCAAATGGATGTAGAAGTAAAGAGACACAATCAAGTCTAAACTAGGAAAGCTAGAAATGAGAGTATGAATGAACATGTGGTACAAATTTGTTATAAGATAAAATGTGTACATAAACTAAGTCTATAGTAGTATTAGTTGGCAAAAAATTTAAGTGGTATAGAATTATATAACTTATTAAAGTAGAATTTGCCTATAGGGTTCCCCCAATGGGAAAATGTATCAATGATGAATCTATGTATATGCCCCAAATGGGTGGATAGTAACATATTTGGGTCTATGTAGAGGACCTAAATCCTATAGTAATCTAAAATCACTAAAAAAATAAAAATTGAAGAATGTATGTATGATAAAATTAAAAATAATAAGATAACTAGCATATGTAGTACCTAGCAAATAAAATTAATATAAACATGGAAATGCATATAATCTAAAATTTTGTATTTTTGGAGAAAATATTTGAATGTTTTTTTATTTGGAATATAGTGTATTATTTATATGCTTTCTAAGTATATAATCTATGCATAAGCAACATGAATTTTAAATTATATACAAGGATAAAGAATAAAGGAACTATGTACAAATAGGTAGGAACATACTAATTTGATGAGTCTCATAAGAGACTCACTATCAAGGTGTCCTATGTGAGAAAGAGAAATGGTAAGACCTCATGAAGTGTGATATATGTGTTGTGATAAAATTAAGCTATAGTGTGTGAGTATTGTTCATTATTATTATCTTGGAAATCATAATAATTTAGTTTATTCCACGCATCATTATCATATTGATTTTGAACTAATGGAATGCTAGTGTTGACTTCTTTTATATCTAGATGAGCATAGGGAGTTGGCTCATATTATGTAATTAACCTTTCTAAATTGTGATTGATTTTTTTATGTTATTTTGCCTTTTTAAATTATGTTTATTGTATGAATATGGTACTTTGGAAGCTCTTTTGTTAGAAAACCTCTTTTTAGAATACTTGTTGGCTTAGCCTAATTCTGAATGTGCAAATTAAGTTCTTGATCTTTTTGTAACATTACCTATGTATCTAGATCTTTTTCCTTGATAAATTATTTCTATTAATTATTTTAATTAGTATATTCCATGAATCCCAAACCTTGTTTACCAACATTATCAACTACTAGAATAGGAGTAGTGATGCCTTGGTCATGTTTTCCCAACCCTTGACCTTGATAATCAAGTTGTTGTAGATATTTTTACCAAACCCATACTATTTTAAAAGTCATGCCTCATTTTGGAGAGGTATATTTGTATCATTCACTTTATTTACCTATGCTTTTTGTATTATTTCTTGCTCTGATTTTGCTTTATGAACCTTTTGGTGTTAAGTTATGATTTGGTAAAAACTTTTCTATTATTTCTAAATTTTACCCTTTTTAAATTTGTATGTGTCATTGTATGTTTTTTGGAAGATGTGTCATTATATATTTTTTGGATGATGTTTCATTATTTGAGTCATCTTTATAAGTACCTATTTTATTTTCATTTTCAATGTTAAACATGAATCTGTGTGATGACCATGGATTCTATGGTATGTATAATAGTATCTTGATATCCTTACTAGATGTAGAGGAGGTTTGTTGATCAACTTAGGATTAATAATTTGCCTTAAAATCTCACTTTAACTTATATATTATCGTTACTTAATTTTAAAATCACTAGTTGTAGATGCACTTTTTTATGATTTCTTGTTTTGATGTGTAACATTACTTACCATAAATTGACTAGGTGAAGATGAATACACATGATTAAAACTAGTGTTCCCTAGAGACTTCTACTGGTAATCTAATTTTCCAATGTTGTAATTATTTCAAGTAATATTTTATTCTAATTTTTCAATTATAATATTAAATTTATCATACTGATAATTTTATCTCTTAGAGTCTCACACATGTAAGCACTAGTTGCTTCTGATTGAACATGTAGGCACAAACACACTATAGAAAAGAGGTAGAGGAATGGATAGGTTGAGTATGGGAATTAGTAATAATAGTATAATCTAATTCATCTCATGGAGGAGTGATATCATGGACATGTTTACAAGGAAAATAACTATCACCCTCATGGAGATGAGGAGATTTTTTCATGTCCATAAGATATGACTTTAAAAATTAAAAGGTTATTTTGAGGGTACTTAATTTATGGATTAAATAAAATTAAATATAATTTAGTTGATATATGACATCATGTACATATATGTGCATATCTTATTTGAATTGATTCCAAATGAAAGGAAATAAGCATGCAAATGAAACTAAAACATTTTGCATTAGAAAATGATAAACATCTTCTATCATTATTATCATGATTAGATAAAATAAAAAATAAAAAATATAAGGATCTAAAATTTGAGTACAAGTTATAGAAGGCTAGAAACATAAACCCTAAAGTTATTCTAGGGTTAGGGTTGATACACTATTTTAAGTAAGTCGGTTCACTAAATGATTTGACTTTTAAGGAATTATGAATTTAAACCCTAGGTTGTTAAATTGTCTAAGTATAATAAATTAGGGGAGAGATACGTAATATATATAGGCACTAATTTGTGTACAAATTGACCTAATCTAATATATCTAAGAATAATAATGAATGAAATAAATACATAATTAGCTAAAAACTAATTGAGATGGATGATTTAGAGGATAAAAAATAGCACAAAATCTAATTAGGGTGTCATAAATAGGATCTAGGTGTCAGAATTCCTCCTAGATATGATCAAGGAATTTGACAAAGAGAGGAGGTTAGATCAAGCGTTATTCCATAAAACCATGAAATAAACACGCTAACATACTAACATCTCTAGGCCTAGATCTTAGAGGGAGATTAATAAATAAACAATAATTGAAAACCCAACTAAAATTCAAAGAACAACAATATTTACCTTCCTTGAGATCTCTAAATGATTTCTTCATTGGCTTGCTTGGATTGTGCTAAAAAGGTCTTCGTCAATGGGGCTTTTCTATCTCCATCTCCTCGTAGCACCATGCTTATCTTGGGTTGGCTTGATTTTTTCATTATAACACTATGAATTTGCTTTATGGATCAACTCCAACATTATAACTCTACTATGTTTCAATCTCTCTAAATGAAGAGCTCTAGGCTTGCTTTTATAAGCTTAAAAATCACTTGGAATGGGTTAAATTGGAACCTTGGTTGAGTTTATTAACCTTGGTTGTGTTTGAAAGTTGTGCTTGGCATATCATAGGATATTTTTTTGATATTTTCCAAAAGTGACAACTCACAAAAGGTAATGATTAGCTTTTAAGATGCTCTTGATATTTGAATTTTCCTTTTTGATAATTGATTTAATTGCTCATAGATGAATTCAACTAGTCTTTGATTATGATTTGGTGCTAATTAACCCTTTTTAGGATTTTTGACATTTTTAAATGATTTTTAATTAATTAATAGAGTATTTGTTAAATTTAATTAATTAATAGGTCAAATTGATTTATTGCATGGTTATAAAGCTAAATTTGAGACATTTAGAAATTCTTAAGATAAATGGTTAATGGTTGGTAATAATTGGTCTAAAGTTAGATAAGAAGCAATTGGTGGCCAAATTTAGATGTCTATAGTTTACCCTTATTTTGGAAGATGTTATAATCTGTAGGCACAATAATTTATTCTCAAAGAATAAGAAAAGGTCTATATGCCAAAAAGAAGATTATGATTGAATAAAAAGATCCAAATGGTGTTTGGAAATCTTATAATGATTCTCACTAGAGGGAGTGACCATCACATGTTTGATGTATATTCCCTTGAAAATAAAAGTAGAATTAACTCATGGTGAGGTTAATCCAAATGAGAAAATACTTTTAGGCATTAATTTAAAAAGAGTACTAATTTTCCCAAAGCCAGTTATAATCAAGAATAAAAGTCAACATAATGATTTGACTATAGGTGTTTATAATCATTAAGAAGACCTAAATTAGATAAAGATGATGTTTGATATGGTTGTGCCTCAGTTACGGTAGATTAACAAACATGACTCAAGGATGGAACCTATTACATAGATTAAAGATGAATAGGCGTAAACATAGATGTGATGGTCTAATGACTAAAGAATCCACAAATAAATAAACATATGAGGATGTAAAGTGATGAAAGAGATGAATATAATAATAATATTGATAATTGGAAATGATTTGGTTGTACCTACTAATGTGGAGATGTATGTCCTTATTAGCATTGGTATAACTAGAATAGTCAATGGATTGATTTGATCAAGCTGGGTGGAAGGATTTGCCAATGTACCAAGGAGAAACTTTTGAGGATCCATTTCTTGTACAACCTCCTGAGCTTATTTTTTCTATATCACATGTTAGTATGTCTAATGATATAAAACACCAAGATAACTTGGCCAAATTATGCACAAGGACTGACTCCCAATCTAATTAATTGAAAATAATGAACCAATGATAAAAACCATGATGACAGTGTTAATGTTTGAATATGTATGGACTCAAGAATAATGTGAAAATGATAACTCAATAAACACATATAAACTAAGTCAAGGCAATAATGTTGAAATCAAACAAATAGGCAAGTAAACAAATAAATAAATAAATAGGAAAATAAATAAACAAATAGAAATTTTGAAAACAAAAGCAATAGAAAGCATCCTACAATGGATTTTCCCTAGTAGGGTAGATCAAGGATAACCAAATAGCTTAGTTAGGACAAGTGTTTTTGGATTTTAAATTTTTATGAATGTTTTTAGAATTTTGAGTATCTTAACCTGATTAGGAATTATGAGACACTAAATGGTCCAATCTCACAAAATGGTGAGAACAAGAAAAACTTGAATTGATGATCACAAAATGGTGAGAGAGTGATGGAAAAAGGGGATTGACCAAACCTCAACATGAATTTAGTGTGACCCACATAGTCCCAAAATGGCCCTAGGTTTTAGTAGTTCCACCTTACAATATAGGAATCTAACTAGTGTAGCAGCCAATTCAAACAAAATAATCATAGTTGGCATAATGGCATAGTTTGACATAGGAATGGCAAGTTGGTATGGTTATGGCATAATAAATAAGTGTTTCCCCTAGTTTGCCCATATGTAGTTATAACTAGGATACAATTGATTATATCAATGATACCAATTTACCCATAGGTGGTTATAATTAGTATCAAGACTAGTGAACACTGACTTGCCCATGTAGGCAAATATAATCAGGCTCACATAAATAAACATGATTAGAAGGAAATAAGAAATGAAGGATACAACTACCAAAACTTCTATCACAATATTCTAAAATATTGAATTCCTCTAAAATTCTTGAAATACTTACTAAAATTGATATGATTTTTTGGGCTAAAAATGTGAAACTAATGGATGAACCAAGGTCAAATGGTCTAGGTAGGGAGGTATCAAAACATGTTTTGGTATAATGGAATGATAGGTCAAATAAATAATAGGATAGTGATAGGCTAGTAGAATAGTCAAGAAGAATGTTGAGAGGGTTTCCCCCAAGTGGTAAGGTGACTGGTTGGGTATGAAATAATAGAAAAAGTAATGGTGAATGAAATAGTCAATGAAAATGACATGGTACATGTTTTTGGTTGATTATGTTTGTTGGTTTGGATGTGTTTGGCCTAGGTATGGTAAATGGAATATGATTCTAATGTTATTGTTAAAGTGGAGATGCATGTCCTAATTAGTAAATGATATAAATAGAATAATCATGTTAATTTTTAGCCCATACATCATCTAAATAACTACTCTATAAAAAACTAGTTACAAATTTAGATGCAATTGATGTTGTTGTGATCTTCATTAGTCATTGATTTTTTTCCTTCAAAATTTGAGACAAGATATCTTTATAGCCTCTACAAAGGAAAGTCTGACCATGGATGATAAATAAGGATAAATTTTGGATGATAGGTTTGATTGGGAAATGTAATTGTGGATGATAATGGAATGTATGATAGATGGGAAACAAATGAAGATCAAGATTTTCAAGTACACATAATGTTGATAATTATATATTCATCATAGCTTTAGATGTGGCAGGGTTGAATAATTATAAATATCATCTCGATAGGACCACCAAATTATTCTATTATTTGGACCTAAGAGTAGATACCATCTGATTAGGCTATAAATAGGAAGCTATTTTGATTTGATCTTTGATAATATCTTCATCAAGTACTGAAAAACTTTTGTGATTAGATATTTTCACCTTGATGAGGTTTTCACCAATGAAGTTGTCTTCCTTATCCCATAGCACCTCTAAGAAGGTTTCACTAAGGAACATTGACTTCTGACTTTGATTTTCATCTAGTGCTTCTAAAAAAGTTTCACTAGAATATATTGAGTTTGAACTTTGATTGTCCCCTAGTACCTCTGAAAAGGTTTCACTAGGAGAGTGTTTTTATACTACATAAATGTGAACTTGACCTCCTTGATCTTCAATTGCTTTGTCACCATGGATTAAATTCAATAAGGTTTGATTCTATCTATCCCAATTGATACTTGTGAGAGGTAGTATGTCAATAAAATGGCCATGTTGGTTGGTGGTAATGGCATGGGAAGAGGTAACACAATCCTCAAAGAAGATATTAGGAAAACTCATGTCAAAGGCATCAAAGTTAGAGTAATCATCCTTAAAAACCATAGAAGGATCAAAAATGTATTGACTGATATGCAAGGCCCACATAGCCAATATTGTAACAATCATGAACATATTTTGATTATGAATATGATTCCAACTTAAAGGACTTTGAATATAATATCAAGACTAATGTTGATTCTACTTTTGATGTTAAATTCAATATCAATTCAAAAATAAAACCTAACTCCATTGTTGATTCATCATCTAATATGGATATTGCTACAATGATGTTTTGTTGAAGATTTGGTTTTGGACAAGTAATGGTCTATGATGTCATAATGGGCTCCATAGAGATTGGTTTATCAAAGTGAGACTCCTTAATGATAGGAAAAATGTCAACATACAATTCCTCTAAGACTGGCTTATCAAAGGGAGGATCTTGAAAAATATTCATATGGTCAAGGTAATGATTTTCCTAATGATAGTTACAATCATTAATAAGTGACTTAATAAATATTGGCTCATCAGATTAAGACTCCTCAATAACAAGTATAGGATTGAAATGTAATTCATCATAGGTTAACTTATCACAAATAGTTGGTTCAACAAAACCATCTTGAATCAGTTGGTTCTCTAGGCCTTGGTTTCCAATGAGTTAGAAAATACCAATTTTGATCACATCTTGGTCCTCAAATGATTATCTTGGTTGGATAAGCACTGATTGGTTAGGGTTAGAATTAGACTAGTTGAGGTTGGAATTAGATTGGTTGAAATCGATATGGGACTAGTTTAGGTTGGGATTAGATTAGTTGGGATTTTCCAAAGTGGGGAATGATTAGAACTAGATGAATAATAGCTAGTGTTTGGATAATGGGTGGGTGTTGTGGAGCTTGATTACTTACTCAAGTTAAAGGATGAGGTCTTAGAATATAAATGATAGGGCATCATGAAGCTTGATTACTTACATAAGCCAAAGACATTACCCTAAAATAAAAATGGTAGGGTATCTTGGGGCCTAATTACTTGAAAAAACTAAAGCATCTAAGTCCTCATAAACCATATCATCCCAATCAGGGTCTTGAATTAGATTGTAAGTTGGTCATTACCTTTTTTTCTTATATTTATTATTATAAGGAGGTATGGATCCATATCCCAAACAAAATTATCATTGTGTAGAGGTCTATATGTAATTTTGCCTCACTAACCATATCATCCCAAGGTTTTGACTTTGGTCCTTGATTTTATTTGTGCATGGTGGATAAAATTTCATCTCAAAAACCATGTTATCATCAAAGGGGTCTTGAATAAAGCCATTTTGTATACCCATTATATAATAATTTGGATTGTACATGACTCCACCATAAGTATATCTAGATATATCTACATCAATGAAGTAAGCTATAAAAATAAAAAAGCTTAGTGTTCTAAAAAATCTAAATAACTATATCCAAAGTAAAATGGTTCAAACTTGGTCTAACTTGGTCAAAAGGGTGAATTTGTATCTCAAAAAAATTATTTGATCATGGAACTATATCTTTAAAATGGTTTGTGTTAATACTTGGCATAAAATAGTCTAACATCAAATGTCTAATTTCAAATTTCATACACACAAAAGGTCAAGCATCTAAATAAAAACTAGCATGTCAAAAGTCTAGGCCAAAGTGTTCTAAATAAGGTCTAAACTATAAAGGTGAAAAGAGTCACTAGGTCTTTTATCCAAATGCAGAGTCAAAATCTAGGCTCAAATAAGATATTTAGGACTTTTGGCCAAATCATGTTTAAATCTAGACTTGAAACAAAGGCCTTATATGATTTGATTCAATCTAACAAATTTGGAACCAAATTTGACATGGACCTGACATACATAATCAAATATAAACGTGATCAATTAGTATAAGCCATAAGGAAAAAGGTACCTAGACAAAAGGCTATGCTTTCCCAAATAAAGGTACAAATAATGATGAAGATAGGCTCTATTAACAAACAAGTAATAGAAACAAGGCTCTTTGAACAAACAAGCAATAGTTTTCAAATTTGGATAATCAATTAACTGAAGTTACGCAATTCAAAAGAGAAATATTTGTGTATCACCCCCTATGAAGTGAGGCCTAAACAAAAATCAATCAAATTTTGAATGTGAAATTAGCAAGGTTAATTAAAAACTCAATATTAAAAACTAGGTTTTGATCAACCAAATAAGCTAGATAATATTGGATGGTATAATATCTCAAGATAATGATGTAAATGGCATACATGTCATGGTTTTAAATAATTGTTTTGGTATAATTCAAATGAGTTTTGAAATAATTTGAGTATTGTAATGGCATAAGCATGCTCTCATGATGTGATCAATGTTTTGCTTTAAAGACTCAAAGGCAAAAACTTGATATCTAATTTGGAAAGCATGATGGTACCTATATCAGTTAATTAACACACACACAAAAAAATAGAAAAAATTGTATACTAAAAGGAACAAACTTGATATATTATTTGGGAAGTATGATGGTACATGTATCATTCATTTGACACACACACAAACAAACCTTGGAAAAATTGCAAGGCACAAGTGTGGTGTAAAATGGTAGCATAACACCTCTTTGACAAGGGAGTGGTGTATAAACAAATTATTTTGACATGGTTTATAAATAAATACATTATTTTTAGTCTCAAGAACATCAAGCAATAAAATGACAAAATGCAATTAAGTAAATCACCCTAAATCCTATAAAGGGTGTGGAAAAATAGGGTTGACTAAAACTAATTAGTTTTCAATCATCTATATGGATCTCATGTCTACCAAATTTCACATCAAACAACAAGAGAAGTAGAATGTCATTTAGGTTCATGTAATATGGCTTGTTGTAAAAAGGTCTTGCCTTTTTTACAACCACTATATCTATCACTTATTTAGTGTAGTGTGATGTCTAACATGCTCAAATGTCCCAAGCTTAGCCTCTATTAATAGAGATGGTTTAACTACTGAAAACATCATTATAATTATGGGATCCTAATTTATATACCCCTCCATAGAGAGGGGTTAAATATAATTCCTTGAGATGAAGCCCCAAGTCAAATATTCCCTATAGAACTTATGGGAGGTAATGAAGTACCCCTCACAAATCAAGATGCAATAAAATAAAAACTAAGTAAAAGAGCTTTATGGTTGTTTCTAAATCACCCAATCTATGTGGGTCTTGGGGAGAGCCTTCACAACATCTCTTTTATTCCTTTAGACTAATATAATTTGTAATTAATATGGACCCTTTGATCCCACAAGATCCCTATATGGGACGGGGGGAGAGCATACATACACAACTTCCTTTTTCCTCAAACAAAACTAACTAAGCAAACAATGATTAACTTGCATAAAACAAAAAATTGGAAGTGAGTTTAATTTTAGAGCACTAAAAAGAAATATTTGTTGATGTTCTTTTTCCCCTTCACCTTAAGTTGAAATTTTTTTTAAATAAATAATCACAAAACCATTCAAAGAAGCAACTAAGTTTTTCCTTAAGCACCAAATGAAAGTTTTTAATTATTTTTAAGAACCCAAAAAGAGTTTAAAAAGACAATTAAGTTTGATTTGATCAATTTTAAAATAGGTCTTACAAGAAAATTGTCAGAGTGTAGTTTAGATTTGAATATCTTTTGTGAATGAGACAAGTAACTTTGAAAAGTATGTTCTTGGGTTTGGATGACCTGTCGACTTGAAGGCAAAATCATAAAAGATAAACACATTAAGTTAGGTAATGGTTAGAAAAAATCTCATAATAATAATAATAATAATAATAATAATAATAATAATAATAATAATAATAATAATAATAATAATAAACCTATGAAACATGCAAACAATAAATTAGAAGGTTAAAATAAATAAAATCGAACACATAAAACATAAAAAACTATAGTTAGTATTTTAATCATAACTTTTACAATATATATCAATTTATCAAAAAAATTATACATGTTATCAATAACCCCAATTCACATCTCTCTAAAAACATTTAGGTCAAAATAAATAAATAAAAAAATTATTATCTTTGTACTAGCCATTTTTACTAGAAAAATAAAAAATAAAATGTGATAGTCACTAAAAGAGTCATAACTTCTAAAATAAAAATCATATTTTAATAAATTTTTGAGATAATTATGATGAAAACAGTAATAATAAATTTTCAAAAATTTAAAAAAAATCATAAATTGATTAAAAATAAGAGCAATTTAAATAGTCATTTTTGTTCAAATATGTGGCGTACACAATCATATCCAATCAGGTGTGCCATTTGTGATCAAGGAATTTGACAAAAAGAGGAGGTTAGATCATGTTTTAGTTCAGAAAACCATGAAATAAACATAATAACATACTAACATCTCTATGCCTAGATCTTAGAGGGAGCTTAATGAATAAACAATAATTGAAAACCCAACTAAAATACAAAGAACAACAATCTTTACCTTCCTTGAGAGATCCAAATGATTTCTTAATTTGATTGCTTGGATTGTGCTCAAAATGTATTCATCAATGAGGCTTGGCTATCTCCATCTCCTTTTGGTACCATGATTGGCTTGGCTTGGATTGATTTTTTCATTATAATACTATGTATTTGTTTTATGGATCAACTCCAATATTATAACTCTACTATGTTTGAAGCTCTCTAAATGAAGAGCTCTAGGCTTAATTTTATAGGCTTCAAAATAAATTTAAATGGGTTAAATTAGAAAATTGGTTGATTTTAAAAGGTGTGTTTGACATATTCCTAGGTTATTCTTTTGATATTTTCCAAAAGTGAAAACTCACAAAAGGTAATGATTAGCGTGTAAGATGCTCTTGATATTTGAATTTTCCTTTTTAATAGTTGATTTAATTGCTCATGGATGAATTCAATTAGGATTTGATTAGGATTTTCTTAGGATTTGGTGCTAATTAACCTTTTTTTAGTTTTTTGACATTTTTGAATAATTTTGAATTAATTTATTGTGTATTTTTTTAATTTAATTGATTAATAGGTTAAATTGATTTATTACATGACTATTAAGCCAAATTTGAGACATTTAAAAATTCTTAGGCTAAATGGTCAATGGTTGGTAAGAATTAAATCAGATAAAAAGCCATTAGTAGCCAAATTTAGGTGTCTACACTAGATAATAACATAATTCCCTAGATAGTAGCATAGTTCACTAGTGTCATTAAAAAATATAGGTAAATAATTTTGTGCTTTTGCATAAGAGGCCCTGTTATAGCTCTAATCCAAATTTTAATTGTTTGAAATCATTACTTTTTCTTGTGGCTTAGTTTTCCTCTAAAAACCCTAGGTTTTCATGCTTATAAGGGTTTGAATGAACACCATAAGAAAAAGGGGTTATTGGGTGTGATATGTTGGATGTGTAATCTAAACCCCTATGTGGGCATGCTAAATACATACTAATACTCTGAGGATAGATCAACCTCAATGTAGTTTTTTTGCCTAAGTGTTTACTACAAGTACAATTGAATGCTAGTGTTAGTGCTAGCTTGAGTGTTTTGAGTATGCTTGAGACTATAAATTTGAGAAATATAAGCTTAGGGATGATTTAGATGCATATATGTTGTGGTATGGAATAATAGGGATTAATGACCTTGATTTACATAATTATTTATGATTTTTTATGAGTATTTACATTTAATTTTTATATAATGGATAAATGGCTAAAATTCACATATATATACTAATTTGGTGCTTGTGCAAAATGTGAAATAGGTATAGTCTAATCCTAGGTGTCTTAAGGAATTAAAATATATCTATTGAGGTTAAAATTTTGAAAAGGACATAGTGTTAAAATTTTGACACTAGCATGGGGAACTATTGTCTAAAGTGTAGTGCTAGTGCCCAGGTGGCAGAACTTGAGGCACTAGGACCTAGATACATAGGGGAGGGTTTGGGATTAATTTTGAGATGTTTATGGATATGTAAATCCTACACTAAATCTAGATAAGTTTTGAAAGAGTACTTAAGATAATTCTATGGCTAATATATAGATGGGTTATCTCAAGTGACACTCATTACACCCAAGTGACTTTTTATATGACTATGAATTGTCAAAGATAAAGTTAGATATTTTTTCAAAAATAATATTACATCATTTGCATCCCTAATTAAATACAGTTGTGTAAAAAATGTCACCATAAACCATTTTCCATTTCTAAACTCTTTTTTTTTAATATATTCATTAGACAATAGTGTTTGTATAATTAGAAGGAATTCCAGGTTCCTTCCAAATTATGTCCCAATTCTTAATAAATATTTTTAAAATTTTCACAATGCTCGTAGCCATAAAAAAATGAAGGAAAAACATCTAGTTTAGCATATAGAAATATTTTCATTTCAAAATTTTATATGTTAAAATGTGTATAGACTAGAATTAAAAGCTAATTCAAACTGTGATGATGCATCCATTAAAAATTGGGTCAAACATCCTCTTGGATATATCTACTTGTTGACTTAGAATGTAGTGTTATTATTTTTTAATAATGTTTTTTATTTAACATTCCTTCTACATCGAGAATAAGAAAATATTTTTTGGAGGCACTACATAAAATAATAATTTTGAGATTAAATTTTACATTCAATTTTTTTTAGTGTTATTATAGTAATATGTTAGTTAATGTTTTACCTATATTCCTAAGAATTTACATAGATTGTATATCATCTCTAGTCAAATATACATAATAATTTAAAACTATAATTACTAAATGCTTAAGAAACATAATAAAACCAATTGTGTTTGGACTTAGTGATGAAGTTTTTAGTAATTAATTATTAATTTAAGTGATAATTAATACATGTTTGTGAGCCAAGTGTGACAATTGTAGATGTATTATTTAATGTATTTAATGTGTTTACCACATCTAATTGCATGTTATACTAAAGTTAATCATGTCGGTTAGATGTGCCCTCTAGTTGTTACTTGTCTCCCCTTTAGTTGAATTTGAGTATTCATTTAATTCATCATTTTTTGTAATGGATTAATAATTTTTACCAACATAAAACATACAAGTTTATAATGGATGGTCATTCATAACTTCTTATATACATCAAAAAGTCTAATATCTAATATCATGAGATGTACGTTATCAAATATAGTGTAATTCTATAGATAATTTAGTAGTCAATAGTAGATTATGTATTTAAAACTTATGATCCAAAGGATTGAATTAAACTATGAAAATAATTTTGAATGTAACTACAATAATTTTATGATATAATTATAAAACCATGTACGTACCTATGGCTGTCATGAGATATTTTTAAAATTATTAAGCATCATCCCCTATTTTGTCTTTTCCACTATGCATATCAATAAAGTCATCTTTAAAGTTATGGTAACTTGTATCACATTTGTGTTTTCATAAAATACTAAAGTAGGGGATGAGTCTATGTTACATATTGATAACATGTTCTCCCAAAAATTGATATATCTCTCATACTTGAAATTATAATCTTTGAATATAATATAAATATTAGTTGGCCTCATAATGTCCAAGGGCTCATTGTGTGACTAGTCAAGTTATATTCCTACGTATTCATTGACCCTATCTTTTGAATCATGGACACCATAAATGTTAAATACCAATAATAGTCCCTTGAATCCACCTTATTAAAAATCTTGTAACATACTTTATATATAATTTCATTAATTTCTTTAGCCTTTTCCATGTTTAAAATTCTAAAACAATTAAGCTATAAGCATTGGAAAAAGAAATATGCACACACAATTCCTTTCACTTTACCAAATGTAAGAGATTATATCTATAATATTAATTTGTGTGACATTAGTGACATCATTTCAAAAATATGTAGTAATAACCTCTAGACTAATAGAATGATGGTGTTATAGTTCTCCCAATGTTATACCTATTATAAAAGGAAAAATATTATGACATGTGAAATAATAATTATATTCCTCCCTTGGTAGATAATTTTTAGTAACTAATGATACATACAATTCTAGGAGGTCATTGAAATCCTTTGATATTTCATTATTATCTTCTTTTTTTATTTGGATCCCTTGCCCTATTTATTGTTTTCTTTATCTCTTTGCATTTCCAAACTCCTCATAGATTTGAACAAAGTGAGTTTTATGCATGAAAAAAATTATACATATTTTATTCATTTCACCCAAAAATAGCTACTTCTTCAAGAACTTGTGAATTCAAATAGTTTATAATATTCACCCTTGAGACTCTAGTCTTGTTAACTCTTTTGTTTTAGGCACTTTTAGTTTTTACCTTCACATTTGGGTCAACAATCACCTTCAGTCAAACTTTTTCACTCATAAATTTGTCTATAAGTAGATTTAATTCTTATATAAACATACCCATTGTGCCTCTAGATAAACCTATTATAAATTTATCTAATGAATTCAGCTTGAAATCCATGTCACTATCTTCATAGGGCTGCAATCTAGACCAACATTTGTGTAGACATAAAAAACCATAACCCATTTTCCCCAAATTTCATTAGGAAGAATGATAAATTACATCCTATCACTAAGGCTATCCAAGTTTTAATTTTAAAAAATATTCACAATTTCTTATACAAATGTTTATATGGAAACATAAAAGCAATTTACATTAATTAGTCATATAGAGTAAATAAATGAATATTTTTTCCTCATTTTATTAATAGGTGAACTAAATTAAATGTTTTAAGTGACTTTGAGTGATCTAACTTTTCATTACCTGAATTAGTGCATTGTGGTGTTTTTTACATGATCCAAATTACCTTACATTTGTACAAGTCAATAAAGTTTGTTGAAATCCATGTTTATTATCCATATTTTTTTTTGTAGTACTAATTACATGATTTTTTGTGTCTTTGGAAAAGTAATATGAGCTGGCCCTTTTTAAATATATTATAAAAAGAATTAAAATGATAGTTTTTTATAATAATTTTCATAGCTATGATAATATGTTATCCATCAATGATGTATAAGTTAGTCTATACATCTTTAAATTCATGTTAAATCTTAATGCCCAAGATATCACTAGTTTATTTTTTTAAAGGGAAATAATATTTCCTCCCATTAAAATGGTACAAAATTACACAACATTGATTTAAGCAGTCTATGAACATTGGCTATATCAAGGTATCATTACTAGTATTTATGAGGAGCTTGGTGGCAACATTAAACTCCAATATTGAATAATTTTTTATTGAATAGGAATTGTTGAATCTCTTGAGATTTTTAATATTCAATTTTATTAAATTCCTTTTCATATTTATTGAATAGATTTTTATCCCTTGTATATGCCCTTAGCTCTTGGATGCATGATACTGAAGTTTATTTTTCCATCTTTACCACTAGTTACCTCTTCATATATGTAAATATTTTTGAATGAAATTTTATCTTCCCCAATTATTTGACCATATTAAAGTATGGGTTATAGATGAAGTATATGCATATTCATAAAGTATTCTAAATTAAGGTTTAAATCTATTACAAATACTTTCACTAGTTTCCAATCCAGTGGTGTCTCCATCTATAAATGGTTCAATTTTATAACCTTAAGAATAGAGATAATATTTTTTTATGTTTTTTCAAATGAACCATGCCACTTTTTATATATAATATAACATATATCTCAATTTGAATAATTTTCCATGAGCAATAATTATTGTTTATGTGCTCATCCTAAACCCTTATTACATTATTTGAAATGCATTTCATATTTATCACTATCCCAATCGCTCGATGTTCCCCTAAGAGAAAATGAAACAACTAGAGGTCATCACAATATTTAGATGGAGAGTAGATATTTATAAACCATTCATCATCTCTTTTCTGATGGTCCAATTCACCTTCAAAAACTAAAATATCTCAATACAAAACACTTCCAATGATAACCATTATAATTCCTATTGTAAAAATTTACTCATAATGTGTCAATTTAAATATATCATGATGACATTTGAAACTTGACATGTTTTTAAACAATGTAAAAACAAACTATTTAGACACATTAATCATCATATTAGAATTTTTAAATGTATGGTTATTACTTAAACCTATAAATTCTTGACATAGGATTGATATAAAAACATAAACATCCATTATTATTTCCCACTTATTTATAATAATCCTATTGAATTTTGTATAATGGACACCTGCTCGATTTAAATCAAGCCTAAAATAATAATATGAACATCATAGGCCTATATTATTTATATCTTGTGTAGATTAAAAAAGTTAAGAATACATGGCATGTTACTTATAATTTGTTTTTGAAGAATTCCCATTATTTTCATGTTGAAATGGTGATTGTCAGTGCATTTGTTTATTTAGAATGAGATGTTAGCTATTTTAACAAATCTTGATGATTTATCTTTTTATTTTATAAAACATTAATATGTGTGTGTGTGTGTGTGTGTGTGTTAAATTTTTTTTTTTAAACTAACCCACAACATATATTGGTTTATGATGTGATTCATAACTATGTAAGAATATTAACACATAAGTTATACAAAAGATAAGAATATTGGCTTCCTAATAATTGATAATTTCATAATTATTATAAGATACTTTATGTATCCCCAACAATTTTACAATTTGATTATTGTTAATGATCATGGATTCCAAGGGTATCTTGTTATTGGGAAAAATAACTAGTTTTAATATCAGATAGCATATGGTTTTCCTCAATAGTGTATATCCTCATTTTTACATGTTTTCACATTTGGTCATTCTAAATGTACCTCTATTCTTAGATTCTTGTGTAGAATGGGCACATGCCCATTTCACACAAGTCTACAAGAATATTAGAATATTGACATATTCATATATTGTATTCCTAATTGAAAATTGATTATATTCTTATATTTCTGAGTATAATGTGTAGGTGCCCATTATATGCAATGAATTAGGATGGATATGTAACCTATCATACATAGTGGATTTGAATCTTAGAGAAGTTAATATTACCAAAAAAATCATTGAATAGCTATTTATATTAGGACATGACCAATTTGGATCCACTGAACCTAACTAAGGGATCTATTATTACACAACACCAAAGGAAAGGGTTATTAAAACCTCTAGGCAAATGACATTGTGTAATATCCCTAACTAGTCTAGAATACATATCATAAATATAATCTAGTGCTCACTAAAGCTTGTGTTACAAAGGGGGATAATTAAATAAATAAACATGAAAAGATAACTCCACTAAATTCAATGTAGAGTTAAAGTAAACAAGGATTAGAACATTCATAATATTACCTTGTGAAATATATACCTACCAAATGAAAGAGTAAAATTTAAAAATACTTACCTTAAATTGAACTTATCATGTCTCAATATCTCCCTTGGATAATAGTGATTTATAAGAGGTTTTTTGGGATTTGTAATGATCACATTATAGAAATCATCTACAGGATAAAAGACTCCTACTTTGCATCCAAGACTTTCCCACAAGACAAACATATTTCCTTCTAAATAAAAACCTTATGTAATGACTCTTGAAGTATATAAATATAAGAATTATGAGCTATAATAATATGAAAATAAATCTTCATCTATATTAGATTGAATTGAAGGGGGTATTTAAAGACAAGGATTGACCCTAAACCCTCCTATGAATTTAGCTGACAAGATCAACTAACTCAGTCTTGTTAGGTGGGAAATATAGCCAGTATGTCTCAAACTAGGTTGGCCAGGCTAACTTAGTTCCATAAACTATGTTCAATATATTACAAGATTGACCTAAATGACATAGTAGGAAAATGAATAAAATGTTTGTATTATTATTCAGGAGATATTTAGGATGGTGAATTTCTTAGAGAAGTGGATAAATGGGTTTTAATTTCTTAAAGACTTGGATAAAAGTAACTTTTATTGGTTTTAGGTAATGATATAGGAACCAATAATATTAAAAATTACCAAAAGTATGTCCACCCCTTTACTGGTGTACCCTTTAAGGTATGCACTCAAATTAATTGAAACTCACTAGGTTCATCCAAGAGATAAAGCATATAAAATTGATAAAGCTTAAAAATATTGTGTCTACACATATGCCTCACTCAAATCTCATCATGTGTCATGCAATTGTAACATGGGATGGTGCTTGAGAAAGAAAATAGTAACACATAACATTGAGATAAGAAATTATAGTAAAAGGTGGAAAAATAAATGAAAGTAAAGAATTAAAAAATACATACCTTCACTTACCTTGTTGTTTTATAATGGAGGTTTCATGAGAAGAATATTGAAAAGGTATACACTATATGGAACATTATGAAAACATAAAAAATAATCTAAAAATGAATTTTTTTGCAAACATATAGACTAAATATAGAAAAAATCTCTACATTATCAGGATTCAAGAACTTTTTGCAGTTTTTAAAAATAGAGTAATGAGAAAAAAACATAATTTTGCATAAAATAATTGTTAGATAAAGAATTTTTAAATTAAAAGTATAAATAGAATTTTAATTATTCATTTACAAATTTACTATTTTTAAAAACTAGAATTCTATGTGACCTAGAAGAGTGACAAGGGAGACAATGGCATGAATGTGAGGAGAGTAGGGAGGAGGATGCATTGTGGTTGATGTGAGCATGATCTAGGTATAAGATATATTTAATTTAATTTTTTATCATTTTTAATTATAAATGAGGTAAATTTGTAAAATTACGTATCAGGGAAAATCCATGTAATTGAATTTTCCCTATAAACTTTTAGGTATAGTAAAAACTAGGAAGAAAAATAGTTAAGGGTTAATGAGGGTCATTAATTCTTAGGTAATTAATGAAAATTTGTTAAAAATCACCATTAAAAAATAATGGGATCAACCTAGCCAATCTAGTTATAAATTAATAAGTTGAATTTAGTAACTAATTATGGAATATCAAGCTAATCTAGTTAGTAAAGGGTTGACTGCATGCATTTGGGTCGATTTAGTGTAATAATTTCTATGTGTCGAATTGCATTGGTTGAGTCACTAAATTCATATGAATTAGTTGGCATATTAGGGCTATCTAGATGACTACATATCAAGTGGTTGATTTAGTTATATTAAATGGTCAACTTTGGATAAAGTGGTTGATGTAGTTATAATAAATGGCTGACTTTTTATAGAGTGGTTGATGTAGTTATAGTAAATGCCAAAATTCATATACATGGGTTGATGTAGTTACATTTTCTACTTGAATTTTTATAAAGTGGTTGATTTAGTTTTATTCTAGTAGTGGCTAACATAATTAGATACCTAGATGATGTAGTATAAAGTATATTCTTTGATGACATAGTTAGTTATGAGGATGACATAGTATAAGATGTTGAGAAAGAGGAATTATATGTTGATTAATTAGTTAATTTTGGTTTAAATTCATATGTTTTTTATTTTAGTAATGTAATTTGATGATTATTTGATATAGATAATTGATATGTGCTTTTTCATGTGAGATTTTATACAGACAACAAAGACTAGTGATTGGTAGATGTATTTTTCTTACCAAAATTTTAAATAGATTGACAAAAATGATCTAGAATTATAGATGATTTTGGGATTTTGAGGTATTATGTAGATGTGTTGTATTCCATTGACTATTGACTTAGTTTCCATGATCTTAGGGACATGGGAGTGTCTAACCAACACTTTTATGCCATTAGTGTATGGGGATACCATTGAGGTGCATATTAACCTAGAGGATGTCCATGTTATGTTAGGACTTCCTATTGTAAGGAAACCTATTATTTGTGATACTCTTGAGATGGATGCCAAGATGCAAGCCTTATCCTTATGGGAGACTGGATTAGAGAGATATTTTAGTGTTTTATTTATTTGATGTATATGTGTCTACCATTTCGATATCTAAAAGCTCATTATTATCATTATGATCACTTGTGTGCTTTGTCACAAGTTATATGGGAAGCTTTGTGTGAGGTAGAGGTAGTTTTGAAACTTTAGCCTCTCCATTCTCATACCAACATCATAACCCCTAGGCTAAAGTTTCAACACTACCTCTACTTCTATTATCATTATGATCCCTCATATCACTCACACACACCCCCACACACACACACACGTGCGCGCACGCACGCACGTATGCATGCACACGCACACGTGCGCACACACACACACACACACACACACACACACACACACACACACACACACACACACACACACACACACACACACACACACACACACACACACACACACACACACACACACAATCTAAATTTGGTTTGTGCTTTATATATTTTATTGCATAGGAGTTTAGATGGTCAATGATAGTGTTGGTATCACATCATGATATTATGAATGATGTATTATTACATCATGATACTAGGGAGATGATTGATACTTTTATACCTTCTACCCTAAATTATTATATTTGGTTTTGATTGGTTTGTGGGTTAGTGTGAGAGTTTTATAGAAAAGGAGATACAATATAAGTGAAGTTTGCACTAGAATTATGTGATGGAGAGTTTTGAGCATGGAAAAAACTAGTTGAGGATTGGGTTGGTCATTTGGATACATATAGAGAGTTATCACATGTACAAGGCTAGGTGACCAATTTATAGGGACAAATTGAGGGATTACATACATGGATAGAGTATTTTATCATACCATTTAGAGTGGGTAGTCTCAGGGATCGATAGGTAGTGTAGCCCATCTACCAGATAGGTAGGGTGGACCATAATATAGAGTTGAGATTGTATTATGATAATAGCATTTTTTTTAGTGTGTGTGTATGTGTGTGTGTGTGTGTGTGTGTGTGTGTGTGTATTTATATGCTTCATAGATGTTATGTATGTATGTATTTTTTTATATTTAAATATCATTAACATAATACTAAATCACCCAAAGGTGAACAAAAATAGTATCACTACCATGAAGGTAGATGAATGTAACCAACCAATTAGATATCAAAGTTTAACTTTAAAAAATGATGTTATAATATAAAAATAGCCTCACATAGGAGTAAATAATAGAAATTAAAAAACAACACAAAATCAATCCATCATGTCATTAGATGACAAGTCTCCAACATTAACCATTAACCATTCACATTTTCCTTGATTCCAACTATGGAATACAAAATTTCCCCCTCATTTCCCATTTGCAGTGCCATCATAGGTCCCTTATAATAATTTCCTTATATATCTTAATCAAATGGGAAATATTTATCTACTTTTTCTATTAGCAGGCTAAAATTTTTATCCCACATAAAATTCATCACTTCATTGGCTTCCTCAACCTCACCTGTGCCCACCATTTTTTCCACCTTATAATTAAGTTCTTGAAAATTTATGTGGAGGGTCTACAAAATTTACTTCTACTCAACAATGGGAACCAAAATAGGGTCCAAATAAGCCTTAAGATTATAATATAAGAAGGTATTATCCACCCCATGAACATTAGTATCCAATTCCATTTCTTCGCTAATAGAGATGCTATCACTAGTGTTGTGTTTTATCATGCCAGAACTTGGACTGACTTCCATACAATATTTTTAAGATTCTATCCACCCCTTGTTCCATTCCTATCATAGTGATAGGGGTACATATAAGAAGTAATTAGATCTTTTACTTCTCAAAATAAGATTATTTTATACAAGACTAGTCATACTCTACAATGGTGACCTCAGCTATAGTTAGATGTGACAAACTCCAATCAAGGTGTCAACTAATATTTAGATAACCTCCAATGTCTAAGATGTAATCATAGGTAACTTTAAATATCATAGACTACAATAATCACTCCAATTTCTTATGTGGTATCTTTAGTTGCAAATAAATCTTCATAGCCAATATTCTTACAATTACTTCAACTGTGAAGTTAGTAAGTACCCTAGATATACCTTGAAATATTTCATGGTTTCTTTGCTTCCATATAAACCACATAATTTAAATTGAGAATACTAACCAAAATTTTTGTAAAAATGGTTTAAATTTATTTTTAGAATAGACATATCGAAAATTAGTATTAAACCACTTAATTTCATAATAAAAAAATAATAGACCAACTAGAAAGACAACATTTCTAGATTCTATTAACATATTGGCAAGAAAAGAAAAGAGAATGTCTTTAGTCAAATGGGAAAAAGTGTGTCTTCCAAAATCTCATGGTGGACTCAATATTAGGTCTATCAGGAACATGAACAAAGCCCTTCTCAAAAAGGTTAGTTGGAACCTGATCCATAAAAATAATGATTGGGGGGAAATAATGTATGCCAAATACATGCAGAGCATTGATGATTCCAACTTTCTTCAACAGACGGGATTACCCCAGGGATCTGTGATATGGAATAAAATGCTAAAAAGTAGAAGCCTTCTTAAAAAGGGAATTAGATGGAAAATTGGAAATGGTTGGCATATTAAATTTTGGGATGATATCTGGTTAAAGGACAAGGCTCTCATCATACAGGGAAACTATGGAGAGATTGTTGATTTGGCTACCCAATTTTTTGGAGATAGGGTCAGTGATTATATGGAAAATAACAATGGGATGAAGAGCTAGAAAAATCTATTGGATTGCTATGATCATCGGCCTGAGCTTTTCCCTAGAGTTTAGGAGATCCAGAAGTGCGTTCAGGAGATCAAAATCCCTCTCTTCCCCCAAGAGGATGAATAATACTAGTGGCCAAATAAGAATGGATCATTCTCTATCAAATATACTTACCATCTGCTCATTCCTAAAGCTCAAAATAAAGATGTATGGAAAAAGGTTTGGAATCATAAAGTTATTCCAAAAATTAACATGTTTTGGTGGGTTGCTGCTCGTAATAAAATCCTTACTCAGGATAACCTTCAAAAGAGAGGGTTTACTCTAGTTAACAGATGTTTCTTGTGTGGTTCAAAAGAGGAATTATTTTCACACCCCTTTATCCACTGTGATTTGGTCTGAGAATTATGGGGCACAATACTTAACAACTTTGGTATTGAATGGGTTTACAATTCTGACCTTAAAGAAGTAATTCTCAGCTAAAATCCAACCTTCACACATCCCTGGCTTATGGAATTATGGAATCAAGCTCTGCCATGTTTGAGATATATTTTATGGAAAGAGTGCAACCATAGAATTTTCAGGGACACTGTTAGAAATGCTTCTCAAGTGTTTAACTCCTTTGCTAAGACCATTATGGGAAGTGTTACAATAGCTCATATTCATGTTGCAGAGAAATCCCTATCTCAAATTGAAAACTAAATTAAAGTGAAATGGAAGGTTTTAAACTAGATCCCTGGGTATAATAACTCCAAAATGCTACAGAGACTAAATACTAAATGAATCCCCCTTAAACCTAACTGGATGAAACTCAACTTTGATGGGGAATCCAAGTTGGATGGTAAAGCTAGTGGAGGAGGAATTATAAGGAATGATAAAGGATGGATGTCTATTGTCTATGCTAGTGGAATTGGATGCCAGAGCAATAACTATGTTGAAGCAATGGCTTTACTATGGGGATTAAAGTTAGCTATATCCCTAGGAATAAGGAACTTGAATATACAAGGAGACTCTAAGATGGTCATAGATGTTGTTAATAAAGCATCAAATGTGGGAATCAAGCTAAAAGACATCATTACTAATATCCAATTTATTTTGTAAAAGTTTTCTAAAGTTGAGATTTCCCATACCTATAGAGAAGGAAATAGGGTCACTGATGTTTGTGCCAACCTTGGTCAACAATTTTCAAGTTGGAGGGTGTGGCAACAAGGTGTTCATATTCCCTTAAACATTAGGGAGATCATTCAAAAGGAGATTAATTGTCAAGAATGAGGTGCATTGATGACAAGGATAGCCCTCAGAGGTGGTCCACATGGAGAGGGCCATCAGAGATCTCAAAACTTGATAACCTTAGTACTTTTTTGGTAATCATTCATAATTCATTATATCATGAGGTTGAGGCACGTAGGTCTCATCATGAAAATCAAGGGAAAATAATTTTCAAGCATGGGAGTAGACAACATCATCTCTATAGGGTATTTCATAAAATGAGCTATCACATCTACATTCTACATAAACAGAAACAACGGTTAGCAACTAGTTCAAAGCTAAAGGTAGAACTTAGGAACTCCACTATTTGGGTCTACAAATACAAAATGGGTGGAGACCATATTTGAACCTTACCTATCTCCTACTATGAATTTAAAGATAATCCACTAGTTTGGCACTATTGTAAAGAAGGGGGTATCAGCCCATATTTGGAAAGGCTGAATGTTATGATGAAAACTTGTCTGAGCAGTTTGTGAGATCCTAGTTAAATAGGTGGGTCACAGTGGGTGGAATTAGTTTTGAAATCTTTGAAAAGGTGATTTCTATGGCCATGGGAATGACCATGCTGGGTATAAAACTTCAAAGGAAAACCAAAATCATGGATATGGCTACCCATAAACTATTTCTAGGTGAGGGAGAAGAACTCATCATGTATCAAGGAGGGTTTGAGTGTGCTAAACTTCTAGAGCCATGGGATGGAATGTGCTTTATTCTCATGAATTACTTTGCACTCGAAGGGTGATTTACTAGGTTCTACAATTAACACCTTCCTTTGTTAAATCATTTCAGGCACAATGTTATTATTAGCTTTCCTTTTTACCTGCTCTTCTCTTTAGAACACTCTATCCTGAGGGTGAGAGATAAAATGGCTAAAAATCTAGATATAAACCCTATTCCCATACACCAATGGCTAATTTTATTCTTATAAAACTTTCACTATGCCCTTGAGCCAACCAAGAATATCAGAGTTGATAGTGGAGACATTCCTTCCAACCCAGTGTTTGGTGATATTATTGATGAGTCTTGGGTTTCCCCTGCTCCTACCAAAACAAAAGTTGTCTCCTTCTCCACCCCTGAAAAGACCCTTATTGATACCCTTGGCTCCTTTGTGAGCAAGAAGGGTAAGAAGAGAAAGGTTGATGAAGAGGAAGAAAATATTAAAGAGACCATGGAGGGGACCCACAAGAATCTAGGTAGGGCCACAAGGGGCCAAGGTGGTAAATCTCACAAGCCTTCCAAAATTAATAAGGAAGGATTCTCCTCCAGAGTGCGAAGGTTAGGGAAAATTTTTGGTAAACCCACCCCAAAGGCTAGACTGATTGATTACTCAAAAAGTGCTTCAGAAGAAGCAACCCAAGAGGAAGAGTCTAAGGAGATGGAAATCTAGGAAATTTCAAAGGACACTGGAGGGAAGTAGGCTACTAGGTATTTTGAGGTTACTAAGGAGCATGGTGCTGACACTATGGGAACTACTGACAATAAGGGTAAAATGTATGTTGAGGAAGCTAGTGAGGGTACTAAGAATGAGACTAATTGGAAAGCTAAAATTGTGGTCCTAAAGGACCGTATTCAGAAGCTAGAGAATATTTTTGCCAAAAGACTTTACAATACAATTATATTAAACATGTCTATGATAGAAGTGGTGGGTAATACTGGGCATGCTGAATATGTGGAGAATACTAAGAAACTTAGTGATCTTATAAGATCAATAGTTATGTAAGGGGAGTCCTCTCTGACTCTAGTCTTTCCATTTCTTGTGTTTTGTTTATGTCTATTGTTCTCGGCTAGTGCCATTGTCTCTCTAAAGGCATATTTTGTTTGTTTGCCTTCTTGTCTTTTTTATTTGTAAAGGGTTTGGCCCCTGGTATATCACCTTACCTTATCAAAAACATCACTATATACAATACAAAAGGGAGTAAATTCCCCACATTTAGAAAACACTTTTCTAATATCTAGCTTATCATATAACAACCATCTAAAAAAAGATTTTTTTGGTTCAATACAAGAAGATAAGATCTCTTGGAATATAAAAGCCCAACTACAATAGGATTCACATACATTACACACATGATTAAGCATTAAATATGGGGGGTGGGTTAAGGAATCATTAAGGTATAAGATCTTGGTCAAAAAATCATGAAGGGGAGGTCCTTTTATCCATTTGATATTGTCTCATAATTCATTATCATTATCCAAAAGATTCATAGAGTTATAATCTCATAGAGCTTTCCTTACCATGGAATACATCCTAAATTATGTAGTGGCAGTTTGATACCTATGTCTAATGTTTTCCTAGGAGGTCTAACCCTTAGGTACAAATAAGTCCTTGAAATCCCTTAGACCTTTATCAAATAATTCTAAAGTAGAACATCCCTTAGTAAGGGCCAATAGATCGTTATTAAGGTGAATATTCCATTAAATTGAATCATATCCTTGGTAGTAAGATCCGATCCAACTAAATACATGTTTGGTATTTAAAAAATGTTTCACATGGTCCCATGTCTTCTAACTATATGCAAATATTATAGATCCAAATACTTTATAAGAATATGGAGAGAGAAGAATGTCAACAATATGCAAACCTTTCAGTATAAATTAACCTTTGGGAAATCCTCTCAAAATTTTATGTCTAACCAACATTTTCCATGGTTCATATCCATTAAAGGCCTTTATTATCCACTTAGTATCAAGGGTAATACCTTGAATATGTAAGTCTTTCAACCCAAGGCCACCAAGATTTCTTGGTTTACAATAAAATTTCCATGAGACTACATGACTTTTGTTACCCTTCCCATATAACCATATAAAATATATAATAATATTTTATAACATATTGATTTTATTCTTGTTGAATAACCACCATGGATCATAATACAAATTATATGAAGAGATATTTTTTTGAAAAAACTAGATTCTGCTTGGGAAGGAGAGTAGATGCCCATGCCATTTTTTAATTTTCTTTTTATGATTGGTGTATACCTATTGTTACCAAATATTACACTATATATTTGGTCTTTTAATCCTACTCTAATATTTTGGAAACATTTTAATACCTCTAGGCTTGTGGGTTTCCTATAGTAGAGGTAGACCTCTAGTTTAAGTGTTAGCTCCCTAGATTGATATTTGAATGCTTATCACCTACACTAACTAATTTTTTGGAAAAAAAGGATATAAGTAGACATGAAAATAACATAATCTACTAAGGTGATACACTATAAATATCTCCACTTTACTACCATAAACTTACACTAAGAGACATGACCTAATATACTAGCTTCATAATCCTAAATTTCTCTAACATTAGTATTTCAAACATGGAGATGGTATGCATGGAACTACTTAAGGTAAGTGAACCATAGATAATTTTAAGACACTAAGTATGTGTTTACACTCAAAAATATACCAATACACTTTACAAAATGTCAATTGGCATGTTATAATGAAATAACTTGCATCAAACATGAAAGGATTGAGAGAAAGTAATGATATATATATATATATATATATATATATATATATATATATATATATATATATATATATATCACTTAACTTTTCACTATACATCACTTCACATACTTAGACAAGATATTTTTTGAACTCAAAACTAGATTTCTTATCTTATTTCAAAGGTAAAGTACAATATTAAACCAATAGGGATTTACAATACCAAGTGTGGAATTATAGAATACAAGAGCCAAAATGTATTACATTTATAGAATGTGTGAGGAGAGAGAGAGAGAGAGAGAGAGAGAGAGAGAGAGAGAGAGAGAGAGAGAGAATAAGTACAAAGGTCATAATGACACATGTCAATTCATTAAAACTAGTTAAAAAATATATGAAATAAGTGAATTATATATATATATATATATATATATAGTTCTTCTTTGATAAATGTCCATCTGAAGCATCAAACTCTCTAAAACTGGCATATAGATCTCTCAATTGCCTTCTTGAAACTACCTTCATCATGAATCATATTTTAACTAATCAAAACTAGACTAGGTAGGGTTGAAACATGTGCACTATTTTATTGGTGTTAGAAACAAGATTCAATAATCATCAAATACATCCCTTATTTTTATCCATATTTTGGACACTTATACTTGCCATCTGCAGTCACCATTACTAGCCTTATAGGTTTGTCTTCACAAATTTCATCAAGATGGCCTTTAATTTACTAACCAAATCCAAGGAATAGGTTTTATTAAACCTATATAATACCCCTATACCTTCCAATCCATGAAATATACCTTAAAATTATCCCTAATTAGACTTATCATCTTCTCACTTGGCAATCATTCTTCACTTTTACTATCTACCAAAGATTGTCTAGAATGAATGAGTTAGCAAAAGTGTTACCATATCTATATATTGTGATAAATGGACATATGGAGTTATAATAGGTCCCAATTTACCCCCAAATGATTCTCATTCTTTAAATATCCTCTATACCTACAAAACACATAAAAACTTACAAGAAAATTCATTTTCACCCTATCCATACAAGTCATGTATAAAACAACTAGGTGGGAAGGAGCATGGGAGAGTCTTCTACAATTTCTAAATATTTATAGACCAAAATACTCCCTCTAAGTGAATTTCCATTGGTATTTCCTTCATCAAGTTAAAACTAAGGGTTTAGGAGAGTTTTAGAGGGTTTAGACTCCTAATGATTGTTTATAAAAATATTGACTTCCAACTTCCCAGAAAATTCCACAAATTTTGAGATCAAGACTTACCTAAAATTTATCCAACTCCTTAGGTCACCATGTAACCAATCCATACATATGTGAGCTATTGAAGTTAGTCTATCGATCTCTTGGGTACATTTTAGACACCCTTATCATGCTTTTAGGCCAAAATAATCAACTAGTGATATTTATATACAAATAAATGGTTTGAAATCATCCTAAACTCCCTCCTTAAGTTCATAAATGGGTTTTTAATGGTCATATTATCCTATAAAATGAAATGGGCATCATTAGGGATTTAGATTTAGTCTAGGCATAATAGACCTGACTGTGTACTTGACCACCTAAAACCTACTCTAAGTGTTAAAGTTGCTTGTAGAGTCATATATATTTTTCCACATCAACTAAAAATCTATACACCTTTATACAATTTCCCAAGGCTCCTCATCTCATTATCTTCTTCATCTCACATTGTACATGTAGTCTTGTCATGACTAGGAGTACTCTTTGTCTAAGATAGAATAGAGGGAAATTAAACTATTATCTCATCCAAAATAATGATATGAGAGGTTAAATTAGATCTTGTAGGTATTTTTTACAAATTTTCATAGCTTGTGAACCTCTACAAAGTAATCATCACTCCAAATCTTTATTGTAGACCTCTAGGTCTCATTATTATGTACAGAATCTTGCTTAGGCCTAAGAATCTAGGGTTGTGATTGTAGGCTAGGATCTTGATCCTTGAGAACACTTATGAATATGTCCTTACCACTATTATAGTTGTTTTATCATTATTTTTTAATCCTACCCCTCTATAAACTTTCTCAATCCACCTCTCTTTGACTAGGCCTAATCTGTAGTCAAATAATAGGTGACTATTTTAGGTGGAGATTGGATTCATGTAGGTAGATTTTCATGTTAGAACTTGGATTTTAATACCCTGTGTTATTTATGGATCCTATTATCTCATCCCATATTTGGACACATTCATATCATTCCCTAGGACTTACCAACATCTAAACTACCTTTTCTCATGCATTGTCATACTACAGTCAAACTATAGGTGCCATTTTGAGAACAAAAGGGGGGCCCGTAGGTACTAATCTATGTCAAAAAATTGGGTGTCAATTCCCTCAATTGTTATTTCATCCACTAGTTCCTTTTATTATCATATGAGTTCACTTGTTCTGTAGGCTATGTTTTCATTGTGTCATGTTGCATCATAAGACTGTTTAGGCTTTAAAATACTTTAGATTACACTTAAAAACTATAGTAAGACTTTTCTTTAGCTAGGGACTTATTTACACAATATTTCTTATAACAAAAAAATTAATTCCTTTATCAAGGCATTACCCCTATTCTTGGTCTTCATTATGGAGACAACTATAATTTCCAAAACCTCAAAACACTTCTCCATGGGATGACGAAAAGTATGAGAGACTTGATTTGGAGATATTAAGGTGGCATTTCTCAAATGCAAATTTTTCAAACTAATAATAAGGTTTTGTATATTTTCCACCTTCAGACTACACTATTACCACAATGGTACTATATAATTAGACCTAAATGAGGTTTAAAACAAGTTTGAACACCTACTATTCAAATTTGTTCTACCTCTGTGAAATCTTCTTGTAGGTGCACATGCAAAAAACTTGTAGGTGAAGATATGGTACAAGACTATAAGTGTTATATTGGTTCTCAAAACCAATTTATATCCTTTGTAAAATATCAAACTCAATGTTTCCATCTTGTTAATCTCTTAAACACCTTGAATTCCTCATATCTTAACACCATATTATGCAAGGCTCATTTTCACTTGACTGTAGGTGGATGTTGTATGAAAGTTGACTATGTGTGTATTGGTATATTAACCTCACATAGAACAATATTGAGAGCAAAAATTTCAAAGGAAAAATAACCACCATAAAATGTGAGAGTGGAAAACATCATATCCTCCTTTGTCTTGAAACCACTTACATGAGAATGATTTTGTAATAGGAAAAACACTAGTCTGCAACTCCAATGGTGACATCAACTAGAAAACTAATGTGTTCATGCTAACTCCTTAACACCACACATGAAAAAAATAAAAAAGTACCACATGATAAAGGTAGTCACACTTTCCAACATCATGTATATCACTTGGTTTGTATGGACCAATCCAAATAGAGAGGAAACCTAAAGGGTATGAGAATGAATAGGAAAAAAAAGGAGCAAACCTTCTTAGTAATGTTTTATAAAGGATAATAAACCAAACATATGAAAATTTCCATGTATTTTAAGTATAAAAGGATTTTTTTCATCCCTCAATATCATTTTATCTAACTCACCTCTTGTTATCCATACCAGACTGAAACTAGTTGACCATTTTTTCATGCAAAGGAGAGTGACGGAGAGATACAATAGTTTTGTGCCATTTTTAAACTATTAAAATCTGATCAAGTGTGGAAATGAGATTAGGGTACTTTAAGGGTCACTTTAAAGTCTTTCACACATGCCAAATCTTATTCAAAAGCTATAAAACTACCCCAAACCACATGAAGTACCTCTTTTCAACTATTTTCTTACCTTTAACATGAAAACTTACAAATTTTTAGTTATGAAATAGTCTATCTAACATCTACTGACACATGAAAAGTTAAATAACACTTTTTAACACTTTTCCTCCATGGAAAACCATACAAGTCCCATAAATGACCCCAAAAGTGGTTTTAGAATGACATAAGACTATCTAAGACAAATATGCCAAATCTAAAACACAAATGTTGACACTATTAAGACCATGGGACAAATATAAGACCCTAGTATACCCCTATATCAAGTTTTAAACTATAGGTGGTTGACCTAATTTGATTTTTGGTTTAATTATTCAACATTTTTAGTGATTTTATAGGGGTGGCAAGCTAGTTATGCCAAAGATCAATAGCCTACTCTTATCCATTGGGATATGGAGTCATCTATGCACAGTATGGACATTGAATTTTCTCTAAAAGAACACAAAACACAACAAACAATATGAAAATACACACAAAATTAGACACTAAAGGAAACGCACATGTGTTCTCAACAACACTTATGGAAAAAACACATAATAGAAGCAAAGCACACTTATCCTAATACATACAAGAACTCACTTCAGGTGAAGAACAACTTACCATGCTTCAAATAGGGTCACATATAGTATTTTTTTCATCCTTTTTGCTCCATGAAATCAATCTATCATGTGAAGCATGCTTATCAAAAAACACTTTCTCATGTTGATGGTCAAAAGGCTTACCACCCTTAACTCTTCTTTTTATTTGTAAGTGTTCTACTTAGAGAATTCAAGGATGTTCTATTTTACCTCTCAAGGATCTTATTTTAAACTACATCTTGATAGACTTTTGTCATGTTCACATGAAACTTCTCAAATTGAGTGTTAGGAGTCATTGAAGTTACCTCAACTCCATAATCTTCTTGAACATGATGCACTTGATGTTTAGGGATATCATGATTTATCTCCTTCTAGTTCAACACATTTGAAAGTGACTCAACCTTAGGTTGAGGTGTTGACTTCTCCTCAAACACAATACTTACTACCTTGGATTCACTAGGCTTCTTTATGACTTCAAATTCTTGGATAGTAGATTGATTTTTATCTTCATTATTAACAAGACATTATCCTTCATGTTTTATAGGATCAAAAATAATCTTATCATCAGCAACACACTTCTTAGGAAGATAAGTAAACTTACTCAATTGTTCAAAATCTTAACTTATGACATGGAACATTTGCCATAGGTCATCTTCCTCTTCATGACTACCATATTTAAGGACTCTTACATCAAGTGTAGGTAGAATGGCATTGCATTTCTCACTATATTGATCTATCATACTTTGTAAACTATCATCATAATACATATGAGTAAGGTAATTATCCTTAATAGCTTGTGCAAAATAATTTTCAATGGTTACCTCATATTTCTCATGTACTCCCTCATGGATGATGTATATGCTAAAATTAGT
This sequence comes from Torreya grandis, assembly GCA_037957365.1. Lineage (NCBI taxonomy): Eukaryota > Viridiplantae > Streptophyta > Pinopsida > Cupressales > Taxaceae > Torreya > Torreya grandis. The sequence continues at coordinate 1,763,071 of JARHVA010002366.1, forward strand.
TTTCTCAAATTAAGTGTATGGATCATATTCATAGGTGTATATACCATACTCATCTATAAATATATCAGATATTCCCTCAAACTTAGATGATACTCCATCATCCATAACATAGTCCTCTTTATCATTGATTGTGCAATTCAGATTGTATCTTGCTTCTACATAGGGCTCAATATGAAACCTAACTAGTGGTTGAGTTCTAATGGTTACCTTTGCTCCATACCTTGTCTTAAAGGCCAATAAGGACCAATAAGTTTAGAGGTAGCCTCCTATCTTGGCTATGAAATCCCTTGATAAGTAAATAAAAAAGTGAGTAGGCAAGTCAACAACCATAATGTCTTAAAGGATGGGGAAGCTAGGACAATCATGAAGTAAAACTTTCAAACTATTAACTAGTCCTACTAAATTAGTAGGTGTCACACAAATTTGAATCACCCCTTTACTATATGGTTCATATATCAAACCCAAATTATTAGATACAACCTTGGGCATCACTGAAGTACTATCCCCACTATCTACTATGTTGTTGTGAACAAGTTTGTCCCCCATAATGAGAGTGATGTAGAAGGGTAGAGGATTTTTAGATTTATTAGAGGGTTCTAAAATGTGATTGGGAGAATTGGTGAGATAAACATTACCATGAACTAGTGGTTAAGGTATAAAATTAATTTGGGAGTGTTGTTCTTGAAGGAGTTCTTTATGATCGAGCATGGGAATCACTTTCTAAGGAAAAATAGAGGTATTACCATTATTTAAAAAGTATAAAATATTCAAATCATGATAATTTACCTTTTATTTAGTCTTTAAAGTCAAGGAAGTGTCTGAATCTTGATGTATTGAATCACTTTGAGTAGCCTTTCCAACATTTTGATTTGACATAGGTGTAGAAGTTATGGGGCTACCATACTTGCAGTCACACCTTACTATCTTGTAGGAAGATTATTTTCACTTGTATCAACACCATGATAATCTATTATAACCCTTCTCTTTTATATGGTATTATTTTCCACTAAATAAATTTGATTTAGAACATAATTGTATTCAATTAGGAAGTTTTCAAGGTTTACCTTTTGGGGTTGTCATCCTTCATTTGCTTGCATGAGAACTTCATCTTCTGCTAATAATTAAGGAGTAAATTCTCCTTTAGAAACCAAATATTTATCACCAACCTCATTTTCATCCATGAATTGACCTTTTTTCCATTCTTCTCCTTTTGATAAGTTACTATGTGATAGTACCATAGCTCTTATGCTGGAGGTAGAAGTTGGATTGTATGCATTGTCATGCCTATTGAAGTTAGGCTATCCTTTACCTCTAACTTTATCATATTTATAAGGTAATAATATATTTCCTTGTTTAGTATATGGGTAATGGCTTTGATTCACTCCATATTATAGATTTACTTGCCTAAGCTTAGATTCTAAGGCCTTAATCCTTATATCTTTATCAATAGCATCTTTTGGCTTCTTAGGGATAGTTTTAGGCTTGGTGTTTGCACTTAGGACTTGAGAAACACTTGGAGTATCAAAAAACATATTAGGTAATAGAGGCATGGATATTTTTAGAGGTAACTTTCTATCTTGTATTAGGCCATTCTTAGCTCTAATGGCAAGATCATATGCTTTAGGTAAAGTGTAACCACCCATGGACTATAACATTATGGTTATGTTAGTTCCAATATCCCTTAGATATGTAAGAAACAAAAATATTTTATTTGGTCTCATGGGAGAAGGTATCCTATGCCAAGTCCTTTAGAATATATCCTTAAAATCATGCTTAGTCTCCTTGGGGTATCTGTGAATCAAATTAAGCTAGTGGATAAGTGATGTGTGATCACTTTTAACTTCAAACTTTAATTTCAATAGGTCTTCAAAATCATCCCAAATTGTGATGCACCCTTCGGGTAATGTCCTATAATGGTCAAGTGTTTTCCCTCTAAGGGACATGACAAGGAGTCTAATGGAAATATTAACTTTAGTAAAATTTTAAAAACTACATAAGTTGTCATGACATATCGCTAATATGCTCATTATGGGTTATGTGACCTTCACCATTGAATTTGGGAACACTTTTGGTAGCATTAGGTGGTATATCATCATATGTATTGATATGGATAGGATTTTTGATGTTAAAGGTTGGGAAAGCATGATGTCTAGAGATTTTATCCTCAAGTTCCTCTTCACTCTCTTGATCTTCTTGGATTTTAAAGTCCCAATGTTCTTCAAAGGTCAATATAAGCTAAGGATGTTAAACTTCAAGATGAAATTCAAGTTGAAGGAGTGGGTTTATGGGATTGAAAACTCTACTAGAAGAGGACATAGTAAGGACCATGAATTATGAACATAAGAACTGCTAAAACAATGGTGTACAACTATATATTACCTTTAATGGAATCACCAAATGCCAAGTAGAACACCATATGCAATTTTGATGTTGTCAAGACCATCATTCACCTTGACAAGATTTCTTTTAGACAATGGTCCCACTAGCCATGCTAAAAAATATTTCACCAAATCTTACACCCTATATTTGGTTTTTAAATCCTAATATAATATTTGTGAAACATTATAATACCTTTAGTCCTATGGTTTGTCTATAGTTGAGGTAGACCTCCAAGTTTAAGGGCTAGCTCCCTAGATTGATCTTTGAATGCTTATCACCTACACTAACTAATTACTTCGATGAAAAGGGATAGAAGTAGACATGAAAATAACCTATTATAATAAGTTGATACACTATAAATATCTCCACTTGAATACCATACACTTACACTAAGACACATGACCTATAACACTACCTTCAAAATCTTGAATTGCTCTAACATTAGTATTTTAAACATGGAGGTGGTAGGCATGGAATTACTCAAGGTAGGCAAACTAGAGATATGTTTCATACATTAATTCTACTTGTACACTTTAAAATATACCAATACACTTGACAACACTTCATGTGACTTGTTAGAGTGAAACAACTTGCATCAAACATGGAAGGATTAAGAGAAAGAAAGGATATATATCAATCACTTAAATTTTAACTATACATCACTACACATACTTAGACAAGATAGTTTATGAACTCAAAACTAGATTGCATATATTATTTCAAATTAAAATTAAAATTTCATAATATTAGGACTTTTCTATACTAGGTGTGGAATTCTATAATACAAGAGCTAAAATGACTTACATTTATAGAATATGTGAGAAGAGAGAGAGAAAGAAAAGAAGTACAAAGGTCATAATTTCACATTTCAAGTCATGAAAACTAGTTAAATTTTAGTGGAAAGAAGTGGATAAAAAAGGTGTGGAATTTCTTCTTGTACAAATGTCCATTTGAAGCATCAAAATCTCCAAAACTAGCGTATAGACCTTTCAGTTGCCTTATTGAAACTACCTTCATCATGAATCATCTTTTCACTGCTAAAATCTAGATTAGGGAGGGTTGAAACATGTAAAATATATTATAGGGCCTATAAATAAGATTAAAAAGTTATAAGATCCATCACTAACTTCTATCCATCTTATTGACACTTGTACTCACCATCTACAATCACCATCACTAGCCTTATAGGTCTATATTCACATTTATCATTAAGATGGCCTTCAATTTCCAAAAAAAATACAAGAAAGAGGTGTTAGGACACCTATATTAATACCCCTATACCTTCCACTCAATGAATTAGACCTTAAAAGTATCCCTAATTAGAATTATCATCTTCTCTCTTGGTAGTCATTCTTCATCTTCACTATCTACCAAAGACTACCTAGAATGAATGATTTAACATAAGTGTCTCCATATCTATCTCTTGTGATAAATAAAAATATATAGCTATAATAGGTCCCAATTGACATACCCAAATTATTCTCATTCTTCAAATTTCCTCTATACCTATAAAACACATAAAAACCTATAAGAAACCCTATTTTAACCCTATTTATACAAGTAAGGTACAAACCAACTAGGTGGGAAGGATAATTATAGAGTCTTATAAAAGTTCCAAATATTTTCTAAACCAAAAAAATCCGTCTGAGTGCATCTCCATTGGTATTTCCTTCATCAGGTCAAAATCAAGGGTTTAGGAGGGTTTGGAGTCTTAAGTATTGTTCATAAAATCTTTACATCCAACCTCTCAATAAATTCCACAAAGTTTTATCTCATGACCCTCCTCAAATTTACCCAATTCCTTAGGTCACCATTAAACCAATCTATACATATGTGAGCTCTTGAAGTTAGCATATCAAGCTCTTAGGTGCATTTTAGAAACCCTTGTCATGCTTTTAGACCAAAATGATCAACTAGTGATATTAATATAAAATAAAATGGTTTAAAATCATCATAAAATCCCTCTTTAATTTCATTAATGTGGTTATAATTTTCATGTAGTTATATAAAATGAAATGAAAATCATTAGGGCTTTAGGTTTATTTTAGGCCTAATAGGCATGACTATCTTACTGACTACCTAAAACCTCCTCTGAGTGTCAATGCTTATTTAAAAGTATTATATAAATTTTTCCATCTCAAGTAAAACTTTTCACACCTTTCTATAATTTCCAAAGTCTCCTCATCTCATATTTTTCTTCATCTCATATTTTTCTTCATCTCACACCCTACCTATAGTCTTTCCATGACTAATGAATACTCTCTATCTATGATAGAATAGAGGGAACTTCCCCTATTATCTTAGCCAAAATAATTATATGAGAGGTGATATTAGGTCATGTAGGTATTTTATAAAAAAATTCATATCTTGGAAACCTTTACAAAGTCATAACCACTCCAAATTTTCAAAGTAGACTTCTAGGTCTCATGACTGTGCACATAATCTTGCTTAGGCCTGAGAATCTAGGGTTATGACTATAAGATAGGATATTTCTCCTTTATAACACTTAATAATATGTAATTAACACTATGACATTGGTTTCATCATTATTTTTCAATCCTACCCATCTATCAATTTTCTTAATCCACCTCTATTTGACTAGGCCTAGTCTGTAGTCAAACTATAGGTGCCTATTTTGGGTGGAGATTGGATCCCTATAGGTAACTTTTCATGTTGGAACATAGATTTTCATGACCTAGGTTCTTCTTGGATCCTTTGATCTCATATAATATTTTTACATATTCATAACATGCCCTACAAATTTCCAATATCTAAAATTCCTTTTCTCATGCACTATCATACTACAGTCAAATTATAGGTGCCATTTTGAGAAAAAAAAGGGGCCATATAGGTGGTCATATGTGTCAAATCCTTGTGTCTCAATTCCACCAATTTTTTTTGGGCCACTATTTCTATTTCTCATTATATGAGGTCACTTGGTCTATAGGCTATGTTTTCATTGTGTTATGTTGCATCATAAGACCATTTAGGCTTTAAAATACTATAGATTACATTAAAAAACTACAATCAAACTTTGCTTGAGTTAGAGACTTATTTACACAATATTTATGATAACCAAATGGTTAATTCCTTTGTTAATTCATTGACCCTATGCTTTTAATTCATGATGGAAACAACTAGAATTTCCCAAACCTCAAAACACTTCTCCATGGGATGACTAAAATTATGAGCAAGACTCGATTCAAAGAGATTAAGGTAAAATTTTTCAAATGCAACTTGTTCAAACTAAGAATAAGGTTATATGTCTATTTGACACCTTAAGACTACACTATTACCACAATGGTACTCTCCATGTTATTATACCTCAATTAGTTTTCAAACAAGTTTCAATACCTACTATTCAAATCAGTTCTACCTCTATGGAAGCTCCTTATAGGTACACATGTAGAAAACCTATAAGTGAAGATCTGGTACAAGATTGTAAGTGTTAGACTAGTTCTCAAAACCAATTTATAGCCTTTGTAAAATATCAAACTAAATGTTTTGATATTTTTAATCTCCTCAACACCTTGAAGTCCTCTTATCTTACCACTATGACTATGCAAGGCTCATTCTCACCTAACTGTAGGTGACTATTATATGAAAGTTGACTATGTGTGTGTATTAGTCTCTCCACCTCACATAGAATAATATTTATACCAAAAATTAAAATTTAAAATAACCACCATAAAATTTGAGAGTGTAAAACATCATATCCTCCATTTTCCTAAATCCACTTACATGATAATGATTCTGTAATAGGTGAAACACTAGTTTGCAATTCTAGTGGTGAGCTCAACTAGAAAACTGAGATGTCCATGCCAAATCCTTCACACCACATGTACAAAAATTAAAAAATACCACATGAGAAAGGTATTCACACTATTCAACATTAGGTATAGTACTTAGTTTATATGGACCAATCCAAATAGAGAGTAAACCTGAAGGGTATGGGAATGAGCAGGCAGGAAAAGGAGTAGACCTTCTTAGCAATGTTTAATAAATGAAAAGAAACCAAAATTATGAATATTTACATATATTTTAAGTATACAAGGATTTATTTTATTCTTTAATATCATTTTATCCAACTCACCTCCTACTATCCATACCAGACTAAAATTAGTTGACCATTTTTATATGCAAAGGAGAGCGATGGAGAGATAGAATAAGAATAATTTTATGCCATTTTTGAGCTATTAAAATCTATTAAATTGCATAAATTAGTTGATGGGACTTTAAGGGTCACTTTTAATCATTTCTAACATGATAAATCTTATGCACAAGTCGTACAACTTCCCCAAACCACATGAAACTAACTCATTTCAACTATTTTCTTATCTTCAACATGGAAACCTATAAATTTTCAGTTATGAAATAGTCTATCTAACATATAATAACACATGGGAAGTTGAATAACACTTTTTAAAATTTGGTCTCTATTTAAAACCTTACAAGTCCCATAAATGACCCCAAAAGTGGCCTTAGAATGACATGACTATTTAAGACAAATATGACAAAGCTAAAACACAAATGTTGACCCTATTAAGACCATGGGGCACATACAAGACCTTATTAGACCCCTATATCAAGTTTTAAACTATAGTGTTTTGGCCTAATATTTGTGGTCAAATTAGTCAACAATGACCTTGGCTCCTAATTTTATTTATTTATGGGACCTATTAGAGGAGAAATTGAGGAAGAGGTTTGAGGACAAGAGTGATCAATTATCTTTGCTTGAGAATTTAACCACCATCAAAAGATCCCCATAAGATTTTATGCTAGATTTTATAAAACATGAGATAGGATTCCAACTCTTGTGAGACCTACTATAAATTATGCCTTCCTCTATTATCTTAGAGCCTAATAGTGATGTATTTGTGATGATCCAATAAATGGGTGGTATAACATTACCATATGATTATGAGGTATCCATTATGGATAAAAATAGTATTATTAAATCTAATAAAATTATACCAAGACCTCTAATTCCCCTTTTCTCAGAAATGCAACCCACTTTATCACCTAAATACCTATATTAGCACATATTCTAGTGTCGACTAGCTATCCACCAAGCCAAGATAAAACTACTCCTAGCCCATAAAATGACCTCTAAGAGGTTAAAAACCTTATAAAAAAAATTTAAATTAATTTGGTTACTCTTGAAATGTATAAAGCTCTAAAGTATAGGCCATATCAAACACCTTACAAGCCTTATCAAAATAACAATCCTCCCTACCAATGACCTTATCAAAATAATAGGCTACCATATCAGGCAAATCTCTAAGGCTAAGGTCAATTTATCATTACAAAAACTTATCAATATTTTAATCCCAATGTTTCCAACACATATAAGGCCTTAGTCCCTATCTAAAACAATCTAGTATAGGACTATGAGTGGTTCTTTCCCTATAATCTTCCCCATAGCCAAACCATTTATCCTAATGGTGTCCTTAACCAAGAATCAATGGTGCAAATCATATCACTACCATAAGAAACCCAAGCAAAGTCACCATCACAATAATAGCCTTCTTAATATCTATTATAAAGTGATGCTACACTTCTAAATTAGCAAAGGGATGAGTATTATGGAATGAATTAGTTTTAAGGTTAGAACCAAGTTTCTTCTTCAGCTATGATAACCAATACTAGATCTAAGAAAAGGGTTGTGGAGATTGAACCAATAGTTGGTGATTATACTAAATCATCATATCCAGTGTTCCAAAAAGTTATAATCCTACTTTAGCACCAAAGGTATAATAAATTCAGAATAATTAGACTCTAATAAATCAAGAACAACCCAAAATCAATCCTCAATTAGCATAAGTGCAAGAAGGTATTATTGCTACCAAAGTAAAACAAAAATTTGGTGCTTCCCCATTTAATATTATTGAACATATGAAGGAAACAAATGTGAATATACACATATGGGAGTCATTGTCCATTCCAGAATAAAAGGACCTATTATAAGCAACTTTATCTAGCTTTAATCTCTCAAAAGAGTCATCAAAGGAATGACCAAAGGTAGTGATAAAAAATACCCCTCATACAAAAGAACATTATATAAATAAAGGTGTGAATCCTCTACTATTTTATGTTTATTTGATGATTGGTAGACATTTAACCCATAATTTCATGATAGGTTTGTCGGTTAATATCTCAGTGATGCCAAAATAGATAAAAAACCAATTGGGTTTAGAATATGAGACACTCTCTAAAGGAGTATTTTAACTAGATGGAATAGCCATTAAAAACCTTGGTATCGTAAATGGTTTTTACCTCACCTTGCATTCATGTCCTAAATTTTCCATTCCTAAAGATGTTTTCACAATCGATCTCCCTCCATACTTCATCTTGTGTCTTTATAGGGAATTTACTACCAAGATTGGAGGATACCTATCATTTTATTGGTCTCACATAATATTTAGAACCATATATTTCCCTATAATCACCATTAGGTCTGATCGATTTTCTAAGAACCATATTTAACCTTATATACCAAATTCCACAAATGTCAAGTGTAACATCTTTGACCAAGAAGACCACCTTGTTAAACAAGATCCAAGTACACCCCTTAAAGGCATACCAAATTTTTATAATTTATTAATGGGGGAATAACCATAATGGTTTTTATCCTTATAGGCTCATTAAATAGGCTAGTCTAAGTAATTATTGCTTACAAGATGAAGACTCCATTCCAAATCTTATAAAGACTAATGTACATGATGATGGAATATGAAATATTCACTTTGATGAGTCAAAAATTAAACTTGGAGTAGGATAATGTGTCATATTGGTGTCTTCCTTGAAGGATAATTATGTATCTGCTCTAATGTTTAATTTTAGCTACACCAACAATTTTGTTGAGTATGAAGCTTTTACCCATGGTCTCTAGTGGGTCAAGAAGAGGGGAATTAAACATCTCCAAGTATTTGGAGATAGTGAGGTGGTTTTGAACCAAGTAAGAGGACATAATGTGACAAAAAATTAGTTATTAAAGTGCTAGAAACATATGTTTTGGACCTCATATAGGACTTTGAGTAAGTTAACATCTAATCCATCCCAAGAGAAATGAATGAACAAGCTAATAGATAAACTGCTATTGGTGATCAGATTGACATTTTATATGACATCAAAATTTAAAAGATACAAAAAAATATTAGGGTGTTTGTGATACCTTCCATACCTAATAACATCATCAATTGGTAGGTGTTTGACATTGATCAATAGATTATCCTTTTCCTACAAGAGGAAGTAGAATTTTATATAATAAATTAGAATAAATTATAGAAGCAATATAATGACTAGGTCATTCATTTGAATTCAAATAGATTTCCAAAAGGGATGAACACACTTTTAAAAAAAATAGTGTTAAACATCAAGCCACAGGAGAGAAATCAAACATGATAATCAAGAAAGAACATTATGAAAGAGTTACCATCTTCAATAATAGATTCCTCCACCTTGGTAAGGTATGTAATGAAAATTTGTTAAACTTTACCAAGATTTTGAGGACATATTTTCATGGGAATATAGTGATCTCAAAGGGTTTGATTCTAGTTTGACACAACACACTATAGATTTGATTTATGATGTCAAACTAGTTAGGCAAAAATAGAGGCCCATAAACCCCAAGATAGAGCCTCTCATGAGGAAAGATTTGACCAAGTTGATAGAGGTTAGGATAAAATTTCCAGTTAATAATTCATCTTGGGTCACCAATTTGGTCCATGTAAGGAAGAATAATAGACAAATAAATTTGTTCATTAATTTTAGGGACCTAAATTGAGCTTCATTGAAAGATCAATACCCATAACCTTCCATGGATTAGATCTTGAAAATAGTAGTAGGTGCAAAACATTTTCCCCTCCTAGATGGATATTCTAGATATAACCAAATTTTGGTTAAGGAGGAGGATAAATTTAAGATAGACTTCACCACCAAATGGGGAACTTATCCCTATAAAAAAATTCCCTTTGGTTTATCTAATACAGGGGGAAATTTTAGAGGGCCATGGACATGGCATTCCAAGGACTAATCAATGATATTGTACTTGTCTATCTTGATGATATTATAATATTTTATAAACATAGTTATGATCATATAACTTATATTAGACAAGACTTAAAGAGATGTAAGTAATTTGGGATCTCATTTAACCCCAAGAAGTGTATTTTTTTAATCCATGTGATCAATATTTTGGGACACATCATCTCTAAAGAGGGACTCATAATTCAGATCCATTTTGTCAATTCACTACTAGGTCAAAATAAAGGTATCTAAATCTTCTTGGGAAAAATAATCTTTGACAAAAGTTTCATGCCCATTTTTGTAACTCTGGTCAAGCCCCTTACAATACTGCTCAAGAAGAATACTATATTTAGCTGAAGCCAAGATGGATAAAACAATTTTGAGGCCATAAAGTACACCAACTTAGAAGCTCTTATGTTGATAAACCCAAATTATATTAAATATTTCATCCTTTATACTTTTGGTAGATCTAAAGGAATCTTAGTTATTCTTTCACAAGAAAACAATGACCAACTAGAGTATCCTATCTCTTTATTTAGCTAGGTTCTCAAATATTATGAGTTATGTTATATATTTGTAGAGAATCACATCTTCATGGTAATAATAACACTCAATAAATTCAAAACACTAATCTAATCTAAAACCTGCTTTTACCTCCAATCTAAAACACTCAATAAATTCAAGCACATGATCTCCAATAGTAAGATCCATCTTATGGTCTTTCTCTCAAGTATAAAGAAGTTATTACTTAATAAAGACATCAATGAGAAGAGATCTAATTGGGTCACAAATGTGATGGAATATGACATCGACATCTAGATCACAAAGCTATTGTGAGGCAATGGACTTTATAAACAACTAGTAGAGGATGTGAAGAATAGAGATAGTGTGGTTCTTGAACTACATAAGAGCTAATTAGAATATAAATATTCCCCAATGAGTTATACTGATAATGTGAGGATCTTCCTTTAGATCGACACATGTTCATAGGGCTTAAATAAATATAAATATAGACATTTTGGGTTGAATACCATTCCTTACACTCATTGATGGCATGCTATTTAGAAGGGGCCTCAATGGAGTACTCTTGAGGTGCATAGAATTAGACCATGTGAGAAGGATTCTGTAAAAAATTAATGATGGGTTATTAGGAGGTCATTATTCACCAAAGACTACCACTATAAAAATCATGTGAGATGGCTATTATTAGTCAACTCTAATAAAAGATACACACTCGTATGTGAAAAAATATAAGAAATCCACCTTATTTGTAGGTAAGTAGAGGTTAATGACCTTACCATTATGCCCAGTACAATATTATCATCCCTTTGAATAGTGGGGCCTGGACTTCATTGGAATGATAAATCCACCATCAAGTGCAAGACATCAGTGGATCCTCACAACCATAAATTATTTCACAAGGTAGATGGAGGAAATACATCTTAAAGATGATAATAAGGCATCAATTTTTGAGTTCTACATTTTAATAATATTTGGTGTTCTAACCACCATCATCTTTGAAAATGAATTATTCTTCCTTGAACCAAGATTAGTGAGTGGGTGGTCCAACATAGCATCCTTTGAAGCACCTCCTCAAACTATTACCCCTAAGGTAATGGTCTAGCCAAGTCAACAAACAAAAAATCAATTTTCATTATCAAAAGGACCATGGAGAACAATCAATGAGCCTAGCACACAAAACTCAAGAAAACCTTTTAGGTTAATACAATCATGTCTAAGAAAGCATTGGGGAATACACCCATCATATTAGTCTATGCGATGAAATCCAAATTTCCTACATCCCTTGAGTTTCCTTCATTAGAACTCACCAATTAGTTGTAATTTCTCAAGAGTAAGCCCCTCATAATGAGATTATCTAAGCTAATAGAGATAAAATAAATTAGAGCACAACTTATGCACACCATAGAGCTTCAAAAAATCTATACTAATAGGACCTTTGATAAGAAGGCCATTGACATAAGTTCCTATGATTGGGATTTGGTGCTTGAGTATGAAGATATAATAAAGGCCAAAAAAATAAAAAATTTGATAACATATAGAGCATCCCATAGACCATAGTTAGTTGTAGGCAAGTTGATGCATACCATATTATAAATCCAAATGGATAAGTGTTGCCTATCCTAGTCAATGGGATCCACCTCAATTAGTATCTTTGATTAATATGATTACCTTATAAATATTAGTTTAGATCTTAAAATTTCCCTAAGTGTCATGCACACATTCTATTGTTTATAATTATTTATTTTCTTCCAAGCACTTATGCATAGTTCTATTCCAATAGCATAGTTTTAGCATTCCTCTAAGTGTCATTCAGTGTAATTCTTTGATTTTGTTTATCCTTATGGAAGTTATATTTGTTTTTTTTAAGGTTAGGTGAGATTATTGCACCTAATCACAGTCTAGAGGATGAAGATAAAGGAATTCTAGATGACTCCATGCCTAATGGATTACCTCAAGGTTAATGGATTCCCACTTAGTAGGAAAGTGTCCCATAGAGGTTAATAAAAGTGTTGATTTTTTTATTCACCCCTTCAGTAGGCACTGAACTCATCATGATTATCTAAAGAGTCATGCACTTATGTACTATCAAGTTCCTTAAAATTAGGTTAGCACATAGATTCTTTTCATCTATACACACACTCAATAATCAACTCAAACCTGCATATCAACTAAGTGTCGATCCACTCCTATAAGTAGTTCTAATGTGCACCCCATGAAAATATCCTTCACTACATTAGAATGGAATGTGAATTAAATCATGTGAGTCTCTACAACTTCAAGTAGTAAAAGAAAGAATGCGTAGGAAGCAGTTCTAGATCAAAAAGAGTGTACTCAAGATATTCAAATCCTCTTATGCATTATTATGCATACACTCTCTCAAACTTAAATGGTTAAGTCTCATGCCAAATCAAAGAGTCTCACCTTTATGTCCATTAAAACCCCATACCTGTACTACATAGCCAACTCTCTACATAACCTTCAGTGCAAAACCACACACAAAGCTTTATAAATATGGGCATGCAACAACTCCATTGCCTACATAGGATGATGAAGTAGGACCCAAAGACACATCTACACAACCAAAAGATGATAAAATAGTCTAGTTGGATTGATATGTGGTAACTATAAATGGGATAAGTGGTTGAAATTTATTGGATGTCAAGGGAACCAGATCAAAAAGGAATTAAATGCTAAGAGTAGATTTTAGTTCTTTATATAAAGCTTCATGGCAGGCATGGAGGCTTTTCAAAGTTCTAGTTTAAGTTTAGCAAGATGAATACAAGGGGAATTAGCATATTTTTTTTAGAATTTTGTCTTTGGGTCTTTTATAAATAAGACTCAAAGATCTTCTTATGTCAATTTTTATAAAGGCTTTGCAGGTTTTGCCCAAGTATTTCACTCTTCAAAAAAAGTGTGTTGAGTTAGTTGGATCTTTTGTCAGACAAATTTTTTGAAGGATTAAATCTTTGGAATAATTGTTCTAATAAAATCCATGAAGATTTGTTAAGGATTTTGGTCTTCAAATAAAATGCTTAGATAAAATGTTCATAAAAGGCCACAAAGTAGGAGTCTAAGCTTGAGCACTAAGTAAAAAATTTGAAGACCTAGAAGATGATTTGGATCTTCACAAGAATCTAAGTTGGAGAAAATGTCAAAATCCTAGGGCCTCAGGCCTATGAAAAAATTCTAGAAATAATTAGTCATGTATAGGAATGTTCCATATCAGTATAAACCTAAATCTCCAAATTAGTGGGATGCTTCCACTTAGCAAACTCTGAGTAACCCAGAGCCCTATAATCATCCATACAAGTGCAAAGTGATAAAGTAAGTGGGAAATAATTTAAGTAGGATGCTTCCACATATTTTGATCCTGATGACCTAGCATCTCAGAGATATTCATTTAGTTTCAAATCCATTGGGTAAGTGAGTGAGAAGGATGACACCAAATGGAAATTTTTTGTTGCTCTACATCCCTAGGGTGGTCCATGCAAGCCCAATAAAATGTTAGAACCTTCTAAGGACTAATCTAATCTCATAGTTGCATGTGGAAGCTTCTTGGAGAATCTCAATACATGTAAAAGGGTTTATACATATATTTTGGTGAGTTCTTAGTGTTAGGCTCCTAAGGTGTTAGAGTTTTCAGAATTGTCATAAGTTGGGAACCAATCAACAAGAACCATTTGAACCTATCAATCCTCAAAATTATTCTCATAAGGCATAAATTTTATATATCTTAAAAGAATAGTAACCAATCATAGAGTTCCACATGGCAAGCATCAACCCAAGAAGAAAACATAGAATTCTAGTGTTAGGTGTCAAACCTTGTTATATTCTTGAAGTATCATTAGTTTCAAATCCTAGATCTAATTTGGGCTTGAAACATTGTCACATATCAAAAGTGTTAGATCTGAATCTAGGTGCTTAGGGGTAACCATAAGCAACTGTGTGGACATGTGCAGCCTTAGGTCTAATCAGAGCCTAGGGATTTATATCCCAATCAAATGAGGATACATGGGCACCTATCATCCTAAGATCCTCATAGACTAATAGGCATAGATTGACACGTATAGGTGCCTAACCAAAAATAATCCCCTCAATATATAACCTCTTATCATAACCTAAGGAACTTAAATACAAATAATGTCGCAACATGTGAAGGTGGCAAGTCCCAAGTGCTAAGTAATAGGTAAGCAAGGAGAAGACATGTGGATAGAACTTACCACCAAGGAGTTTGATGGTGTCTACATTGGAACTATCTAAAATAAAATTTGATGGCTTGTTTAACCATCAGAACTATAAAAATAAAATGATAAACTACATAATTAAATTGATTTGCAAGAATCAATATTGAGTGGATTGACATGTGAATCATAGTGCAACTTAACATAAATGTAGGCAAAATGATGAGAGGGCCATATAATCTATTCAAATTCATTATGGGAACAAACACATATAAAACCAATCATAGAATTTTTAGGTTAAGTAGATGTGGTAATCAGCTACATAGGCATGGCTTGGCATTCCTAAGAAGATATTCTCCCTTTGTTGACTACCTTCTCCAATCATGATTTGAATTTGTAACCTCCTTGTTAGTGGGTATGACTAGTCAAGAGATCAAACTCTCAATTTTTTGCCTATTTAAGAAGGCATAATTATAATTATCAATGAAATCTCTTTTAGTATATAAATGTTGCATAATTTTCTCTTTTTATGATCCCTATTTTGGGTATGACTGAACTGTGCCCTTCTATAATGCTATCTATTCACCAAATTTGACTTTTAAGTCAAATTGGGGCACATATAGGTAAATTTTTTACTTTTAGGTGTTTTGGGAGGATAACATAGATGTCACAAGGGGTTTTATAGGTTATTTGATGTCACTTAATGTTTTATTAGCCTTGTTCATTAGTTATTTTAGTCCTTTTAGTCATTTTGAGTCATTTTTAAGGGTCAAAAAGGTACATTAATGAGTTGTATAGAATTATTAGGAAGTATGAAGGTCCAAATGGATGATGTCACATCCCATGTGTCATTATAGGTCTTAATTAACTAACATAAATAAAAAGTGATAGGTTCTTCTGTTAAAAGGGTAGCCTTCCTAAGAAAAAAAGGAGATTTTAGAACTTGTATAGCTCCTTGGAAAGTGTGCCACATGGGAAAGGATCACACAATTCATTTTCATATTACCCAAGATTATTTATATGTTTTTTTATCTGTAAGTTCCATTTCTTTCTCAAAACCATTCTACTCCCTTTTCATCCTTCTTGGCAAGTAGAAGTGACCTTCAGGTTTTTTGCTTGGCACATATAGCTCAATAAGTTTTAGGGAAAATGATTTTGGTAGGTTTTTTTTAACTCATATACCTTAATTTACATATAAATATTTCAAATAATGGTGGCTTGTGTTTCATGAACCATCCTCATGGAGCTGATTGTATTTTTTTGCCTACTTATCTTTGCACCCTATAGGTTTTGATCTTGTTTGGGAAGGTCCAAATAATTAAATTAATTATATTAATTATAGAGGATGTTTAATAACTTTCCTCATGTTATCCATGATTTTTTTCCACATTTTAAATTGATTTTATAAGCCAACTAACTCAATTTACAAGGAGAAGTGAGGGAGTAGAATCACAGTCATTTTTTCAGATTGTTAAAGGTTTCTTCTGTGGTATGGTTCCAAAATTAATTTAAATAATGTATATTTTCTCATGTATTTTTTACCTTCATCTTCAATTCCAAATCCAAACTCAAAATATCCACTTTAAGAGCCAAAAGAGTAAGTAAATATGCAAAATGGTCATCTACAATAGTTGTTAGGCCTACCATTTCTTGGAGGACCATGAAAAATGTGTTTTCACATCTTCTAGTGTTTTGAGGGTCAAAATAAGTTTGGTCATCAATTTTAATAATGTGTAAGTAGGTTTGAGAAACTATAAAGTAAAAAAGTGTATTGAAGCAAACTTGTGACATTTTGGGACAATTTCCCAAAATTGTCAAAACAGAAGTCCAGGCCCATTTTTGAAGTTTCCCATACAAGTTTGTATTGAGTATCAAGACCTATAAGTATGCTCATCCTCAATATCTCACATAGGATATCATGTTGAAAAACAATAAATTTGTAGAGTTTGAGTAAGGTGGCTTTCTTCATCCCTCAAGTTGCTCCACAATACACTAAAATCATTCAATGCTATCTATAGCCAATAGAAGACTTATCAAACATTGAAAGCATGAGGAAGGTTGTGAGGTATTTATGAAGTTTCCAAATGTTTTAAGTGAAACCTCAACTCCAAAATTAATTCATTATAAATCAATACAAACAATACAATCTAATCCTAAATGAGACCCAAAATAGCACCTACAGTCAATATACACAGTTGTAGATGAAAACAGAGATGCATTGAGTAGTCAAGGTGAGGTTGGAGGTATTGTGGATACAATTTTTGATTTTTTTTCAAAGTTAAGGTGATTACCAAAATTTTTAATGTCTAAAAGGGATAATAATACAAAATTTAATCCAAAATTTCATCTTAAAGCTTGTTACATACACCTACAACCAAGCCTAAAGGAGGAAAACATAGTCTTATGAGACTAAGAAGGAAAGAAAACCTAAAGATATGTTTTGGAGAACTTATTGAGTATAAAACTTGATGGTATGAATAATAAAATCATCATTAAGCTACTGATGATTTTATAAGGCCTTACTCTAACAAAAAATGTGGAGATAGTTTGTACATTGTGGAAAGATAACCTACAATAGGGTATAGGACAGTGTTTCAAGTTTGATGCCCAAGTGGTGTTTTAAGACCTTAAAGCTAAGTGAAACTTAAATAATATTTTTTTTGACCAAAATAAGTTCAATTTAGTATTATAATAACTATAATCCAAGTCTCAAGAACCTAATGACACATACAGGGGTCAGTACAAGTAGGGAACTTAATTTGTGATCTTAGAGTGTATGCGAAGGGTTTAAAGAGATTAGAATGATAAAAATATCTAGAAAAACATTCATTGTGACAATTATTATATTAATGAGATAATAAAAATTTAAATCAAACCTACACAGACCCCTAAAAGACCCTAAGTACACCTACAACCATGATGATTGACTATGTTGATAGTGAGCAGTGAAGTGATGTTTCTAAGTGATTGGTGTGGTCCAAACATAAACAAAGGGGTTATATCATTGATAAATGTATATGTATTTTTTGATATAGGTATTATAAAATTTAATTATACCTAATAGATGAATTCACACCTATAGGTATAAAAATATGTAAACATGCTCAACTCTTTCAGGCCTAGTTGGGCAAGAGCACAGTCCAAGATGTAGACATCACTGGGAGGGGTTTATAAACATAATGAGAAGATATATGATGATATTTAATACCATTTTATTCTATAATTATTTTTAAATAAAGGAATAAATTTTTTAAATGTTTCATCACATAGTACTCTTCCTTGAATCAAACATAGTCAAGATCCCCTCAATCTAAGCCAATCAGGACAAAGCATGGACAATGCAAATTTTGGAAGAAGCATAGTTTTTACATGATAAAAAGTGATCCTAATAAAATTATTAATTTCCCATGAAAACATAATAATGGATATTGAGTAGGTATAAAATCTCTTTTGTTACTTCACATAGGCTATTCCTTGAAACCCTGCATAGTCCTTTTGTCTAGAGGCCAATTTTAGGAATTTGAAGCTTTAAAGGGTCATATGAGATGAAAAAGATCTAAAATTTTGTCCAAATGTCATTTAAACCTATATATTCCTCCCAATAATTAATTTTAACTAATAATATAGAGTAAGTACCCCTTGTTTTGTCTTATACAAGGGGTACTTCCCCTCTTACACAAACTGACAGTTTTAAGAGAATAGGGTAGAAGTATGAATCCAAAAGATGTAGGAGATCCCTTAAGAGGATTTTTAAACCTGATTGAAACCAATGAAAACATTGGAAACCAAGAATTGAGGGGTGACATTTAATAGGATAGCCCAAACTACAAGGTTTGTAGATAGGCCTAAAGGGCAAGATTTTGGCCTAAGGACCAAATAAGAGAACAATGACACCTCTAGCCCTAATCAAGATTGATAAATTATTATAACATGTTTTTTTTACCACATTAGATGTTTTTAAACAATTTTTAAGTAGGGTAATCATCATTAAGGCCATTTTGAGCTTCAAAGACACTTAGGCCTATTTGACATGGTTAGGTCTAGTTTTCAAATGTAAGGTTAAATTCAATTGTAGCCTTATATATCCTTTTAAACCTATTGAAGAATGTTATTAGCGTTAATAAAAAGGTTTTAAATATTTTTAAGTGAAAATAAAACCAAGGAAAGCCATTTTTGGACCTTGAACCAACTCAGGCATGTAGGAAACATGAAAATAAGCTTGATAGGCCAAGTTCAAATGCTCACATATTTTTGAAAGGTTTGTATGGAGGAAATAAGAGTTAATGTATTTTGATTAAGGTATTAAAATATGAAATTATGTAATTTTTTGGTAGGTTGGATGTCAGATATTTATGAATGAACCTTAAGATTGAAAACAAGCTAAAACCCTTACAAACCCTTGCCTGTGACAAGTTTTTGGAAATGAAGATGGAGATGAATTATACTGGAAAAATTTGGATATTAAACCTATTATAAATTTTATATGACTCACTAAGCTCCATGCCATGCTTTTTATTTGTATGTACTTGTATGGATGGAGTGAGAAATAAGTTATTTTTGACAATTTTTTATGTTGTACAGGTTTTAAGAGGAGTCTAAAGATGAAAAAAATTGGGAGAAAGATTAATAATTTTTATAAATCCATATATTCATTTAATTCCTTATAAAAAACTCCTAAATTCCTCAATAGGATCTCTCATCTTATCCAATCAAAATTGGCCTATTGGACAAGCTAGTGAGAGGGGTGAAGATCTTCAAGTGAAGTGATTTTAAGGTGTCCCTAATGCTTATAAGTAAATTAATGGTATTTAAAGATGTCATCAACTCTCTCCCATGGATTTTCATGAGTAAATTATGCCAATTTTGAAGATAAGTGTGTAGTTTTCATGAAGGAAGAGTTTTATGGATTAAAATTGATGATAACTCCTTTCTAGGTGATTATAGAGGACCAAGTATGAAACAAATGCATATATAGTCATGTATGACACCCTTACCCTTATTTATAATCAATTTACTTGGTCCTAATTATTTATGAGGAATTCAAATAGGGTCAATCATGAAGGTAGTTTTTTTGAGCTAGACAAGGAGTTTTCATGCCACTTTTCGTGAGGTTTATGACTTAGGTTGACATTTTTACTTCCTAATATTGCATGGTCCATCCCATATCCTATTCCCATGAAAAATTAAATCCTTATATCATATTTACACAAGTCCATTTGACCCTTGGAATTATCTCTTATCCTCTCTCTCAAGTTCTATAAGAGCTAGCCATTTTGGCCATTGTACTCATACTCCACTTGAGTAGATTGAATCCCTACTCATTTGTATAACTTTTAATCAATAATAATACTGATTATTACCTATTCCATGAATTTTATTAGTTTTTTCATTTATAATTTTTTATTCTACATAAGTGATAACTCTTGTTTCCTTAGCATGATTGTCTCATTATGTCATTTATTTGCAATTGAAAAGCTTCTTCTTGAAAGGCATGTGAAGTGTTCTATGGAATTTCAGAGATTGAGTGAGTTAGTGTATTCATTAGTGCCATTACATTCCTCTTATATATTCCTTATATATTTTCACATTCATCCATAACCTCATAATGTAACACTGATGTGAGAAGATGAATATTGGACAAGTGTATGTTCAGTTGTCCCTTGATTTCAAGTGTAATATATATGTATGGTTAGAAGTCATAAATATATTTGGTGTATCACCTTCATTAGGATATATTTATTTTATTTATCTCTCTCCATTTTTACCCCCCAAAGTTAATTATAGTTGTGATCCAAAGTGGTACATCAAGGGAGCTAGCCCTATCTAAACATTCACCTCATCCTTAGGCTGCCCACAAGCCTATAGGTGTTTCTATTGTGCCACTTTGATGAGGAGACCTTTTCCATATAATAAAAGGGTAAAAATCCAAGTAATAATTTTTTTTTGAATGCTTGATGGGAATATTGGTATAAGAAGTTAAGATATTTTTGGTGTTGTCTCTTAACTATCAGCCTTTGGAGGCATCTATCCAAGCATCAATGATGACTCTAAAGATATATCAGCTGGTCAAGTAGCCTAGGTTATCCTTTTAATATTGATTTTTAAAATTTTCCTTTGTATTCTTGCTTTCAATTAAGATTCATGGCTGACTTTGGTGTTGAATTTTGTTCTATACAAGTTGGTGAGGCATTTCGAGCTTGTCTCATTCCTTATCAATATGAACAAGCCATTGGTCAACATTGTCCTGATCCTTACCAAGCTCAATATGACCTTAATAAACTTTAGTATGATCCTTTTCATCCCATTTATGAATTATATCAGTCCTATAACTAGCCTTCTCAATGTCTTGTTCCTCCTAGTCAACCTAGTCCTTTCCCAAGTCCATCTATTTCCACCTTCAATAAGACATTCTTGGTCTATGATAGGTATATGTTGGATCTTGACACACAAAGAGGATGTGGTCTAGATATTCCTATTCATCTTATTCATAGGGTGAGAGATGAATTAGATTTTTTTTAAATAGAATGGGTGCCTATTGAAAAATCCAATTGGCAAGGGCTCATAAGTGAGATGTTTGATGTGAGTGGCCTAGTTTCTTCCTTAGAGGATAGGCTAGGAGTTCATGAAAGGAAACCTCACCAAACCTATCATTATTAATATCAACTTTCCAATTTTCCTATCATCCATATTTTATCCCTACTCATGAGCCTAATCAAGGATGTCAAAGTCATCCTTTTCCCAATCAATTGGAGGAGAGAATTAAAAGGATAAATCTTTTGTTTGAAGCTAATCTTGATAGGAAAATTGAGTTGGATAATATGAATTTTTAGAATTATATGTTAGCATACAAGTAAGTGTATTTCAAGCCTTCATTTCCCTCTCAAATTGCATCCCCACCACCTTAAAAAGAGACTCATAATTTTAACACCCTAATCTATAACAAGATAGTGGAGTCATGGGGAAAGAAAGAGGAGAAAAGTATTGACAAAAAGTGTAAAATTGAGTATGGACATGATCATATAAAAACATCTTCTACCCTTCCTCAAGAAAAGACTTATAATCCTAATATCCTGAGCTAGAGTAAGATAGTGAAATCATGGGGAAAGAAAGAGGATAGAAGTTCAGTTGATAAGGAGTGTGAAGTTATGAATGAAGTTGAACTTTTACAAGTTCCTCTCATTATTCCCAAAGAAAATTATTGTTTTCCATTTCATCCCTCATGAATTCCTTGTTCTCAATATTATTCCTATGAAATTAAAGATAGACTTCTCCAATAAAACCTAGCCAAGAAAATTGAGGAGTTAGAATCAAAGATGTGGGTATTAAGTCAAGGTGTGATGGAAGGTTTAGACCCAAAAGAAGATCCTATGCCTAAACACAACCCATACACCCTTACTCTCTTACCACGTCCTCATAATTCATAATGGAATTCTCTATTGGTTTCCTAGCATTTGATTATCTACCAATATTCATCATTTAACACTCTTTGATAGCTACCTCAAATCTAGTTATTTGCTAGTCTGTTCTATTGGTTACCTTGAATTTTATAGTCTTCTAGTATTTTATTTAACCACTCTACTACTTGATACCTCACATTTTTTAGTCTTATATCCTTATTATTTCAACACTTTATGCTTATAATTTATTATCCCCATGCATCTTCTCAAGGTTCAAAACCTCACTCTGATACTAATTGGTGTAGTCATAATCAAGGTCCCTATTGAAGGGATGACTTCCAAAGCACAACCCTTAGAATCAAATAATGGATGTTGAAAATAATTTAATTGATCATAATAGTATTACATGATATTATTGAAATTGAAATAGAGACCATGAATCTATACCACTATGGAGTCTTCAATATCTATATGTACATTAAGGTTATTGGCCTTACTTGATCCCTTGCCTCTCTCTTACTTTACCTAACTCTACATTTGGATATAGTTTCAACCATCTATTTAGACCTTATCTCCAACCTACAACAACCAATAACCAATAATAACCACCAATCTCTAAATTTTGTTTTAACTAATTACATAGTCTTTGATGTCATGCCTACTAAGGAATGGATAGTTATTTCCAACTAGCCTAATTTATATATAGTATATTCCTTTACAAATATCGAGTCATGTGTTTCCAAAACTTACAGATCAGATTGGCATGTATTATATATTTTTAGTATATCCATCATGTAGTCATGTAAATCATGAAACTAATTTAAACATATAGATCCATGTTGTCTGATATTCTTCTTGATTTGGTTCCTCAAATTTTGTGTCAAAGGTTTTGTGCTCTCATGATATAGGTGAGTCTTCCTATGCATTGTTCATTATACACATTCCCTTATAACCTCCATGTTGACTTGTCTCTTCCCCTTGTGTCATTTTCATTTTTCCCATCTCTTATTCACTTTTGTGCATTGATCTGCAAGTCTTTTTATGTACTATGCTCCAATACCTAGTTATCTTATATTTATGTGCATGATCCAAAACATGGTAACCCTTTTACTCTTCCAACTTCTTTTCAACTCTTATCAACCATTTATTAAATAAAAAATGAATCTTACATAGTCCAAAAAGCTTCAAATTCTCACACTATGTGACCACACATTGTCAAAGATATCTTATTATCCCAAGTGGCTTGAATATATTTTTTGGTGATGCAAGATTATTGATTCACCTAGGATTCTCCCACATCAAGACTATAGGCCTTACTTGATCCCTCAACACTCTCTTCTTATTTTAACTCTAAATTTTGATTGATTTTAGGCCTTATGTTTGTCTTTTATCACCAACCTCCAATATCCAATAACCACCAATAACAATCAACCTCTAATGTTTGTTTAAATCCTCATTTTATAGTCATTATTATCACATATACCAAGGACTATATATATGTTACCAACTAATATAATCTAGATGTAGCTTACCCCATTATGAAACTCGAGCCATATATTTCTAATAAATTACATATCAAATAAACTTACATTATATTTTTTAAATATATCCTTTGTTTACTCATGTTAATAACACTAGTTCAAATGGCTAGAACCACATGGATAGATATTTTTCTCAATTTATCTTCCTTAGATTCTATATCGAAGGATCTACACATAATTTTTTTGATCTCATGTTTTAGGTGCCTCTTCCTATATTTTTTTCATTATACCCAATCCATTAGGGCCTCTTCTTTAACATATGTCTACCCCTTACATCATTTGTGTCCTTCCCAACTCTTCTACACTTTCATGCACTAATCTACAAGTGTTTATGGGTATTGTCCTCTAGTACCTAATTCTCTTTTACTTATGTGAATTATATAAAATTAATAACCCATTTATTCTTATAATTTTTTCATAATGTTTGGACACCCTTTTACAAAAGTGGAATCTTGCCTAGTTTATAAATATTCAAACTCTTGCATCATACAACTACGCATCGATAAATTTGGTTTATTCTCACTACTGATTCAACTCTATTTTTGGGTAGGTTATCAATTCACTTAGTATTCTCATACTTCATAAATACACCATTATTATACTATTATGGCCATTTGTCATGATAGTGGAGTGAAAGTGATATGCCTTTCAAATATGCTTTCCTCTTTAGTTGCATTTTAGGTTTTAGCTTCTAAGATTGTATGTATTTTTGGAATAATGCTTAGAATATTGTATTGTTTTGATCATCATTATTTTATATTTATATTTAATTTTATTTGGGATTTGATTTTTATCATTGTTCCTCTAAAAAAAGGCACTTTGGTTTGCATGGATAATAGTTTACATGCATTCTTGTTCTTAAAATAGGCTTGTGTGATTTCCAAAAATGCCTTGCATTTATTTATCATCACTTTTTTTGCACTCCATTGATTATTTTGTGAAAAAAATTCATGTTTGAACTTATATTTATAGTTTTATAGCTTTGTAATGATTTGATCTGAATTCTTGTCTTAGTAAGGACAAATATTCTTTTCATTTTTATGTCTATCTTTAAAAGGATTCTATTTTTTCTAGGATCTATATTTCTCCAATTTCCATGGTTTATACTCTAGGCTCACTCCTACATCCTTTAATATCTATGTATATTGAAAATTATATAAGGATATATTGGGTTTTATCTTTGATGCAAGATTATTTGTCCTTTAATATGGATAAAAAAAATTATTTTAAGGTGATGTAGGGTATTCTACCGAGATAGCCAACTGCTCAAGTAAATGAAAGGATTGCTTAGTGAATTCAGTCAAGGAAAAGACTAATTAAATAATTCATAAGTTATTTATGGATTATGTGATTCATCCTTCATTGGATATGTAGATGATATTAAATTAAGTAAATTATTGAATCATTATCTCCTAATTTATAAAACCATGAAGCTGACTATAGATCAAACATTAGACTTCTAAAAAACATGTTTATTGGAGGGTATCAAGGAGGATAAAATTATTATGTGGTGTTATAATAATCTCTTTCATACTTGTATAGATACTAGAATGGGTGATGGTTCCTTAGTTGACTAAATTCTCCATATTTTGATTAGACCCCCCCTAAGGAGGATGGACACTCAAATTTTCTCAACTAATTGGTATCCAAACTATTCTTTTTGGAACTATTAATACCCAAACTATACATTAATATGTGTATAACCTATGTTTTATATTGGGATTATGGATTGATTAGGTTTGTTTATTTCTCAAAAGCATGGATGTAGAATATTTATCAAGGGATGAAGATAAATTTAATGTGGTAAGTTGGGTATCAATTTTTCCACCTTTGGGAATCTGTATTTAGTTAAGATTTTTTTGTTTGTTTTGATTTTTTAACCAACATTTACTTGACCTTACATAGGTTAAGTGGTGTAGGATAATAATATAAATACTTAAAACATACCACATCATTATATTACTTAGATTTTAAAATCTAATCACTCACTTGGTGTGGAGCAAGAGATCACCAAGAATCCCATTCATATAGATAAAATTGTAAAGTAGGAAAGAACATGTAATTAAGAATAAAAAATATATCAATTAATTCATATAACATATATTCATATTAGATAACACTCATAATATTTATGCATAGTATTTACATATAATGCACATCTATTGTGTATATATTTACCATTAAAATAAAGCTTAATATCATATATCCCTATGAAACTTTAAAAACATTACAAGATTTCATGACTTAATTTATTTTTTACAAACCTGAAGCTAATCCTTCACTCTACTTATTCACCTCTAAAAAAATCCAATTTCTCTAGAGGTCTCAAATGAGATACCAAGTTCCTTCTCCTTGGACCCTTTGCTAGATCATTTATTTTACAACTAGCCTAAAATTATTTTGGTTCACCAATATCCCATGCGTATTCCCAAAATATGATTTTGATCTACAAATTGTAAGTGAATATTCTTTGGATATAATTTTTCCCAGGATTGATCTTTTCACATCTATAAGATCTCTCCTTTGGCACTTAAAATTTGTAAACTTATTTCCAATGGATCACAATTTGTGTTTATTTTCAACCTACCACTACATTTACAAATGTGTGCTTCTTCATCTTTATGCACTTCACATCATCCATCATGTGCACTGTGCATATTTCTTATCCATAAATTATCATGGTTGAGTGTGCATCACTAACCTTAGTCCCTACTTAGTCTATTTTTGGATTTATTTTGACTCTAAGAATATCCAAAATTGAGGGTGAACATTCCCCCTAATTCATTATTTGTTGGTTATTTAATAGCTTATTTCTTCTCCTCCATGATCACATTTGGGATTAATTATAGAATTATTTATTTCATATATTTTTTAAAATCATACTAAACCACCATTGCTTATTCAATTTTCTTCAAGCCTCCTACACAGTGTTCTTCATTTATTCAATAATGGAAATGTCCTTCCCACTTTTGGTGTAGACTTTACTAAACTTGTCTACTTCTACCTTATCTTTTATATCAATGATGCCCATCCTATACTCCTCCATGATATATTATCCATATGATTAAAATGTCTATGTTGTCATAACATGAAAACATAGGGTGTATCATCCTATAAATAAAAACATAGGTAGTCAAAATGTCCCTCTTAATCTACCTCCACCTCCTAGGTTGAAATCCAATATAAATAGATAGTATTATGCCATTTGTCAACTTAATAATACTCCAGCTAAAATATTTATATTATATTTTCTCAATAAATCCACTATCTATAAGGATATTCGTTAATCAACATTATGTGATGCAACTTTACCAGCTAATACTAAGCCATTTTATTTCACATCCATTGTTAATACATTGAAGAATAATGAAGACATAATTTATTTTGAGAAATAATATTTTCCTACACAACATACCAAAGATAAAAATCTCTCATTTCTTATTCAAGTTTGAATATTAAATAAGGGATTTAATCATATTTTTGTAGATAATGCATCAATCCTAAATATTTTCAATATGAAATGTATTTGAACACTTGGTATTAATATGTAATTTATTCATGAATTTAAGAAACAATATAAGAGATTTTGATAATATACCTCACGAAGTGCTAGGAATGAATACTTTAGATGTGACAATGGAACCTAAAACATTAACTACTATGTTTTGAGTAATGCCAAATCATTTCCATTATAACCTACTCTTAGGTAGACCTTGGATTCATGGTATGGAATATTTACCATCCACCTGAAATTTTTATTTAAAATTTGTACATGAGGGATGTTAACATACTTGTCTTGTTGATAATCAAACTTTCAAAATTTGTAAAGTAGTGGAGCCTATTGATTAATATTTACTCAATGTGATGATTCTCAATATTATTTAATACCTCTATTAAATTTTATACTAGTTGAATGAATATATACATGTTAAGTTGTAAAATAAAGTAAGCTAATGAAAATGAGTCAACTCCAAACATATCATGTACTCAAGATATTTTAACAAATCACCACATATTTCTAAATAACAAAAGTAGAATATATTGTATCTTCCTTTTTTGGTAAATATAGAAGATCCTAATAGGATATTTATGGATAATGATAGTTATTATGATAACAATGAAGTTATTACAAACATAGGTGATTATTTGCCTCATCTTAAATTTACACCTATCAGCACAAAATATTATCAAGATGATTCAAACATGGTTAGGATCGATAATTTTAGAGGCCTACTTCATGTTCAATAATAATTAGATAAAGAGGAGTGACCCCATCTAACCAACCATGAGGATATAAATGTAAATTCTTGTTTAAATGTCAAATCACGATGGGAATCTCTCATGATAAGTGATCCATTTAGATGACATTTTTAAAAATATTGTATGACTTGATCACAAAATGAATTTCACATTACATAATGTATCAATGATGAATATACAATATTTTTCCAACATTTAGTTAAAAACATAGAATTCATGGATACATAACCTTCCATAAACCATGATACAAGATTATAAGTAATTAGTGTACAACACAAACTGATTAATATATTAACACAATAATTTGATCATTCTACCTTCCACTTGACATCAACCTATGGGCTAATTATCGCATAAAAAAGGGAAACTATTTTTTAGTTATCATATAATAATTAGACACAAAACAAACCTTTTTTTATAATTACAAAAAAATATTCAAAAGTTTAAATATGAGATATTTATTATGAAAATACAAGTAAAAAAGAAGCCACATAACATGGTTCCACCAATTTAATTTTCTAATAAATCATAACAATGGAATAGATATCACAAAGTATACAAACATCTATGAAATGATCCATGAACTATTCTATTATAATTTGGGTTTTATTTTTTTACAAACATCTATGAAAGGATCCATGAACTATTCTATTAGAATTTGGAATTTTTCCATCACCTGGAATTTTCCTACTTTCATGGATAAACTTGCTTAAGTGTACTTGGAGTTATATTTTGAGTAGATGAATAGGAATTAACTTTCTTGATCGGCTATTCTAGGTATGGGATTTACTTTTCTATTATTGGCTCTTTCACCACCTTTCTTGGAAGAGTTACTCATGCACTCCTATTTTTACATCTCTCTTTGTGATCTATTATTCAATGGAAGATTTTTTTGGCTAATATATTGTTTATGTAATATTATCATGTATGTGATTTTAATTACTTGCATTTATTTTATTATATACTTACTTAAATTTTACCTATCACAAACAAGCGCATCTACTTGATCCATATATCTAGCATCTATTCTAATATATTCAAGCATTCATTGAAGGTGACTACTAGCAAGAGGTTTAAGTGGATGAAGAATAAGTGCCTAATACATGAAACATTCAATTTATATATTAGTTATTCCACACAATAGATGAATTATAGTATGCCATACATTATGACTAATAAATAGGCCATATTATATTGACGATTGATTGTGGGCCAAATGTTGTGGATAGAATGATATATATTATACATACTAGAGAATAATTACATGTTACACTTGGAAAAGAGTGGATAGAATAGATGGAATTTATAATTGATATCAAAATAAGTGTACTATATTCATGTTTGATAATAAGAAAATAAAAATTCGCCATGATGGAAAAAATGAGATCCAAAATATCAAATATTCAAGAACATATGAAGTGGCATCATTTAATAAGACAACACTCAACTCATTTCATAGTTTTGAGAAATATTAAATTTTTATACATAAAATCATTGATAGTGAAAATGCAAAGGTGATAGAGATACCTAGGTATGATTATTATAATGATGATGACATGTAGACATTTAATATTATTTTATATAAAAAATAATAAATATATCACAAGATAAACTATATAAATTTAGTCATTAAGGTTGAAAAAAACTATAAAAAATGAAAAAATGAAAATTTCAAAAAAATTTAAAAAAATTAAATATTCACAAAATTTAAAACTAGTACCTATGCATAGAATAATTTATTTGTATACATGATTTATCAATGTTATTTATCCTATAAATTTTTAATTACATATCCATTCACCACCCACATGTTTTTCATGGTATACATGAGTCTCATGTAGGATATATATGTTAGATATGATGTATGGACATATGGATGTGTGACATTCATTAAACCTAGGGCCTACCTTTATACATCAGGGCATACCTACCCTAGGTGCATATTTGTACATCTATTAGGTTATATATTTATAAAATAATTAATTTATTGTATTATACTATACACATGACTTTCTCTTATATATAATTTTTATGGTGATGTTTCATATGGATGTTGTACTTGTAAATATTGGATGATGTCATTGATTGATTACATGAAATAACATTATTTTCTCCATGTGAGATTGATGTTGATGATTATTATATTATTTGATCATTGATGTGTGATATACTATCTATTTTATGAATTCAATTAATATGTTTTGTCATGTCAGGTGTTAGTTGTTTCATAGGATTATCTAGCCC
Organism: Torreya grandis; assembly: GCA_037957365.1. Taxonomy (NCBI): domain Eukaryota; kingdom Viridiplantae; phylum Streptophyta; class Pinopsida; order Cupressales; family Taxaceae; genus Torreya; species Torreya grandis. Next base: position 1,793,623 of record JARHVA010002366.1, read on the forward strand.
ATGTCATGGCCATGTTGTCTGTGTCAAGCAAAATATAAGTTAAAGTCAAGTCATGTATTGAGTGATTATGTGATTCATGATAATGGTATTGTGTGCATGTGTGGGGATTACTCATATGACTATTATTTATCTTAGTGTTTTGATTTGTATCATTAATACTTATATTGTGTGAGATGTAATGATCTTCATCATGTATCTATTATGATTATTATTACTACATGCCTAGTTATTATATCTTCTTGACATTACACATGTATATTCATTACCTTGGATTACATTTTGGATATTTATTTGAATGACACGATCTTTATATGATGACATATTTTATCATGTTTGTATACATACTTTATAGGATTAAATTTTTATATATAACATATGATGTGCATAGATATTAATTTTTAGATGGGTGATTAGCAATATGTATACATAATATCAAAATTTGGGTATACAGTGATATTTATTATAGATTTAATTCATCATAGATAAATAATTCATTTTTTGGATCACGTTATGTGATTTAGATTAGGACATTCTCAGAAAATTTATTCATATGGAAGGCATACATGGGGAATTATACATGATTATAAGGAATAATTTACATATAGATTGATCATATTTATTATATTGAGAGTATTGAAAAATATATTATGACATTCTATATCACTTTGAGTTATATATGGATCATATTTAGGCCATGAATGTTTTTTATGCAAGAACTTTTCTATGTGGTATAAATAGTTAATTTCTATTGAACCATCCCATGTGATGTATTTTGATTTTTCTGATGAATTCACTAGTATCATCCACACATCTACCAAAATCTAAATCACAATACCTAATAAATTTTAAGTTCTTATTGTGATAATACTCAAGGCCATATGTTTTCATTCCTTGAAGGTAACAAAGTACTCTTTTTGTTTCATGCTAATTAATTTATCTAGGCTCATGCATAAACCTAGATAAAATTCGAACTAAAAATGATATATCAAGCCTAGTTTTAATAAAGTATATAAAACCTCCCATTAACTATCTATATTTTGTGTCATCAAAAAAGGAACTACCATCATCCTTAGAAAATTTCAAGTTACTTTCCATGGGAGTGAGAGAAGGTTTGCAATCATTTATGCCAAACCTAATTAATAACTTAGAAATATACTTAGATTGTGAATTGAAAATACTTTACTCTTTCTAAGTTAATTGTATGCCTAGATAATAGTGAATAATTCCAATATATATCATCTCAAACCCATACTTTAATTCCTTATTCACATAATTATTATGGTTTTATTATGAGTCATTGTGGTATTATAACCTAGGAAATGCTCAATCACTCAATAAGGAGTGGTTAGGGTTTTCCACCCCATCTTTCTAACTCATTTTTCAAGGTCCATCTTTATTCAAAAGTGAAATACAAGTTTCAAAGGAAGGGAAATAAAATCAGGGATCAATGCATAGAGCCAAGGATGATTACTCATACATAAGTCATCTAGATGTGCAAGCACAGTTATTTTAGGTGGCATAAACCTACACAGTGAAAGGAGATAGTGTTGGAAACTCCTAGATAGTAATAATCACTACAAGGGTTTGAACTTTGTCGATAGTGTTTATGTAAGTTTTGAGCTTCTAATTACTTATTTATGTTATTACAAAGAAAATAAAAAACATTTTAGGACTATGATGTAGGTAGTGAGAAAAAATAAAAAATTAGCTAAGTGTTGATGGAACCTAGACAATTTAATTAACCAAGTAAAATTATTGGAGGTAAATCATGTGCCCACTAAGGTAGGTCCATAAGCATTTTATTAATCAAGATAAAATAATTATATGAAAAGGGTTCCAATATGCCATTAACCCTTTGACATACAGAAACATGAATTTATAGGATTTCACCTATGACTAGTAAATCCAACCAAACTAATAACCACTTCTCATAGGAATGTAACCCAAAAAGTAGTTATAATATTTTAACTCAAAAACATAAATCAAAGTAACTAAATATTATTAAATGGGGTGTATTTATAAAATATGCATTCCCATTTACATTATTATTTACCTAACACTATTTATTATTAACCTAACAAACTAACCTAATGTTACGAATTTGAAACAAGTCCTAACAAACCCACCCCCCCCCCATGATCCAAAGTTAGTTATTTGGATACATGACAAGCATTTTCATAAACTTCATAAATTTGATTCTATCAAGGGGTTTTGTGAAAATGTCAGCTAGCTAATTAGCAGTTGGGAAATATATTGGATTAAGTTCTTTCTTTACCACTAGAATTTATAGATAGTGATATTTGACATCCATATGTTTTGCTTTGGCATGAAATACTAGATTTTTAAACATATTGATTTCACTTTAATTATCAATGTACAACTATGTATGATCAATCTAAGAAATCTAAAGATCTTCAAGAATGTGGTATAAATAGACAATTTCTATTGAACCATCCCATGTGATGTGTTTTGATTTTTTTGATGAATTCACTAGTGTATCTTACTTCTTATAATACCAAGTAATGGTAGTTGAACCCATATGCATAGTGTATCATGTTGTGGACACTATATCATCCACACATCTGCCAAAATCTAAATCACAATACCTAATAAATTTTAAGTTCTTATTATGATAATACTCAAGGCCATATGTTTTCATTACTTGAAGGTAGCAAAATACTCTTTTTGTTGCATGCCAATGAATTTATCTAGGCTCATGCATAAACCTAGATAAAATTCTAACCAAAAATGATATATCAAGCCTAGTATTAATCAAGTATATAAAACCTCCCATTAACTATCTATATTTTGTGTCATCAAAAAAGGCACTACCATCATCCTTAGACAATTTCAAGTTACTTTCCATGGGAGTGAGTGAACGTTGGCAATCATTTATGCCAAACCTAATTAATAACTTAGAAATGTACTTAGATTGTGAATTGAAAATACTTTACTCTTTATAAGTTAATTTTATGCCTAGATAATAGTGAATAATTCCAATATATATCATCTCAAACCCATATTTTAATTCCTTATTCACATAATTATTATGATTTTCATCATTTCCTATGAGAAATAAGTCATCAACATAGAGAATAAGAATCACCAATTTCTTACCCTACACTTGAATATAGAGAGTATCATTATATTTAATAGATTGAAAGCCAATTTTCTTCAAGTATGAATCCATTTTTTCATACCAATCTTGGGGTGCTTTTTTGAGTTCATAGAGATCTTTCATCAATTTACACACTTTGTGCTCTGCACCCACTTTCTCAAAACCTTGAGTTTGTTTCATATATACTTCTTCCTATAAATTACCATTTAAAAAAATTATTTTAACATCCATATAATTTACTTCCCAACCATTCTATTTTTATAAGGAAAGTACCATATGAATAGTGTGCCATCTGGTAGTTGGTGCAAACATTTCTTCATAGTCAATACCTTATTATTACGCATAACCTTTCATAACAAGTCTTGCCTTATGTTTATCATTAAAGCCATTTGATTTATACTTAGTCCTATAAACCCATTTTTATCCTATGGGTTGAACATGTAGAGGAGAACCAATCAAAACCCAAATATTATTGTTAAGTATTGCATCATACTCACTTTTCATTACCTATTGCCAAACTTGTTTAGTACAATCTTCCTCAAAATTAGATTGATCAATGGAAGAAGTAGTAACAACCATTCCATATTTCACTTGTTTATGAGAACTCCTAAGAATTCCTAGACCAATTTCATCTAATATCAAGTTAAAAAAGGTACTTTTAACCCATTTTAGATGTTTGTTCAAATTGTTCAGATCAAGAATACTAGAATTTTCATCATGTGTACTATTTAAAGGAAGACTTAGAGAATTTTCAATACTTTATTAAGTTAGGAACCTATGAGTTACTAGAGGAAATAGAAGGGATACTAGTCTCATACCACAACCTATGAGTGTTAGCCTCATTAATCAATCCCTTATCACACTTGGCAATATTCCTCTCTAACTTATCAAATTTAGAAACAATCTCTTCAGTATGCAAAATACCAAATTCATCAAATACCACATTCCTACTCACTATGAATTTGCATGTATCCTATCCAAGAAAATGATACCCCTTTTTATTATCTAAATATCTAAGAAAGATGCATTTTTGAATTTGTGGTTCTAACTTATTTCTATGTTCAATGGGAACTAAAGAAAAATAAAGGCATACAAAAACTTTCAAGTGTTTAAATTTTGGTTTAAACCCATACCAAGCCTCATATGGAGTTTGTCCCAAAATTGTAGTTGTAGGGAACCTGTTTCTCAAATACACTATATTACCAATGGTTTTGGCCCAAAACTTATCATCAAGCTATGTAAAGTGAAACATAGATCAAGTTGTGCCTTATAAAGCCATATTAATTCATTTAGATACTCCATTTTGCTATGGAGTATAAGCATTACTATATTGTCAATGAATGCCATGTTTCAAACAATAATCCAAAAACTCATTTGAAGTATACTCACCACCATTGTTTGAACGAAGAGTGGCCAAGTGTGATCCTATTTATTTTTCAACAACATGTAACCAATCAACAAATTTAGTGATTTTTTTTCATTTTTTCCATGAAAAAAACCCAAGTCATCCTAAAAAAATCATCAATAAATAATAAAAAATACCTACACCCTCCAATTGATGAATTTTTCATGTCACATGCATCACTATGAACTAACTACAAACATATATTATCTTGCCATGAAGAATTCTTACAAAAATTTTCCCTGTTATATTTTCCCAAAACACATGATTCATAAAGAATATTATTTTTACAAAAAAGTGGGCAACCAACTCACCATATCATATCTATACAAGTTACTAAAGAGTGAGAATTCAAATGTCCATAGTGGAGATGCCATAACCATTATGTATACATAGTACCTATACCTATATCAATAACTATCACAAGTTCCATTGTGAGAGGAAGCACTTTACAATGAAATCTAACCAAATTTCCATCCTTGTAACCTATATACATAGTTTCATATCCATTCTTCATTTAATTTTTATAAATAAGCCCATTTTAAATCACAATTTGATAACCTTTCTTAAGAATAGTTACCAAGGAAAGATGTTTTTATAATGTGGGAACATACCAAACATAATCCAAGTATTCTATATATCCATTAGGAAGGAGAATATAAATAGACCTAAGTCCCTATGGAGTATGCATAGACTTATCTACCAAGGTTAATGAAGAGAGAGAAGCTTCTTTGAAAGTCCAAAAGAAGTCTCACCTAAATGTCATGTGTTTAGTTACTCTTGTATCTAAAATCCACATATATTTGAACTCATTATTTAAGGTTTGTTAATGATGTCTCCAAGGTGACCAAGGATGTTGATATGGTGTCATGTATGCTAGAATGATAATGACAAAGTCTGCTTTAATATTATTCAGTGGTCTTGCATGGTTCTTTAGTGGTTGACTTAGTAAGGTAATTAATGGATGATTTTTATGGTATGTACATGTTTTAGAGACCCTATAGGGTGTTATGAGTGTTTAGAGTTCTTATGAAAGTGAAAAGAATTCATCAGAGTAGTCATATGAAGGTCTAAGCTCAAGTAGTCATCTAGATAAATAAGTCTAAGTAAGTAATTTGATAACATAATTTTTCACACATGTGAAAGTTTTAGGAGTTGTTTGATACATGGATGGATTCCCCTATGAGAAGTGCTCATGTGGTTCAAATTTCAAGTTTGGACATGATGCATAGCAAAAGTTATTAAGGTGAAAAGTTGGCTTCTCATGCAAAGTTCACTAAGTTCCCATAGCCAAATTTTCATTATCAAAGATATACGGTGAGAATTTAATTAGATCATAGATATAACATTGTGCATTTAATTTGACTAGATAAGGATCTAATGGAGTACATGATATTGTTAAACAAAGATCAATGGCATATGTGAAGTCAATTTGTAAAAGGTTCCTAAGATTTCATATACTTGTGACATGTGTCTCAATATTGATGATTTGATATAAGATAAATGGCATGTAGGTGTTTGTCTAGATGGAGATCAATGGTGCAGATTGAGTCAAATAGTCAATGTGCTTAAAAGGCATGTAGAGCTACCAAGTAGCATGATCATGGAAGTAAAAATCTAAGATTAATGGTGAATGATGTAAGGTTAAATTCAAGAGACTTATAAGGAGATCAATGAAGTGTATTTTTTCAAAATTTCTAGGGGACATGAGAAAGTGTATGATTTTTAGTATTTACATAGTGACCATTGGAATTTAAATATTCAAATTAATGAAGGAAAAATAGTTTGTAGTTTTTGAGCTATATCTTTTGATACAAGATAAATTTTAGGGTGGTATAAAAATAAAAATTAAAGATAAATAACTTAAATGCACATATATAAAAGTCTATTATAATGTATGAATGTTTTTACAATTATAGATATTAATCTCCAAAGTTGACTATGTGTTTGACCATGTTTTACAAGTTCCCTAAGAAGGATAATTGAGTTGTTATTGATAGTTTTTTTATGTTTCAAGATGAAATAACAATTGGAGAGTGTTATATAATCCATGAAGACCATATATTTGGATTTTGGGGTTTTTACCAATCCATATTTAGTGTGTAAAATGGATTAGAATTTGATTGTGTTTGTTGAATGCACTGACACATTGAGTGGCCATGTTACAGGAGTAAGTTGGAAGAGTTCTAAGTAGAATTTAAGAAGAAAATGAGTATGGATATGTTATATAACTATATAAGTATTATTATAAATTATTGGATGTCATGATATTCCCTTGATCATATATGGAGACTCAAAATAGTATAACTATATTTTAATTATGTGTGACAATCCAGAGTGGTCTTTTTGAGATAGTTATTTTAAGTGTTTAGATCTTGTGTTGAAGTGTCTAAGTCACATTGAAGTATTTAAAATGTCCTAAACTTTTCACCCATGTGATATAATAATATATTTATATGAAATATTTGAGTATTTACTTCATAAGTTTGAGACTATATTTTTTGTGTATAAAGGCCTAAAGAGCAAGGAGACCTAATTGGTAGGTTCAAGTAGTGAGTTGGTATTACAAGTGTTATGGACCCATATTTGAGTGATAAAGGGGATATTAGAGATATGTTTGATTTGTTTTAAGAATTGGTAAAGTATGAAGGTGGTCTAAGTAGTCTCACATGTAATATGTGAGTACAAAGACCTAATTATTTTAGGTCTCACCAAGACATAATGGTGGTTTGGGGATAATAATTTAATGACCAACATATGAAGGGTGGTTATCACATGTAACATGTGTATGGATCTATGTTAATTTTGGTATGGATCTATGTTAATTTTGGTTCAAATATGTAAATCATCTTGGCTGACGAATATGAGTTTAAGGAAGAGTGTGGTATAAGTACAAGGTCTAATTGGACTAATTATGTTTGTTGTGTGAGTATATGAGAAAATGATTTGTGAAAGATGTGAGAGCCTTGTAAATGTCTTGAGAGGTATATCAGAGTGTGGATTACATGTTGACCTTGTGTTCATAATTATAATGTTGAATTTATAGTTTTGATGCATGAAAATAAATGAAGGCGTGTAGATTGATCCAAAAGGTGGTTTTGGATGCCTTTCTTGTGTGTGAAGGTTCGAATGAGTGAAGAAGATTAAAGGATGTTATTTTATAAGGTTTATCCATCAGATTGAGAATTAATTAGAGTTATGGAGTTTTTCATTTCATAGATTTGTGTGGGTGCTCAACATCTTAGACAAGTTGGTACTTGTCATATTTAGGGGTTGGTGTTCCTTGTGAAGTGGGTGCTTCAATAAAGTCTCATGTTTGTAATCATATTATAGTATAATTAGTCAATGTGTTTTTAGGCTTGAGAGTTTGTTTTCTCCCTCAAGAGGGCTTCCCACATAGATATTTTGTTATTTTGCTTATCTTTCATGTTTATTTCTATGAGTGGTTTATTTATTTCTTGTTTGCTTATGGTATATGACTAAGGGTATGAAGGATTTAGATTAAAGTTTTGAAATGTCTTGATTCACTGATTCACCCCCCTCCTTAGTGATTATACCTTTAATAATTAGTATCATAGTATGACATTCTATACAATTTTAACCACTTGAAGGTAATCTTAGATACAATGAAAAATTCTCAAGGTTTATCTATTAAGAAAATTCCATTATTCAATAGATCAAATCATGATTTTTGGAGTGAAAGAATGAATACCTACATCATGTCCTTGGGGTTTGACACTTGTAAATATATTTTAGATGGTTATTTCATGCCACCTACACCTCCAACAAGTCCTATAAATAAGAAGTTGAGTGAGAACAATTCCAAAGATATGAATACTATCATTTGTGGTCCTTCTAATGTTGAGTTCACCAAGGTAATCCATTTCAAGTCTACCAAGGAGATTTGGGAGAAATTTTAGCTCATTTATGAAGGAGATTCAAAATTAAATTTAGCCAAACTACAAATCTACTAAAGGCAATTTTAAAGTCTTAAAATGAAGGAATAGGATACTATGTCTTCTTATCTTCTAAGATTTTATGAGGTAGTGAATATAATCAAAGGCATGGGAGATGTTATTGAATAAGGCACTATAGTGCAAAAGGTATTAAGATCTATCACTTTCAAATTTGATTCAAAAGTTTATGCTATTGAATAAAGTCATGATATCACCAAAATTAAGATGGATGAATTGCATGTCATTATTTTTACCTATGAGATGAGAGTTAATGAGGACAAACCATGAAAGAAAGAAACATCTTTCAATGCATAAAAGAAGATAAATAAGAAGTTCCAAGATAAGAAGGTTAAGGATGATGATAATTTTAATATTGGTGATGATGAACTAATAGCTCTATTAACAAGAAAACTAAAATAGATTTAGGAAAGTTTAATGGTAAACTTCCCATCAAATGTTTAAATTGTGGAGAGATAGGTCACTTTGCCAACAAGTCTCCTCATAAGAATAAGGGAAATGATAATGAATAACATGAATAAGATCAAGATAATGATAAAATTAAATTTAGGTCTGATAAGATCAAGAATAGTTTTAAAAGGTATAATGTCCAAAATAAGTTTTGCAAGGACAAGAGGAGTCTCTACACCAAGGGATATTATAGCTCATATGATGAGAATGATGGAAATGATTTTGAGAATGATAATTAATATGATGGTCCTATTAAATATGAAGCTTTCTTCATGGCTAAATAAGGTATCTACTCATATCAAGAAGAATTTGCATGGTTTGGAAGTGGTTTAAGTGATACGAATGATGAAGAATACAAGGTAATATGTGAGACCAAGTTGATGAATACCCTTAAAGATCTGAATATTGAGAAGAAGAAGAAGAAAAACAAGAATTTTAAGTCTTAAATAAATAAATATGAAGATAAATTTAGTATGTTTGAGGCAAGAATAAATGAAAACACCAAGGATCATGAAGATAGAGTCAAGCATCTCATTTGTCAACTAGAAATCCTATCTAAAAGCCTAAAAGCTAAACAAGATGATTGTTTAAGGTATGTAATTAAAAATGAGTGATTTAAATATGAATTATAAAATACATAAAGTAATATGAAGTCATATGTGATGTTTAAAAAGAGCTCAAGTGATTTAGACAACATTTTAAAGAGTTAAAAGCATGCTATTGATAGAACTAGACTTGTTTACAAAGAAGAATAAAAGAATGTAACTCAAGACAAGATAAAGACCAATATGAACAAAGATAATCAAACCTTGAAGATCAATCATCAGTCAAGGAATGAATATGTTGTTAGAATGAGGAAAAATCATATTAAAAAACTAAATGCCATGAGGTATGTAAATTTCAATGGTTACTATTATACTTATAATCAATTTAGTCATAAGGCTATAGAGTGTAGAAGACCTATTAAGAATAAATGGAATCATCAATAAAATAGCATGATAAAATTTGAGTTCTTTAGTTTTTATGACGTAGAACACATTTCAATATTTTTTCTAAATTAGGTAAGGCAAGATGAGTTCACTTCAAGAAGAATGGTTTCCTACAAATGTCATAGAGTTGGTCACATCACTAGGTATTGAAAGAATAGGTTGAATGAGTTCTCAAAGAAAAATAAGATATATGAAGCTTTTAGTGTGTAAGGAAGAGGTCACACATGGTTATGGAAACCAAAAGTATAAAGTATGTACCATGATTAGTCTATGGTCCAAGTGGATTGTTTGTCATGGTAGAGAATGTTACAAAGGTTGAATAGAATCAGAATATCTCATTATCTACTCATTTTTGGAATGAAATAGATACAATTGAACATCCTAATGATATTGATAAATTTTTCTATAAATAATATCAGTTGACAATGTTAAGTGTTAATGCTTTGAAATGTGAGACTGATACTTCAAATGAAAAGGTATGATAAGAATCTTTATTTTATCCATATATTGTCAATACCATCTTAGAAGAAAAGGAAAGTAATATAGAAGATAAAAAATTTGATTCATTAAAAAAAAATAAGGAGAATATGAATCATCAATTCAAGTTGTCCAATAAGGAGAGAGAATATGAGTTGTGGGCAACTCCTGGTTTCACATTGTTCTAAGACATTATGGGTTAGGGTTGTCTCTATCTAGGCATCAAGGAGACACTTATCAGTAATAAGAATCATGGTGGATGTTATTTATATTTTTGATTGTTATTATAGGACAATAAAGGTCATAAGAATATGTGTCGGCTTACTATGAAAGGAAATGAAAATGTTCAGTGATCTGAAGGATGATCTAGTTAGTCAAATAGTGAAGAATGAAGTTATGTGTGTAAGGTTTGCAAGTATGGAATGGTGGTTTCCATATGTCTAATCAAGGATGGTGAGTTTTCAAAATGTAATATTTGCATATAAAGTTATGTTGATCCTATTATATTGTGCTCAAGGTGTTTTTGGGGTTTTTGGTCTTGAAGATAAGAACTTGTCAATTTTTGTCGGTTAAATTGATTGATCAAATGTTGAAAGACTAAATACAAGGTTGATATGGAGGATAAGGAGAATGTGTTTTCATATCTTTGATATCATGAATAAGGTCTTAGATTTTTTTATATGACAATTTGTGTTTGTCATGGATTTCATAGTGTTCTAAAGATGAGATAGTTCCATGAGAAAGCTTTGAAAAGGTTTTAAACCATAATGGCTTGTAGAGGATAAAGGGAAATTATTTTGAGATCCTTATGAGAGTTATTCATGTCTAATTCAATTTTTTAAGTTGATCTAATGAAGATATGAGATCTATTGGTGGTTTCATAAGTATATTGACTAAGTGTAGATAATATTGAAGAGTTGTTGGTAGATATAGTTCTTTGAGAAGTCTTTTTGAAGATATCATGATTTAGGTGGAGCACAAAGTTAGGGGGGATAATTTAGATAGTTTGAAAGGATTAAAGATATATTCATGATGTGATGGGGATCATATGTGAGATATCTTAGTCATGGTGGATATATGAAGATGTTTGCTAAAATTATGATTTTAAGCATATTTTGATGATTACTTGATCAAACCAAGTCATGTGTTTTTGAAAATGTATTGAATCTTCATGCATAATTAAAGGGGGAGATTTGTAAATAGCCAAGTCCTAGGATCAGAGGACTATGTAGTAGCATTTGAGAGAGAAGGTATGAAGGTAATTATTTTGATTCATCATTGTTAATGGTTTAAAGATGCTCAAAAGGGTGCCTAATCTCAGGTGACTTAGGGGGAGTCCCTCTTAATGTGTTTAAGGTAAGTTCATGTAGTTTTCTAATGTTCATGTATGTTTTGTCTTCACATAAGCTATGTATGATCAAAGAATAGTGTAGTCTTGGAGCATGTTTGAGAAGCTCAAGGTAAGAAGAGGTATGCACAATGTTAGGAGGATTTTGTATCATCTCTCAGAGATGGAACTTTCCTATTTTTGGTTCTTGAATTCTTTTCAAGTCCTTAGGATAAGAAGATGAGCCCACTTTGTCATTATGTCAAAAAGGAGAAAGTACTTGAAGAGAGAGAGACAAAATCTAAGAATAATCTTTGTATTCATGTTTGACATCAATGAAAAAGGGGAAGATTGTTCTAGGTTTGTCAATGATGTTTCCAAGGCAAACAAGGATGTTGATAAGGTGTCATGTATTGTAGAATGATAATGACAAAGTATGCTTCAATGTTATTTAGTGTTCTTGCATGGTTTTTTTATTTTTAACTTAGTAAAGAAATTGATGGATAATTTTTATAGTATGGAAATGTTGTAGAGACCCTATAGGGTGTTATGAGTACTTATAGTGCTTATGAAACTGAAAGGAATTCATCAGAGTAGTCATATGAAGGTCTAAGCTCAAGTAGTCATCTTGATAGATAAGGTTAAGTATGTAGTTTGATGATGTAATTTTTCACACATGTGAAGGTTTCAAGAGAAGTTTTATATATGGATGGATTCCCCTATGAGAATTAATCATGTAGTTCAATTTTTTTAGTTTGGACATGGTACATAGCAAAAGTTATTAAGGTGCAAAGTTGGCTTCTTAGGCAAAGTTCACTAAGTTCCCATACTTATCCAAATTTGCATTATCGAAGAACTATGGTGAGTGTTTAATCAAATCACATATCTAATGGAAAGCATTTAGTATAACTAAATAATGATCTAATGAAGCACATGATCTTGTTAGATAGAGATCAATGGTGCATGTGAAGTCAATTTGTCAAAGGTTCTTCAGATTTCGCATGCTTGTGACATGTATCTTAATATAAATGATTTGAAAAAATATCAATGGAATGTGGGTGTTCACATAGATGTATATTAATGGTGTGGATCGAGTCAAATAGTCAATGTGCTCAAAAGACATATAGAGCTGCCATTTGGCACAATCGTGGAAGTGCATATATAAGATCAATGGTGAACGATGCAAGGTTAAATTCATGACAATTATAAGGAGATAAATGGGGAGTATTTGTTAAAAATTTATAGGGGACATGAGATGATGACAAATTGTCTGAGGTTTAGTATTTACATAGTAATTGTTGGAATTTAAATATTCAAAATAATGAAAGAAAACAAGTCTATAGTTTTTGAGCTATATCTTTTGATCCAAGACAAATTGATGGTATTATAAATATAAAAATTGAAGATAAATTAAAGGCACATATAGAGAAGTCTATTAGAATGTTTGAATAGATATTAATCTCCAAAGTTGATTATGTATTTAACCATGTTCTACAAGTAACCTAAGAAGGATAATTGAGTTATTCTTGATAGTTTTTTAATGTTTCAAGATGAAATAAATATTGGAGAGTTTTCTAAACTCCATGAGGACTATTTTTTGTATTTTAAAAGTTTTAACAATCCATAATTAGTGTGTATAATTGCTTAGAAGTTGATTATTTTTATTAAATGCACTAACAGATTGAGTGACCATGTTACAGGAGTGAGTTGGTAGAGTTTTGAGTAGAATTGAAGAAAAAAATGAGTATGGATATGTTCTATAAGTCTCTAAGGATGATGATAAATTATTTTATTTCATGATATACCCCTGATGAGATATAGAGAGTCAAAACAATATAACTATATTTTGATTATGTGTGACTAGCTTGAGTGGTCATTTTGAGAGGGTTGTTCTAAGTGATTAGAGCCTACGTTGAAGTGTCTCAGGAATATTTAAGTATTGAAGAGGTCCTAAAAAATTTACCCATGTGATATAATCATATGGATATATGAAATATTTGAGTAGTTGCTTCAGAAGTTTAAGAATGTATTTTTTGTGTATAAAGACTTGAAGAGCAATGAGACCTAATTGGTAGGTTCAAGTATTGAGTTGGTGTTATAGGTGGAATAGACTCATATGACATGAGTGATAAAGTGGATATTTTATATAGGTTTGATGTGTTTTAATCATTTTTAAAGGATGAAGGTGGTAAAATTAGCCTCACATGTAACATGTGAGTATGAAGGCCTAATTATTCTAGGTATCACCAAGACCTAATGGAAGTTTGAGGATAATAAGGTAATGACTAGCCTATGAAGAGTTTGGTTATAACATGTAATATTTGTATGGATATATGTTAAGTATGGTTAAAATAAGTAAATCATCTTGGTTGACCAAGATGAGTTAATGTAAGAGTGTGGTATAAGTACAAATCTAATTGGACTAATTGTGTTTGTTGTGTAAGTGAGTATATGAGAAAAAGATTTGTGAAATATATGAGAGCCTTGTAGACATCTTGAGAGGTAGATAAAATTTTGTCTTTAATGTATGACCTTATGGTCATAATTATAATGTTAAATTTATAGCTTTGATGCATGAGAACAAGTGAAGGTGTGTAGATTGATCCAAACGGTGGTTTTGGATGCATTGATTGTGTTTTAAGGTTTGAATGAGTGAAGAGGATTGAAGAAGGTTTTTTTTCATTATTTCTCCATCATATTGAGAATCAATCAGATTTATGGAGTTGTCCATTTCATAGATGTTGTGTTAGTGCTCAAAATCTTAGGCAAGTTGGTGCTTGTCATCTTTAGGGGTTGGTGCTCTTGTGAAGTGGGTGCTTTACTAAAGTATCATGTTTATAATAATCTTATAGGACAAGTATTCCATGTTTTTTTAGACTTGAGAGTGGGTTTTCTCCCCCAAGAGGGTTTTCGACATAGATCTTGTGTTATCTTACTTATCTTTAATGTTCATTGTTATGAGTGGGTTATTTGCTTCTTGATTGCTTATGGTGTATGACTAAGTGTTTAAAGCATTTATGTTGAAGTTTTTAAATATCTTGATTCACTTATTCACCCCACCTCTTAGTGATTTTACGTCTATTACTCATCTATATCCTCATATTCCATATAAGCAATGTTCCCTAAATTAGTGAATGTAGATTCATGAGTAACATTATCAGATTCATCATAATCATGGTCAATATTTTGAGCAGAGTGAGACTTAGTCACTTTTTGTTTCCTTTAAATTTTATCAAAATAAATCTTACACTAAGAGGCAATGTGACCAAATTTCTCACATCTATGACACTAAATGTCTAATATAACTCGACCTCTACCTCTATAAGAGTTATAACCACATCCTCTATCATTCATATCATTTGAATGATAATGGCTAGATTGTTGATTTAAATAGTCATTTTGATGATATCCTTTACCTCAATTTTGAAAAATTTCTCCTCTATAACCTTGACCCCCTCTATAACTATGCTCGTTATAGTTTTGTTGACCATAAGAAGATGAACAAGGATTGGAATTTGAAACATGGGATTCCTTGGTTTTTTTGAATTTATTAGGTAGAGAGAGGTCATATTGAATAATCAACTTAGATAATGTATAAAAAGTGATGTCTATAATCTTGTCAGAGACATGAAACATTTATATAAAATGCCTATAGGACTTAGGTATTCATTTTAATGTAGAAGTAACTACAAGATCATCATCAAGTTTTCCAAACCCAACCTTAGTATACTTAGTAGTAATATTCTTCAACTTAGACATGTATTCTCCCATATCCCCATCTTCCTCTAATAATAAATTAAACAACTACATGTAGATATCTATCTTTTTATGTTTAATATTTTTATCATACAAATCAAATAAGGTTTTCCATGTATTGTAAATATGTGGAGAGTTTTACATATTTATATAGGTAAAATAACACTTGATTAAAAATAGGGATTTAAAATAATGAAGATTAAAACTATCAAGTTTGGTTTATTCTATAGAAAATGTATGATTTGCATTCTTCACAATATCCCATAACTCATTGAAAACTAATGAATCTTCCATCAAATGTTTCCAATCATATTTATTATAAATCATTAATCTATCACCATCTAAGATCAAATTATAAATATTTGGCATCTTGAAATGAAATCAAGTGCGATAAATATAGAAAATGGAGAAAATAACACATTCACTAAGAACACTTTGCACAAGATAATGCTTCTATGGGGTTTTTCACTTAACCTCACCAAAAATTAAAATATTACACCCTTATTTCATCAATTACACCCTTATTTCACCAAATCAATACAACACTCTTATATCACCAATTAACCCTTTTTATTTAACTAAAAACCACATATTTACACATTTTAATCCATTTACAATGTGTAAATCATGTAAAATATTCAAAAAATAATTTAATATTCTCCAAAAATAAAATAACTATGTTGTACTTTCTTTTTAAAAAAGTTTTGAACCCTAGACCTCCACCTTCCAAGGGTTGTTACAAAATAAGACTTACAAATTGATTTATGAGCATTTACAACACATAAAAGGACAATAATTTATTTAAATATTATCTTTACTTTATGAATAGTTTATTAAAAAAAATTCATGTAAAAATTAAATCACCCATGAATTCTTTGAAAATGAATTTAAAAGCTTCTAATTTGGTGGACCCCCCAAAGCCCTAAATTTCCTCACAAAATATATCAAACTTTAACCAAATTAAATAATATTATTTTAGATTCATTCCAATAAAAAACCTAAAACTTGGGATGTTATGGCTTCCTGGATAAATTCTTAAAGCTTCATCAAACCACTCAAATCCATACCAAGCCGTACACAGCCATACAAGCTCATAAAAGGAGGATTATTGAGAATTTGAAGTAGGTCTAAGCACTATAAAAGAGTTTTTAAGTTATTTTTAGGTAATTATACATCATGGAGTTCATAAAAATTCTTTGGGAGGTTTTAAAACTCAACAATATTGATTAAAATGCATTCATGAGTGATTCAAGATAGGTTTTTGGCAATTTGAGGCTCCAAAATAAGTGAAAACTTATCAAATCTCCCAATTTCTCCTTAAAATTTATTTATTATGTATATAAAAGATGTAAAATTCTGAATACGGGTAGTATCATTCCAAAAAATAGCTTGAAATGCTTTCAAAATGAACAAAAATTAGAATTTTGAGGGTTTAAAGGCTCTAAATTAGGGGAAAATATTCAACAAACTTCTCATATCACCCATATCACTTTCAAATTTATGGAAAAAATTATGGAGGCCTTAATATTCCTTCAAAAAGTCTTTCCAAGCCAAAAAAAACATACAAAGTATTAAATTTGATTCTTTGAGCAAAAATTTTGGTTTTGGATGCAAATAATCACCTTCTTAATGATTTTTAAAGCTTCAAAAGAGTATATTTAGAATTTTCAGGAATATATCCATGAAAAATATTATTTTATAAATAATATTTACTTTATAATGTAGTATTTCCACCAATCACATGCTTGGAAAAAGATTTATTTGAAACTATTGACTTTTGAACAATATTTCAAATGTTTTCACACCAAAAATTTAACCAAATAACATATCATATATTTGTAATTTGATTTCACATGAATATTCCATGTCCAATGAATAAAAATCAACTTGATATCATCATTCCTCCTTTTACAATGTATTTACCATGCTACCATGCTTGACCACGCTCTGATACCACTGATAGAATCCATATAATTTAATTAACCAAGCAAAATTACTAAAGGTAAATCTTGTGCCCAATGAGGTGGGTCCACAATAATTTTACTAATAAAGATAAAATAAGTACATGAAAATTTTGATAATATGACTTTAACCCTTTGACATAAAAAAACATGAATTTATAGGATTTCACATATGACCGGTAAATCCAACTACCCTAATAACCACTTCTCACGGGAATGCATCCCAAAAAGTAGTAGTAATTATTTAACTTAAAAACATAAATCAAACTAACTAAATATTATTAAAGGTGGTGTATTTATAAAATATTCCTTCCCCTTTACATTATTATTTACTTAACACTATTTATTATTAACCTAACAACCTGACCTAATATTAAGACTTTGAAACAAGTCCTAAAAAGTGTATCTTTCTCAATATCTTTGTCAATTCTAAAAATGTTAAGTGCAATATCAACCTATCTCTTTCATATTCACATTTTATGATTAATACCCTAGTTTACATAATTTTAATATTCATAATTTTATATTATTTATATCACATTAATCATAAAATAAATAAAATACCTATGCATATTCAAGATACAATATAACACTGTCTGAATTTATTATCTCTATCTATAAAATATTTTTTAGATGTGCTAAAATATATTCTAAAGTTGAATCTTTCCTAATCAACCTTTTCCACAAAAATAGTTGTGCATGTGAACCTTGGTATCATCACCATTTTTATCTCCATGTAGTACATGGAAAATACATACAATAACTTCATCCAAGAGCTGCATTTTCAGCTTGTTCCTTTATCTTTACAACCATGAATTTTTCATTGCACAAAATTGTACATAACCTTTGTGAGTGTCCACCATCTTTATGTGTTGTTTGAATTCTATGCCAAATTTTAAAACCACATATTTATACTATTTATCAATTTTATACTTATAATTATCATTCATTTTATTTTCACATCGATGTGTCACATAATTGTTTGCATGCAACTTCACACCCTCCAGTACTTAAAAAGATTAGATTTTTGAAACCTTTTCTAGCATCATCAAGATAAGTATTTTCCCCATATAAATATCCCTTCTTCTAAGTGTGGATCATTAACAAGCAAGTTTCATTTTACACCATTCTTTTTAATTTGGTGAATGACATACATAATTAGATCGGGTTCACCTTCCTAATATATGGACATAGTTAAATTTTGCTAATAATATGTACAGCTAGTCAAACCATTGGTGTTCAGATTTTTATTTGATTTATTTTGTAACCATGTTATTACAAATATAACTCTATTGTGACTTTTACAATCTTATTGATCTCCAAGAATTCAATGTAAATATCCTCCCCCTCATTTATTAGCCTCATAATTTTACTAATGCATGAAAGAAATATTTTCATACTTCCATTTGTAAAACATTATTTACCTTCATGCATTTAAAATAAAAATAATTTAGCTAACTCATTTATATTCCCTAAGTTCATTAGATTAAATTACTTGAATATACTAGTTCCTTCTACATTTTCTCCAACATTCACATGTTCATTATACTCATGAAGCAATTTCAATTCTCCATAGACCTCCTCTATGAGGTTATTCTTCTTTTGATTGAATTTTTATCTCACATGATCTATAACCTTTGACATCATATCCTCTCCTTCAGCCACTCCATTTGCATGTTTCATGAGAGTGGGTCGAAAACCTTAATCTTTTATGCCCCTTTCTTATTAGGTGATTTTCTCCTCTCCCTAGTTAGGATGTGTTATTCTTATTCAAATTTTGATTCACTACAAGATAATGCCATTGTTTATTCATTTTTATCCTCATTATCTACCACTAGAGGCATGATGACTCATGTTGATTTCTTATTCTTCACTACTAATAAACCTAAGTTATTCTCATCTTCCTTCAAATAATAATATTCTCTCACACAATCACTTCTTCCAAACTAAGTTATTGATTTCCCATGTCTATAATTAATCCCTCCACATGCACTCCTTTAATGGTGTTGAAATTTATGAAATAACCAAACCTCTATGGTTTAATTTCTTGGTTTCCCTAGGTTTCTTCTCTACACAAGAATGCTAAATCTCTTTAAAATATTCTTAATTTTCAAATTATTATTAAAAAACCCACCTTTACTCATTTATTTCCTTATGTGCATTAACTCCACCACCTACCAATGAATAAATTGCTTTATGACTCCTCCCAATAGAAAAAAATCTAACCATTTAAAATCCAACCATTTCATGCCTTTTTTCCACATGACCTCCCTATCTTTACAATATTCATATTTTAGTATGTGTAAAATTATTGCACCTCTTTTTATAATCACTTTTTTTAATTAATAATCTTGTGCAATACTTATGTCCTTTATTTTCCATATTTAGTTCATGTGCCACTCTTTTCTTATGCACCCAAAACCATGTGCTCAGTTTTGTGCCTTTTTGGCACAAATCTTCAACTTCTCCCTACTAAAACAACTTGATACATACACATCCCTCTCCCCTTGACCATTATGCATAAATTAATCTTGCACATCATATAACTTTTTGATTGATCAACTCATTCCTATCTTTTTACTTTATTTTGAGCCATGTAAATGTTTATCTAAAAGATTATACTCTACATTATTATCCCTCCTAGAGATACTTAGACATATTACATAAGGATATAAAAATACCCCTTGCTCAACTTGCCTGACTAGATTTAAAAGATAACATGTACTTATTACCCACACACTATATAAAAAATTTAATGAAATAAAACTAAAAAGACATTAAATATTTTATATTACATTTTCATAAGTGGCATTTACATCCACCTTCAGTATGGTTAGCTTAAGTAAGTATTTAGCACACTTCCATTGAAATTCCCTTGCATAAATTCACCATGAAATCTTTGAAACTTGTATGCATTGATTTACATAATGTGGTAAATTATGTATGGCCGCATCCATCTAATCTAGATATTTTCTTGACATTTTGAATAATTATAATCATACAAAAGTACCTTGGTACCAATGCATAGTCTCTTACTCTTCATGTGCTTGTTGTGCCAATAATTTTGGTATGATTTATTAAACCCCTAGATCCATATTGAATGTAGACTCTTTTAATCTAACTTTATCAATTATACTAGTCCATTTTTTAATATCATTCATTAATCTAATCCTTTGGCATATGTAATACTCAATGAAGGAATCAAAAAGTCTATTGGTAGTATGACCTCTCTTACTTAGACCATCTTGAATGGTATATACATGTTTATCCATTTGTATGTTGTACTTTATGCCCACAACACAACTAAAGCTCAGTCATCCAAATCCTCAATCTAAACTTCACATATCTTAGTGAGTGCAATTCCCAAAATATTCTTGAAGGCCTCCCCCATATCATT
This sequence comes from Torreya grandis, assembly GCA_037957365.1. NCBI lineage: Eukaryota > Viridiplantae > Streptophyta > Pinopsida > Cupressales > Taxaceae > Torreya > Torreya grandis. Next base: position 1,814,474 of record JARHVA010002366.1, read on the forward strand.
TACATGTATAAGATATGGTGTTGTGTTTTGATGCAACCATGGATTATTATAGTAATATGTGCATTGTGTTCACAAGGAAATTTTCCCCTCTATCATTATTCAAACTCAAAGGACACCCATAATTTATGATGATGTTGACCCATAAGATCCTAGGTACAATTATTGTTTTGTAATCTTTTTTTGATGCATCCTAATCCCATATTGTAAAGTATTCAATTTTCATTATGATATATCATACACCACTACATTTCACAACATGTTTAATTAGACTCATAAAATCCATAATCCATTTTTCATACAGATCATGTGCAAGCATTAGTATTAATGGGATTTCATCTTGTCTACTAGGCTTACCTACCCTCTGCTAGATATTGAATTAATGCATATATTATCTCATATCTTTATACAAAGTTGTCTAGAAGTAAATATCCAATAAAATCTTGCATGCAATTACCTTTATTAAAATATGTCTACCAATGATGCATTCATGTCATTTATCCATCATTTCCTCATGATAATTCTCCATCACACATATTTCCATACATCATCTCCCCCAAACTTGTATAATTCCACTATAAACTAATATTATGTGGATCTCACTACCAAAAAAATTATTCTTAGTCATCCAATCATTTAGAGCCAATCTTGAAGTCAAAAATTCAAAAATATCCACCATTGATTTAATAATCATTTTTAATCAAAATGGTTGTGCATCTTTCATGTCATCATTAATAGGCCATATAGCCTAATCTATCTCAATTTTTGATAGTTGATTTGGTCCTCCATTCAACCTTACAAGTTTTAATACCAATAAGATTTAGAATTATTACAATATCTCTATCCAATGAAAAATTTGACCATGTATTACTAGTTTTTTTACCAAGTATTTAAGTGCCTCAGAATTAGTAAAGAATATATATGGAGACCCAAGAAGGTACTACATAAACTTCTATAGCATCTACACCATTCTCAATGTTTCTCTCACTATATACATACATTTTTTATCAAATGTGTCCAACTTACTAATTTAAAAAATAGTAGGATGGTCAATTTTTCCTTCTCCTGGTTGTATAAGTGTTTCCCCCAATGCAATCCTAGATGCATCTACATTCACATCAAAAAGAATATTCCAATCTACAAACTATAAATTTATCACATTGGCTAATTTCCCTTTCAATATCCCAAAGGCCTTTTTTATGCACCTATATAAATCAATGGACCATATTTATTGATAAATCCTTCAAAATTCCCTACAACATGCATGTATTTATAGATAAATTTATGATAATATCCACAATGTCCCAATAATGAATGCACCTTCCTTTACATGCACAATGCTTCCAGTTGCACTATTACTGCTACCATAATATGATCAACCAACATTCATGCTTTACATATGACATGATTTAAAAACATAATAAACAACATTGTGATTGTACACTTCCTTACACATATTTCATACATCAAGTGCATGTTATCATAGTGATCCTTTACCAATCCATACATAGTCTAGTCACTCATACACACTTAAATGAAATTGTGAGGGAAGTCCTTGAATGATTATAGCATGATGTACAATAACATCATGGACATATTTTTTAATCTAAATGGAACCACATTATACATAGAGGACCTCCATTATATAAAATAAATGGTTTTTCACTTATTATCTACAATTTGAACTTTATGAAGGCCTAAAAATCCATTTAGGAAAGTGTAAATTTCATTGCTAGCTACTCATTCAATACTTCCTCCATGAATGATTTTGGAAATAGACATTGAACATACACATCATTCAAAATGTGATAGCCCATGCACAATATAATGCATCCATACTTTATTTTATTTATCGACATAGGACTCACCCACTCAAATTCCTTTACCAATTTATATCACACTATCTTTGAGCATCTTGTTTATCTTCTCCTTCACCTTTGATTAATGGTTTATGTTCATCTTATATGGCCTTTTCTTTACAAATTTGACATCTTCACATAACTCAAAGACCATATTACCCAAGGACTCTTGAACTCCTTTCATCTCATGGTATTTTTTTGTAAATAACTCCTTGAACTCCTTAATGAGTTCAATAATGATTAAAAAGTCTACATCTATCCAATATACACCCATAATATTTATCCTTGGATCTTCCTCTATTACCACATTTTCTTCCTTTGTGTGAAATGGATAAAAGTAACACTTGTCCTAATCTTTTGGTATACCTTAAACTATTAGATATCCCTCAATAGTTTTCAAATTCAAATGGTAAACCTCCTTATATAATTCATATTATGAACTAACCTTGTAAATAACCTTCTCATGACTTAGCTTTTTGTCCCACATCTATTCCAAGTATTTCACGTAGCAAATACTTATTTCTATAGAATTTTTTAAACATTAATATTATTCAAAAAAAGATGTGATTACATAATTATCTTATTATTTTATTTCCAATAACCAATCTTCCATCTTCACATAATTTTGAAAATGGTTGAAAACATGACTTTTAGAGGCCTATTCAACCCCTCATTTCATGGATGTGAACTTAAAGTTGGTTGTGATTTTTTATGTGACTTTTTCCTAATACACAATCTCTCTCTTAAACTCACTCAAAATATACCATGTGTGTGCCCATGACTTCAATGTAGTAAATAGTGCATGTACTCATAACCATATAGGAAGAATAATTGAATAATTAGTTCATTCCTTCTCACATTGGTCCAAGTGTTCTGTAAGAGTATATTCTCTTAATAACACTAATAGAAAACTCTTCTCATTTTTTTCCCAAATAAAACACATAAATAATTTTTTCATGTCATTTATATTAGAAAATAAGGTTGGTGAATATCTCACTATCGTTTAGGGGTAAAACACAATGTGTAGACTAATGCTTTAACCCTATCTTTCCTTAGTCAAACATGCCTTTGAATATTTCACATAAAAAAATTTACAAGTTATTCTATCATACTGAGGTAGATTCTCTAGTGTCACTTCACTTAGTCTAAACACCCTATTAGATGTCGGTGTTACCTTTGGAACCCAATTCTGGTAATCATTTTTACAACCCCCACTTTAAAATTTTTTGGTTATCTTCAAAAAAATAAATTATTATGGGGCTCTCCCCCCAACTTCACTTGTGAACACATCTACCCATATTCTTCATACTCTTCCTACACCCATAGTGTGCATGTATTACTAGTCGTATATGATATTAATGCACCAATATTTCAAATTAGTACCCCATTGGTGTAGTCCATGTGGGGGTTAATAATTAATGGGTGGATCACCTCGTAGCTATTATAATTCTCAGTGGATTACTTGAATTAATTTTATTGGTCATGATTTGTTTATACAATATTATTAACTTTTCATCTTTACACAAGGCTCACAATCCATTACTTATAACAATGAATCTCTCATGGATTTACACACACATAGTCTCTTCAAAACATCAAGCCTTAATCTCTTGTGTCTCCCTCTACACTTAGGTTGTAGGCTTATTGAGAGTGTCAAACTCTATCTCAATCTCTCATTTAGCTTGTAATTTTGGCAGTCTTGGTCATAAGGCCTCAATCACTCTTTTTATAATAACACCCCAACCTTTAAACATTCAATAGTTTCTATTAAGAACAATAACTATTGATAATAACACTCAACTTTAAAAAAAAACTCAACCATAAATAACCTCTTTTGGTTGGCTTCACATATTTATTTATAGATGTTGTAACCTGGCCACTACCTCATCCATTCAAGAGAATAGATAGTTATCTCTAAGTAGTAATGGTGCCAATAGTAGGTCTATGCTATCCATAGCCTAGATAAGTTAGACTTTGAGCCTTATAGCTTTGATAATAATTAATTAAAATTTATATCATAGTTATTATTATCTCTTGACATCATTTTAGTTAAATCTCTATTAGGTGGCATCCTTTATAGTTGAATGATTGAACATTATTCCTTTTTTATCTTGAGTTGTGTCTCTATGGTTAGGTGCCTTGATTTTTTGCTTCCCTATTGTAGGTTTCACCTTCTTACACACTTTATTTAGTTATGTTTGGCTCCTCAAAAATTATATACTAAATTTCCTTGATTTTTCATGTCATTCACACATGTTTCCATATATGTTCTTATATGCAAGTGCTTATGTGTTATCCTATAGTGCTTGATAATCCTATTACCCACGTACTCTAAAACTTGTTGACACAAGGTTGTCAATTTGTCTAGAATGCCTACATCAGACTCCCTAGGTAACTAAAAATTAAGGCCCTAATTACATATATAATTGAGTGATATAATCACCATATTAATCAATTTCCTTGACCATGACACCCTCCTACACTTATTTATCTTTCCTTAGTAGGATTGGTATGCTTTTATTTTATAGCTCCTTCTTCCCCCTTTTCACACTCTTCTCCATTTCACCTCCTCTTTTATCTTCTTTTTATGGTTGTGTGCACACTTCATTCTCCTCTCTTCTTATCTTTCTTCTTCTTGTGTATGCCCCATAAGGCTCTTCTACTACTTCTTTTTCCCTTTTATCTTCACTCTGGATATGAACTCATCTATATCAATCTACACCTACTTAGTATCTCCAACACTCTTATTATGCACCTGATGGCTCATGCACACTTCTCTACTTCCCTTTCATCCTAGATTTTATGGGTCTATGTAGAATTAATTTTCTCACTTTTACCAATGGATTTGATCATTCATTCTTTTGTTCCATCCATTCTCCATTATGTGTACTTTTTTCCCTATTTATGTGGAAAGTAGGCTTTATTAAACTTCAATATTATTAAATTTTATGTATTACTCCCATTAGTCTTGCTCTACTTAATGCCTTTAGTGATTTTAAAAACACTAGGTTAATCGACACTCATTTTTCCTAATTTTTCCATTCACTTTTTGATTATGGAACACTTAGTTCCATATATCTAGACAAATGTTATAATCCTTCACTCCTTGATTTCCCCTCTTTTTTATCCCCATTCAGATCATTAGCTATTCTAATCTTATAAAAACTTCTTCATGCCTTTCACAATCAATATTGTGTTCTCATCATCTTTGGATTGATCTCTCTACTTATTTACTTCATCTCCTTAATATTGTGTCAAAATAGAATTACACTCCATGTAAAATACATATGAAATATTATCCATTCTCTACATTCCTTTAGCAACTTATATAAATATCTGCATAAAAATTATGCCTATTAGTCCATTATAGGAAAATTAGTTCTCACATTCCACATCATATACACATATGACTCTTGAATCATATGCTCTTCTTATGTGCATCTCCATCCTTTACTCGTTTTGAATAGATCATATTATCCACATAACTTTATCTCGTGTGAGCTACTACAAGTGGACCTATGCTTACTCCTTACTCATTTTTTCCTAGGCACAACAATATTCAACTAAAAAACTCAAAAACTATTTTAGGCTTGGATCATTTACTTATACCCTTGATTGGTGGCTCTAAACACTTCCTTTTATCTTTAGGTGACTCTATGTGTGTACCACTTGGTATAGTAGTGTGGAAACCACATGTTTCCTTTCCTTGACTCATAATATATTCTTCTCTTCAAATTATCTCTAACTCTTTTGTGAAAAAATACACATCCTTATCCAATAACACTTCAATCCTAAGGATTTCCCTATACTTTTTAGTGAAAAATTATTCTCTACATCCACAACCCACTTCATCTCCTCTTTTAGGTCTTCCTCTTTTTGTGTTGGTCTCATTTGTAGTTTATGCATCCTTCCTCATACTTTAAATTATCTACCCATTAATTATTGATATTTAACCTTTTATTTCAACACCTTATACCTAATATTTTTATTTTAATAGGCTCTCACACTCTAACTTCCTCATAGTAGTGATTTTTTATGTTCCTTATAATTTCACCTCTATGATGGTTACCTCTAATCAATGATTATGTTTGTAATAATTTATTATTTTTTTATTAAATTTATCAAATAATCAATTATGTTGGTTATTCCTCTCTCAAACTTATTTTGCATAGGCTTCTTATTGACAATTTTACTAGCTCTATTTTATTTTCTGCACTTGATTGCCTCACAGTCAATGATTTTTTTGGTGCTTAATATTTGGACTACCTAACATTATGCTTCACATGTGTAATCCTACATAATCACTCTTCAAATATTATAAATGTCTACCATAAATATTTTCATAATCTTATGCAACATATTCTCTTAATAATAGTTGCCTCATGGTTGAGTGTTCTACCAATCTTTACCTTCAACACTTCTTCACTAGTTGCCTCAAGGTTTGGTTGTGTGTTAGTTATCCTATTTTAATTGTTGATTCATGGTAGATAGTAGATGATCCTTCCTTTCTGCATCACTCCATCATACACTTCCAATTGAAATTTGTTCTCCTTTTATATTTCCCAAAGTTCTTGACATAATATGATACCACATAGTGTAATCACAATAACATTTTTTAATGAATGGACACCTCACCATCATTGAAACCATCAAAGTTATAAGTGGATTACTTGAATTAATTTTATTGATCATAATTGGTATACATAATGTTATGATATTCCTAACGTTACACATAGCTTACAATCCCTTTGCTTACAACATTGGAGCTCTCCTGGATTTTGATACACACATAGTTTCTCTAATGCTTAAAGATTTAGTCTCTCATCTCTCCCTCTACACTTAGGTTATAGGATTATTAAGATCACTCTAATATTTCTCTCTATATCTCACTCAACTTAAAATTTTTGTAGTATTAGTCCTTAGGCCTTGGTTCTCATTTTTTTAGTAAATCTTTCATTCACTATCAACCTTTAACAACTTCTACTAGTAAAATAAACTACTTAAAAATAACCCTTGATGTTCAAAAAACCTTCATCCATTAACAACCTATTAATTTTGAATTTCTATTTATAGTTGTTCTAGCTTATTCACTACCTTATCTAATCAAGGGAAGGGATAGTTGCCTCCAAGTAGTCATGGTGTTAATGGTAAGTCTATATTATAGGTATCTTATGTTTAGTCAGACCTTGAGCCTTGTAGTTATTTTATAAATTAATTTACAACTTCCACATAGATCTTATTTTCTCTTTCCATCATTTTAGTTATAGCTCTACCAAGTGGCATACTTTATAGTGGATTAATTAACCATTGGTTTTTTTGTCTCTATGTCAATGGCAATGTGCCTTAATTATGTCATTCCATATTGTAGGTGTCACTTTATTATATGCATTTTTTACTTTTATCCATCCCCTTATAAATTCTAGATTGATTTTCCTTTGTTCCACATCTCATTTTCACACATTTCCCAACTTATTCCCCTTTGCAAGTGCTTTTATGTTTCCCTTCGATGATCAATTATCATGTTACCCATACATTCCAAATCTTGTTTATATAGGATTATTGATTCACCTAGGATGATCTTACATAACCCATCTTCCTTTGGGTCTAAGTACTCTTTTACATGCATAATAATGTTACATATATGGTTTATCACATCCTCCACATCCATGATTTCCACATGTGATGGCCCATGATTTCCATTCAATATAATCACCACTCCCCATGTCATTCTCAAATCCCATATAGTGTTGTTTTAAGTGCATATCATCATGGTTATCACTATAGTATATTTATATGGTTTTTTATTAGGATTTTCATCTAAATTGGGCCACTTTTATCCAATAATTTTTTCTTATCCTAATGTAATTTTCATCAGGTAGGTTGACACAACACAACTATTAGAGTCAGCTAATTTTTTGGAGATTGGGTGGGTTTTTATTGAATAAATGTGTAGCACAAAAATGGTACTAGGAAGTACAGTAGAGTTGTCAAAATTTTCAACATTTTAATTTTATATTTTAAATTTTTGGAGGGAAAATTTTGTAGGAATTAAAAATTCATTAGGCTTTGACATAATTTGTGTTAGGATCTGACATAATTTACATCTAGGTTTGACACAATTAAGTTTTCATCAAAGGTTACCCTTTAAATTTATGTTAGATTATTTAGCTAATAATAATGATTGAAAGTATTTTTTTTCTAGATGTATGTAGGGCATCAGAAAGAGCCTAGATGACATTTAAAGATATAAATTTTTTAATTCATGAGATGAAATTTCAAACTCAACATGTCTTAGTATTTTAGAAGGTGATGTGGACTAAGAAAATGTTATACCCTCTATATTGTTTATCCCTAAAAAGCATTAGAAAGAACCTAGATGAAATTTTAGGTTCTAAATTTTTCATTCCTTGGGGATTTTTCATCTTATCAGTGTAGTTTTATAGAGTATTTTGTTTTTCAAAATGGAGAATAAATATATTTATGGAACTAAACCTTAGGAATTATTCTATTTGAGAACATGTAATGAGAAACAAGATTGATGGGGCTCTTAAAAACCTCTACACAAAAAAAAAACATTGAGTCACATTACTCACCAAAAATAACTTATCATGAGTTTGTGTCACATTACCCACCCTCCTCTTCTTCTTTGATCATCAATGCAATCACACCTATATAACATAGTGTATTTTAGTTAGCAGTTAAAATATTCGGATGAATAATAAAATAAAATAAATGACTATTTCCATAGAACATATTTAACCTATGACCAAATCAAAAGGTTTACTCAAATGCAATGACAAATTGATCATTTCACTTTTGCTAGAAGTCACTTATCATGTGCCAAAATTATCAAGTAGTTTAATCCTTATTTAGAATTTTATCAAATTTTAAAGTCTTAAAACTCTAATTCTTAATCATTATTTCAATCATTTAAATTATACATAAAATATAATCAAACTATCTAAATTTAATCCATTGATAGTTTAATTAAATTTTATATTAGTCTATGGACATATGATTATACTAATCGAATAATGGCATATTGTTTTTGAAACCTATGGTATGGGTTAAAATCATATGTAATTATGTCATCAATTTTATTATAAATTTAAATTTGAATGTTTTAGATGTATTTATTATCAAAAAAATTTAGGAAATGATTGTGCCACATTTTGTGTTAGGCCTCATTTTTAGGGACACTCATATGTTCAACACATCAATCAAATTGTTTTTTTCACTTTCTTTCATAAAATTTGATTCAAGAAAATTGGATGATATAAATTTTTGTGAGAGTAAAAATTTTTGATAAAAACATTATTTTATGTGTGTCATTGAAGTAAAACTTACCAAATTGAAGTAACTTTTCCTTACTAAATTTAGTATGGTTGTCCCTAACACAATTTATGTCAGGAAAAATTAATTTTTTAAATTTTAATAATAACACCATGGCCTTCCTAGTAAAATAGGGATAATAAATTTTACCATAGAGGTAAACTTAAATTAGTCTTGAATTGAGCACCCATGATAAATAATTGTTGTCCTTGTCACACTCCTAATGATCTCAAACTTAAGTTGTCTACCTTGACCAATGCATGAGTCGATGGTGAAAGTCCAGGACTTCCCATTTTCTTTCATGTTTTTTTCAAAAAATTTACTTATACATATATATAAATTAGGATTTTATGTATCTCTCAATTATTCAAATTCACATCTTTGGTTAGCTCCATATCATATTGTACATTCTTTATAGCATATGATTATTTCATATTTTTAGATAATTTTTCCTACATACCTTATCACTTTATCATGGATACAATCTCCATGATCTCTATAATTACCTTATCATCACTCTTCCAACATTTATGACTCACTTTAATATTTTTATTAAGGTCTTTGGTCGTGAGAAACTCCTCCTAAATGTTATGCATAATGTCCTTCACATTATATAACAACCTCTTAGCCACTAATGCATCTGATTATTTTAGTAATTATACTCCTTATTTGTGTACCACTTTTTTTAATGGAACTTTAGAGACTCAAATCTATTGTTAAAAACTTGGAAATGTCAATCTTGACCTACCTTCACCTTACATGACTTGTGCATATGCATATGGATCTTACACACATTTCTCTTGTATCCACATATTTATATAGGCTTAACCTTCCTAATTTTTATCACTCACCTAAAATAATTTATTGATATATGCCTAACTTAATCATTATCATGCTTAGTTTGTCTCCACATCATCAAATCACTATTTCTATGTTTTAGACAAATCTGCCAAACTAGGATGCCTGTAGAATTTTTTAGGTGGCCAAAACTAATGGATTCATACATGTACTAAATAATGATCATTTTTCAAATTTAGTGACCTATATGGTTTATATGTTGGTATCATGAGAAATCACCCAAAGATTTTAATATAAATACACACTAGGTATAAGCATATTATATCATGTAGCATTATTAAGGAAGCCTATTCTAACACTTTCACATTCAAAGGGGCTACCCTAATCTTATTAATTCATATATCAATAATTTTTTGGCCTTGACCTATTCTTAAGCACTCAAGCCAAGTAGGGTTATTCATTTTTTAAGGTGCTAAAAGCTAGATTATAGGTTGCATTCATTAAATAAGCACCATTACACACATGAAGCTAATAGGGAGAACTACATGTGATTTCACTTCCCTCTTTAAAGCATTATATATGTATGTAGATCTCAACCATTCATTATGTATTGGTTAAGGTCATCTCAACCCACCCTCTTCCCCTTTTCTAGGCCTATATCTAGTGTTAAAATTAGACCTAGAGTTTAAAATAGGATGATGTAAGTTTTATTGATACTGCACACATAGTTATCCCTCATATCACTCACACACACACACACACACACACACACACACACACACACACACACACACACACACACACACACACACACACACACACACACACACACACACACACACACACACACACACACACACACACACACACACACACACACGCACGCACACACGCACGCACACACACACGCACGCACACACACACACACACACACACACACACACGCGCACACACACACACACACACACACACACACACACACACACACACACACACACACACACACACACACACACACACACACACACACACACACACACACACACACACACACACACACACACACACACACACACACACACACACAAAAAAAAATTATAAGTAGTAAAAATGGCCTATATTGAAATAGAGATGCATTATACACATAGACAAATTCAATAGAGTGTAGACACTATCATCTAATGTAGGCATCCATAGACTAGCATATTTATCTAGGTAGTTTATGACACCCAATTCTTTATTTTAATAACTCATAATCTATTTTATCCTTGGATTTCCTATATTTATTTTATGCCCTACAAAAAATAGTAAACATGTTAAGTATTTGAATCCCTATGGTCATTTTTATTTATAGCAAGTGCAATTTTTCAAATCATGTTTTTCCTTTTAAATTCATATTCATGTACAATTTTTATATTTTTGTATAATTTTAATGGTTCAAATTTTTATACTTGTTTAGGTTCATTAATTAAAAATAAGGTAAAACATATTGATGAATCCATATTTTTTCTAAAGCATATAAAAACCCTAAGTTTCTATAGGGTTTCATCCTTCTTAAGTTTTCATAATTTTATGTTAGGGTTTTAGATATTATTTATGAGTTCCCCTCATCATAGAAACAAATATGAACCTCTCCTTTTTACCTTAGCATTTCACACTCATTTTCCTATTAAGACTTCCTTTCCTAGGCTTGTGTTTTGTCCTTATACTTTTTTAGCTCATATCTTATTCAAAATAACTCCATTTTCACAAATTTTAGAGGTTTTTGTTACTTGTATTGGTTAGATAAAAACCCTATTTTTTAACTAAAATTATTTTTTTACTTTTTAGAATTATAGCTTTACTATTTTTAGTAAATTTATCCTAGAGGATGTATGTTGTATTTATTTTAAAATTAATTTATGGGTTTTGATTAATTATTAATTTTAATCCAAAACCTATTTTTGTTTCAAAAATTTCATCATGTTTTTATTGGAGTGGTTATTTATATATTTAACCCTTGTCAAATCAAATTTTTTGTACCTATGCACCTTTAAGATTTTATACTTTCTTAAATATTTTTATACCTAGTTTCAAATCTCCCCTTCTTCTATGTTTCCTCTTATCATAGGGATGGGATTTGTGCTTGTGTTTATTTATATCATGGTGTTTTTAAATTTATAAATTAGTTTCCAAACCAAAAACCCTAATAGCTCTCACCCTTTGAATTTATTATTTCCCTCCTGTTAACCAAATTTGACCCTACAAGTCAAATTGGGACCCTTATAGGTAAAAACTTGTTTTTTAGGTGTTTTAAGGGTCTAAAATTATTTTATAAGGTGTTTTATAGGTAATTTTATGTCATTTCATGTCAAGTTACACTTGGTCTTGGTCATTTTAAATATTTATGCCTTTTTTAGTCATTTTGGGGGTCAAAATGGAGCATTAAATGATTTTAATGGCCTCCTTGGGAAATTTTAAGGTTTAAAAGGGTTATGTAACCTACCATGTTTCCTATTATGTCTTGGGTAACTATTTATAACTAAAAAGTGGTAGATTCATTTTTTTTTAAAGGTAATTTTCTTGGAAAAATGAGCATTTAATGAGATATATAGAATTATACAAGTTCCTATAGTTGAGGATATTTTATTAGTGTCCCATGGTCTTCCATAAAATTAATATAGTGATAAATTTTATTAGAATATTCAATAAATTAAGAAAACTACTTATCTCTTCTTTCACTAGGCTTGGAAAGCAAAAATGACCTTTAGGTTTGTACTTGGTACAGTCAGAAAGAGAGGTTTCAAGAAAAATGCTCCTTGGATTGTCTTATAAACTTAATTATCTTCCATTTTATTTTTGTTTTCAAAGTAATGGTGACATGTGCTTTATGAAACATTCCTAAGAAGTTCACCTATCTAATTTACTTGTTAATCTATGCCCCCTATAGGTTTTGCCTTGGTTTGAACAATTCTATATAATCCAGATACTTGTATTGATTATATAAGTATTTTATTATCCTCTCACATTCTTCCTATCCTTTTTTTCAAGTTTTAAGTTGTTTTGAAGAGCCAATCACCTCAGGTTTGTAGAGTAGTCTCATTCTATGTAGCAGGTAGGTTTCCACCACTTCCAACATCTTCATGTATTGGTAATGGTTTCAAAATATGGTTATCATTTACCTTCATTTTTTAAATTTTATTTTACTTTCATTCTAGGCTCATTCTCAAAGAAATTCTCCATGAGGGTGTAGTCATAAGACACCATACAGTCTGTCTACTCTATGACTATCATATACAATCATTTGAATGAGCTATGTTAAGTCTAGAATACATTCATAAGAGAGTGAAAAAGGGTATTATTATGGACACATATTTATCACATGTGTTATCAATTTTAGTTCATAAAATATTTTATGATCAACATGAGGGAAACCTTTTCTTGCTACACTCAGTCTCCTGCCATTAACATGCACCTATAGGTCATATAGTAGGGTTCAACATTGAAAATGAGGTGTGTGAGCTTATTGAAGCTATTAAACATCATAAGGTTTCATTTATATACCATGATATGAGATAAATTTACTATTAAATAAAACTCCTAGAGCACATGACTCTATTTTTGTTCACTACCTATATGTAACTCATAATGTTTACCTACAGGTGTCTTCATGGAAACCTAACCATGTTGAAAAGGAATATTTGAACTAAGAAAGGTTATTGATATTTAAAATAGTATATATTAAATATTTTATAAGAATATAAGTCTCATAAAAGTTTAAAACAACACTCATTATCTACATTCAACACCCACTACCTATACATCAGAATAACCACCTCATGTGGTACCACAAAAAGCTAAGGAGCCATTTTAAGGTGATGAAATAAGTGATAAAACTCTCCTTAAGATATTAGTATGGTGAAATATCATGGAAAAATTCCCTTTAGTTATATATTGATGATCAAGGTTGAAGATCACCTTCTAAGATGAGGAGACTGTGAGTTTAGGGACCTTTTCCCTAAAATAGGAAAATAGAGGTTCAAGCCATTTTGTGGATATCTTATAAAGGTGTTGTCAAGAGTGTTGAATATTATAAATGTTTTTTTATTTCATACTCCACATAATACATGAACTATAAAAAAAATTATTTTAGATTAATAAGCTAAAATTATTGTTATAAGGTCTAAATATGTACCTTAAATCACTAAATTCAGGTAGTAGTATCTACAAGTTTTGAAGGTACAAAGTCATATTAACACTTCAAGGTGATATTAAGGAATATTTATTCATGATTAAATTACCTTATAAATTTTAAGGCATATAAAATATCATAAATACCATTATTATGTGTTTATATGAACTTTTGAGGATCTCATTAGCACCTATAGTGGTCCTTTCACTTGAAAACATTCACCTACAACTGACTGTAGATGTATATAGTCTATGACCCAAGCTTAGGCATGAAGTTTCAATATGATAATAACTTTAAAATCCTAAAAATTTATTCCTAATATCTCATATAGTATCAATGGCTTATATGACATAGGTTTTTTAGATAAAAGGCACCTACAAGATCCTACATAGTCAGTTGTAGCTGACTGTGAGGGGCAGAGAGCAAAAAGTTAATATTATTTGGCATGGAATTAACCAAAGTATGGAATGAATATGTAAAAATAATTTAAAACTATATTTTATAGTCTTAAAATTTATTTTTTAACATTTCAAATGTTTAATTCATGCGAAGTGTACCTACAGGTGCCTCACCCAAACAGGAGATATAGTCAAGTATCTTGACTAGTCAAGTGAAAGACATGACTTGGGGGGGTTTAACAAGGGTTGTGGTGAATAAGTGATTGAAATGGGTTTAAAAATGGAATTAAAATATCATGATTTCCTCATATTAATGGATAATCTCATTAAAAACCTCTCCAATGGAAATATGCAGTCAGTCTATGACTCTCATACACACAGTGTGCTTCCCTCATAGTCTATTTTGGTTTTAATGTATTTGGGGGGTATAATGACCAAATAAAAGGCCCAATTTTTTTATATAAATATTTATATATTTAAATATTCCATCAAAAAAAAAATTCTAGAAAGATAGGGGAAATTCCCTATGTTTTATCTCAAACAAAGTGCACTCCCCATATGTGTAAATGCTACAATCTTTAGGAAAATGAGATAAAAGGATGGGCCAAGATCTAGGTGAATGTTAAAATAAGGTATTTGAAGATTAATTACATCCAATAAAACATAAAATACCTTTTATATAATGATTAATCCCAATAGTATGGCTTTGACCCTCAAACTTGTAAGCAGGCCTAATAGGCAAGGTTTAGGCTTAAAAGCCAAATGGAGAGTTGCTTCTAATTTTAGCATGAGATGAGATTTATAATCCATTTGGTAATGTTTATAGGGTATAATAGACATTTATAATCTATTTAAATTCATGAAATTCATAAATAAAGTCACTTTTAGCTTAGAGGTAGTCCAAGCCTACAGGAAATGGAGAAATAAGCTCAATAGGTTCATTTTGAGTGATCATATATTCTTTGATAATGTGCATGGATGTAAATGGAGTTTAGATAGGTTATTATGGGTATTTATATTTTATTTAGTAGAATTTTTTTGTATTTATAATGTCAAGTCTTTATAAATGAAGATTAAGGGAAAAAATGACCCAAAACCCTTACTAAACCCTTAGAAGGACCCAATTGGGAAAATAAGGCTAGAGATGCATCCAAATAGATTATAATCTCTGATAAAATAATTTTATCATATATATGACTCTAAATATACCATTTACATCCACTTGAGGTGTTTCATACTAATACAAATAGGGTACAAAATTGGTTATTTTGACTATTTTGTGTTTTGTGTAGGTTCTAAGAGGTTTCAAGATATGAAATCAACTTTAGAAGGAATATTAAGACTTAAGATAAATCCCAATGTTAATTTAATTAATTTTAAAAACTAATAAATATTCCTACTATATCTCTCATCTCAACCATTCAAAACTGGCATAAGGGTGAAAACTTTGAGTGGGAGTCTTTTTAAGGTATGCCTAATGCCTCTAAGGAAATGGAGGGTATTAAAAAGTGTCATACACTCCATTTTATGGATTTAAATTTAAAAATTAACCCAAATTTGAGGCCAATTATGCAAGGTGTAGGAAAGAGGAGTTTCTTAGACTATACACATTGATGGCTCACTTCTAAAAGTTTCTAGATGACTAGAAATGTAAATAATGCATAGAAAAGCATGTCTGAAAGCCTTACCTCTTAGTCCAATAATTATACCTATCACTAGATATTTTTTGGATGTTTAAATAGGAGTGAATGATGAAGTTAGTTTCCTTGTGAAAAATGAGAACTCATACGCCACATTTTAAGAGTTTCATGACTTGGGGTGACACTTATGTTTCTTGAATTTACATGATCATTTTCACATTCCATTCTCATGCATAATTAACTAATTTTCTTATCTTTAAAAGTGTCCTTGTATCCTTTTAACTTATTTATTTTCCACTCTCTCTCAAGTTCTATAAGAACTAGTCATTTTGGCCTTTGTAAATTATGCTCCACCTGAGTATGGTAAAGCCCTGCTCATTTACATACCATGGTTCAATAAAGACTACTAATTTTTACCTCTTCCATGACTTTTCATAGTTTTTTCACTTAAATGATTGATCTTGCTTATGTGATGACTATTGTTTCCTTAGTATTGTTGTCTCATTCTCTCACCTATTTTTAGTTGGAAAGCTT
Source organism: Torreya grandis (assembly GCA_037957365.1). Classification (NCBI taxonomy): domain Eukaryota; kingdom Viridiplantae; phylum Streptophyta; class Pinopsida; order Cupressales; family Taxaceae; genus Torreya; species Torreya grandis. The sequence continues at coordinate 1,831,203 of JARHVA010002366.1, forward strand.
CTTCTTATATGTCATGTGAATTGTTTTATGATGTGTCAAGGCTGATTGAGTTAGTGTATTCAAATATCACCATTATAGACCTCTTGTATATTCCTTCTAGCCTAAACATTCATCACAACCTCATAATGAAATATTGATGTGAGAAGATTCAGATTGGATAAGTGTATGTTTGGTTAGTCCCTTATTCTCATGTGTAACATGTAGTTGGTTGGTAGTCATCAACTAATTTGGTGCATCATCTCCTTTAGGATAGTTTAACTTCAATTTTCTCTCCCTTTTCCCTCATAATCATAGGTGTAGTATTGATCTACAAGTGGTACATTAATGGATTTGTTCCTATCTAGAGATTCACCTCATTCTTAGGCTACCCACAACCTAGAGGTGTTTCAATTATGACACTTGGATGAGGAGAGCTGAGAAATCTCATTAAAGGGTACAAATCTAAGTGACAACAATTTTTGGCATACCTAATGGGACTCTTAGTCTAAGAAGTTGAAATATTTTTTGGGTTATCTTTCAACACATCAGCCTTTAGAGGCATATATCTAAACATCAATGGCAAATCTGAGATTACATTAGCTGGTCAAGTAACCTAGGTATTCTTTTTGAAGATTATTGATAATCATTCTTTGTGTTCCTATTTCCTAATGAAGTTTCATGGCTAATTTTGGCATTAAGTTTTGTTTAACATAAGTTAGTGAGGTTTATCAAGCTTATGGAACTCATTATCAACCTTAGTATGATCCTTGCTTGGCTTGTTATGAGCCTGATACAACTAATGACAAGGTTGATAAGGGTCATATTGGAGTTGGTAATACTCCTCTTCAAGAAGGCTATGATGTTGATCAAAAAGAAGATGAGGACTTATGGTAGTAGTTTTAAAACATTTTCAATGAGTTTGAGTCTCTCAAGAGGTCTATAACTTCCTTAAATCTGATTGGAAGTGATGGTTATACTCCTCTTTAAGGAGGCTATGATATAGTCAAAAATGGAGAAAGTAACCTTGACACTCAAGTGAGTATGCAAAAAAAAAGCAATTTCTCAAATTTGTCCTTTTAATAAGCATATTCCTTCCATGATGAAATGTTTGAAATCATCAAAATGGGATATAATCCTCTCAACTAGTTGGGAGAAACACATCAGCTCTTGAAATATGGAACAAGCTTCTATTGGCCTCAATCTTCCAAGGAACAAGAAATTACCCCTCTTGAAGCCATGCTTACCAAGAAGATACAAGTTGATCATGAGATAAAGAGTGGGCAATAGCAGGAGGTATGTGTAAAAATTCAATAGAAATACATTTACATTAGAGACATATTTGAGGGTGATCTACTTGAGAATAGATTAAGTAAAGTGCAATGAATAGGTCTAGTCTACCAAGAATCTAATTTAAAAAGCAACATGCCTGGCACTATAACTCATCTCATGAAGAAGAAGGTTTATTAAAATTTCCTTTTGATCCTAGAAAAGAGGTATAATTAGTTGCTAGTTATGTATAGTAGTTTGTTTTTTTGATTTCCCTAAGTACCTTGAGCACATCTATGTGTGTATCTTGTTAGTTTTTTTGCTTTATTTGGTGTGTGTCCTTTATTTTGTGTGTTTGAGGTAGTAAATTGGTCTTGTCTTGATCAAAATTTATTTTTAATGGTCAAAGGTATCCTTATTTTGTTTTAGAGATCAGATGACTCCCTAAGCCCAATGGACTGATAAGGCTATTGATCTTTAGTATAGTAGGCATACTACCCCTATGAGTCACCAATTTATTGACCAAATTTGACCCTACAAGTCAAATTAGGACCCATATAGGTAAAAACTTGTTTTTTAGGTGTTTTAGGGGTTTAAAATTATTTCATAAGGTGTATTATAGGTAATTTGATGTCATTTCATGTCACATTAGTTGTGGTCTTGGTCATTTTAAATATTTATGCCTTTTTTATCATTTTGGGGGTAAACATGAAGCATTAAATGAGTTGTAAAACATATTTTGTAAATTTGAAGGTTTAAAAGGGTTATTTCACATGAAATGTGTCTTATTATGTCTTAAATAATTATTTATAACTAAAAAGTGGTAGGTTCTTCAAAAAAAAGGGTAATTTTCTTAGAAAAAATGAGCATTTAATGAGGTGTATGGAATTTTAAAAACTCCTATAGTTTAGTACATTTAAAGAGTATACCTTGGTATTTCATTCACTTACTCCAATGATTAGTTTGATCATAAGCTTCAAAAAAGTAATAAAATTGCTTTTATCTTCTTTCATTAGGCTTGGTAAGCAGGAATGACCTTCAGGTTTGTACTTGGTATGGTTAGAAAGAGAGGTTATAGGAAAAATTATCTTGGGGGTGTCTTATAAAATCATTCATATTACATTTTATCTTTTTTTTCAAGGGAATGGTGACCTTTGATTTATAAACTATTCCTAAGAATTTTACCTTTCTAATTTACTTGCTAATCTATGCACCCTATAGGTTTTGACTTGGTTTGAACAAGTACATAAAAATATAGATATTGGGATTGATCCTAGAGGTATTTTACTCTCCTATCACATCCTCCCCATCCTTTGTTTCAAGTTTTAAGTTATTTTGAAGAGCTAGTCACCTCAAGTTTGTAGACTGGTCTTATTTTATGTAGCAGGTAGGTTTTCAACACTTCCAACATCTTCATGTCTTAATAATGGTGTTAAATTATGGTGATGGTTTACATTAATTTTTAAAATTTTGTTTTACTTTCATTCTAGGCTCATTCTCCAAGTAATTCTCCATGAGGTTAAATTCATAAGACACCATACAGTCAGTCTACTTTATGATTGTCATATACAGTAATATGACTAAGCTATTTTAAGGTTGGAATAAGTTCATAAGAGAATTAAAAATAATCCTATGGAGATGGACACATATTCATCACATGTTTTATCAATTTGAGTTCATAAAATAGTGTATGATCAACTTGAGGGAAACCTTTTCTTGTTACACTCAGTCTCCTACCATTAACATGCACCTATAGGTTATATAGTAGGGTTCAACATTTAAATGAGGTATGTGAGCTTGTTGAATATCTAAAACATGATAATGTTTCATGTAGATACCATGATATGAGATAAATTTACCATGAAATAAAACTCCTAGAGCAGATGACTCCATTTCTGCTCATTGTCTATATGCAACTCAGAATGTTTACCTATAAGTGTCTTCATGGAAACCTAACCATGTTGTAAAGGAATATTTGAATTAATAAAGGTTATTTATATTTAAAATATTATATATTAAATATTTTATAATAATATAAGGCTAATAAAATGTAAAAACAATACCCATTATTTATAGTCAACACCCACTGCCTATATATTAGAATAACCACCTATATGTGGTACCACAGAAAGCTGAGGAGCCATTTTGAGGTGTTGAAATAAGTGATGAAACTCTCCTTAAGGTCTTATTATGGTGAAATATCATTTAATACTTCCCTTTAGTAATACATTTTTGATAAAATTTTAATATCACCTTCTAACATGAGGAGATTGTGAGTTTAGGGACCTTTTCCCTAAAATAGGAAAACAAATGTTTAAGCCATTTTGTGGATATCTTATAAAAGTGTTGTTAAGAGTTTTGAAGCCTATAAATTAATTTGAATTGTATCCCCCACATAGGAAATGAAATATACAAAGTTTTTATGCCAAATGACTAAGGGAATATGTTTGTTAGAAGGTTTAAAGATGCACCTTAAAGCACTAAATTCAAGTAGTAGTATCTATAGGTTTTGAAGGTACAAAGTGATCTTAACACTTCAAGGTGATAGTAAGGCATATTTATTCATGATGTAATGACCTTATCAAGTTTAAGGCATATTAAAGAGCATAAACACAATTATTATTGGTTTATATTAACTTTTGAGGGTCTCATTAGCACCTACATGGGTCCTTTCACTTGAAAACATTCACCTACAGTTGATTATAGGTGTATATAGTCTATGACCCAAGATTAGGCATGAAGTTTCAATAGGAAAATGAATTTTAAAGGCCAAAAATTTCTTTCTAAGATATCATAGAGGCTCCATGGATTGTATGACACTTTTTTTGTAGATAAAAGGCACCTACATGATCTTACACAGTCAGGTGTAGCTGACTGTGAAGGGAAGAGAGTAAAAAGTTAAGTTTATTTAGCGTGGAATTAACCCAAGTATGGGATGAATAGGTATAAATCCTTTAAAATTATCTTGGATATTCTAAAAATGGTTTTTTCAATGTTTCAAAGGCCCAATTCATGCAAAGTGCACCTACATGTGCCTCACCCAAACAGGAGATACAGTCAAGTATCTTGACCAATCAAATGAAAGACATGACTTGAGGGGTTTTAGCAAGGGTTTTAGTGAATAAGTGATTTTAATGGGTTTTAAAATTTAAATAACATATCATGAGTTCCTAAAATCAAGGTATAAAATCATAAAAACCTCTCCAAGTGTAATACATAGTTAGTATATGACTGTCATACACACAGTCTGCTTCCCTCATAGTCTATTTTGGTTTTAATGCATTTTGGGGGTCTAATATCCTAATAAAAGGAATTTTTTTAAAAAAAATAATATTTTATATTTTAGGAGTCCACCAAAAAAAATAGCTATAAAAATATGGAAAGCACCCTCTATTTTATCTCAGATAGAGGGCACTCCCCTTATGGGCAAACCCTGTAGTCTTTAGGAAAAGGAGATAAAAGGATGGGCCAAGAGATATTTGAACATTAGAAGAAGTTACAAGAAGATGAATTAAATTTTTAAAAAAATAATATACCTTGAATATATGGATTAATCCTAATAATATGGCCTAGACCGTCAAACTTGCAGGCAGGCCTAGTAGGCAAGGTTTAGGCCTAAAAGCCAAATGGAGAGTCACTTCTAATTTTAGCATGATATGAGATATATATTCAATTTTTTCATGTTTATATGGTCATAATAGACATGTATAAGCTATTTAAATGTAGTTAAGTCACAAATAAAGTCACTTTTAGCTCAAAGATAGTCCAAACTTGTAAGAAATAGAGAAATAAGCTTGATAGGCTAGTTTTGAGTGCTCGTATCTTCTTTGAGGATGTGCATGGATGTAAAGGGAGTTTATAGAGGTTATAATGGGTCATTATATTTTATTTAATATAAATTTTTTGCATTTCTAACATCAATTCTTTATGAATGAAGATTAAGGGTAAAAATGACCCAAAATCCTTGCTAAACCCTTGGAAGGACCTGATTGGGAAAAAAAGGATATAAATGCATCAAAATAGATCAAAATGGCTTGGTAAATACTTATATCCTATATAATACTCTCTATATACCATTTCCATCCACTTGAGGTGTTTCATACCTATATGGACAAGGAACAAAATTGGTTATTTTGATTGTTTTATGCATTGTACAGGTTCTAAAAGGTTTAAATAAATTAAATAAACTTTTTAAGGAATATTAATACTTAATTTAACTACCCATGTCCATTTAATTCCTTTTTAAAACTCCTAAGTGTTCCTACCAAAGCTCTCATCTTAACTAGTCAAAACTAGCATAGTGAACATGATAGTGAAAAGGGTGAAAACTTCAAGTGGGAGTCTTTTTAAGGTGTTCTCGATGCTTATAAGGCCATGGAGGGTATTTAAAAGTTTAATAAACTCAATTTTATGTATTTTTATGGAAAATTTAAGCTAATTTTGAGGCCAAGTGTGCAGGGTGTGGGAAAGAGGAGTTTCTTAGATTGTAGGCCGTGATGGCTCACTTCCAAAAGTTTCTAGATGACTAAAAATGCAAAAAATGCATGTAAAATCATGTATGAAATACTTACCTCTCAATACCATAATCATACCTATCCCTATCTATTTTTTGACATTTAAATAGGGTGAATGATGAAGGTAGTTTCCTTGTGAAAAATGAGAACTCTTATGCCACATTTCAAGAGTTTCATGACTTGGGGTGATAATTGTGTTTATTGAATTTGCATGATCAATTTCACATTCCATTTTCATACACAATTAACTCATTTTATTATCTTTACAATTATCATTATGACCTTTGGACTTCTTTCCTTTCCTCTCTCTCTCTTAAGTTCTATAAGAACTAGCCATTGTTGGCCTTTGTAAATTATGCTCCACCTAAGTATGGAGAATACCTACTCATTTAAATATCATGGATCAATAAATAATACTAATTTTTACCTCTTTAATGACTATTAATAGTTTTTTCACTTGAATTATTGATCTCGCTTATTTGATGATTATTATTTCCTTATCATTGTTGTCTCATTCTCTCACCTATTTATAGTTGGAAAGCTTCTTATTTTAGGTAATGTGAAGTGTTTTATGATGCTTCAATGTTGAGTGAGTTAGTCTATTCAAATATTTCCATTATATTTCTCTTATCTAGTATTCCTAGCCTAAACATTCATTAAAACCTCATAATGAAATATTGATGTGAGAAGATGTAGATTTGAGAAGTGTATGTTTGGTTAGTCCCTTGTTCTCAAGTGAAACATGAAGATAATTTGTAGTCATCAAATAATTTGGTGTATCACATCCTTTAGGATAGTTTAATTTTATTTTTCTCTCCCTTTTCCCTCACAATCATAGGTGTAGTAGTGATCTACACTGGTACATCAAGGGAGCTAGTCCTATCTAGAAATTCACCTCATTCTTAAGCTACCCATAGCCTAGAGGTGTTTCAATTGTGCCACTTGGATGAGGAGAGCTGAGACATCTCCTTAAAAGGTGAAAATCTAAGTGACAACTATCTAATAAATATACCACTATCTAATAAAGTATAATTAATGATATTAATTATGTAGAGGAAGAATATGATATTATTATTATTATTATTATTATTATTATTAAGAGGATTGGTATAATAGTGATGAATATAGTGAAGTAGAAGAAGAACAATATGATATTGAAATAAATTTTCCTCCTTCTATACACTATATTAATCACACATTGGAAGAAGAGGAAAGTAAAAATTAATTTCATTGAGAAATAAGATACAATATATCCATGCATATATGATTCACATGAATTCTCATTATGTTTTGTCTTACAATGATGCTTCTAGTAATACATAAAATATTGGCATTCCCTTTTCTTAACTAGAATGTGAAACTAGTTTTTCTCTTAAAATGTCAAATGATATTGTTGAAAATGAATATGATATTCCTTTCCCTTCTCTTTAATTGGCAAGTGATGTTATTTTTGAAAAGGAATGTGATGTTTCTCTCTCTTCCATTGAAATTAATGTGATAGAATTATTTATTCTGCTAGAAATACATATAATAATATATCTTTACATGAAATTTATATTGAAACACAATGTAATTCCATTTATACTCTTTCTTTGGAACCAAAATATGAGGATCCCAAGTTATACACTGAGGTTTCCATGGAAATTGATTCAAATTTATGTAATGATATTTTCATTAAACGTGATTCCAAATAATGTAATGATATTTTTGATGAATCTATTGTACCTATGTTTAGGATAGATAGTGAGTTAAGACTAATGAATGAATAATTTTAATCCACTATTATTTTTACTAACCATATCATCTCCATGATGCATTCTATAGGTGACCTCTAGGAGTAATTTATTTCTCTCACTTTACAATATAAATCATGTGATGTTAACATGAATAATAATTCCATCTTAAGATATCCTATAACATGAATCATATTAAATTCTAATTTGTAATGAAATCCAAATTTTTATTTTTTATTTTTTAAAATATTCAATAAAAAAGTGTTTTATCACACTAAATGTACTGAAAGACACAACAAACCTACAATAAAATTTAGACTTGATCTTAACCAAAGACCATAGGAAAGATTGTAAAATATAATTTCCTTAAGATTGGGTTTTCTTAAGTGAGCCTTATAAAAAAATGTTTCATCCCTTGAAGTATATTAAACTTAGGATGTATAAGCATAATTTTGTAAACTTATAAATTTTGACTTGAATACATTTCTACACGTCATTTTTTCCATAAGAACAACTTAACAAGACTCAACCTTAAATGAGTTCTTATCTCTCAAAAAATAATTTTTGAGTTAATTAAGGTAAATAAAATATCCAACTCAAATATGTTAAGTACAACTACAATATTTATTGAAAGGAATAAAACTCAACTTGATATATACATACAACATTAAGATTCATGTACTAATAATTATTACAAGTAATGCTTCATACCATTCTTGTGAATTTAATTTCAATCACATTTCCTTAGATGCCCCAATAAAATGGTTATTCCATACATATCATGTTGTAAGAAAAAAACTTAATACATATATTCGATGTTACCAAGGTGAGTATAATTTACTTTAGTCTTAGGGTCACTACATCAAATCATATCCATCTAAAGTTCCACATCATAGTGATCATAAACATTTTACAACTTGTCAATAAATCACATATAAACCTTTCAATAATGTGTATACCACTTGGATGAATTATATATAGGTAAATTTTATTGATGTTCCTCTAAGAATAATATATATATACAAGGTTCCAATTAAAAATAATCTTACATAACATGTAAAGCTCATTCAAAAAAATAATTTATTTAAATTCCAATTGAATATAAATAACTATAACGCTCCTACATGCATGAGGTAATCCATTAAAACATCTTATGTCTATTTTTTCTTGAGTTCCAAGACAACTTTAACCAAACTCAAGTAAGCTATGTAATCAACCTAAGCTTCATGTAAGCATATTATAATGACTTATAAAATAAATAAATTAGAATTATTTCATATTAATTATACTTAAATTAATTAAAATTCATTAATAATTCTACTTCCCCTTGTAACAACCCCTCCAGGCTAACTATAATTAGGTTAATTTGTTAAAAAAAACACAATAACAAAATTTAACTCAACTCTAATGATCCTTAAATAAATGCATATTTTAAGGTAAACTATGTTATTAACCAATATTTTAAGTGTTTTATTCATTTATATAATGATCATAATGACATATACTAATTTTCTTTCATAAATTCAACATTATAAGGTAAAAAATAATCTAAGTTAATAATTCAATGACTTCTAATTATATAGTACAATAAGTATAGATTTATATAGACAAATATTACTGATATATAATTAACATAAAATATTAAAAGTATACATTATTTCATATTTGAGTATTATACTACAATTATACAATGTTCCATAGAACATTTGAGTCTCAAAGAAATTGTTAATATCCCTAAATAGTCCTGAGTAAAGCCTTTATTGGTTGATTGCTGGAAGGGCAGGGAGAGCATCATCCAAGTGATTTTACACACAAACCATGGATAATTTATCACTTACACAATCTCCCAACAATATATTTACCTCCCTTCATGAATGGATAGATAGTGATAGTGTAAAAATAAATAAAGTCAACTAGAAACCTATGTGATTTAACATAACTATCACATGAAACATATCATAAAGAAATATGTTCTAACATGTTATTTTTAAATACATGAAAACTAAAGCAAATAGGTGAAATGAAAATTTTCAAACAATAAACATTAATTTATATAAAGTTTTAATATAGCTTTTCTAAATCTCTAGATTAGTCAAATTCACACACACAACTCATTTGAACAACCCTAGTATGTGTATTAATGTCACTAAGTATGTGAATTATATTTCATCTACTTACTTAATTTCAATAATATAAGATAAGCATAATAATGATTAAATCCACAAATTTTAAACATATAAATATTTACATAATGAAATCCATAGAATGTACAAATACAAAATCATCATAATCTTTCATATACTTCAGTATGGGCATCTAAACACCATAATCAACTAATAGATATTTAAATAACCCTCTTTGATTAAATAGATAATTTAATTTATTATAAAAATAATATATTAATCATTTAATTCTAAATCAAAATTTAATGATCATATATTACAACCTATCTTTAATTTAGATTTAGATTTTCATAACATGCTAATCGCATACATGCAGAATATTTTATCCCCATGATAGTCATATAAACCCTTAGAATTCCTTTATAAAAATTCCAAAAAAATTACTATTAACAAAATATTAATTACCAATTCATCAAGTAGTGTTTTTATTCTAAGTAAATCTCATTTTTAATTTAAGAGAAATAAAACCCAAATTTTAATCTTAGATAAGATCAATATGAAACATGGTAATATAAATATATATATATATATATATATATATATATATATATCATATCAGATAAATAATTTGATAATGAATAGCCACCCCAATTACATACTTATGTGTTTGTGTGTGTGTTATGTATTTACACACACACACACACACACACACACACATGACTTAAAAAAAATTGTGTGTGTAATACTCATAATTTATTTTAATATTTCATTCAATTTAATATCTTAAAATAACCAAAAATAATTGGTTTGATACAATTTCCCATCACAAATAGAAGTTATAAATATCCATGAAGTATCTAATAGCTATAGGATTGAGTAATAAATAATAGTCAATCCTTTATATATTTGAAACACTCAATAATTTTCAATACATAAGTACATTAATTTCAACCAAATGAAAATAGAGAACACATTTTTAAAAAAATCAAGCTATTATGCCTAATGAATAGTTTATGTTTACAATAATAAAATATAGATCAAAATAACCTAGTCTTCATTGAGTAAGCTAAACAAACACAACTATATATCATATCCAAATCCCCATACATGATGTGAATCAACTTAAGTCAAAATCCTGAACCAATATGAAAATATACACATCCATTTTACTATTAAAGTAATCATTCTTGTACATAATATTTTTATCCATTAGCTATTTAAAATAGGGGTTCATTCATATTTGACCTTGTGGATGGGTCGAATGGATCCCTAGGGTTGTATACATACATACATGCTAAGCAGTTTTCCTATTATTAAGGTTTGGAATTGATGTTGTCATTGATGTCAAACATTCTTGAAAAGGTTGATATCATTATTATTGTCTTTGATTATCTTTGTTATCCCATAGGTGCTCTTATGAATATTGATGTCAAATTTTATTGTGAAGGTTGATGTCTTGCGACTATCATTGTTGTTGTCAATCATGTCTCAGTAGTACTCTAGTGAGTGTTGTGTTATATTAATCTAAAGTGTTGAAGATAAGTTGGCATGATCATGAGTTCATAGGTCTTCATGAGGTCATTGAATATTGTAGCTATGAGAGAGAATATTGATTAGTGTTGCAATGATTCTTAAATTTTAAGATATGATTGGTATATTTTATTATATCTACATGAGTGATGTGAAGGTCAGCATGGAAGGTCCTTGATGTTAAAGTTATCAAGTGCTTAAGCCTAATAGTTTCTTGAGAAGGTATGTACATAGGATGCCTAATCTTGTGCATGAAGAGGCATGGTGTCATAGTGATATGGATGTTTTCAATATTTTAAAGGTTATAAAAGATTGATATAAAGTGTCTTTGAGAACAATACATCTTTTGAATCTTAGTTATGGCATAAAGAGACTTTGTGTGAAGGCATAATCTTGGTTTCATGATGAGATAAAGTTGTATAAGGATTTTTGACATTTTTTGAACATGTGAGATGTTTTTTGAGCATTTGAGTGAAGTATTTAGATCTTAAAAAGAGATTTGAAGGTTAGTTCAAGGCTTAATGAGGTGTGAAAACTCAGGTGTAGAAAGCAAGGTGATGAGAGCATGGCCTAACAAGGCATGAGGTTTATTTTCCAAGGAAATAATGCATAGGTGATATTTTTTAAATGTGTGATAGGTTTTCCCAGGTTTATTCATGAATTTTTAGGTCAAATTTTGAAGGTTAAGGCAAGAAAAAGTGTTTTTAGGTCTATCAAGTACACAAAATGAAGGGTTCTCAACCTGAGAATGATTTTATTATGTTTTTTAGCTCATAAAACCTCTACATGAGAAAAAAATATATTCATGGTATATTGGGAAGGTTCCTATCTAAAAATTCTAGGCATTAGTTTTTGGATTGAAGGGTTGTGCTTTATGAACAATCATTAACAGTGGAAGTGTGTTTAAACACTCTTAGAACCCTAATAGTGACCTGATGTTGAAGATATGATTCAAAAGTTCTTAGGATGGTTTAGAATGATTAATTAAGTGTTTTTATATTTTATTTAACTCTCCTAGGTACCTCCAACTAGTGGTTATAGATAGGAGAGAGAAAATATGATGATACATGCTTATTTCTAAAAAAGTTATTATGACTATTAAAAGTTGTATTAGACAAAGTTTGAAAATTGATCAAGGTTGAAGTTAGAGACACATTTTTCATGTATATTAAGGTTTATGTATAATTTATATCCATCAAGTTTGCTAAACCAATCATCCAAGTTAGCTAGTTGCTAAAAGGCCTAATGGTACAAATAGTGAAAAATATAGGCAACAATGAGAAGATGATTAGGGATATGTTATCATGATAGAGTGATGAAACCAAGTATAGGGATATTTTATTTGGGAATGGTATGTCATATTAATTCTTGATATAAATATCTTAATTCAAGTATAGTGGTGAAATTATGAAGCTAAAATGGCTTGTATGGCTCAGTGAGATTTATGTGTAATAAGCTTAACAAATTTGTCTATAATACCAATAGTTGACACTATAACATATTGATTTTTTAATTTTAAGATGGTTTTTAAATGTCATATAATAATTTTCATGCATTTTAATTATTTTAAATTCCCTTTATAGGTGTTATAATGTCAATGTTTCATGATTGATTTTTGATAGCCTTGGTAGTTTTGAGTTACAGTGATAAAAAGTTACATTTGAGTGTAATTTCATGAAAGAGTGATGAAATGTAGTGCATATAGTTTTTATTAATTAATTTTAATTCATTATAATTATCATTATAAGTTTTTGATGTTATTTTAAGTGAATCAAGTATGTTCACAAAATGGCTTGTTTGTTTAGGATTGGACTGTGGGACTATAAGTCAAAAGATTAGTCTACAAGACCAATATTTGATAATAGACCCTATGATTTTTGTATTTGAGAGTGGTGTGTGTGTGTGTGTGTGTGTGTGTGTGTGTGTGTGTGTGTGTGTTTGTGTGTGTGTGTGTGTGTGTGTGTGTGTGTGTGTGTGTGTGTGTGTGTGTGTGTGTGTTAAATTATATTTTTAAATTTTCAATGTTAATTTTAAGTTTTCTTTTAGGTGTTTAAGATCAAGTTGTTTATGACTAGTTTTTGGAGTTTTCTAGAAATTTTTAGTGGGTTATTTATAGATAAGTGGTTGAGTCCTTTTGCCCTAAGTTGTGAAGTATAAAGCACATGGTGATGTTTTTAAATTCATTTAATTTATTTTAATGTTATTTATTGTCATTTTTGTGATACTAAAGTGTGTAAATAATTTAGTTTTATTTGGTAGACTTTCTATAGGTTCATAAGCCTAATTGTGAACACTGCTACAAGGAGTGTGCATGAAGGATTTGGTGATGAAATTTGTCATAGACATAAGATAATATTATTTGGGGTATATTTTAGTGACATATGAATCGTACTATGGGTGGATTTTTAAATTTTTCCAAGGAGATAAAATGGTAATGTATACTAATGAAGGCCTAATTAATTAGGTTTCCATGAGACCTAAAAGTGAAATGAGGACTAATAGAGTTATGATAGACTAAAATGAAATAAATATTCATTTTAATCATGTTTATGAGATTTCATAAGACGTATTACATTGCATACCTAAGAGGTTAAGGGTTTTTATCTTACTAAGTGATATATGAATAAGGATTGGTATATATACAAGGCAATTTTTAGGCCTATTTTAGGAAGCGTGTGTATGCAAATGAAATAGAATATTGTTAAGAATAAGGAGGTCTTGTATACCATTATAGGATTGTAGATAAACTATTATGAACATTTTATATAGGTTTTTTGTATGAAAATAAATGTCATATGACCTTATGAAGTTAAGAAGAGGGCTAGTTGAGAAAAGAATCCTAGAAGACAGTTTGAGAGGGGTATATCCATTCACCATCATCTAAGATAGTCTTAATATATCCCTTTTCCCTACACCTCTCACACTTGGAAACAAAAAATCTACAAACCTATAATCTGATCCATATAATTTGATCCCATGCCACTGATCGAGAGATAAGAGATGAATAAGGTGATTATCATATGTTGTATGAGAAAAATATGTAATAAAGGGGATAAAAATTTTCATTTGGTTGAGTTGGTGTTAACTCATCTAGGGGGTTTGTACCTCCTTACAAGTTGGAGCTTGTTAAAGCCTAGCTGGGTTAGTGTTTAACTAGTTGTGGTAGGTGCTCCATGTGGAGTTGGTGCCTCACTAAAATTGTGATATTTTGACTTATAAGACTATAGTCTATTTTTATGGATCCATGGGTTTTCTTCTCCTTGAGGTTTTATCATATATATTATGTTTTATCTTGTGTAATCTTGTTTCATGCTTATATGGTTAATTGCTTATGCATTTCTTGATCTATATGTTTATGTGATCATTCATGTATGCTGAGGAGGAATTGAAAGAAATTTTTTAAGTGATTGATCCCCCCCTAAATCATTATGTTTACATCAATACAAACATACATATATATTAATAACACCAAACCCTATTACTGTTAATGAATACACAGATGTTATTATGCATAGATATTTAATAAGGTATAGTAGAAATTTAATCCACATAAAAATTTCAAATAAATAATCCTCCAACTGAATAATATCAAAGGATTCAAGAACAACAAGAAGCATCAACCTTCTCTTCTACATCTAAAATGGAATAAAGTGAAATATATCTAATTTAAACCTTCTAACATTTAAAAACAACTACAAACTATTATAAGTCTAAAACTTTTGTTGTATTTTTGATATTGATAAGCATAACCTATCAAACACCAAACCCTTAAAATTTTGAAAACCCTAGTCCATTTTTTAGGTTCACTTTTAAACATTATTAAAAATAATAGAATACACATATAGTTGGTATCAAATTGAGGGTTTTATAAATTCTCAACCCTCATGATGGGTCATGCCCATCCTTAGGGTCAACTATGTATAACGTCATATGTATATGTTTTAAAAATATCAACACAACTCCAAAAAATCTAATATAATCAACCAATGGTAGAAAAATTGCATTAACAAAATGTATCTACAATAAAAAACCAAAAAATATTTTTTAATAGACCCTACCTCTAATGCTTTTCCAATGGAATAAGATTAAATTTCATTTCTATCCTCCATTCCTCTCACCACTATCCTATGATCTCCACTATTTTACACCATCTCATGCTACATAACCCTCAAATTTCATTTATCTCCATAAATCTCTAATTTGCATGCTAAAATTTTGGCATGATCATTTTCTCAAAATTCTCAACAATTGAGTAAAATAGAAGTAAAACCATAATGACCAAGCCATGAAACAAATCAAAGTCAATTGGATTCCCATAATGACTTGAAGAGTATAGAACTAGGCACTAAAATAAATCTTATATTCCTAAATATTTCAAATGAAATAATATCATTAAAATTTGCATGATGGTCTTTGACCAAACTAAACATGACAAATAAGTTTACCATGAAAACGGTATAGCTGGAATAATTTTCACTATATTCTAATAATCATGCCTTTAATAAAACTTTTTAAAATTATAAGATAAGTCTTCAACCACTAAAACATGAAATATACCTAATTTTATTATTTAAAACCTTCACTAACTCAAACTTGGTCTAAGTAAAAACCATTAACTAACAAAATAATCAAGCCATTTTTATTCATAAACTATGATTTCCATTTATCCAAACATAAATTAAAGTTAATCCAAAAACCCCATGTGTATGCTATCTATTTATAAATAACATCTTAATTACTTTGCATATCATGTTATTATGATGTTCAAACTAGATATTACCAATTTTAAGTGAAAACATTATCAAGATAGTGGAATTAGACTTCGTATCATAGAAAGATATACAAGGACATCAAAGTACATGTTATGATGATTATATACATGAACTGAATCTAAACAAAATGTTATATTTTTAAAGCACATTCAAATTTTCCATCAAGATTTTTATATATATGCAAACATGATAATCAAACACAACCAACTAAAGAAAACACATTAAATTTAATGCATATTGTGAACAATAATATCTAACAACTAACACATAACCAATATAATGTATTATACATGGTGTGTGTAGGGTTCCCATCTTATTATTTCATTCCACACCATCCTCTCTTATGATACCCTCCCTCAATCATAGTCAGGAGGGTGGACTCCATCCTACATCCACCTTAGTACAATCAATAGTAGTTAGATCAAGTCATTACATAATCATAATAAATTATTGTAAAAGATTAAATTTCATAATCATGATCATAATATATCATAAAAAAATACAAATAGCTAACCACTAGTTAACTATCAAGATCACAAGTAATAAACACTATCCCTAATCAACACACTATTAATCTAGTTACTTAGAACATCAAGTAAACCAATAACTAATCATATAATCTAGTAATAAATAGATCAATAAGTCTAGAGGAAAATTGGGATTGAATATACTTTCCCCTTAAATTTTTTCATCATTCTAATGACACTTATTTCAATAAAAGTTATAAAATAAAATAGTGTTTAACAAAAAATAAATAAAATATTAAGATAACAAATGAGAAAATAGCTTATGAAACTCTTCATAATCTTCTCAAGTAGCACTATCTTCAGAATATTGGTCCCACTGGACCTTGCACTATGACACTTCTCTATTATGCAAACTAATTTTCTGAGTGTCAATTATTTTGATTGGTTTTATTGTGACACCCCAATATCCAAAACTTGTAAATCATTCCAATATAATATATGAGAAGGATCAAAAACATACTTTTTAAAATAGGACACATGGAAAATATTATGCATGAGTGTTAAATCCAATGGTAAAGTAAGCTTGTATGCCACAAGATTGACAACTTCCAAGACCTCAAAGGGTCCCACATATCTAGGATGTAGTTTGGCTGATTTTCTAAATTTAAGCATGTTTTATTATAGTTTTACCTATAGAAATACATTGTCTCCCATAGAAAAATGCCTTATTGTTCTTTTCAAATTGGTGTAGCTCATTTATCTGTCGTTAGATTCAACCAACATTTTCCCTATTAACTTAATCTGATCTTCCATTTCAAGAATCATATATGAACCAAAGACTACCCTATCTTCTAACCTATCCCAACTAATTAGTGTTTTACACCTTCTTCCATACAATGCCTCAAATGGAGCCATTTTTAGCACTGATTGGTATGAGTTTTTATAGGCAAACTTAACCAATAGAAGATATTCTTACCACCTATATTTCTGATCCATTTAGTACATCCTTATAAGATCTTCTAAAACCTAATTCACCCTCTCTATTTGTACATATATTTCTAGATGGTACATTGTACTAAAGTTCAAATTAATACCCAAAGCTGAATTAAGAGTTAGATATAATCTAAAAATTATTTTTGGGTTCCTATAAAAAAAAACCACCAAAATCATGTCATGTTAGTTCTAAGAAATCAATAACCCTTGGACAAAGTCCATGATAATGAACTACCACTTTCATTCTAGTAGGATATGAAGGTATAAAAACCTAGTAAGATGCACATGCTCAGCCTTAACTCACTAACATTATGAACATCATGAAATAAAATCTACTACATATTTCTTAATTCTTTTCTACAAATGTAATGGCCTCAAGTTTGTTAAGAGCTTAATCACATTTGAATGGACTAATTAAAGAGCATTGTATAGTTCCTTGAGTACTAAAATCCTCAAATTCTCCTTGTCTAGTACACAAATCCTTCCCTTATACCTCAACAAACCATCATATTTGAACTTTAATCCTTTATACTTATGATCCTAAGCATTTGGAGCCAATGTCAACTTTACCTATTCATAAAATTCATCTCCTAGAGAGAATATCATCATTTTATCTTGAAAGGTACTCTCGATAGTAACCAGAATTGCTATATACCTTTGATGACTAAGGGCATTTACAACCCTATTTTCCTTGTCTTTAATCTATTTAATGTCAAAATAATAATCTAAAAAATAACTCTAACCATCACCTCTAATATAAATTTAGGGTAGGTTGGGTGAAGATATACTTAAGTTTCAATTTATTAGTCTTGAACTCAAATGATTTTCCCAATTGATAATGCCTCCAAACTTGTAAGGTATGAACTTTTACAGTTAATTTTAGATCATGTGGGGCATAGTTTGACTTATACAACTTCAAATTTTTAGACTCATAAGCTATAAAAGAACCTTCTTACATGATAAATCCTCTAATACCATCTCTTAAAGCATCATTTATTATCAATAATTATCCATTTGGATCAATAACTCTCAATATTGGTGTTAAGGTAAGTCTTCTTTTTAGCTCTTGAAAATCTTCCTCACACTTCAATGACCACATGAATTTTTTATTTTTCCATTGAAGAGAGGTATTAGGATTTGCTATCTTAGAAAATTTTGGAACAAAATTCTTGTATTATCCATCTAAACCCATAAAAATCCTAAAATCATAGATGTTTTTAGGTGACAGCCACTCCATAATGGCTTTAATCTTTGAATGATATATGGATATTATTTATGTAGATATAATGTCCCCTATGTATTATACCTTATTTTTAAATAAGGCACACTTTGATATATTTCCAAAAAGTTTGTTTTTATAAAAAATTTAGAACCAACTTCAAATGCTTGAGATTTTCCTCCTTAGAATGAGAATAAATGAGTATATCATCTAAAAATACCAACATAAAATGATCTAGATAATCTATTAATACACTATTCATGAGATTCATAAATGTTGTTGGCATTTTTTTTATCCTAAAAGGAATAAATGTGAACTCATAATGCTTATATTTAGTTCTAAAAGTATTTCTTGGAATGTCTTCCTCTCTAATCCTTAACTGATGATATCCTTATTGAAAATCAATCTTCAATAAGACTAATGTTCTACGTATTTGATCAAAAATATCATTAATATAAGGTAAAGGATACCTATTTTTTATCATTTCCTTATTAAACATCTTGTAATCAATACATAGGAAAAGGGTTCCATCCTTATTCTTAATGAACACAACTAGTGTACCCTATGGTGACTCACTTGGTTGAATAAACCCTTTAGACAATAACTCTTGAAGTTGAGCTTTGAACTCCACTAGTAAAATTTTCATCATTATGTAGGGGGGTTTATACTATGGTTTAGACCTTATAATGATGTCAATTGAGAAATTAAATTCTCTTTTATGGGGTAAACCTATAAATTCTTTAATAAAACATCTTGAAATTCTTAGAGAGAAGGATAATATTCAATAGAAGGCTCCTTTGATTCTTCCATCTCACTTATCTTTACAATAAATGCTTGACACTCTTTCCACTAATATTTTTTCAATTGAATTACTAAAATATATCTAAGTTTAATCTCCCTCTTTTCTCCCTAAATTTGGGTTTGATTACCCAAATCATCCAGACATTCAACCCTTTTAAGTAAATAATCTACCTTAGCTTTATATTGAGCTAACTAGATTACTCCTAAGATTACATCATAAGAACCTAATGAAACTATAAATAGATCCACTACTATAGTTAATTTAGGTAGTTTGATCTAAGGTTCAACCAAATATTTATCATCCTTGACCTTATATTCATTCTTATATTGAATCAACCATACATTTTCCATAACTCCAACTTTTATAAACAACTTGTTAAGCATATTAGGATCAATAAAACATTTAGTAGCTACTGTGTTGATCAAAATTTAAATTTTTTAACCAAATAAAATACCTAATAACTCAATAAAAGCCTAAAACTCAACTTGATGATTGTCAATATCTACTTGAATTCTCTATTGAAAAGAACCCTGTTATATAACATAACCTTTATTCTTACCATCTGATTTTACTCGAGTGTATTTCCTAACATAATGATCACCTCTATAGATAAATCATATACCAAGTGGTCCTTTCTTAACAAATTGTTTATTTCCTTTGAAACCTTCCTTGAAACCATTTCCCAAATTCCTATTTCATGAATCACTAGTAAACTTTAGAATTTTAATTCTTAAATTGGTTTTTAGAGTTTCCACTCCTTTTCTAATTCTTCTTTTTCAAAGTAATTTTAGAACCTCCAAAAAATTTATTGAATTTATCTTTGACTTAAGCAAGTTATGTTAGTTTTTTCTCCTAATTTAATATCTTTTCAAAGATAATCTATAGTAGATGGCCCATGCACATCCACTTCAAATCTAATTTAGGGTTTGAATTCTATAATGAATTTCCTTATGTGAAACCTCTTGTCTACATGATACTAAGGAATGTACTTTAGGATCTTATTAAATCTCTCCTAGTATTCATTCACTAAAAAGTCTCCCTATTTTAGATTTAAAAACTATGTCAGATTCTGATCAAAATAAAGTTAGGGCAATCATCATGATCTAAATAAGGTCATGATGCTCCCACATGGTGGTGGTAAAGTCAAAGTTCATCTCTAATTTCTTGTTTACCCACCATATAGTTGCTTCACTATCCAAATAATAAGCTTCCCAAACTAATTTTGTAACCTCATAGTAATTCTAAATCTCAAAATACTTTTCCATCCCAATTAGTGATGTTTCAACTCCTTATCCCAAAATAGTTCCATTAAACTTGGGTGGTTAACTTTATTAATTATAATACAAGCTCAATAGCTACACATGCTCTCACATATTGAGGTACCTCCTCTTATCTAAGTTATTGATAAACTTTTTTCTTAGCAAGATGTTCTTTAAGTTTATTCTGATTGTTCTTCTCAACATAGCCATGAATTTCCTATTCAAAGATAGTTATTCAGTCCCTAGTCTCATTTATGGCTATGATAATTTGATCAAGATTTATAGATTATTCCATGACAAAATGATTTAGGTCAAATAGAGGGTTAACATTATTAGAATTTGATATACCCTCATTAGTTGGCCTTTGACATGACATTATTCTTTCTAAATATATAAGAATAATAATATGTTAGTGGACTCATTAAGTCTAAGAGTTAGAGCCTCAGCTCTGATACCACAATGTTATAACCCCTAAGGGTTAACTAGAATTAGGTTAATTTTTTTTAAAACATAATAATAGAATTTAACTCAAATTTAATGATCCTTAACCAAATGCATCATTTAATGTAAACTATGTTATTAACTAATATATTAAATGTTTGATTCATTTAGATAATGATCATAAAAACATATGTTGATTTGCTTTCATAAATTCAAAATTATAAGGTACAAAATAATCTGAGTTAATAATATAGCCACTACTAATTAAATAGTACAACAAGTATAGATATATATAGCCAATTATTGTTGATATATAATTAACATCAAATAGTATAAGTATGTAATATTTCATATCTAATTATTAGATTATAATTATACAATGTTCCATAGAATATACAAGTCTCAAATAACATGTTAATATCTATAAATAGTCTTGAATAAAGCCTCTATCAGTTGAATACTAGAAGGGAAGGAAGAGTATAAACTCAGTGTTTTCACACCAATCATGAACCATTGATCTCTTGCATAATCTCTCAACGAGGGAATGGCCCTCTTTTAACATATGGTAAGATAATGATAGTGTAAAAATTGATAAATTCAACTAGAAACATGTATGCTATAAGATAACTATCACATGCAACATATCATAAAAAAAGTACATTCTAACATGATATCTTGTAATACATATAAACTAAGTCAAACAGGTGAAATAATAATGTTCAAACCATAAATATTACTTTAAACAAATCTTTAATATAGTTTTTCTAGATCTAAAGATCAATCAAATTCACACACACAACTCATTTGAACAATCCCAATATATTTATTAATGGCATTAAGCAAGTACATGAATTCTGTTACACCTACTTATTTAATGTTAATAATATCTGATAAGCATGATAATGCTTAAATCCATAGATTTCAAACATATAAATATTTACATAATGAAATCCATAGAATGTATGAATATAAAAACATCATGATCTTTCTTATACTTCATTACGAGCATCTAAATACCATAATCAACAAATAAATATTTAAATAACCCTCTTTAACTAAATAGTTGATTTAATTTATAATAAAAACAAAAATAGTAATCATTTAATTCTCAATCAAAATTTAATGATTATTTATTTACAAACCAAATTTATTTTAGATTTAGATTTTCATAACATGTTAATCTCATACATGTAGAATCTTTTGTCCCCATGATAGTCATATAAACCCTCAAAATTACTTTAAGAAAATCCCAACAAAATTTCTATTAATTAATCAAATATTAATTACCAACTCATCAAATAGTGTTTTGATTCCAAGTAAGTCTCAATTTTAATTTAAGATAAATAAAACATCCCAGATAAGATCAATACATAACATGGTAACACACACACGCACACACACACACAATAGAATTTGTATGGTATATATAGGTATGCAGTAGAATCTTTTATGTAATTAGGGTGGTTATTCATTATCAGATGCTTTATCTAGTATTTTGTGTGTGTGTGTGTGTGTGTGTGTGTGTGTGTGTGTGTGTGTGTGTGTGTGTGGGAGTGGGAGTGGGTGTGGGTGTGTGAATATAAACTAGAATTTTTAAGGTATATATGTATGTATATATGTGTGTGTGTGTGTTTATATATAATACTCACAATTTATTTTAATATTACATTCAAATTAATA
Organism: Torreya grandis; assembly: GCA_037957365.1. Lineage (NCBI taxonomy): Eukaryota > Viridiplantae > Streptophyta > Pinopsida > Cupressales > Taxaceae > Torreya > Torreya grandis. The sequence continues at coordinate 1,853,981 of JARHVA010002366.1, forward strand.
TCTTAAAACAACTAAAAATAATCGGTTTGATATAATTTCCTAGCACAAATGCAAATTCCAAATATCCATAAATTGTCAAATAGATACAAGCTTGACTAATAAATACTAGTCAATCCTCTATCTATTTGAAACACTCAATAATTATAAATACATAAGTACACTCATTTCAACCAAATGAAAACAAAGAACACATTTTTAAAAAAATCAAACCATTATACCTAGTGCATATTTCAAGTTTACAATAATAAAATTTGGATCAATATAACCCAGTCTTATATGTATGTATATATGTGTGTGTGTGTATAAAATACTCAAAAATTATTTTAGTATTCCATTCGAATTAATATCTTAAAACAACTAAAAATGATTGGTTTGATATAATTTCCTACCACAAATGCAAATTCCAAATATCCATAAACTATCAAATAGATACAAGCTTGACTAATAAATACTAGTCAATCCTCTATCTATTTTAAACACTCAATAATTATAAATACATAAGTACATTAATTTCAACCAAATGAAAATAAAGAAAAAAGTTAAAAAAAAAATCAAACCATTATACCTAGTACATATTTCAAGTTTACAATAATATAGTTTAGATCAATATAACCCAGTCTTCATTGGGTAAGTTAAAAAAACACAACTATATGTCCTATCCAAATCCCCATACATATTGTGAATCAACTTAATTCAAAACATTAAACCAATATGAAAATATACATAGCCATTTTAATATTAAAGTAATAATTCCCATACAAAATATTCTCATCCATTAGCTAGCTAAAATAGGGGTTCATTCATATTTGAACTTGTTGATAATCGAATCCATTCCCAAGATCATATATGAATGACCCATATATATATTTATTTCAAAATGAATACATAGATAATATTATGCATAAACATCCAATAGGTTATAATATAAATTTAATCCACATAAAAATTTCAAATAAACAATCCTCCAACTGAATACTAGCAAAGGATTAAGAACAACAAGAAACATTGACCTTATCTTCTAAAAATAAAAATAAATATAGTGAAATATATCTAATTCAAACCTTGTGACATTTTAAAACAACTAAAATCTATTATAAGTTCAAAACCTATGTCGTATTCCTCATATTGAGAAGCATAACCTATCAAACACCAAATCCTTAAAATTTTGAAAACCCTAGATCATTTTTTAGGTTTCCTTTTCAACATTATTAAACATAAAAAAATGCACACACATTTTTTATTGAATGGAGGGTTTTATATGTTCTCAGCCCTATCGATGATTCATACTCATCCTTAAGGTCGACCATGTATAACCCCATATATATATATATATATATATATATATATATATATATATATATATGTATATATATATATATATATATATATATATGTATATATATATATATATATATGTATATATATATATATATATGTATATGTATATATATATATATATATGTATATATATATATATATATATGTATATATATATATATATGTATATATATATATATACATATATATATATATATATACATATATACATATACATATATACATATATATATATATATATATATATATAATGTGTGTATATGTGTGTGTGTTTTAAAAATATCAACATAACTCCCAAAATCTAATATAATCAACCAATGGTAGATAAATTTCATTCACATAATGTATTTACAATGAAAAACTAGAAAATATTTTTTAATAGACCCTACCTCCAACACTTTTCCAATGGAATAAGATCAAATTTATTTTCCCTCCTCCATTTCTCTCACCACCATCCTCCATTCTCCACTATTTTCCACCACCCTATGAGACATAACCTTCATCTTTCATTTATCTCCATAAATTTCCAACTTGTATACCAAAATTCTAGCATGATCATTTGCTCAAAATTCTCAATAGTCAAGTTAACCAAAAGTAAAACCATAATGAGAAAGCCATGAAACAATCAAATTCAATGTGATTCCCATAATTAATCAATGATTCTAGAACAATCCACTCAAATAAATTTTATATTCTTGAATATTCCAATTGAAATAATTTCATTAAAATTTGCATGATGATATTCAAACAAATTGAACATGTCAAACAAATTTACCATGTAAATGGTATAGATTAAAATAATTTTCACTATATTCTAATAATTATGCCTTTAACCAAATTTTAAACAAAATTCTAAGATAAGTATTTAACCAATAAAACATATAATATGCCTAAATTTAATATTCAAAACATTCACTAACTTAAACTTGGTCTAAGTAAAAACCATCAACCAACAAAACAATCAAGACCTTTTTATTTATAAAGTATGATTTATATTTATCCAATCATGAATCACGTTTATATATAAAACCCCATATTTATGTTATCTATTGGCAACCAACATCTTAATTAATTTGCATATCATGTTATTATGATGTTCAAACTATATATTACCAATAATAAGTGCAAACATTATCATGATAGTAAAATTAGACTTCATTTCACAACAATATGATATAAGGACATTGAAGTACATGTTATGATGATTATATACATGGAGTGAAACCAAAAATAATGTTAAATTATGCAAGCACATTCAGATGTTTGAGCAAGAGTTTCAGCTATATGCAAACATAATAGTCAAACATAACTAACTAAAGAAAACACATTTGTAATTTAATGCATGTTATGAGAAATAAAATATAATACATAGAACATAACCAACATACATCTATTATACATGGTGTGTTCAGGGTTCCAATCTTATTCTCTCATCCCCCACTTGTCTCTATCTGCATCATCCTCTCTGATGTTACCCTTCCTCAATCATAATCATGAGGGTGGACTCCATCTTTAATCCACCTAAGTAAAATTAATACTAGTTAGACCAAATCATGATATAATAATAATAAAATGTTGTAAAAATATTAAGTTTCATAATCATGATTAAAATGTATCATAAGAAAATACAAATAACTAGCCACCATTTTTCTATCAAGATCGCAATTAATAAACATTGTCTATAATCAACATACTAATAATCCAATTACTTAACACATCAATTAAACCAATCACTAACCACAAAATCTAGTAATAAATAGATAAATAAGTTGAGAAAAATTAGGATAGAACATCCATTATTGGTGACAATCAAATAAAAAGATACTTTGGCAATAGGAAATCAATCAATAACCATGTTTAATAATCCAATCAATTAAAAAATGTTATTTTGACTACATTCTTCCATAAGTAAGTTACCAAAAGTCTTTTCCACTTTGATTAAATTATTTTAATTCCAATAGTGAGATATTATTAACACCACAATGAATAATAATGTAATCCAATTAAACATTCAAAAATAAATGTCCTGGTAATCTAAATTTACTCTCAACTTCTTAAACATTTTAAGCACAATCACCTTCCAATACAAGTTTCCATATAAAATTAAACCATACAGGACTACCCACAAAAATATAGACTACTAATTTATTACAAATTAAGTTAAAGTAATATGAGCCTTTATAAAATCCAATAATTTGACCTCATGCCTTAATAACATAAAAAATCTGATTGATTATTTTATAATTGACGAATTCTCAACAAATACCATCCTTGAAATAGTTCACAAAGGATACATCAAATATAACTTATTCAAGTTTAATCAACCCAGTCATAGAAATAATACTTCAAATTTAAAACTCATTGCAAATATAACTAAGAACCAACATAAAATAATCAAATGGTTTCAAAATATAATACATTGGTTTATATCCTTTTTGGGACTCCTTTAAGACTCAGATAGATCTTCAAGACCATACTAAATTCTAAATATAGTTTATAAACCATTTAAAACTTCAATGACAATTGAGACTAAAGAACATGCTTTTAAAACAATCAATCACATTACTAAAACCATTTCAAATGAAATCACTCAGTTCAGTCATCATATTTGGTACTTTGATTAATAATTCAATGCTTATTGAATCATCTTATCATTTCACCTTATATAATTACTTGACAATGAAAATAACAAGTATTTGATCCTTTCATCAAGCAAAAAAATGAATAACCTAGATTTGAATAAAAATAAAACACTATAAAATAGTAATCATTATGTCTTTCAACTTGTAATGTCAATGACTATGAGTAATACTCATCTAATAGTCTTAGAAAAAGACTAAATCCATTACTAAATTAGAGAAAAACATTCCCCACTCATAACTAATTCATAATATAATTCCATATTTTAAAACACTCCAGGATATTATTTATCATAGTCAACAAATGAATACCAAAATGAATAAGGGAAATGGCTCAAGATAGAACAAGAATCAAGCCAATAATAATTACATTTTCTTTTCAGAATGATTGCCAACCAACAAATGAATCAAATTGAAACATCAACATATAAGGATAATTCAAGCTCACATCATTCAATATCCAAACATAATAATCATATGTAGATTATATAATCATTTCTCATGACTAATTACGCATCTATGTATAGATTCAAAGTTGATAAATCAAACTCATTAAAACCAAAGTTAATAATATAATTTTTATAAGAGGTATAAAACTAAACAAGATACAATATACAAAATCCATTCAATTAACACTTACTTCCATAATCCTTCACAAAAATTTAAGCTTACATGGTAAAGCAAAGAACCAAGGAAACAACCCACATAATACCACCATTTCAATTTTATAAATTTTATATAACTATATTAAATCTTAAAATTAACTAAATACATGCACATCTAATAATTAATCATAAGCTCAACTTCAAAGGTTCATTCCACCATTATTCCAAGCCTAATAAGCTTCATAAATACATGTTTGAGTGAACAAACAACTCACAGAGAATTCCAAGTCCCACTCAACCAATCTAATGAGCCCTTCATTGGTAGATCTATCCACTCCAACCATCATCTTGATGGTGGAGCTTGGATCACAAGGTAGCGGTCAAAATTTTTGAGTTAACAAACCACACAAAAACATAACAAGAAAACCAACACAAACACAAACTTACAATCACATCCTAAGGGTTAATGCTAGAATGTCCATTTTTACAACAAGCCAAACAACATTCCTTCCATGCACACTTTGTTTTTGCATAACAATCAATGGTTTAAATAAAAACTAACAACCCATAAAAACTAAAATTTTAATAACATTCTCGACACAACCTAGTGCCAAAAAATAAAGTGCAATGCCAAAAATGAGCACCAACAAGATAATGCAAAAAAAACATTCAATTCATTACTCAATCACATTTCTTACTTTATTTATTTATCAAATAAACAACATTAAATACCACACTTAATTTCTTAAGGAAACATAATTTGTTTTACCTTAGTTTTACACAATAGAGAGTACCTTACTTTTTCCTTGCACACTCCATTATATATACATCTAGGTCTCATCCTCTCTATTGTGCAAAAATGATATTTTAAGACCTCATCTAATTATACAACTTCATTGTAATAGTTTGGGTCATGGTGTAATATAATATTAAAAATAACTCCATGTTTACCCATTTCCCTCATTTATTTCAATAAAATTATAGTCCCTTCACAAACAACTTCCACCTTAATAGTCCCCAAAAAACCATCAAAGCTCCAAAACTAACAATAGTGGACAAGATTCCACAAGCTTTGTGATAGAAGTTAGGGTTTTTTATCAGTTTGCTAAGCTGACATTCTCCTATAAGAATTAAATACCAACTAGAAGATACCATAAACATTAACATCATCAAGACAATCAAACCCTAATTCAACCTAAAATCATTATCATGCATCACAATTTCTAAGGTCCAAATCCTTTGATTAAAAATCTAATAATAATACAATACCAAATGATATATGAATTATTATTTATGATGGAATAAGTTCTAAGTGACCATGCAAATCATAATAATCACTTCCAGCACATAATGACCCTAAAATGACTTCACAAGTCAATAACAAAACCCTTGAAACAAAAACTCCAAGACCCTTTTTCAAGGTGATCAAAGATAAAAATGACATCAAAAATAATAATTCAAAATGAAAAGGTGATGATAATATTACTTGTCAAAGATGGGATTGATTCCAAACAAGATTGTGTACCACATGAAGCAATACTAATGTAAGGATAAGTCTAAATGATATTGACCCTACATTATGAAGCTAGATAAACCAAATCCCAACAATAATGAAAACCATATTATGATTAATAGGGATGATGATATAAATATAATTATCAAATCAAATGTAAAATAGATCAAGACACATGCACTCAACATTTGGATCAAGACTAAATACGTAAAAGTAGTCAAAAGATAATAGTCAATAGACCAACTATGGTTATCTTTATAAACTCATGTCTTAGTAATCATTATCAAAATATATGACTTATCACTATTATAACATTTCCAAGTAGAATCCATTAATCAATCCTAGATCATGGTAAATCTTATAGTCATAAAATAAGACTAATGATCAAAATTGAATAATAAATTATAGTCATTTGCAAAATAATGATAGATTAAAATTTTAATCAAAATATCTAATCAAGTCCATGATATGATATACATCAAAACAACATAAAAAATTTATGCAAATGTCCATGACAGCAATAAACTATAGTTTTTTAAATTGATTTAGACTGGGTCATGACATTCTCTCCCACTTAAAAAGGATTCATCCTAGTGACTAATCAAATAGTTATGGATAATGCTACCTAAAAATACCTTTATCTTATCATGTATAATTATTTTTACTAAGTGGATCCCACTATACTAACACCTATGAAAATTATTTATTTCATATCCTAATGCTATGATGGTATAAGATCCTTATTGATCCTAATTTCATCTTCTCCTCTTTTGTATCCAAATATTTTTCCAATCCAAAATATGAGTAGGATCAGATATGTATTTTCTTAATAAATAAAATTGGAATACGTATGAATTCTAGATAGAGGAGGAAGGGACAATCAATAGGAAATAGTACTAATCTTTTCCATGAATCCTCCAAAACATGGAGCTAATTTAGAAGACTTCCCAAACTTAATGGAACTTATATAAGGTCTAAGTCTCAAAAAGACCTTATCACACAAATTCAATTCACATGGTGTTTTTTATGATCTATGTAACTCTTTTTCCAATCAAAATTACTTATTATATTTTGTAAAATAAGATCCATCTACTTATCATATTCCTAAAGTACATTAACTCTAGAAATAGTCCTATTCTCTAAGTTTCCTATCCAAATGGTGTTATGGAATTATGCCCATACAAAGCTTTAAAGGAATCCATTTTAATTAAAAAATGATAAGTTTTATTATAATTAAATTAAACTAAATGGAGAAAATCTTCTCACTAATTTTTTTAGTCTAACCACTTCATTCAACCTTTCAATTTAACCATCTATTCAGATGGTGTGTAGAACTAAAATTCAAGCATGTTCTAAATGTTGCAATCGAAGTTTTCCATAACATTGATGTGAAAATATTCTATGTTTAAAATAATTAATTCTAGCATGGCATGCATCTAAACAAGTTATTTTATAAATACTTTTGTAAACATAGAAGCATCATCAGTTAAATATCTAGTAATGAAATTACCAACCTTTGTCAATTTATCAATTACTACCAAAATAGTGTCATGTTTGCTACAAGATTTATGAAGCCTAGAAATAAAATGAAGAGAGATTACATCCCGCTTATATTTTGGTATTTCATGAGGATACAACATAACTCTAGGGTGACAATTCTCATCTTTAACCTATTGGCATTCCAAGCATTTAGCAACAAATTCAGCCATGTCATGTTTCATTCCAAGCCAAAAATAATATATTTTTACTCATGCGTCATATTTATGACACTAAAATGAGCATGGTGAGGTGTTTTATACACTTAATTTAAAAATTGACTTATCAATACCCTAGATTAAAGTATAAAAATTATATTTTTGTGCCTTATAAGGTATCATTTTTAATGGGAAAATTAACAAATGACTTTAAAATAGGGTTGTTATCCAATCCTACTCTTACCTCTTGCTAGTATACATCGAAAGTTGTTACTTTAACACATAATTTTTAAAATCAAACTTGATTACAAATATGTCAAAAAGGTACCTATGCCAGTTACATGCATCAACAACATAATTTTCCTTATCCTTGACATATGAAATATTTATGTCAAAATTACTTATAAATTCTATCCATTTACACTAGTGTGTATTCAAGTCATCCTAGGAAAATAAGTGTTCTAGATTGTGGTGATCAAATTTCACCTTTAAATGTTTTCCTAAAAAGAAATTTTTCCATTATTTAAAATAATAAACTATTGTAGCAAGATTTATATCATATGTAAGATATTCCTTTTCATGTTCCTTAAGCTTTCATGACTCATAATCCACCACTTTGCCATTTTGGGTCAAAATGCAAACCATCCTTGGAAACATCTAACCAAACCTTAAAATTGTCATTTTTGTTAGGAATGACAATTATAGGTGTTGTAGTTAATAACTCATTATTATTTTATTATTCCTCTTCATAATGGGGTGTCCAAAAAAAATCGCACCCTTACACTATAAGGAAGTGATCAGTTTGGATATGCTAGAAACAAATCCATAAACCTACAATAATAACTAGCCAATCCCATAAAAATATGTACTCCATGCATGTTAGTAGGACCAAGCCACTCTCACAATTCCTTTATCTTTATTAGTTCTATATCAATACCATCCTTAGAGATGATATAACATAATTAATGCATTTTAAACTCAAATATATCACATTTATATAGATTTTAATACAGTTTATGTTGTCTTAGTCTTTGTAAGACTAGCCTCAAGTGTTGCACATGTTTAGCTACATTTTTAGAATAAATAAAAATGTCTTATAAGAAAATAAGCTCAAATTCATCCAATAAATCCCTAAAAATGATGTTCATTAAATTCATAAATGTAGCTAGTGCATTTGTTAAGATAAATGACATAACTATAATCTAGTTTAGAAATTGATCTTATGCACATATTCCTCCTTGATTCTTAGTTGATGATATCCTAAAATCAAATCAATATTAGATCTCAAATAAATATTAGAGAAGGCAATTGCTCCTTTCATTTGATCAAATAGATTATCTATCCTTAGTAAAGGATAACAAGTGTTGATCATCACTTTATTGAGCATCTGATATTCCACATAAAATGTTAAGGTTTTGTCCTTATTCTTTATGTAGATAGCCATAACACCCCAAAGATATCCACTTGGTCTAATACTTATATTTTGTAAAATTTCTTGCAGTTGAAATTTTAATTTCTATAAATTAACCACATCTATCCTATAATGAGCCTTGGAAGGTGTATACCCCAACATAATATGGATAGAGAAATAAAATTCTCATTTAGGAGGAATTTTAAGTATATTTTGAGGAAATACATCCATAAATTCCTTAAGGATAAGAAACAAAAACTTTGTAGGTTGGCTCCTTATCCTTAAACAATTCATTCATTTAGACTGCATACAGTTAGTAGCCCTTATGCACATCATTTTTTAGTTAAATATCTGAAATTATATTGTGTGATTTAGGATTTTGAATGCCTTTAAATACCATGATTCTACCAAAAATATATGTGTATTTCACCCTTTTTCCAAATCACTCTAGTGTTGGTTGATGCGGATGAAACCAATCCATACCCAAAACTAGATCATAGTACCCAAGGGAGATAAAAATAGATTCAGTTTAGTCTTAAAAACAATTAAATCTAGATCAAATTGTTATAAACATTCACATATTGGTACCCTTTTAAATATACTAAGCTTGACCTCCTAGCCTTCTCTTACTAACATTGGTTTTAATTTACACTTATTATAAAAGGTGAAATAAAGCTATTAATAGCATTAGAATCAATCAGAATAGACACATAAAGACCTAATATATTACCTTTGTTTTTTATTAGAGTATCTTAGAAATAAAAATTATAATTATTAACTATTGCATACACCCTATGGTTGGAAAATTTTCCAAGTTTCAACATGGGATAGTCCTTTTGGTAGTGGTTTTCACCACATTCCCAACACTATATAGTTTTGGGGGGTGAAATAAGAATAGTTTTGGATCTTCTGTCTAGTCCACATTGATTGTATTGGGCATGATTTTTATTATTTATCCCTAATTTTGGTGATTTATAGACTTTAAAATTCTTATTTTTCCCTTGGAACTTACCAAATTCACTAATAATCCTTGTGAACCTTTGGTTCTGATCTAATTTCTTATAACAAATAAGAGAGGGAAAGAGGTTTTTATCTTTATTTTGTGGATTTTCCTTCCCTTCTACCCTATGGGTAGACTCAATGGTAACCACCAAGGTTTTTGGCTTGGTGATATTGACTTCATGCATCAATATTTCCTTTTATCCAAGTTTAATTTTGGTCACCTTAGTCTCTTTTTCATGCATATAATTTATATGATGTAGTAGATTCAAATTTTTATTTTCATATTCAATGACTAACATATTTTATTTTTTAAGTAACTTAATTTTTTGTTCCTTAAATTTTTCACTCAAGTGCTTCTTTCATAACTATTTTCACATATTTCCCAAGGGTCATAGGGTGGTGTTGTCTAGTCTAAAATCCTATCCCGATAAAAAATTATTACAAAGTATCCCAAGAGAATTATGGGATAATAAGGGAATTTTGTCCTCCCATGTTATGATTTCTTTGAGATTAACCCAAGATATGAGCTATAGGTATTGGGCTTCATGATATATCCTAATTGAAATAAATCTCTGAGATATGCAGTGTTACCACCAGGGTCCAATACTCAATTTGACAGAGAGATTTTAATTCAAACCCAATTTCACTGATTTCAATCTTAAGAACTAATGGGGTTCAATTGATAGATTTTATAAAAAAATAAAATTGAAATGAACCAAATTAAAATGAGTCCCTATTTCTAGTACTAGTTGTTGTATGTGTTAAGTAGACAATATCTATGGTATTAACGTGAAGGAGAGGCAACAAAATTTTATTAGATCTCCCAAAAGCACTAGTGGACTTCAATTCACCCACTTTTAAATGAGTGAAAAGATTGTTTGGTTCCAAAATAAACATAAAATGGCATAGTTAATAAGGCAAGGTATGAAATGGATTCTTGGTTCAAAAAAGATGTGAAAGCCTTAAGAATGAGCATGTGCCCAACCATAGTTATACCGTTGTGCACCAAGCTTCATGAAGATCTTAAACTTATCATTACACAGGGAAGGAGTCTAAGCAGATAGTGAGAATGATTAATCTATGAACTCTCTACCAAATATAAACTCATATAAGGTCCTATATTAAATTACACATGGGACCTCAAAGTTATGTTGAATCATCAAGCACATAGATTAATGAGTGTTTTTAAGAAAACAAATAAAGTTAATAAATAATTATAATATCCAAGCACATTCTAATTACTAGATCCATCATATGCATTAGGGTACATTATTGACTTTTTAACATTCACATGCATTCATCAAACATGTAAATTATTGGAAAACATCCATACAAACAAAAAAACTATGGATAAAAGAAATAAAACTTGCATTAATTTCCATATTAGTTTGGTTAAATATAAAATATTAACCCTTTTAAAATATAATAGGGTCACTTATATAAGAGATATGGTGACCATCTCCAAGTAGCATGGGTTCCCCCTTTAGGCCATCATGGCTTGAAATGGTTACAAGTCAATTTCACCAAAAAAGATCATGTATCTCCAAATAGGTGGAGCAAAATCCCTAGGGCCTACCATAATAGAATTAGGAGGAATTTGGAAGGGTACCTCTCCCCAACTACTTGGTATATACCTCTTTAGTAGCTAATGTGGCTTTCACTAGGTTGAATTCTCAGTCCAACTTGACAATATTTATAAAAGGCTCTCAAAATATCACCTTGTCTTAGGCCAATAGTCATTGGTGCACTTGGAGTGGAGCCTTAAGGGAGGCCTTTACCTTAGAAACTTCATTTATACTTGTTTTGGATTGGGTTGATAGGTATAAAATCACCTTGTCCCCAATCTTATTGGTATTTTCCACCTTTTTCACATGACCTAGTCAAATTGAGCTAGGTGACTTTAAAATCTCCCTTGTTTAACAAGGTACCATTTGGATGGATCAACATAGTGATTTTGACCTCCTTAAAAAAGGTTATCATCTACTCATTTCCTTTCTCCAAAGGCTCTTTTACTATCTATGTCAAGGTCAACTACTCCTTAATCGAGTCTCTCATGTTCTTGGCATAAGTCTAATATAGGTTCAATTCTACCATAGGCATGAGCTTGAGCTTCAAGAATGTTCCCTTATGAAGGACCATAATAGGCCTTTTATATTTGATATCAATGCAAACAACCCTCTTTAAGTATGTATGCATGTGATAAAGGTGTTCTTTGTTCATGGTGAGATCTCTAACTACCTCCTCAAGAGATATGAAGAGATGTACAAGGACCTCATTAACTCTATCAAATAATTAAATTAGGAAATTTATCTTTACTTGTGACTTGAGTACTCATATTTGCTCTTTCATATCTTCCATGAGTTTCTTCATGAACTCATTACTATCTCAAATCATTAACACTTGGTTCTCAACCACTTTATCTTCTCCACTAGGCATCCTCATTTAGTGAGGGAGAAGAGATCCTAATTAGTTATCTAAACTATAGGATTCCCTTTCTGAGTAAAATTCTATGTGATCACTCTCTTCATACTCCTAAAAGTCATATCAAACTACCATTAAACATTCAAATCTTTGTTGTAGATCATATATGGTCTTTGTGCTCCTAAAGACTTGATGGATCTAACCTACCCTAATCTTTTAAATGTCCCCAAGGTGTTATAAGATAGAAAAAGAGGGGAGGAATAAATTTAAGTGGAAGGTAGAGGCTTGGGAGGAGGAGGGAGAGATGAGGTGAAGGTAAAGATGGAGGAATGGAGTGGAGGTAGAGGAGGTAAGGGAGTGAATAGAGAGAGCACAAATGGGGAAGACCAATGGAATAATTAGGCTCACCACTAGTCATGGGTCATATGGATGTAGGGACCAATGGCTCCTAAGAGGGGTGTGTTCAATAATAAGATGGGTGTGTTAAATAAGAATGAGGGGATAAATTGGTTGAAGTTGAATGCTTGGATCTTTAAGGTGATGAAAAAGGAAGACTAGGAAACCATAAGAGAGGCAAGTTGAGTAGAGGGCCAAGAGGGAAAAATTAAAATATTTATAGGAGGATGTGAAGGAGTTACATTTGGTTTCTTCTTGGGTTTCTTACATAAATCAGCTAGAGCTATGGCTATTGTAAGACCATTCAAGGTAGAATCTAGAAACTACTTGGTAGGAAATATAATAGTTACCATTTTCACACCCATGGGTTTTGATCTCAAGATAACCTAAATCATAGTGATAGAAGGACCCAAGGTGTTAATCATTGATGGAGCTGATTAGGGAACTGAATGAGTGGTTATAGGGGAAGAAACATTGATAATCACTATAATTGTGCACATAGGTGCACACACTACTAAGGTGACCATTTTAACTATCATGGTAGGGATATAAAGAGGCATCCAAGTTGGATGGGTTACTAAAGTTAGAGCCAACTAGTTAGCCATTACATATGCTAACATAGCTAAACCAAGGGCTACTTTTGTTTGAACACTCTTTGAAACTATAGAAGCAACTAAAGTAGAGGGTAGAGACCATGCATTCAAGGTACCTAGAGACTAAATAGGGGTTGAAGTAACTCTTGTAAACTAAATTATCTAAGTAGGAGGGGTTTAAGAAGTGAGAGTTTGAACATGGCTAAAAAAAAGGGGACCTAAGTGAACTAGGTAATGGGTGTGGCAAAAACCAAGGGAGGTCACACTAGGATATACCTAGTGGGAATATGTAAGCCTATGGGTTCCTATATGGGTAACATATGGGTGGTACTAGTAGAGAAAGGGATCACAAGTGGTTCCTAATACTAGTCCCCATTTGGTATTACTTTAGGATAGATGTTGATGTTAAATTGTAGCACCTATGCCACCTATGGTTGAGCAGCTTATGGATGAAAAGGTGGAAGATCTGGGGAAGTTGTTGAGGAAGGATGGTCCTAAAGAGGCAAAGGTGGAAGGATCCCTTGTATGATCCTTTTGGTGATGTAGGGTGAATTTTATAAGATGTATCCTCATATTTTATATTGTATAAACCTTGAAGGTGGCTACAATGGAGGTGGCCATAGAGTTAGCACTAGTCTTTCCCTAATGCTCAACCTAGTTTGGGCATGTTTCCCTTTCATATTATTATTTTCCTCAAGCCATCCTAATAATTAATTTTCTTCAACTAGGTTGAGGTGAACCTCATCATACTCATGTGGCTAATGATGGTAAGTGATGTTGAGTAAGGACATGTGTTTTACCACATGGGCATGGATGACCCCATGAGGATCCCTCTCTATATTTGGCCCTTCTCAAAGCATATAAATTTATGTTGTTATCCATCCTCCTTAGTGAAGGTGTATTCTTATACTCATGGTGATAGATGATAATTGGGTATTCCAAGAATCATTTCTATTAGTGATTAGATGAGAACCCCATGATGCCCTCGACTAGTTGATCAGTAATTTCTTACTTAGCAAGATGATTTGGGACTTGATATGGAAAGAGAATAGGGGAATTTCAATTACATTATACCCAAATTATGGTGTGATCTCAGTAATACCAATAATCTCTAATGGGTATGGGTATCCTCCTTTTCTAATTAGAGATCTATGGCATGGTCTTATCATTGATGGCCTAATAAACCACAAGGTAGAAGTGTTCATAAGTATCCCAAATGTAATTCTAGTAGTGGTGATCATATATTTTTTATAAGATGACATGAACCATAGACCCTATAGGGACCTAAGGGGGGAATGTTGAGATATTGAATGAGAGGGTGGTGTAGATATCTTTTAGAAATTCCCTCCAACTTAAGCTCCCAAGAAGGCCTTGATACTATTTAAGTGGACTACACTACCTAGGTTTGGGACTTCCACCCCTTTAAAAATTATGCTTATCAAGGACACCCATAATATGTTTACATACATTATTTCATTATCCCCAAACATGTAGTTTAATAGAAACATTCCAACATGGACCATCTTCTAAAAGAGATGGATAAGTTAAGTGTTAATATCATCTTTATTTATCCATCACTCCTAATTTATGGCCCAATATTTGAGGACCTCATATATCTCATGGGTATTATTCCATGCATCTATTATGATAAATTATTAAATTATGATGTAATTTAGGAGGCTATAGTATTTATTAAAAGTAACCCCTGAGATATTTGTAATGAGGTTTACCAAACTAGTAATGTAAACCAAATCCTGAGTTCCTCATTAAATGTACTTAAAATTCAACAATAGGTTAGGAAAGAGGTTAACACAAGGGAATACCTTATGTTTTACCATGGATATATGTAATCTTGACCTATCCAATACCTCAAGAACATCGAGGTACTTAATCTCATCCTCATCATCCTTTGTAGTGGGTGCCTGTAATTCTTCAATTATTTTAAAGACTTTGTTGTAATGCTTAAATGAAACCAAGTTTGGTAATAAGGTGGTGTCTAAGTATTAAATCTCAATATTTGGGTTGGAAGATGATGTATCCATTTTTTATAGGTTAGGGGTCTCTTAACACTAGGTTATGGGATGAAGAGAAGCACTGAGTTTGAACAGGAACTATGGAGAAGGACTCTTGCATATAAGTAAGTAGTAATGGTTAATTTAATTAATCGAAGGACTTATAAGCCTCTACTAATAACTCTTACATTAATGTTCTTAGGTGTCTCACTCTATACGAGTTCAAATATGGTTGGTGGCACAAACCAGCTAGTCACTTCCTAAACTAGATTAACATGGAAAGTTTTAAAGGCGATCCTAATTTAAATTTTTTAATGTTGATTGGATGCCCACAAATTATCTAATTGGAGTGTAGCTACCCAAATTAGTTAACACAAAATCATGGTAGGAACAAGCCCAAATTGTTCTTGGGACACTCCTTAGTACACCTCAATCAGGCCATATGTCATTTTTTTATATAATGTTTTATCTGTGAGTCATGCAATCTAAGTTTTGTTGCTACGTTGTTCTCTTGTGTAGTAAAGTCAACAACCTATGATTTATGGTACATGTGGCACCTTGTGATTGGATCTTAGTTATAATCATAGTTCTAAAGACCAATCAAAGCACTCTCATGTCTTCTCCATCATTTCAAATAGAAGTGTCACATATTGAGGTCTATTTCTTTGGGCTCTATCAGAGTTCTAATAAAATTGACACCCCTAGGAGACTAGCAGGTTTGATAACTTTCATGTGGTGCTCTTTTCATTTTCTAATATCTCTTAGGGATATAATAAGGTTGATACCCTTAAGATATTAGTAGCTTTGACAACTTCCATGTGGCACTCTTTAGTTCATCAAGGTATCCTAAGGCTCTAACAAATTGACACCCTCAAGATATTAGCAAGTCAAACAACTTCCACTTGGTGCTCTTTCATTTGTCAGGCTTTCTCAGAGCTCTAGTAATGCTGAAAAATCCACATGGCACTATTTCATTCATCAAGCTCTCCTAATGATCTAATAAGTCTGACACCCTTGGTAGACTGGCAGTTCTGACAATCTTTACATGGTGCTCTTTCATTTGTTGGGCTCTCCCATGTCTCTAAAAAATTTCATGCCCTTGGGAGATTAGAAGGATTGATGGGTTCCACATGGTGTGATCTCCTTAGATGGGCTATCCTACAAGATTTACAAAAATTACTAAGTTATAAATAAATACCATGTAGTTAATTAAAATCTTTCCTACAAACTATTGAATCCTTGTGAAACACCAATTAGGACTCTAGGATGACATGATTTTAGGATAGCCTACAAATATTTAGCTATGTGAAAAAAAATTAATCCAAATAAATTATAAGTATGAGTAGGATTTTGTTTAAAACACATAAGGGAAACATTGATATAAACAAAGGTAGCTAAAGTGATCTCAATGGAGATCACTCACACATTATACAAGTTGTAAAATGCTTAGTAGATGAAGGTGAAACATGGATGTAATATTCCACATAGTTTAGGACCCAAGGCAAGCTGATTAGAACCATGGGAAACATTGAGCTGATATTTTACATAGGGTACCCCCACTTATCCAAAAAGGGGGGTTATGTTGGCCATAATAAATGTTGACTTTATGGGTAAAACATTATTTAGTGTTTACAACCTAGATTATAGCCTCATTATCAAACTTAGAGATAATCAAGTGAAGCTCCTTATGATGAATTTAAAGAATTCAAAATCACTTGAGTCTATTTTTATAAAATAAAATATTGGGATCAAGATCTTTTAGAGGGTACCCTTGTGAAATAGTGTTACCTTTGTTCATCTTTCCTCATGAACTCACTAATAATCTTAGATAAATTTGGGGTGTTTTAAGCCTCTTGAGTAGGTGTGTATTATTTAGGTTATTGGCTTAGTAGGGATGGCTCAATCATTTATCTACTACTAGTTAGGCATCTATAACCCCAATAGAGATACCTTCAGTTTCAATTTGGGCCTTACTACATTTCCAGCCAATTTGAAAAGCTTATGATGGAGATTGCCTAAAACACCTTTTCTTAGGAAGAGATTTATCACCTTCTTATTTAGTGAGATTCAAACTTATTTTGGTTATGATATTTTGATATTCAACCCATGACATTTTGAGACCAATGTAGCTAAGGTGATGTGTTAGTTCAATGAGCCTTCAATAATCTGTTTGACCCTTGCTTACTCAGTTGTTCACAACATTACTTATACTTTTATTGGATAGTAGATATTTTCTTAATATGTTTGCTCAATTTTGAATTAGTGGCATTGAGTCTTTTAGTATCTTGAATGGAGTTACCTTTCCTATCACTTTGTTCAATATTCATGTTTTTCATTTATTTCCTAATTTGGAACTAGTCTTCCTAGAATATCACCTTTAAAGTGGTAAATATTCAATAATGTAGGGACCCACAATGTTCTTGGCTTAGATCATAATTTTTACTCTAAATTTCCATGGGTAGAGAAATGGTTAGATACAGGGTACACATTAGTGTGGGAAAAAGAATGGGGATAAAAAATGAGACATAAGAGGAAACAATGAGCAAAAGTAAACACATAACATAAGTAAATTAATTACAACCTATTTTAATTTATTCATTACCAATCACCTTCCCAAAAGGATACTCATATATTTCCCTATAAGAGATATAGCTGAGAAGTAGTGCTTTAGGAAACATCAATTTATAATTAGTGGTAATTTTTTACCTTCTAAGTCTTTAAGGCAAAATGTATTTTACCCTATCAGCTCAAAGATCTATTATGGGTTGATCTAAATTAGATTAAATTTGGAGTGTTTCCTTTTTCTATCATGGGCTTTGTCCCATAGTATCACTGGGTCAAAATGTATCAAAGATTTAACCCTGTCCCTTTTATCAACCCATTATTTAATAGTACTCTAGTGCTTACAAAAATTTTGGAGGGTTTCCTCCCTAACATATTCTAATTAAATAATATCTAATAACCTCAAGTCCACATTTTTATTATTTTCCATGTATTCATTCATAAACTTGTAAGTAAGCAACATGAGGGTGATTGGGAAGATAGGCTCTAATTCTTATACCAAAAAGAATGGTGAATTTCTAAGATCTTGTTTTTACTATTGTGATCATCCCTATGGGCATATTTTAATAATGAGTGCCACTCATAGGGCCTCTTTTCAGCTGATTTCCTGATTACATTGATCAAGTTCTTATTTGTTTATTTTACCAACTTGTTCTCTTATAGGTAGTAGTTAAATCAGAATCTCAAATTTATTCCATGTTTTTACACCCATTCTATAAACTCTATAGACTATAATGTGGGTCCATTATCAAAAACTAGTGACATTTGTGTGCCAAAATGGGTGATTATGTTCTCCTCCAGAAACTTAATTACCTCTATGTTAGTGATATTCTTCATGGTTATTGCTTTGGTCCACCTATATAGTAGTCAATAGTTATGAACACAAATTTATGTTTGGCTGAGTGATGTAGAGAAGGAATGTATACAACTTCTTCTTTTATTCATTTGACTCTGATATCTTATTTAGATCCCTCTTTGACCTCTTATCACTAATCTTTGTTTTTTCTTGTCTTGTATCCTTCTTATTCATTACTAGTTTTGTATTTATATTTAATCATCTACCCTCTATTTTGTGACCACAACTCCTTTAGAATACTTTATTCTTTTCTTTCCACTCTCACTCCAACCACCTTCTTACTTCCTTTCTTTTATAATTCTTATAAACTCCCTCTTTGGTTTCCTATAAATCATAATTTTCTCTAACTCTTCTTTGATCCATCACTTCAAATCTTACTTCAAGCTTCACAAATGGATTCTTTTTACCATAAGTGAATCCTCTTTGGATTTACAAAATTGAATCACTTGAATCAATTCCTTTATATATCTCATCCACTATCTAACACCCCATTACACACATTAAAGCCCATACTTGTCTTCACTTCCTTGTATCCCTCAAAACATGTAAAGATCATTGTCTAGAAAATTCCACACCTGATCTTGGAAGACTAATTAATTTTTTGGATACCCTTTATGCTCTTTTTACTTATCTAAAATCTTGAAGACACAGATTCCAAAGTAGTCCACTAAACTCAATACTCATTACTCTCCATTAGTTCTCTTTAAGCCTCTTTTATGCCCACAGTATAGGAAATCCATATAGACTATATTGAAACTAACTTAAAAACTCATGAATCTTTTAAAATAGATGAATTTACATAATACTACCAAGTTTTAGGATTTTTATATGGTGGTTCAAAAGTTATACCAATTGTAATCTTAAAAACCCTATGTTGCTTTGCATAAACCCATGCAAGTATAAGAGAGAAAAATAGGATATCTTGAATTTTTTACCACTTATATCAATTATAATACTTACACAAGGTCTATCTCAACTTCCTTCAACTCCTATAAAGGTTATTTGATCACTAAATATCACAAACATGGACCACTACAAAATTATGAGTTCATAATATGAATGTGTCAAAGTAACAATGGGGGATTTAAAATAAATATTGTACTTCTCAAGGAAACCAAAGATAATATAGGATCTAATAAATATTTATATAACTCCAACAATATTTTTTATCTTCTGAATAATCCTATAACTACTCGTATAACTAAGTCTCTAGAATTCTACATGCATCTTAACACTATTTGGATAGAGTGAAGAGTCAAAGCTAATTTTATTTCATTTGAGATAAACTCCATTTTTTCCATGAATTTTTGAGTATAATTAATATTTAAATATAACTTCTTCAATCTCAAACAAATATCAATCAACTTTTGACCATCTTGATAGTCATATTTCCTAAGCTGTGCAAACACAAATATTTGCTCCCAACTAAGATGGTGTTATAAACAACAAAAAATTTGATGGATACCAATACCCTAATATTATTTTTATCATTAAAAATAAATACCTTATCAAATATATGCCTTCCATTATATGTTTAAACACATTAATACTTGAAATAACTTCCAAATTATGTCTTAAATTGCTTGATTTGGACTATGTTCAAACAGAGATAATTTCCATTGGACTATGCTAATAAATTCAAACATTATTATTTTTAATATATCTCTACAATACCAATCAATGAAATATATCCAAAACCTAATTTATCTCACTTGATCTACAACATGTCAATACTTCTACAAATCATTCTTTTTATATTAAACTTAATACATTCAAAATAGTCATGTTCAGAATTACAACAATGAGAGGTAGAGTTTCTTCATATATGATCTTTCTTGATGTTTCATTTTTGTCTAGACCTATATCCTCAATAATATTATTATCTCATACCTTACTATTCTTCTTTACACTACTCCTACATGCATACTATCACCTTATTATATTAACATGCAAACAAATTCCTACATTCATGTTAACTCCACATATGAGTGGTAGTTATAATGCGTTTTATTAGCTTACATTATTATTTTTCATGTTATATACATTGAGACACCTCTTTCAAACATTTTAGGACCATGCTCAACATTTACCAATCTTGACATTTCACAAACAACCCACAAAACCATGTTAAACTAGCTTCTAAGATTTAAATTTTTTAAATTTCTACTTTTGGAGGGAAAACTCCAAATGCTTAAAAACACACCATCCTATGACTCCTTAGGATTATAATTCCATATATTTGACCCTATAGTATCCATCAAACACACCTAATATCCAAAATGGTCAATAACGACCCTTAAGACATGTTTTCATTCTTAGTAACTTGAAATGCTCTTTATCATACTCCCCAAGTGGGAAAAATTTGAGCTCTTGCTCAAATTCTCTTCATCCACATTCTTTCTTGTTTTCCAATTGGCCTCATTTTTTCTAATCCTAAATTTATTTGGTTTCTCCTTGAATATTTTTCTTCTTAACTTATCTAGCCTTCTTCCCTTGATGTGTCTCTTTTTCTACTCTTCTTCAACCTCAATAAAGTATAGAAACCTTTTCCATCATTTGTATTAATGCTCGATGGAGTCTTGTTTACCCTTCATTATTTTTATTCCTTAATCTACAACATTATCATATAAATTATTAATCCTCTTACCTTACACTTGGATTACTTGATTGTCTACTTGATTACCACTTGGGCTAGTTTTCAAACTAGGTTTGCTCTCTATGTGCTTCCTTCTTACATATGTGATATCATTTTTGTCTTGGAACATTATTGGATTTGATATGGTCCTCCTTAAAATATATTTTTATCTTAAAATTATTATCCTTATGAAGTATAGGACCCTTATTAATTATATATTTCTCTATCATGAGCTCTTAACTCTTATATCTAATTTCATCATTGCTTCTCACAATCTGATTTACACTATTAGTTGTTGCAAATAACTTACTTGGAGGATTAAATAGATATTTTAGCATCCTCAATTCTTCTATCAATGAGAGATCATCTATCCTTTCACTTTATTCATCATATTTAAGGACTATTTGTTTTCTATCTTCTCCATTTTCCACTTTACCTTTCATCTTCCCTTCACATCTCATCTACCCTTCACCACTTTTGGGATCTAATTTCCACATTCTCTTATCAACTACATCATCTTATAAACTCTACCCTTTCACTAGATTATCTTGGATTTCATGATATTTCCACAACTCATGACCATCATCTTGATCTCTAGTCTTTGACAAAGACCTAAAATATGTTATCTTGCTTCCCTCATGATGTTTCAAGACTTGTTCTTGTAGTTTTTCCTCTTTAGGTGTCAAATTGGACCCCTTTCCTTGTTGCCTTTTAGTATTCATTTCATTTCATGACTCATCTTCCCTTTCATTCATCTTATTCAATTATTCAAATGCATCATTATTCAAAAAATATATTTACCTTTAATTTCTATTGTGTTCTTCTCTTTCCAAGTCATTTTTAGGATTACCTCTATCCTCTTGGGCTCTTCTTCATCATGGTTGCCTTGCTAACTTAAATCAAAAGGTTTTATAAACCTCCTCTTCTCTTTTTTTTGTTCAACTATCTTCTTTTTCTCTTTTATTATGTATTATTGAGATACTTCCTTCTCATCATGCTGAGGAACATTAATATTTTGATCTTCTTTCATGCTCTTGGGAACCCAAACTTGGTTCTTCATAAACCTAGGCTGATACATGCTTCTTACTTCAGTGTTTATTTTTGCCTCACAAGTTGGTCCACATGTTAGGATAATTTATTCATATATCCATCTTTTACCATCTTCCCTATATGTTAATTTCATCATGAAATCTAGTATTTATTTCTTTTTTTTCACTTGTCCTCTACTTAAATTTGTAGCTTTAATAACCTCTTGTTTGATTTTTACATTCACCTTCTCATCAACTAGTTTTTTAACCATATTACCACTATGTATCCATGATTGATTACACGTTCTGAGAGCTCAACCTTTTTATTTTTTGGATCAACCCCTATAGCATTAATATTATCCCTATGTGAATGATCAAAATCAAGATTAAATCTTCTATGCACCTATGAAATGGCCTGATGCATGTTCTTCTTATCTCTCATGTCTTTATGACTTAAAATCACCTCTCTCTTGTGGGATTCTTTTCTTTCTTCTACTGCAATTCTTTATAAAGCATCATGGAACTCTATCTCATCTTATATCTCTTCATTGGTATGTTTAAAGTCTTCAATTTCCTTCTTGTGGGTTTATACAACCTATTCTCTTAATTTGTCATCTTCATTCATCTTTATGGGTGATTTACTTACCCAAACTCTTGAAAATTTTAAGACCTTATTCTTGAAATTCTCTATGATATTCTTCATACCTGCATACACACACTTAAACACAATGTTAGATCATAAAACAAGAGACCAACATGTCTCCATGAGTGTTTCATTCAAAGATACTCTCTTCTCCCTTTTATTTTTTTTCTCAAGTGCTTCTCTTGACACTTCTTTCTCCATGTTCTCCTTAATGAGAACCCCTTTCATAACTTCTCTTTCATGTTTCTCACTTAGAAACTCTTTTATATTCAAGCCTCTATGGGCCATTTTTTCTATCTTTTGCTTTATTTTCCTCTTGACCAATAACTCTATAAGCCACTTCACTCTTCTTTTCATTGGCCAACCACATGTTTGTTCTCTATTCTTTAACCACAATGCACCATGAGCTCAAACATCTCTAATTCATCTCTTATTATTCTTAACTCAATTATTTCTCTTTCCATTTCAGATTTTTTTTCTTAATTTTGTCTTCATATATTCCAACTAGTATTCTTATCTTCACAAGGCTTCAATGTGGCTCTACTTCACTTTATCTATCTTCTTAGATGCCTCACTTGGGTCACCAATGACTAAATTTTCTTAGGTGCTTCACTAAGGTCACCACTTGATCAATTTCCTTAGGTGCCACACTTGGGTCACCAGTTTTATCTTTCTTGACAAGCCTCAATAGCTTGTATTTGTACTTCTTTCATGTCATCACCTGACTAGAACCAACCTGTAATAACTCTTTTAGTAACTTCATTCAATCATTAGTTCATTATAAACATCCTTATATTAGAATAGGCTATTTATTTTCCTTTCTAATCTCTCATTGAGCTTTTACTTGATCTTCTCAAAACTTCCTTCACCTTATTCAAGCCTTAATGGCTTCAGGGCTGATATCTTTCTTCTTGAGATTCTATGATCTTTCCTTACTATCTTCTCTAAGCTCTTCTTGCCTAGTTTCAATTCTTTCACCTTAAACTTAGGTCTCTAGCTTCTTCTCTTATTAACTTATATATTCTGACCTCAATGGGTTATACCTGCACCTTGGTTCAATCTCACAAATGTTCTTCACAACTTAAACTTTCTTCATAAATACAATAATAAATTATCAAATAAATGTACCTTTTATTTTTATACTTTTGTCTATTCTTCTTGTTATCAGAATCTTATGGATATGATACCACTTGATGTAGATAGTCCTATATAAAACTTATTATTTTGTTCATTTGACTCTGATATCTTATTTATATCCCTCTTTGACCTCTTACCACTAATATCTACTTATTATTGGCATGTAGCCTTCTTCTTTATTACTAGTCTTGTCTCTCTCTTGAATCATTTTCCCTCTAGTTTGTGACCACAACTCCTTATGAATACTTTCTTATTTTATTTCCACTCTCACTCTAACCACCTTATTACTTCCTTTCTTTTATAATTCTTATAAACTCCCTCTTTGGTTTCCTATAGATCATAATTATATCTAACTCTTCTTTGCTCCATCACTTCAAATCTTGATTCAAGATTCATGAATTCATTTTTTTTACCATGAGTGACCCCTCTTTGTCTTAAAAAACTTGAACCACTTGAATAAATTCCTTTAGATATAGAATCCATTATCTAATACCCCATTACACACCTTAAATCCCATACTTGTCTTCACTCCCTTGTAGCCCTTAAAACATATAAATCTCCTTATCTATAACAATCCACACCTAATCCTAGAAGACTAATTACCTTTTTGGATACGCTTTATTCTCTTTCTACTTTTCTAAAAGTTTTAAGACACAAATTCCAAAGTATTTCACTAAACTCAATGCTCCTTAATCTTCATTAGGTATTTTTAGGCCTCTTTTATGCCTATAGTATAAGAAATCCATACCGACCATATTGACACCAACTTAAAAACTTATTAATATTTTAAATCATATGAAGTTACATAAGACTACTAACTTTTAGGATTTTTTTATGGTGGAGTCAAAATTTATACCAATTAGAATCTTAAAAACCCTAGGTTTCTTTACATAGACCTCTTCAAGGTTGAGAGAGAAAAATGGGATAAATTGAATTTTTGACCACTTATATCAATTATAATACCTACACAAGGTCTATCTAAACTTCCTTTAACTCCTCTAAATGTTATTTGATCATAACAATCACTAAATATCACAAATATGGACCAATACAAAATTATGATTTAATAATATGATTGTGTCAAAGTAACAATGGGGGTTTTAAATTAAATATTACACTTATAAAGGAAATAAAATATAATATAAGGTCTAATAAATATTTATATAACTCCACCAATATTATTTATCTTATAAACAATCTGAGAACAACTCTTACAACTAAGTCTCTAAAATTCTACATGTATCTTAAGACTATGTGGACAGAGTGAAGAGTCAAAGCTAATTTTAATTCACTTGATATAAGCTCCATGTTTTTTTTGAATTTTAAGGATCATTCATATTTAAATAAAAAAAAATCAATCTCAAATAAA
The DNA here is from genome assembly GCA_037957365.1 of Torreya grandis. Classification (NCBI taxonomy): domain Eukaryota; kingdom Viridiplantae; phylum Streptophyta; class Pinopsida; order Cupressales; family Taxaceae; genus Torreya; species Torreya grandis. The sequence continues at coordinate 1,879,835 of JARHVA010002366.1, forward strand.
GATCCATCAACTTCTGACCATCTTGATAGTCATATTTCCTAGAGGGTGTAAACTCTAAGATTTGTTGCCAACTGAGTTTGTGTTATAAAAAATAGAAATTTTAATGGATACCAATAACCTAATATTATTATTATAATTATAAATAAACACCTTATAAAATATATTCCTTCCATTATACCTTAAAACATGTTAATACTTTAAATAAATTCCAAATGATGTCTTACATGTCTTGACTCAAACTATGTTCAAACAGAGATAATTTCTATTAGACTATGATAATAAATGCAAACATTATTATTTGGAAGATGTATTTAAAATCCCAATAAATGAAATATATCCAAAACATAATTGATCTCACTTACTCTAAAACATTTCAATACTTTTGAAAATCATTCTTTTTATATTGAACTTAATACATTCAAAATATTCATGTTCAGAATTACAACAATGAGAGGAAAAGTTTCTTCATATATGATATTTCCTTTTTATCCATACCATAATACTCAAGACTCTTATTCTCTCCAACCTTACTATTATTCTTCACACCCCTACTACATACATACTATCACCTTATTATTTAACATGCAATCAAACTCCTACATTCATGCTAACTCCATGTATGAGTGGTAGTTACAATGCCTTTTCTTGGCTTCCATTATTATTTTTCATGTTATATATGTTAAGACACCTATTTTACACCTTATAAGACCACTCTCAACATTTACCAATCTTTAAATTTAACAAACAGCCCACAAAACCATGTTAAACTAGCTTCTAAGATTTAAATTTTTCAAATTTCTACTTTTAGAGGGAAAACTCCAAATGCTTAAAAACACACCAGACTCTTTAGGATTATAATTCCATATATTGGATCTTATCGTATCCCTCACACACATAATATAAAAAATGGTCAACAATGACCTTTAAGACATATTTTCTCTTATTAACTTGATATGCTTTGCATCAATAAGGAATTTAGATTGATCTCATCTAAAATTGAGTCTCCACTGTTCAAATGGTCTTCCTTCAATAATAGGTTGTAAAAGAATTACAATGTGTACCTCCCATTTAAAAAATTCTTGGAATTTCTTATATGATAACACATGGTCATTGACATATTTTAATATGGTAGGACAATAATAGCCCGCTCACAAGATTTTGTGTCCAATCACATTCCCATATGGATGGTCATTTCCTAGCTTCTCATGAAAACAAGCCTTTACTTTGTTGGACTCTTATTTTTATAGGCATATTAGGTATATAACCTCATATTTATTATTATATATAACCACTTTCCTTATCATATATTGTAAATATTTGATCCTAAGTGCTCTTTTTTATGTTTGGGTGAAGCCCTAATGAGAGACTCCTATAGAGAAGATAATGGATGATTGGAGTGTATTAGTCTTGGTATGGAATTTTTGATTGGTCCAATTAGTGTATAGTAATAATGGGATCAATATTTGTCATTAATTGAGTGAGGCCTTATCCTCAAACTAATCTATCAGGTCTAATCTCTAGCTCATACTCTTATAACTTGGCCATCAAGTGACCTTAACATTTTCCCAATTCATTATGATATAGCATGAGCTTTACAACCAGGTTCAAGATAATAGTGTACACTTTATTCATAAAGATTTAGTTTTTGAATTTTTTTACCAACTTTACCAAGGCATAGGAATGTTTATCTCAAGTTTATTACCTAATCTCAACATCTTTTAAGTTAGTACTCATGAAACTAATTGGGTGTTCTTTTCTATCCAAAATTTGGGTAAGTACTACAACTATGGTATGCTCATAAGCAAAAGAGTAGATGTATAATTATCTAGTATAGTTTGGGATTATTTGGAATAAAACTTTTATGATCACATATTTAATGTCTTAGAAGGCTTCATTTTCTTCTAATTTACATTATACTTTTGCCTCTTGTTTTAACATTACATTCAAAGGTTTAAACTTTTTTTCAAATCCTAAAATAAACTTGTGTACAAATTTAATTTTACCAAAGAAATATTTTAATTCCATTTTACTATTAGGAAGAGGTGATCTAGAGATAGCATTGGCATGTTTAGTTTTAATAGATATACCTTAATTTTTGATGATATGACTAAGAATCTTACCTTAGATAAAACTAAACACACTTTTCAATGGGTTTAGGGATATACCATATCTCCTGTATCTTTCAAAGACTTTATGTAGATGGCAAATGTGATTAGACCTGCATTTCGATAAAATAGTCAAGTCATCTATGTAAATAATAATGCATTTTCCCATAAAACCTTCAAAGATGAATTCCATAGCTCTTTTTAAGGTTGCACTTACATTTATTAAGTCAAACAACATCCTTTTATAGGTGAAGGTGTCCCACTTCAAAGTGATGTGGTCTTAGTTTTGTCTTCTAAGTTTATTAGAACCTGATTATATCCCAATAATCCATCGAGAAAATACATCATCTGGGATCCACTCATAATTTGGATGAACTCATCAAGGGATGGAAATGGATAATCATCTTTATCAGAGGCCATGTTTAATTTATTGAAATCCACACATAGTCAAATCTCCCCATTATTTTTTTGAACAAGCATTAAATTAGTTACCTAATTTGAGTGGTAGACTGGGAAGATGATCTCAATTGAAAGGATTTTATGAACCTCTTTATGTATGAGTAATTTTATGATTGGGTTCATAGGCCTCTAATTTTGTTTAAAATGTTTTTTTATTTGGATTTATGGATATAGTATGTGTTATTATAGTTGGGTATAATATCTTGTGGTCTCTATAAGCCTAGGTGATGACATCCCTATACTTTGATAACAGTCTTATGAGTTGTTCAATCTTGGTTAGTGTACATTCAAGACTAATATTGATGGTCTAGGGTTGATCAAATGACCCAATATTTATAGTATTAGACTTTTGGTCCATGTATCTCATTTTTTTTAGGGGGGGATGTGTACCCTGTCCAAGTTGAATATCCATTCTATGAAGATCATTCCTTTTAGGACTCAGTTCTCTCTGAGGTTCATGATGACATCCTAGTCATAATCCTCATCTCCCAGGTCATCCCTTTCATCCTCATCTATGATTTGGTCTTTAAATACTCTAGTATTACTGAGGAATTCCAAAATGCGATGGTTATCCTTGAAGACTTGGCATTTTCTAACATTGTTTGAGACTAAAGGATAGGGGATTAGTTTAATAGAAAACTCTTGTAACCCTAAGTCATCCATAAGGGTTTTAGGTTTACAATAGAAGCTTCTAATGAGCCAACCACCTAGTTTTATTTTCTAGGAATAAGAATAACATTAAATGCAATGACCATCTCTATTAAGTACCATGATTGATGTTTTTATTTTCTAATATTGGAGAGTTTGCATTAGAATTTGAGCCTAACTTGGTTTATGACCAATTCATGGTCCCTAAATACCTTTATCTTACTGACTCAATGTTTTAATGTGAATTACAATTTGAGGATCAAGGCTTTTTATTCTAATAGATTGTTAGTATAGGTGAACTATAGTCTATAAGTGGATAAATGTCTAAAGAATCTATCTATAAACAATTTCTTAGAATGGGCCCCATTATAGTATAGGGACCAAAAACCTAGTACCTTAAGGTTGCCCTTAGTTTCATCCTTAGCTAGTTCTATAGATAGGTTATAGACTCCTATGTCAAAAGATACTAAGTTTACCTTTTCATTCATTGCATTGTACTCTCTGATCATGTACTTCATCCTAGGCTCTTTGTATACTCAAATATGATTAACCACAGCCCTCCAAGGTATCCGTATATGTGAGAATTCAATATCCATATATCCATTTAGATTCTTAGACAAGTCCCTACTGAGGAGCATCCCATAGGCTTTTGATATTTCCACAACTTAAATATCTATGAATTATTGGATCCTACGCTTAAACTCTAGTTGCATATTAATGTTCAAAATCTTGGTAACTAATTTAACCTTGGATTTATCTAGCTAGACTACCCCCTTATCCAAATTAACAAGGATTGACCCTATCTTCTCACAATTTCTATAGGCATTATATTGGCTGACACTCTTGAGTCGACCAAATAGTTATGTAAGTTCCTTTCAAACAATTAGATTTTGAGGAAAAAAGGGGAAATTTCAATTTTGTTTTTGTGTATTACCATATTAGTGTGGGAATATTTTTATTTGGTCTAGGTCCACTTCTCAATTAGTGATTTCAATATGAGATCTCTCTACTCAATGATCTAATCTAGTTCATAAAGTGTGATATTAGCCTTAATCTTCTTCATATCTTTTATTATGTTGTAGCCTATATTTTTTGGGATAGGTTGAGCATCTATGGGAGCCTTAAGATTTCTATGTTTTGGAAGTGGTGGGTTGTTCTATGTCTTATGGGTAGGAAGGCTTGTACTATTATTTGGAGGAGTAGAGGTAGTGAGGGGTTATCATTTTGCTTGGTTCCTTAGGACATAGTTATTACTTTGGAACTTATTGAAGGCATGCACTTTGATTGTAGGCTCCTCTAGCACATTTTCATCTTGGCTATGTAACTCCATACTCTCTAATACCATCAATGTCCTTTGGTTTTTAGTAGCATTAAAGTATTCTTAGTGATTTGAGACTACCTCGTATTGTTCCATTTCCATTTGGAAGATATAAAAACCACTACATAACTCTATAAAGTATAGCTCCCCATGTTGGGTAATGTTATGCACCCAACACCAATTTGGGAGGGTTATCTCATAGATATTGATTTAGGGTAGCTTATTTTTGGAGGTTCTAGATTGTACCCTAGTTGACCAAAGGATTGTTAAGGTCCTCTACCCAAACCTACTCTAACATGGGAATGACCCTAAGTTGTGGGTTACCTAATCTTGGGCTAGACCTCTAGGATTTTCAATGATGATAACTCCTCTAATATGATAATATAGTTATTCTCCTAAACTTATACTTATACCAAGAAAAAGGGAAAGGGAATAAATTTAAAAGAAACAAAACTTGATCTAAATGGTGATGCACTGAATGTTCAATGATCCACTCTCAGGTTAAACACTTTTATGACTACTAATGAATCCAATTAGTACAAGAACTAATCATATTCTATGACAAGGTTACAAACATGAGTGTTCTGTATGAAGTCTAAAAAGATACCTATAACTTAAATGACATAAATATATAGGTCTAAGTAAAACATTATGGACTTATGACACTTCAAGGTAAACCTCATTATCCAACACTTCACACAACCTACAGGCAACTAATAGACTTGAAGCAAGGTACATGAAGGACATACAGATGATGAATAGGAAACATCCACTCTATAAATCAAATTTTAATAAAGTACACATATCACTCAACTAAAATCTAAGATGTCTTATATTGCTTCAAAAGATTTCTACAAAGTGATTTTGGTATATCTTCACTATATTAGGCCAAGGGTTCCAAATCAAGAGTTCAAAGATAGTATTTATAAGAAGAAATAAGGTAAGAGAGAGATAAATTGGCACTTAAGGGGTTATTAATGAGCCTAATTCCACTTAAAACAACCACCACTACAATCCTTCTTGAGCCTTCCCTTTCATTAATGTCATTTTGTCTTTCTCTGGTGTGATGGAGAATGCAAATATCAAGACTAATTTCAAAAAGTAATCCCCACTACTACATGAATCCTTGTCGAGATCCTCTACATTAATGCCATTCACTATCTTCATCAATCATGCTTGATGTGCTTCATATTATCAGTAAATTACTTGAGCTCACTCATTGATGTTCTTTCTAACATTCCTTACACAATCACTATTTTATCATTTCTTCTAAATCCTAAATATAGATCTATTATGGATGAAAAATAATCACCCTATTGGTTTTCATATAGTTATGGTTGCACATGATAATTTATAGGCTAGGGTTTCCTGAAACTAAATGAGATGTAAAACCTATATCTAAAACCTCTTGAAAATTTTTATATGGATTTAATGGTGTTTGATATCTTTGCAAGGTCTATTACTGGTTATCCATGTCATGTTTGATCTTGCATTTGTGTATTCTACTTGTTCAGGGTGGTGAAAGCCTTTATTTGGCATGTCTTCTTTCATGGCATCCTCTTGAAATACTTGTTCTAGTTTGACCTTAAGTCATATTTACTCTCCATTAAATTCCTTTATCTTTCAAATTTTAATGTCAATCATTGATCTCAATCTTGACTTCTCAGAATGTGCCAATTGTTAGTTTTGCATTTGTTTTCAGGATCCTACTATCAACCCTTTGACATCTTGACCTCACAAGTACCATCAATATATCTTTGTATGAATGAATATGAGCCATATATATTATACCAGTCTAACATGGTTGAGACACTTTTCACCCATGTATTGTTTATTAGGATCTATTGACCTTTCAACCCATTACTCACCATTGATATGCTTTATATGATTTCATGTGGCCTATTGATCTATTTGGTCCAATGGCCTTATCAATCACCATGCACCATTAGATCTTTATTTAGGTACCTAAGATCTTAACACTTTTTACCTTCACAATCATCTTAGGATCCATTGACCTTTTGACTTTATTTTCACCATTGATATTTTATGCATGAACAAATGCACTATGTTAGATATTTGGGACCCACTAATTTCATCAGGTTACCACTTGCCATTGGATTTGATATAATCACCTAATATTTGGAAAAATTTCAACTTCATGTTTAACCTTGGAACATTTTGATTTAAATGGATATTTACCATAGCTTTAACTTGATGTTTGTGCACATGTTTCACTCTACAAGTCTAACTTTAAAGCATTATATATTGAAATAAAAAAGACATCAAGATATGAAATTTATAGAAGATGGTATAGGAATGAAGAAATTCACATCCATGAAATCTTTTGGATTTGAGAGGTTTTTTTAGCATACCTATAAAATTCACAAGTGAACTGGCCTATTCATTTAATTGTGATGTGATGACAGTCTGGCTCCTTAAGATCACCAAATTCACACTTTAAATGTGCTTGAAGTGTTTCAAAATCTTTCAAAAGGAAATTAATCTTCTCCTAAAGTATTTCTACTCCTACTATTAGATTTCTTCTCAACCAAGACCTTATTCAGCTTCAAACCACATCCAGTCAAAAGTTTCTTATGTGGGCCAAACTTGGTCAACAACTTTGGTAACTCAACTGGAAAGCATGTCTGTTATGCTTGAGAACCTAGACTAGTTGCCTAATCCAATCCATTGGGAATGGAGTCACAAGTATTTTCTCTTGGCTGATCTAAATTACTACAAAGCTACCCCTCTAAATAAGTCATCTTGAAACAACAAGGACCAAAAAAACAAAAAAAATAATTGTGCCCAAATCACTTATTAAAGGGAACATTAAAAAAAATGTGTAAAAGGCACTTAGAGGAAAACATGAAAATACCTACCCTAAACTAACCAATCAGAATGAAAACTATATGAAACCATTAATATGTTGTAAAAAATAGTTATCCTTTCTCACTAATCTAATATGCTTTACATGCTTGAGAGCATCCAAAAAAATATGGAGGATTGGATATTTAACATATTAGTTTAATACTTCACCAAGAATAAGAATAAAATAAACTCACCTAACCAATCTGATTGATTGTACATACAAGCATCTTGGAGTGGATAGGCAAGTTGATCTAGATATTTTTGATGCTCAACTTTGTGCTCTAAATTAATTAGAATCTATGATGGCTCATCCTTATCATCTTCCAACTAGTCTGGGTACCTAATAGGACATCCTCTTGTCAATACAAACATTAAGAAATCATATTTTATCTCACTCTTGCACTTTATTGCTCCATCATTATGATTTTTATGCATAATCAGATCATAGTCTCATTGGAGAGGAACATAGTCTACTCCCAAGATCTCAATAAGTCCTCCAACTCCCTTTCACCTACTGGTGTATAGGAGTTGATCTTGAGTTGATTAGGATATTCTTCTTGAATCACATGCTAACACTAAAATATTTGTTCACCCTTAAGGTCCTTCTCCATCACAAAAAGTGGTATCTCATCAAACTGCATTACTTAAGCACTCACGATGTCTTCTTCATCAACCTCACTCAAGATTTCATCTTATTTTGATACTAAAAATGACATTTGATTCAACCAACCAAGGTTTAAAAAGACATATATGTCTTACTCAAGGTATGATTGACCTTCTTCCACCTCTAATCCATTATGGCTATCTTCATTTGACAATTCATCCTAAAGTGAACCAACCTCTGATTCCTCATTCTGATCTTTTGCTTTATATATGTAGAATGGACCTTCAGTATTCCATTCAAGGTCTACTTTATTTTTAACTTGAGGATTTCCCTCATCAAGATTAAATTCATTAGTTTCAAATCCATGCAAAGAAGGCTAGTCCAAACTTGATTCTTCCCCTTCTAAATGAAGTGGGCTACCTATCATGATCTCATAATCATAGACACTTGCATTGTTCTCTTTAGGTTCACCTATGACTACAAGCTCCTCCTCTATCCTTTTTATAATAAGTTATTTCTCCAAGAGGGATATGGTAGGAGGGTGAATATGTCTACCTTTCTTGTAGCTTAAAGGAGTGTCCTTCTATCTAGGGACTTTGAATGGTCTCTTTGGTGGCTCTTAAACTAGTTTTTGGGATGCTTTAACTAATACCTCTTCCTTCTAGAAACCTTTCTTAATTGATTTCCATGAGGGTAATGTGTAAGAAATCACTTCCCCTTCTTGAATTTGACTCTCTTCCTCTTTCCTCATCTTCAACCCTAACTCTTTGATTTGCCTATCTATATTCACTTGGAATAGCTTCTCATGAAGGTGATTAGGCGCTTCATAAAGATAAGGAAAACAAGAGGGCTGGTGTAAGCTAAAAGAGGATTCTTGAGGAAGATAAGTGGAATATTAGGTCTCAACAATAGGTTGATCCATAATAGTCCCCTTATTTCTTTTAAGGCTCTCTTAGATTGAATTCCAAGAAGGGAAGGTATGAGGAACACATGAAAAACTTGGAACACTCCAAGGGTCATGTAGAGTGGTATTTTGGGGAAGAATGGGTGGCATTTATGAAGGCTAATGTGGTTTATATGAAGACACAAAAGGTTGATGGATTTGGACCTATTGTTCTTCAAGGTTTCTTAGCTTATCCTCAATTCTTTTAATGTAACCACTTACATCCATCATCTCACTTGAGATATTTTTCCAATTTCCTCCCTTAATAGTTGACCATTCTTCCTTCATTAGCTATAATGCATCTCTTCTACCATGAATGATATGATTAGGGATATCTTGACAATATAACCTTTATGTATTAAATTCTATCATGTACCTTTGATAGCCTAAGACCATTTTTTTCCAACTTCAAATGGATTATTTTTTGGAATAACTAAGGACATATTGAGCCTAAGAAGGTTGATACACTAAATCTTGAGAACCACTTGGGGTGAAGCCATAAACATTTCTAATCTGATATGAAGGATGTTGAAGTAGATAATAAGCATATTGATAAAAAACAAGTGATGAAACATACTGAATAATGATGAATGGGCACCTAGGTTTCTTAAATCAACTAATGAATACTCAAAGTTACCATTGATTTTACACACATGCCTCTAAAGGTTGATTAGATGAAGAGAACACCAAAACTCTCCACCAGTGAACAATGTAGTAAGTCCCACTGAGTGTGCCAAAAATTGTTGGAGGTTCTAGGTTGCACCCTAGCTGAGCAAAGGATTATTTAGGTCCTCTACCCAAACCTAGTCTAACATGGGAATGACCCTAAGCTATGGGTTACCTAATCTTGGTTCAGACCTCTAGGATTTTTAACTAGGCTAGCTCCTCTAGTATGATAATATAGTTATTCTCCTAAGCCTATACTTATACCATGGAAAATGGAAAGGGAAGAAATTTAAAAGGAAAAAAACCTAATCTTAATGTTGATGCACTAAATTTTCAATTATCCACTCTCAACTTAGACACTTTTATGACTAATAATGAATCTAATTAGGACAAGAACTGATCATATTCTATAACATGGTTATAAACATGAGTATTTTGTATGAAGGCTAAAAAGATACTTACAACTTGAAGGACATAAAGAGATAGGTCTAAGAAAAACATTATGGACTTATGACAATTCAAGGGAAACCTCACTATCCCACACTTCACATAACCTATAGGAAACCAACAAACTTGAATAAAGTGCATGAAGGACATACAGATGATGAATAAGAGACATACACTCTATAAATCAAACTTCAATCATTCACACTTATCACTCAACTAGAATTTGATATGTCTTATATTGCTTCAAAAGAGTTTTACAAAGTGATTTTGGTAGAGCTTCACTATATCAAGCTAAGGGTTCCAAATCAAGAGTTCAAAGCTAGTATTTATAGGAAGAACTAAGGTAAGAAATAGAAACTAGCACTTAAGGGGTTATTAATGAGCCTAATCTTACTCAAAACAACCACCACTACAATAATTCTCAAGCCTTCCCTTGCATTAATGTCATTGTGTATTTCTCTAATGTGATTGAGAATGTGAAGATCAAGACCAGTTTCTAGAAGCAATCCCCACCATCACATGAATCCTTATCGAGCTCCTCTACATTAATGCCCTTCACTATCTTCCTCAGCCATCCTTGATGTTCTTCAAATTATTAGGAAATTACTTGAGCTCACTCATTAATGTTATTTTTGACATTCCATTCATAGTCTCTATTCTATCATTAATTCTAAATCTTGAATATAGATCTATTATGGATGAAAACCAATCACCCTATTGGTTTTTATATAGTTATGATTATACATGAAAATCCATAGGCTAGGGCTCCATATATCTGAATGAGATGTAAAACATACGTCTAAAATCTTTTTAAAAATTTTATAGAGCATTAATGGTGTTTGATTGCTTTGCAGGGTTTGTTTCTAGTTATCTAGATCATGTTTGGTCTCGCATTTATGTATTCTACCTACTCAGGGTGGTGAAATCCTTTATCCAACATGTCTTCCTTCATGGCATCCTCTTGAAATATTTGCTCTAGTTTGACATTAGATCACATTTAATCTCCATTGAATTCTTTTAGCTTTCAAATTTTAATGTTGATGTCAATCTTCGCTTCTCATAATATGCCAATTGTCAGTTCTTCATTCATTCTCAAGATCTTGCTATCATCCCTTTGACTTCTTGACCTCACACACACTGTCATTCTTTATTTTTAAGAATGAATATGAGCCATATATCTTCTAGTATAACATGGTGATACACTTTTCACCGATGAATTTTCTCATAGGATCTGTTAACCTTTTGACCCATTGCTCACCATTGATATGCTTTATATGATTTCATGTGATCCATTGATCTATTTGGGCTCAATGGCCTTGTCAATCACTATGCACCATTAGATATTTATTTAGGTACCTGAGATCTTGACACTTGCTAGCTTCACATTCATCTTAGGATCCACTGACCTTTTGACTTTATTCTCATAATTGATCTTTGATGCACACAAAAATGCACTCTATTAGATATTTGGGACCCACTAATGTCATCAAGCTACCGCTTACCATTGGATTTGATATGTTCACCTAATATTTGTAAACTTGTCAACTTCATGTTTAACCTTAGAACATTTGGATTTGAATAGATATTTACCATAGCTTTAACTTGATGTTTGCACACATGTTTCACTCTATAAGTCTAAATTTGAAGCTTTATATCTTGAAATAAAAAAGACATCAAGATATGAAATTTATAGATGATGATTTAAGCATGAATAACTTCACATCCATTAAATATTTTAGATTTTAGAGGTTTCTTTGGCATATAAAATTCACAAGTGAACTAGCATGTTCAATTCTTTGTGATGTGTGATGACAGTCTAGCTCCTTAAGATCACCAAATTTGCACTTTAAGTGTGCTTAAATTATTTCAAAATCTTTCAAATGGAAATTGATATTCTCCTTAAGTCTATCTAGTCATTATACTATTATATTAATTATAAACTAGGACCTTATTCAACTTCAAACCACATCCAGCCAAAAATTTCTTATTTAGGTCAAATTTGGCCAACATCTTTGACAACTAAATTGGAAAGCATATTTTCTATGCTTAAGAACCTAGGCTAGTTGTCTATTTTGATCCATTGGTCATGGGGTCACAAGTCTTTGACCCTAGTTGATCTAAATTGTTATATGATTGCCCCTCTAGAAAAATCCTCTTAAAATAATAAGGACCAAAAACACAAAAAAAATAATTGTGCCCAAATCACTTATTGAAGGGAACATAGAACAAAAAATAAATGTGCAAAAGGAACTTAGAGGAAAACATGAAATATGCCTACCCTAAACTAACCAATCATAATGGAAACTATAAAAAACCATTGACTAGTTGTACAAAATAGTTACCCTTTCTCACTAATCTAATATGCTTTATATGCTTGAGGGAATCCAACCAAAGATTGAGGAGTGGATATTTAACATATTAGTGATATAATTCTCTAATAATAAGAAAAAAAACAAACTCACCTAACCAATTTGATTGATTGGACATATAAGCATCTTGGAGTGGATAGGCAAGTTGATCTAGCTCTTTTGATGCTCAAATTTATGCTCTAAAGTAAGAACAACCTATGATGGCTCCTCCTTGCCATCTTTCAACTAGTATGGGTACCTAATAGGAAATCCTGTTATCAATACAAACATTGAGAAATCAAATTTTACCTCACTCTTGCACTTTTTTGATCCATTATTATGCTTTTTAGGCATACTAAAATCATAGTCTCCTTGGAGAGGAACATAGTCTACTCCCAAGATCTCAAACAAGTTTTCCAACTCCCTTTCTCCTACTGGTGTATGAAAGATGATATTGAGTTGATTAAGATATTATTCTTGAAGCACATGCTAACATTTAAATACTTGTTCACCCTTAAGGTCCTTCTCCATCACATAAAGTGGTAGCTCATCAAATTGCATTACTTGAGCACTCAAGATGTCTTTTTCATCAACCTTACTCAAGATTTCATCTTGTTTTTCTACCACAAATTTAGGGTTAACTAAACCAACCAAGGTTCAAAAATACATATATGTCTTATTTAAGGTATGATTAACCTTCCTCTAACTCCAATCATCAAGGCTATCTTCATTTGACAATTCATCTTGAAGTGAACCAACATCTAGTTTTTCATTATGATCTATTTCTTCATCTATGTAGAATGGACCTTAATAGTCCATTCAAGGTCTACTTTAGTTTAAACTTGAGGATTTCCATCATTAGGATCCAATTTAGTAGTGTCAAATCCATGCCAAAAAGGCTGGTCCAAACTTGATTCTTCCCCTTCTAAATGAAGTGGGTTGCCTATCATGATCTCATCATCATAGACACTTGCATTGTCCTCTTTAGGTTCACCTATGACTGAAAGATCCTCCTCTATCATTTATATAATAAGTTATTTATCCAAGAGGGAGATGGTGGGAGGGTGAATAATTTCACCTTGCTTATAGCTTAATGGAGTGTCCTTCTAGCTAGGGACTTTGAATGGTTTCTTTGGTGGATCTTGAATTGGTTCTTGGGTTGATTTAACTAGCACCTCTTCCTTATAGAAACCTTTCTGAATTGATTTCCATGAGTGGAATGTGTAATAAATGGCTTCCCCTTCTTGATTTTGATTCTCTTCCTCTTTTCTCATCTTTATCCCTAACTCTTTGATTTTCCTATCTATATTATCTTGGAATAACTTCTCTTGAAGGTGGTTAGGGGTTTCATGAAGATAAGGAAAACAAGAGGGATGGTGTGAGCTACAAGAGGATACTTGAGGAAGATAAGTGGAATCTTGGGTCTCAACAATATGATTATCCATAAAAGTCCCCTTATTTCTTTGAAGGCTCTCTTAGATTGAATTCCAAGAAGGGAATGTCTAAGGAACACATGAAGAACTTGGAACACTCCAAGGGTCATTTAGAGTTATCTTTTAGGGAAGAATAGGTGGCATATAAGAGGGATAAGGTGGTGTATATGAAGACACATGAGGTTGATGGAGTTGGACTTTTTGTTATTTAAGGCTTCTTAGCATATCCTCAATGCTTTAAATGTAACCACTTACATCCATCATCTCACTTGAAAGATTTTTCCAATTTTCTCCCTCAATAGGTGACCATTCTTTCTTCACTAATTTTAATACATCTATTATGTCATGAATGATATTATTAGGGATATCTTGACCATAAAAACTTTTTGTATTAAGGTCTATCATTTACCTTGATATCCTAATGACATTTGCTTCCAACTTGAAATGGATTAGTTTTTGGAATAACTAGGGACAACTTGAGCCTAAGAAGGCTGATGCACTAAATCTTGAGAACCTCTTGGGGTGAAGCCATAAACATTTATAATCTGATAGAAAGGATTTTGAGGTAGAGAATAAGCATATTTATCAAAATAATTATGATATATACTAAATAATTATGAATAGGCACTTGGGCTACTTAAACCAGTTGATGAATACTTAGAGTTTCCATTGATTTTTACACACATGCCTCCAAAGGTTGATTAGATGAAGAGAACACCAAAAATATTCACCAATAAATAATGTAGTAAGTCCCAATAAGTGTGATATAAACTATTGGAGGTTATAGGTTTCAATCTAGTTGATCAAAGGATTGTTTAGGTCCTCTACCCAAACCTAGTCCAACAAGGGAATGACCCTAGGTTGTGGGTTACCTAATCTTGGGTCAGACCTTTAGGATTTTTAACAAGGCTAGATCCTTTGATATGAAAATATAGTTATTATCCTAAACCTATACTTATACCAAGGAAAAAGGAAAGGGAATAAATTTAAAACAAATAAAACCTAATCTAAATGGTGATGCACTAAATGTTTAATTATCCACTCTTATCTTAGACACTTTTATGACTACTAATGAATCCAATTAGGACATGAACTAATTATATTCTATGATAATGTTAAAAACATGAGTATTTTGTATAAAGGTTGAAAATTGACCTACAATTTGAAGGATAGAGAGAGATAGGTTTAAGAAAAACACTATGGACTTATGACACTTCAAGGGAAACCTCACTAGCCAACACTTCACACAACCTACAAGCAACCAATAAACTTGAATAAAGGTACATGAAGGAAATATAAATGATGAATAGGAAACATACACTCAATAAATAAAAATTAAATAAATCACACTTAAAAATTAACTAGAATATGAGATGTCTTATATTACTTCAAAAGTGTTTTACAAAGTGATTTTGGTAGAGCTTCACTATATCAAGTTAGGGGTTCTAGATCAAGAGTTCAAAGCTAGTATTTATTAGAAGAAATAAGGTAAGAGAGAGATAAATTGACACTTAAGTAGTCATTAATGATCTAAATTCCACTTAGAATAACCACCACCATAATCCTTCTCGAGCCTTCCCCTGCATTAATGTTATTGTGTCTTTCTCTGGCATGATGGAGAATGTGAATATTAAGATTAGTAGGAAGCAATCCCAACCACTGCATGAATCCTTCTTGAGATCATCTACATTAATTCCCTTCACTATCTTCCTCAATCATGCTTAATGTTCTTCATGTTATTAGTCAGTTACTTGAGCTTGCTCATTGATTTTCTTTCTGACATTCCTTATGCAATCACCATTTTTTCATTACTTCTAGATCCTGAATATGGATCTATTATGGATAAAAATAAATCACCCTATTGGTTTTCATATAATTATGATTACACATGAAAAATTTTAGGCTAGGGTTTTTTGGATCTAAATGAGATTTAAAACCTACATCTAGAAGATCTTGAAAAGTCTTTCAGGGCTTTAATGACATTAGATGGCTTTATAGAATTTGCTCTTGGTTATCCAAATCATGTTTAATCTTAAATTTATGTATTCTATCTACTTGGGGTGGAAAAATCCTTTATCTAATATGCCTAAATTCATGGCATAGTCTAAAAATATTTTCTCTAATATGACCTTAGGTCATGTTTATTCTCCATTTAAGTCCTTTAGATTTCAAATTTTCATGTCAACCATCAATCTCAATCTAGGCTTATCATAATGTGTCAATTTCCATCTCTTCATTCATTCTCAGGATCCTACTATCATCCCTTTGACTTCTTGACCTCACACACACCATCAATATTTCTTTATATGAATGAACATAAGCCATAGATATTATACCAATCTAACATGGTTGAGAAACTTGTCACCTACATATTTTCTCTTAGGATCCATTGACCTTTTGAACCACCACTCTCTATTAGTCTGATTTTTATAATTTCATGTGATCCATTGATCTATTTAGGCCCACTAGCATTATCAATCACTACATGCCATTATATCTCTATTCAGGCACCTAATATCTTAACACTTATTAGCTTCACATTCATCTTAGGATACACTAACCTTTGAACTTGATGCTCACTATTGATCTTTGATGCATGATCAAATGTGCTCTGTTAGATCTTCAATATCCATTGACGTCATCAATATGTCACTATTGAATTTTATATTGTTACCCAAGATTTAGACACTTTTTAAAGTCACATTTAACCTTGGAACATTTTATTTTAAATGGCTATTTCTCATATCTTTAACTTGATGTTTGGGCACATGTTTCACTCTGCAAGTCCAACTCTGAAGCTTTATATCTTGAGATAGAAAAGACATCAAGATATGAAATTTGTAGAGGATGATTTAGGCAATAATAAATTCATGTCCATGTAATCCTTTGGTTTTGAGAGGTTTCCTAAACATAATTATAAAATGCACAAGTGAATTGGCCTATTCATTTATTTATGATGTATGATGATAGTCTAGCTCCTTAAGATCACCAAATTCACACTTTAAGAGTGCTTAAAGTGTGAAAAAAATCTTGTAATGGCAAGTGATATTATCCTAAATTCTATCTACTCCTACTATTAGATTGATTCTCAACCAGAACCTTGTTCATCTTCAAATCATATACAGTCAAAATTTTCTTATGTGGGCCAAATTTGGCCAACATTTATTAGGCAAAGGTTCAAGTTAACCACAAGGGTGATTTTAGGATCTATTGTGTCTCTAATAGGTAAATTTTATGTTAGATATCTCACCACTAGTGTTCCTTATTTATTTTTGGAGATCAAAGAAATCATTACTTATCCTCTACACCATACGTTGGATGGCATCCAACTCATTCTTAGTAGACTTGTAAGGTATGCTTTAGACATTATTTACAATATGAATTAGTACCTAATTGTGAATTTGAGGTGTTAATTCATTATTTATTAGGGTACATAAACCTAGATGTTGTTTGGGTGTAACATGTTTTAGTAAAATTTGATTTGTCATCGGTATGGGTTAGAGCATTCGGACATTTTGGTTTGCATTGGGAATGAGGTTTAAGGTAGGCAAACTTGGTAGAATGGATGATAGTATTTAACCTTGGGGATTTAGTTGTCTATCTAACTTAATGTCTTAAATTTAGGCTAAATGTATATCTACTATCAAAGTATCTTATCTTAAAAACATGTTCATCTAGGGTTCCAATGAGTTCTTATACATTTTGAGTGTTAGTTGATCATCGAGTCAATAAAACACAATGACTTAGATATACATTTTTTGAAACCTAGTGTTGAAATTTATAATAGGCTCATTTTATTCCCTCTTAATATAATAAAACTAATGATAAATGGAATTGGGATCAATTATTTGCCTGAATTGATCCAAGAAGTTATTGCTAAATTATTCTCACCTAATGATAGAGTCATTAGGGAGATTGAGGAACCAATCATAAGCTGCATCCATCAAATTAAATGGAAATAACCTACAAGCCACATATTCATGTTCTATGTTTAGGAGTCTAAGGTTAGTCTTATATGAAGTCACATGTTATTCAATCATGTAGTCCACACTTGATGTGAACTGTGAGAGGTACCTTTATAGTTTTCTTGGAAGGTCATGAATGACTCTGATGACATTAATATCCAACTTGGATAACTAGGACATGGAGGGAAATGTTAGGGGTGGTTTATTTAGGACAAACTAAGGGTACAAAAAAGTGTAAATAACTATAGGGATATGTTAATTTTGTCCATATTGGGCTCACTTATACATCTACAAGGATGAAATAATCAACCTACCATGTTCAGACTTAGATTTCATGATTCATGTAGTAGGATCCTATTGGGCCCTTATTTTACTAAGTACATATCCAAACTAGCATGACAAACACCTTATCACAAGGTAATCACTTAGCATGATGATTTTTTTTTTGGCATCTTGGCACCAGCTGGAGGAATCAATTCATATCTTACACTAGCTAGCAAGTAGTTAACTAATGCTTAGGTATTTAAGGCATCTTTTAAGAGTGGAAACATGTGGTGACTGTATCATGAAGGGTACAAGGTAATGAATTTATTATAATTATTACTTGGGCTCCAACTCGATACCCATCATGCACAACTCTACCCTAGCTGAAGATGTTCTTGTAGGCTATAAAAGTAAGCTCAAACTAGTGAATTAGGGATGAAAAGTGAATATAGTGAAGCTCTAAAGAATTATATTTGAATGCATTATAAAGGTTGTCATTAGTATTAGGAATATCTTAGATGCCTTATGAGATCCATTTATAGTTCCCAAACTTGCATCTGAGCCTTTAGGTTGTTAAGTAGTACTAGTTAAGCATATGCTCTGGTTTTAAATTTATGGACTTCATTTAAATTGAAGCTTTGATTAATGATAAATAATGGTTTCAACAAACATAGTATCTAGTTTATGCATATTTGATAGTGTTAATTAAATGCATACTAAACATAATATTATAATTCCAATTCATTTAGGATAAGCATGTTGGTTATGTAAGCTTCTAGTTTGAAATTAATGGCATCCTTGTAATTAATGTTGGCATCATCTATAAGCTAAGTAATTATTAAGTATAGGGAGATCCCATGTTAAGAATTGATATCCTTGATATAAATTGATAGCCTAAATATGAATAATTAAAGTGATAATAATCCCTTGACCCTTCTAAGTGCCTAAATGATACCAAGCTTAGTGAAATATTGAACTATGCCCTTAAGACTATAGAACCACCTAAAATAGGTTTGTGCCTATAAACCATTGGGCTTAGCCTATAAAATTCCTACACTAATGAATATACTAAAGCCTATGTTGAATTAAGTAACTCCCATAATTAAAGTCTTATGTAGTGGCATAACTAGCCTAATGTGGGCCTTGGTTCTATCTCTATTACACTTTGGGTGAGTGCGTAAGGCTTATACCTTATGTGAATTGATGCCAACATAGTCGAGCGTTAAATGTTGAGCATAGAAAAAATATACCATGTTTTCACCTAGTTATAATGAGTCTAGAACTAACTTGGATAACCAAATGAGTGCCTGAATACATATTTGAACCTATTTCTATAACATTTTATTTTTATTACCAAGACCTGTGTTGAATTTTATTGCTACAATGGTGTGATAGAATAGTGTATCATCTCTCCTTGAAAACATTGATCACTAGTTATAATAGGTAGAATATAGCTTTATACTAAATCATCTAACCTATAGCGGACAAAATCTAATAAAATGGGTTTAGAATAACCTATATGATGCTTTGTATAAGGTATTTTTTTTTTAAATTACTTAAGCATGTGTACTAGTGGTTGGATACATATGAAACCCATAGAAGATGAAGTTATAGATAACACTATGAGTGGACAAGGGAGCACTTAGAGAGACTTGAGACTTTGAATGCTACTTGGACTAGAGTACTAGACAAATAGTGGTAAGGAGCACTAAATAGTTACATGTTTGAGTTTACCATTTTAACATATTCCCTGAGGAAGTAGAGTATTAATTTTTGAGAGAAACCAAAGGCACATTTGTGAAAGAGTTCAATGTAAAGCTCAAGAAGATAATGGTGGATTATGGATTTAAAACTTTAGGAATGGAAGGATAAAGTTATTTCACATATGAGCAAGCATAAATGGGGAGAAGGGGATGTGTAGGTGAATCATAATGAAAGGGGACAAGTAGATTGACACCTGAGAGCTCATAAGATAGACTTATAAAAAGAGACAGCATAGGTTGATGGAAGATTTAAAACTTGGAATTTTTGAGAGAACCCATAGTGAGTAGGAATGGCATGGGGAAGGATCTCTTCAATTGTATTAGTGTAAGGAGGAGAGAGACAATGAAGTGATAAATCAAGATCAATAGTTGATGGGTGTATAATGCACTAGTTTCATATAGAATTTGGTGATTGAAGATGCACTAGATGTGCCTACCCCCTTTGAACCTATAGTGTAAGCTCATGCATTGGATCCCCCACTTAAAGAAAGAATAAGATTAATAATTAACCTTATTATTATCATATATTTTGGATGATTTTCAAACTTGGAGTAATTTTTTTTTATTGAACAAGTTATTCCCTACAAGGAGTTGAGAGAGACTACTTCTAAACCATTGGGCACTAGCTCACCATAATATAATATGAGTGAAATAATATCATCTCAACCAATATTAGCTTCATGGATTTGATAATAGCCTATAGGAAGTGGTCTAGCACCACAAGTCAATATTACATCACCATTAACATTAATGGTGATAATAATAACAATAAGACCAACACCTAACTAGTAGTTAGAGGAGTTAGAGGAATACCACCAAGATAAATACTCAAGGGATAAGTACCTTAGATGTCAGGTTCCCCTCATATCAAATATATTATGAGATATCCATACACATTCCTGAATATCATAGTGTGGAAAATGCCATAGATCATGTGCTAAAATGTGAAATATAATGGCATATGTGGGGCATAACCCAATTGGAGTGAAAGGCAACCTAGTTCCTGATGATTCTACTTGATTGCACCCATTCCTAGTATAGAAATTTTGACCCTAACTAGGCTATGGTTAATTATGATACCTTGAATGAATAATTCTTGAAGGAATTTGATATATCAGAGTTTGAATAGTAGAGCATCACCATGCTCAAAGAGATTACCCAAGGGCTCTCATAGAGCATGCACCTATATGATGAAAGGTGAAAAACTCTCCTTTATAAGTTTCCTAATGACATCCATCCCTCTCATAATGTAAAATGGTTTATTATAGGGTTATTAATTCCATTCAAAAGAGAACATTCCATGAAGACATTCACAAACCCTCATGAAGTGCTTGAATCCACACTTAGAGTTGAGGTAGTTGAAAGCACTGATACTAGGATCATCCCATTTATAGAGGCATAGATTGCATACATGGCCTCCCAAATCTAAAATCTTATTTTTATCTTATCATAAGATGTTCAAAGTGTATTATGGTGCACTGACTATGAAGTGGAAGGATATAATAGGAATAATTTCCCACAAAGAAATGTGTGCATATTGCTTTTGAGTTGTGAGGTTTGTTAAGAGGTGTATGATGTTTGCAACTACCCCTTATTACAATGTGTCAACTAGGTCAACATAAGTATATATTATTAGTTATGAAATTCCTACACTCATATTATAGCTAATTGATGAGTAATTGATGAGATGCACAAGAACATGGAGAGGGGTACGAGGTAGGCCACCATAGTAATCAAAGGGAAAACTAACCAAGGAAATGAAGGATATGGCCAAAAAAACATAAGATTTGGGATATAATGAGGTGCTAGAGGCTGAGGTGGAGGACATAGTGGTAGAAGGTTCCTGCCTCACTCGTATTGTAAGTTTGGCTTGATAGAGCACTATTAGTGCAACTACCCTAGTCATCCAACATGTGGGTATTGTTGAGAGACCCATAAGGTCAAGGAATAACCTAAATTGTACAAAATTTTGACTTAAGGTAGGCCTATCATATATAATGGCATAGGAATGATTAGGTATGAGATGAAAGTGGATAAATGGACTCTGAAGGTGTAATCGACCTTTATAGAGATAGTCAAGGTGTAGATGACTACTCGTAGTGGATTCATAACTCAGTTACCAATTATGCTAATGTTTGAGTTATACTTATAATATGGGGAGAAGAGTCACATTAAGTGTATAAATCACCTTAATCCCAAAGTTATGTCTTAGCTAGAGCTAGTTCACTATAAGGATATACTATAGTAGGTAATGAGCATCATTCAAAACTTACAAGGGGAACTCCAACTAGCATGAGACATAGAAGCATAGGCTATCACCTCCTACAAGAAGAAATATATCCATGAGGTTGAGATCCAAGAATTAATGGATATCTTATACCTATTATAGATATAAGGAATGTTTCCCCTATTAAAAAATTACCATTGGAGCATGCAGAGAAAAATCTAGTTGAAGTTATTGTATCACACATGGAGAGGGCATGAGAAGTGAGGCATACATAGAATGTGGAGTAAAATTAAGAACTCCTTTTGAATTCCACCATTGATGGATGGTCTATATGTGAATTACCTATGGGCATAGGCACTGAGTTTAATATTTAGACTAAGAATTCATAGGAAAAAATGGGTAGGCTAGCTATGAGGCCTTCCCCTCATGTGTTTTTTATGGCCAATAAGACCTAATTAAAACAAATTAGAATTATAAATAACACCATTATAGGTATCATGGTAACCAATTTCCACACTGAATTTAAGGTAATCAAGTTATCAGAACAAGATAAATATCTAGAAATTATAAAAAGTCCATGGTGTTATGTTACAACGTAGATATGCACTTCAAGAGGTGTTACATGACTTTTGAAAATGCAAAGGAGATGGTAGTTACCCTCCTCTCAAGTGAATAAGGACTCCCTCTATGTAGAAAGTGTGGACCTTAAGGATGAGATCAACCACATATAAAACATAATAGTGAAAGGCACTGAGACTCTCAACCCCAATGACCAAGAAGTATTTTCTTAGGAAGATGGATAATCAACCTTGGACACTATCAATGTTGTCTATGAATGACGGGTCAAGGAATCTTATGAGACCAATAACCACAGATGATACTTAGTGAGAGCAAAGGTGCCAAAACTATTAAAGATGGGATGGGTCTAGATTGATGATGCTTAAAAAATATGGGTCCTTTATACCAAGAAGGGAAAGAGTGTTTTACTTAAGTAAAGGTAAACTTATGGCACTCCCAAGATATGAAAGGAGTGATCCAGTAAAATATTATGTCCATGAACATGAATAATTCATCCCAAAATAAGTAGATATAATGAGTGCACTAGTGTATACATTAAGGAGCATTATCTCTCATTGGTGGTCAACACAAAGGCCTAGCTTGCCAACTTAGTAAGATGTGAAAGTATCCATCTACACTATATTTAGGAATATAAATGATGACCTAGACATCTTTACCTATTCTATAAACTCTAAACCTATAGTGCATGTGTGCTTATGCAAAGAAACCTAGACTGTCTATGGTGAGAATGCCCTAAGGAACCTATGGGTGCACACTTTCTACAAGACCTTGAATACATGGGCATGAGCATGGTATGTTTTCAATGAGATTAATCATGGTACAACCAATTTGGATTCACTTAAAGAGAATTTTGTTTATACATTCTCATTTTCTTCATAAAACTTGAACTTGATTGAGCCACTATAGGCAATTTGAAGGGTAGTGTTTAAGGACACTAAAATTCTAGAGGAGAACCTAAAAGACATGTTTAAGGAAAAGGGGTTGGTGTTCTTAAATTTATTTGAAGATAAAGTAATCAATAGTGACTCGAGTGACAAGGATGATGAGATATGGAAGGTGCACGACTAGACAAAATTCATAGGCAAGAAGAAGCTAGTGTGCCAAGTTAAGGATAGTGCCCTAGAAGAGGCCCCATCCATCTTTGGATAAAAATGACTGAGGGTAGTAGGGAGGTTGATAATTCACATTAGGAGAAGAATTAAACCTATCATTCACTACTAAAAATAACCAAGGTAGACATCACCTTAGAAAGAAAACCAAAGATTGTTACTTTGGGCACATATTGGTCTGATATAGAGCTGACACAAATTATTGATCTCCTAAATGAGTTTCAAGACTTGTTCCCTCAAAACCACCAAGATATGAAGGGCACATACCCATCCCTTGTGAAAATGATCATCAATTTTGTCAATAATTAAAGACCTATTAAGAAGCACCCTTACAAAATGAACCCCAATCTTCATGCCAAGGTTAAAATGGAGATTGAAGATATGTTAGCCATAGGAGTCATCTACCTTGTGAAATAATTTAAATGGGTAGGCCCCTTGCTTATTAGCATCAAGAAGTATGGGTATATTTATATTTCATCAATTATAAATTGTTGAATGTTGCCTACATCATTGACCCTTCTTGACTTTATGCACTGATAAAGTCTTGGATGACATCATAGGCTATAAGATATATACTTTCACTAATGGGTTATTATGATATAATCAAGTCTATATTGAGGAGGACAAGCTCAAAATGACTTTTTTGATATAATAGGGTTATTTTGCATGCAATGTGATGCCCTTTGGACTCAAGAATGCACTAGCCATGTTCTCTAGAGTGGTGATCACCATATTTAAGCACTTCATTCACAAGTTCTTCCAAATGTACTTAGATTATTGGACTATGTATGGGCTTATGAAGGATAATTCAAACAAATTATGCCTCATGTTTGATAGGTACAAGTACTTGAAAATATCCTTGAATCTCAATAAGTGTATCTTCATGACACCATTTGGTACCTTGATTGAGCACATCATCTATAAATATGGTCTACTTATTGATCCCATGAAGATTTCAAATATCTTATAACTCAAGGCCACATCAATGCAAAAATTCATTTTTGCCTTTCTTGGCCATTGTGGCTACTATAGAAATTTCATATGTATCTAGGTAAAGATTGTGGTGCTGCTAGAGGAGCTCTTGTGTAAGGATGGCCCATTCTATTGGGGTACAATATAAGAAGATGCATTTGAGACCCTAAATCTCAAATTAGCTAGTACATTGATATTACAATTTTCCAATTAGATAACTCCATTCCACATCCATGTTGACACATCTAGTTCTATAATTGGTACCATTCTAGTGAAACTAGGAAAAGATAATATAGATCATCCCATATCCTTCACAAGTAGAAAATTGGCCCATGCAGAGTAGAAATATACAAAAACTAAGTGTGAGGTATTGGCCATAGTCTACACCCTACAAAAATTTAGGCAATACTTTTTGGCTGCCCCCTTCAAATTTTTCATTGATCATGAGGCACTTAATTACCTCATGAACAAGAACATTAGCCATCAGTGCATTTTTAGGTGGATAGCTATATTTCAAAAATTCTAGTTCTTGATCATTTTGAAGCCTAAAAAGTAGAACTCAAGCCTAGAATATTTGCCTCAACTCAACTCTAGAGATGTGACAATGCCTATTTAGAATGACATGCCAAACACATAATTCTATAGGGTCTAGCACATCCTAGAGGACTTAGTGGAGATCACCATATTTCTAATGTCTAGATATGCACCCCAAACTATTATAACCAAAGAGAAGAAGTAGCTCATAGTTTTTACCACCCCTTTTCAACTCATTAGTGAGGAAATATACAAATTAATCCATGATGAAGTCTTGTACTGATGTGTATTAGAACATGAAAGGGAATCCATCTTACAAGAGGTGCATGAGGGATAGCAAGAGGCCATTACATTGGAGATGTTATAGTTCATAAGGTGTTGTAGTCAAGCTTATGGTAGCCAAGTCTATTCCAAGATGCAAATGATTATGCCAAAGCTTGTGACATTTTATAATGCATAGGAAAGCCTAATTATAGGGATGAAATGCCTCTCATCTCTATTATTACATAGGTTCTATTTGAAAAATAGGCCATTGATTTTTTTGGGTTGATTACTCCCATTACATGGTGCACATTTGTAAGATACATTCTATTGACCATAGATTATTTCACCAAGTGGGCCAAGGTAGTACCAACCAAATATTATACATCTACCATAGCCATAATTTTTATATGGGAGAACATCATCAGTTGATATGGGTGTCCACTTAGTCTAACTAGTGATAGAGGCACTACTTCATCAACAAAACCATGCATATTTTTTTGATTGAATACATGGTGGTGAACCATAAGATAACACCTTAGCATCCCCAAGTAGATGACGTATTTGAGGAATTTAATAAAATATTAGAGACATTCCTCAAAAATATATGTGGTGTTGGTCACAAATATTGGGATGATCATGTGTTCACATTATTATGGGACTATTACACAGCGTACAAGTTCCTAGACAAGGTTGCACCATTCAAATTGGTGTTTGATATAGAGGTTATTTTACTAATGGATTTTTTAGTACCCTCATTATGCATTACATGTATTGGTTGATTGGATGATCAAGATTCCTTAAGTGCATGCCTAGAAGACTTGGAGCATTTGGATGAGATACATAACCAAGAAATATGGAGCCAATAAATAAAGGCATTCCATAAGCTATGGCATGATAATCACATCATGTGTAAGGTTCTTATTGAAGGTGTATGGGTCCTGCTCTATGACTCAAAGTACCTTAAGCACCCAGGTAAAATATAGATTGGGTGGATGGGCCCTTATGTCATCCATATCATATTAAATATTGGCACATGGAAACTATGCACATTGATGGGTGAAATGCTCCCTAGGCATAAGTCAAATATGGTGTGTTGACTAGAATAAATTATGGATCAAGACAAACATTACCTTATGTTTTATGTTGTTATTCATAATGATTAAATAAGTGAGGAACTTTACCATAAGAGAACTCTTCTAGTGATTCCATGCATAACTCTACTCAGGTGAGTTGAGCATGATTACTTTCTAAGTGATGGAGGCTAGACACCTAAGTTTTTGGGTGCATGAAGTTTCCATATTTAGAAAATTATTACCATGTGACAAAAGGAGGTGCACAAGATGCTAGTGCATAAGAGATAAAAAAAGGTTTACAATATTCTCATGCACATGAGATCAAGAGAAACTTAGAAAATGAAGCACTGGAGGACTAGTTTAGGAATTTGTATGGAAAGGTTAGGTCAAGTCAATAGATGAAATCATAGAAAATTTGACAAAGGAATGGAAGTATGCTTGAAAAGAATCACAACAAGAAGAGGAGATGGAAATGAGGAGGGTAAATCATGTGTATGTGAAGCACTACACCTAGGTTACCATAAGAAGGGCAAAGGTCATGCCAAGGTGAAAGAAGCATAGGAATAAGATTGTCAAGACAAGATGGAATCCACCTAATAGTAGGTAGGAAGTGACCTTTTGAATCACTGGTCACTTCACCAACAACATCATTAAGATAAGTTAATGTGGTGATGATGAAGGCACAAATATCTTTAATAAATGTGAATGTGGTGGTGGATTTTCATGAAAATCATGGGTTTAGTAGATTTCAAGAAATCTATACACTATCATGCCATTACTCACTATCCATTAATGGGGTATCTGAAATTAAGGTATAATGAGGTAGGCTATGTACTAGAATAGGTTACAAACCTTAAAAGAATTTGAACCTAAATGCAAAGTAGAACTAGAGCCAAACTAGAGCTGAAGATAGAAAATGATACCACATAGAAACTTGAGCACCCACAACCACAAAATGAGAATGATTGAATAGGGAGAGAGATTGTGTTCCATTTGAGATTGGAATAGAGGTGTGTGGGGAAATAATTATGAAATAATAAGATAGAAGAAATCACGAGTGATTTCAAGGTTGCCATTAAAGGTGAATGAAGCTCAAGATTTGAAGTCACAATCATAGACCCCACAACTATGAGGAAGTGTGAAAAAACATTACAAGCTTAGGCAAGATCAATAAACCATGCTTCAACACTAGATGGTTTAGAATGCATAAGAAACTATTAATTTTTGGTCCACCACAGGTGTAGAAGGATACCAAGAAGGCATAGATAGTAGAAGAAATAGCTACTATGAAGAAGGCACAACTGGTTGAAGGTGTTATCATTACAATGGTTGACCTAAAAGCTAGAATAAAATTTTCATATATATAAATGTAGTTTCCCCTAAGGTCATAATGGGTGAGACTTGGGTATCATTTATGCATACATACAAGTTAAAGGAATACAACCATCACATGTCGAGTAATGCACAAGAGCTCAACCAAGACTAGATGGTTGGCATAAGAGAGATGATGGAATAAGGCATGACACTATCTTATGTCTTTATCTAAGATAGGCTAGTGACCACTAGCATGACCCAGCTATATGAGCTACCAAGTTTGGTAAGCTAAAGGAATTGGTATTATTCCTCCTCTTGCACATCCATGGGGATTACTTCTATTTACAAAGGAGTTACATATAGATATTAGCACACCTCATTAGTAGGATCATAAGGCTCCTAGGCATAGGGATGGATATCCACTAGGTTGACACAAGAGAGAAGATGAAGGTTGGCATGGCACTATTTGACATCTCTATCTGAGACAAGATAGTGACTACCAGCATGACCCAACTATATGAGCTACCAAGTTTTGGAAAGTTGAAGGAATTACTGTAATTCCTCCTTTTATACATCCATGGGGATCACTTTTAAGTAGTAGGGAGGTGCATACATATTTTGATGTGCCTCATTAGTAGGATCATAGGACTCCTAGACACAGGGATGGACATCCACCTGATGATGGAGGATGATACAGAGGTAGAGAGGGTTGAAAAACTCCTAGGTTACTACAAGGTAGGTCTCACATTCTTGATCAAAGACATAAAGGACACTAGTATGAGGTCCATGACATTCCTCATGAGCTCTAAGTTATAACCTGGTGGATGATAGACTAACATTAGTAAAACCTACTTGTGCATCACCTACCACATGGTGCAAGGGGTTAAGTTTAACATTATAAAATTTATTACTGAGGAGATGGTGAAGAATGTATTGGAGTGCCACAAGGCACAAAAGACCTTAAGGTGGGGATCTATGGTAATATTGAGAGTGATAGAGAAGATCAACATGCTTGATGGTGATGAATACAATCTTTGGGTCTTCCCAGTGTATAAGGACTCCCCAGAAATAAAGTATCAAGAGTATACCTACCCACCCATCTTATCCCAAACGTACAATACAAAGGTACTAGGGTGATGCAACTAATACATAAAGTCATTAAAGATTAAATGGCATATCCCATAGGAGCTCCCCAAGCATATGTTAGGAATTTTGACCTTTTCCATTATGCAGCACTTTTGTGTAATGCATTTATCACTCATAGATAAGAACCTATTCAGTTGGATCAAACTACCTTACGCATTTTTTAAAAAATATTTCATTATGGTTATAAGGAGGATTCCTAAAGCATAGTAGATGGATGTTCTAGTGAAGGTTGTGGATATAGAAAGGAGTAGGTTGAGGCACTAGTATGTGCACCCAAGAGAAAAAGCCAAAGGAGGATGACTATGATCGAATGGACCTTCATCCCCTCTAAATGGAAGTTGTAAATGGGCATATTCATGTTGTATTATGATATGAATCCATGAAATAAGGGTGACGACCCTAGAAAATATGATGATCACCCCATCCAAATCAATGATGAAGGAAATCCAACACCAACGATGCCATGAAAGTCTATGTAGAAGAAGTGGGGAAAGACACTTGAGGAGATTGAAGAGTGCATAAGGTTGAGGATCACCTCTAATGAATAAGAAAATATTCCAACTCTAAAGAAGCATGTAACCTTCATGCTAGAGACTTCTTCCTCTAGTAAAAATTAGAAAAAGAATAAGTCTAAAGGACTCATTACGCTCCCTAAAATCACTCTAGTAGAAACAGAGGTGGAAGAGGCCCTCAAGCATAGCCTAGAGGAAAAGATTGAGGAAGAGGTGAAAAAATAAGTGCATGAACCTACATCATGTACATTAAAGAAGAATAATAAGATTCCAGCACCAAGGAGGTACAAAATTCCCTCTAAATTTGCATAACCATTGCACTTAAAGAAGTAGAGGAGCTAACAAGCTCCTCATTTAGTGAATAATCCTCTAAACCACCTCCAAAAATAGAGGAGGAAAAGAGAAAGATGTATAAGAATTTGAGCATGAGCAAGGAGTAAATTAACAAGGTGTTGGTACTAGAAGAGAAGCACAAGTTGATGCGAGAGAAAGTGGAGACCAAGGAAGAAAAGGCTAAAGAAGAGAAGGTAGCCAAGGAAGAGAAGGCCAAGAAAAATAATAAGATGAAAGAGGTTCCCATAAGCATGGAACTAGTGCTTGAGAAATCCAATAAGGTACCTAGTGCCCTGCCAGAAAAGCAAATAAATATACATAACAAGCATGCCCAAGTAGTGAAGAGGTGCCTAAATAAAAGGAAGCTAATATTGGCACCTTGGAAAAAAAAGGAAAGCATCGAGGAACCCCAATAGGAAAAAAAATAAGATGGCATTAGTGTTGATGGAATACACCTAGATATGACCACTAAGAAACCCAAAGAAGTAGAAATGGACAAAGGGAAAATTTATAAGGAAGAACCCCTTCTAGAACAATAAGATGAGTCCTCAGAGGAAATCACTAAAGAAAGTAGTGGCACTAGTGAGGAAGAAAAAGAACAAATATAGCTAGCCATCATTGAAGATGAAGCTTCTAAATTGAGCATCAGAGAAAAGGTGTAGAAGGGGTGGATGAATGAATACTTATATGTGTTTGATTTCATTCCCCTTGAAGTTTCCACAACTAGGATGTACAAATATCTTGCATTTGCATTTGATAACTACATGGATGAGCCTCACTTTGAAGCACCTCAAAAGGCCATATTGGGTGTATAAAGACCTAAATAAGTGCATGAATCCCTCATCATCAACCCTTGTGCCATGAACCCAATCTGGTCTAGGAATATACTTATCTTATTAGCCACTAAAGTCATACATAAAAATATCATCAATGATGGTAGAGAAAATAAATGGAAAAAACTCTACAAGGATGTCGAAGATGAAGCATAGGCCATGAATTTCAAGTTATATCAGCTATGCAAGCACATAGATATGGTTAAAACTTCTCTCTTGATTAGCATCAATACCTCCAACCTCTCTAAGGTTGATAAGATAAGTTTTCTAGTGGAGCAAATACTCCCAAGAATGAAACTGGAGCTGACACAAGAAGAATAAGAAGATCCCTACACCATGATCCAGAAGGAACATATTCCTAAGCTCAAAGAGGTGGAAAACCACTTCATAAAACTTTAATAAGGTGTAGATGTATTTTATACCATCTTCTTGAGTTATTCCAACCAAATGTTAGTCATAGATGTGCACCTCAAGTAGGTAAAGGAGGAAAAAGAGGAGTTGATGCCAAAGATATACTTTGTAAGTAGGTCAAAGTGCATGAAAATCATGGGGAAGGTCAATGCACTCAGTAACCAGATAAAATAACAAGAACATAACCTTAAATCACTCTTTTTCACCTTATATACTAAGGCCTATGATCAAGGAGCAATCCTAGATATAGGAGTGACAAAAGCTAAGGCAAATCTTGAGGCCTTTAGAAAAGAGATAGAAAAGACAAATGTGTTTGTGCTTAGCACCTTCTCCATGGAAAAATATAGTGCCATTGAATAGATCAAGCTATCTATCAAGAGTTTTTAAGAATTCTACACTGAGCTCAAGGAGAGTGCACCCAAATTCTATGTACCAAATGCTTTGATAGATTAGTCTGATGATGGACTAATAATTGTTTATGGGGTAATGTTGGGCCCCTATTTCATTAAGTATGGATTTGTGCCAAAATAAAAAACACCTTGGTTTGAGTTAATCACTTGGAATGATGATTTCTATTTTGGAATCTTGACACCAATTAGAAGAATCAATGCACATCTTACACTAGCTGGCAGGCGGTTAACTAGTGCTCAAATCTTCAAAGCATCTTCTAGAAGTGGTAACACATGGTAACTATAGTGTGAAGGTTAAAATGTCATGGAGTCAATGGAATGATTATTTAGGCTCTAGATCGACACCTAACATGTGTAGTTCTACCCTAGCCAAAAATCTTCCTTTAGGCTATAAAAGCAAGTTCGAACCAGTGAAGCAGGGATGCAAATTAGATATAGCAAAACTCTAAAGAATTGGATTTGGATACATTGTGAAGGCTATCATTAGTATTAGGATATCTTAGACATCTTATGGACTCCATTTATAGTATCCAAGATCACCTATGAGCCTCTAGGTTGTTGATTATTTCTAGTTAAGAATATGCTCTAGTTTTAAATGTATGTATTGTTTAAATTGAATATTTGGTTAATGATAAAGAATGGTTACAACAAACTTAGTATTTGGTTTATGCATCTTTGATAGTTCTAATTTAAAGTGTAGTAAATATAATGTTGTAATTCTAATTCATTTAGGATAAGCACGTTGGTTATGCAAGCTTCTATTTTATGATGTTAATGGCATCTGTGTACTTAATGTTGATATCATCCATAAGCTAAGTATAGAGAGTTGTCATTCCAAGCATTGATATCCTTTATATAAGCACTAGCCTAAGTATGAAAAATTGAAGTGAGAATGGTCCCTTGACCCTTCTAAGTTCTTGAATAATTCCAATCTTAGTGAAACATTAAATTGTGCCCTTAAGACTATAAATCCACCTAAAATAAGCTTGCACCTATAGACTATCAGGCTTAGCCCAAAAAAGGATTACACCAATTAATCTACCAAATCCAATGTTGAATTGACTAAGTCCCATATGTAAAGTCTCACATCATGGCACAACTAACCCAGCACAAACCCTGGTTCTACTTTTTTATGTTTTAGGTGAGTTCATAAGTCTTGTGTCGTATGTGAATTGATGCTAGTGCAGTCGAGTGTTAAATGTTGAGTACAGAGGAAATATACCATGTTTTCACCTAGTTTTAATGAGTTAGAACTAAATTGGATAACTAAATGAGTGCCTGACTACATATTTGACCCTAGTTCTACAACTTCTCTAGATTGCTATGGGATAAAATAGTGAGTTAAAACTATTTTATTTGGGGCCCTCCTAGCACTAGATGTTGTCTATTCTAAAATCCTACCCAAATAAACACTTATGAGACTAAGTATCTGAGGAGAATTTGGTATAATAAGGGACTTTCATCCTCTCATTTTAGGATTACTTTGAGAGCAACCTAGGGCATGGGTTATAGGTATTTTTCTCCATGATATAACCTACTTGAAATATATCTCTAAGAGAGGTAGTGTTACCACCAGGGGTCCAATACTTAATTTGACAAAGAGGTTATAATACAAACTTAGTTTCATCAATTTTAATCTTATCCACTAATGGGGTTCATTCAATAGGTTTTGAAATAAAATCAAAACTAAAATGAGCCAAATTCAAATGAACCACTCCTTCTAGCACTAATTGTTTTTTATGTTAATAAAATAATAGATATGTGAGCATCTTAAAGGAGAGGCAATAAAATATTAACAGATCTCTCAAAAGCACCAATGGGCTTCACTTCATCCACTTTTAAATAGAGGGGAAAGACTGTTTGGTTCCATAATAAACATAAAAGGGGAGAGGGTGTATGGAAAGGTAGAAAAGGGATTCCTGGTTCATAAAAGATACAAAATATTTAAGAATAAGCATGTGCCCAGCTATAATTATACCAGTATGTGTCAAGTTTCACAAGGAGATTAAACTTATCATCACGTCGGGAAGGAGTATGAGGAGATAGTGAGAATCATTAATCTATAAATTCTCCACCAAATATAAACACATAATAAGGGCCTATATTAAATTACTCATAAGACACTCAAAATTATGTTGAAGCATCAAACACAAAGACTAAACAGTGTTTCTAAGAAAATGAAGAAAGTTCATAGATAATTAGAATATCCAAGCATGTTTTAATTACTACATCCATCATATGAAAAAAGGTACATTATCAACTCTTTGTCATTCACATGCATTCATCAAACATATGAATTATTGGACAACATCCATATAAATATAAACACTACTAAGAAAAGTAGGAAAACTTGCATTAATTTTAACATTACTTTGGTCACATACAAAATGTTGACCTTTTCAAAATATATAAATGCCACTTATATAAGAGAGATGGGGCCCATCTCCAAATAGCATTAGTTACCCCTCTGGGCCATCATGGTCCATAATGGTTACAACTAAATTTCACTAGAAAATATCCCATCCTTGAATAAGTGTAGTATAATCATGAGGGCCTACCAAAATAGAATCAAGGGGAAGTTCAAGGGGAACCAATCCCCTAATATATGATACATGCCTCTTCAACAACCAACATAGTTTCCACTAGGTCAAATTTTTAGTCTACCTTGGCAAGATTCATGGGAGGCTCTAAAAAATTTACCTCAGCTTGGGCTAGCAACCACTGGTACACTTGGAGTGGGGACTCAAGGGATGATTTTACCTCAAAAACTTGGTTGATACTTGTCATGCATAGGGTTGATATCTCTAAAATCACATTCTCTCCATTATTATTGGCCTTTGTCACTTTTATTCTCATGCCCTAGTTAAATTAAGTTAGGTGGACCTCAAATTCTCCCTTGTTCATTAAGGTGCCATCTGGATAGGACAAAATAGTGATGTTGACCTCCTTAAACTAGGTTAGCATCTTATCCTTATCCTTACCCTTCTATAGAGGCTTTATGATTTTTTTGTTCCAAGGTTAACCACTCCTCAATCAAGGCTCTAATGTTCCTAGCATATGTTTGATGGTTTAAATCTATTAGATGCATGAGCTTGAGCTTTGGGAAATGCCCTTATAAATTACCATAGCGAGCCTTTTACATTTTTTATCGATATGAACAACCCTATCTAAGTATGCATACATGTACTGAAGGTGCTCTTGGTGATATCTCTAATTACCTTGTTAAGAGCTGTGAAGAGTTACACAAGGGCCTCCTTAACTTTGTTGATCAATTTGTTTGGTAAAGTGCCCTTTACTAGTGACCCAAGTACTTATATTTTCTCTTGGATATTTTCTATGAGTTTCTCTATGACCTCATTAGTAAATTGAATCACTAACATCATATTCTTATCCAAATTATCTTTTATACTATGCATACTTATTTTAGTGAGGGAGAAGAGATCATCCTCAGTTCTCCAAACTATTAGATTCCCTTCCTAAGTAAATTTTTACATGAGCACTCTCTTCATGCTCCCATAAGTCATGTTGAAATACCACAAAAAATTCAAATCTTTATGGCAGACCATCTCTAGTCTTTGTGCTCTTAATGACTCAATTGATATAACTTAGCCTGATCCCATAAATGTCCCCAAGGTGTTGGAAGTTGAAAAAAGAGGAGTGGAATCAATTGAAGTGGAAGGTAGAGTCCTAGGAGGGGGAGGGAGATGTGAGGTAAATGGAAGGATGGAGGAAAGGATTGGAGGTAGAGGAGGTAAGGGAGTAAAAGTAAGGAATACAAACAAGGAAGCCTAGGGGAATAGTTGGGCTCACTGTTAGTCATGGGTCATGTGGATGTGAGGACCAATGGCTCATAAGAAGGGTGTGTTAAAAAATAATGAGTAAATCAGCTGGTTGAAACCAAATCCTTGGGTCCTTGGGGTGATGGAAAAGGAAGAATAAGGAATGAAAAGATAGGTAAGCTAAGTATAAGGTTAAAAGGGAGCAATTGAAACTTGAATAAGAGGTGAAAAAGGAATTACCTTTGGGTTTTTTGGGCCCTTTCCCAAATCTATTAGAGATGAGGATATAGTAAAATCATCTGAGGTAGCAACTAGAGCCTAATTTGTGGGCATCACAATAGTTACCCTTTTCATACCCTTGGGTATTAAGATCAATCAAACCTGAGCTATAATGATAGAAGGGTTTGAGGTAGAAATCATTGTTGGAACTAACTAGGGATCTTAAGGAGTTCTTGTATGGGTAGTGTTGAAAATTTTTCCTTCATAGGTCAAATTATCACCCCTACCATTCAAAACTTTGCATATCATGTTAGTTTGTGTTGTGAGTCAATAGTTGGTCTTGAAAAGTCTTTAAAGTGATTA
Organism: Torreya grandis; assembly: GCA_037957365.1. Classification (NCBI taxonomy): domain Eukaryota; kingdom Viridiplantae; phylum Streptophyta; class Pinopsida; order Cupressales; family Taxaceae; genus Torreya; species Torreya grandis. The sequence goes on from JARHVA010002366.1 coordinate 1,915,744, forward strand.
ATAGAAGCCATGATTAATAGGTTATATTTGTTGTGCATTTAATAAGTATACTTTGAAATTCAACCAAAGTTGAATAATTACATAAAAATGATGTATTTTTTTCCATGAATATCTCTTACAAATTTAGTGTCTTGGTGTATTTTCTATCTCTAGATATAAAGCCTTCAAAGATGATCTAATAGTGTGAGATGTGCCAAGGGACATCAAATTAAAGCTACTAGAAATAAATATTTGGATTAAAAAATAGAAGTGATATACAAGGTTTCCAAGCATCAAATCCTCACTTGATCAGAACAAAGGATCAACAGCACATGGGTGTTCGATCAATTTAATAGGTCAAAGTTCCCTAGATAAAAATTGATGGTGTGTATTCTTGCATACAAATTTTGATTGATGATCCATGTTGAGGACTCAAGTCAATAAGTCAAGATAGACCAACAACACATGTTCAATCATGCAAGTGGATATCTAATGGTGAGTACAAAGTCAAAAAGTTAAAGGATCCTGAGATTGAACATGATGGTTCCAAGTGTCATGATCATGGTGAATTAGTGGATAAATGGTACACATTTGATTATGCAGATCAAATATCTATGACATGTGTTCAACCATGTATAAATATATCAATGATGTGCATCAGGTCACTAGGTCAATAAGCTTATATTTCATGTAAGGCCACCATGTGGTGTAATCATATTAGCTAGATGGATACTGATAGCTAGGTCCATAGAAGGCACATAGAGCTATCAAGCATCATAATATTGGAAGATTAAATTAAATATAAATGGTGTGTGTTCAATCATGTAGACAAAAGATCATTCAAAATAGGTTACAGGACTTTTTTTATGGTACTTTTTTTTTGAACATTTTATTTAATGATTTTAGTACTTTTATTATGGGTATTTTATCTGACATATTTTAGGAGGACTTTAAGGGTTTTGAATGGTGACTTTTACACCAAAATAGGCATGATTGACTCCATTAACATGAAAATTAGGCTCTTCCAAAGTCTCTTACAATTTCATTATGATTTTAATACCTTATTCATGTGGAGTCTCATGATAACTAGAAGTTTGCATGCATATATTTTCAATGAGGAATCAGTTCTTGTTATAGTTAGAGCTAGTTATGAGGGCATTGATGACAATTTTGTATGTTAATCCCCTCATCCTTCATCATTATCTACATATAACTTCATTTTTTATTCTAATAGATAAAAAAGCTTTTGGCATGCCTAGGTTATTCCAATATTTGTATTGTAACACCTATTTGATGCAATAAAAGACTGAAGTCCTTCATTTGCAAGTTGAATTGAAGTGTGTTATATGAATTCATTGATGTGGTTAAGTGAATGCATACTTTCCTTTACCTCTATTTTATTTTTATCACCTTTATGAAGTGTTTTTTATCTCTCATAGGTCATTATAAGTTCCATATATAGTTCTTTGATTGGTTTAGAAGTGGAAAGGACTTGAAATCTACCCTCCCATGCTAGATTGGTAGCTAGTTCATGCCTTTTTATGAAATACTTATCTGAAATATGATCAAAGAGTAATTTAAGAGATATTTTTAGGTTTGGAAGTGTTTTATATTGTGTCATGTGAAATTATAAGTGTCTATAAATTTGGTACATCACCTTCTTTTACATGTTTTTATGAGTTTTCTATCAATTTCTCTCCCTTTTCCAAGCATAGAATTAGTTTTAGGTGATAGATCCAAGGGAACCATCCATCTCTATAGGTTATCACTTTATAGTCACCCACACTCTGAGAATATCCCATTATATCAACTAAAGAGAAGGTTTTCTTGCATTTATTTAAATAAGGTGCTCTTCATATTGACAATAGTTTCTGACATGCCTAGTGGGACCCATTCTCCTTAGCATAGCTAAAGTTTGGAGTTGAGAAGAATTATTTATAGTAGATAAAGACATCCATCATCATCAAAAGCTAAATATTATTAGGTTTTAGAATTCATAGTACCATCCAAGCAATACTTTCATGCCAAAGGTTACCACAAGGTTAGCTAGTAAATGTATTCCTCTTAAATTCATTGAGTTTCTTTCTAATTCATATAAAAGAGAAAGGTTTAGTAGGATAAATCCATATCTTCAAAGTTAATATTCATCTTTTGGTCATCCCATTGTCTTAAGTAGTGTAATTCCCACTATCTAGATGGTCATCAGAAACTAAGTGTTTATTCTATTCAATAAAGGTAGTCCACTAAATTTAGCCTAGTTTGAAGGTATTCCTATATATTCTCTTAAGAGTATCCTAGTATTCTTAGGAGAAGATCAAAAAAATCATATTGATCATATCTAGTATGTTTCTAACCTTTGTTTAGTTCATAATATTGTTCAAGAAAATGTAGCTATTAGATTGCTTCTTACTTCTTTTAAAGGAAAAGTGTTACAGTGGTATATAAGCCTCCCACTAAATTTCATCGCTACCTAGGATGAATTAGGTGAAACCTTAGACAATTTGAGGAAAACTTTGATCACCTATCCTTAGTTGAATAGATGACTACTATAAAGAGAGCTCCTCATGAGTTCATGTCTAATTTTAACTTTAGATTTCAAATTACATGAACCAAAATACCTGTATTGATTAGACCATCCCCAAAATATGCCTTTTTGTACTATCTCAAATCCCTCAATTTTGATATTAGTGTGATAATACAACCAATGGGTGGTATTATTTTGCTAGATGCTTATGAGGTTGTAATAAGGGTAGAGAATACTTTGATACAAGCTAGTAAGCTTTATTCAAGGCCTATAATGTCTATATTTCATCATTATCTCCTCAAATTCTAATTCCATAATTAGAATTAAATTTTATACCAGCCCCTCAAGCTCCTCAAATTCCATCATTAGCTCCTATTCCATATCCTCAAGCCCAAGTTGTAGTCCCTTATAGTCAAGCTAGTGAGATTGGTGAGCTAAAATGTTTACTAAAATATTTTGAAAATGAAATAGTGAAACTCAAGAGACAGAAATTTCAAGATAATATGCCTTATCAATAACAAAATTAGACCACCTATCAGCCCTTCAGGAATCAAAGGCCTCCTTATCAAGGGTTTAGAGAGAATATACCACCCTACCAAGCATAAGGAACCATAACTCAAGTTAAACCATATGAATCTCTTGATCCTAATGCACCTTCCACCTCAAAGGTTATTATTCCCACACGACCACAAAATAAGGGTTGTCAGCCCTTTAATCTCAATGACTTTTAAAATCAAGCCTTGGTATCACAAAATATTAATATGCCACAAATGACACAAGAAGATTTTTCTCTTCTTGAAATTCAATATCAATAGACAAGTTTAGTATCACAAGGAATGACTTTAAAAGTTCAAGGGTACCCTGATGCTATTAATGTGAATTGGTAAATGGATGATCATGTTGCTTTTAATCAGGGTGGTGAGACTAATACTACAAGTGGTCAAGTTACAGTTGTAACTAAAGCTAAAAAAGAGCCATTGATGAGGATCAAGATGTGATTAATGCATAAATTACTCCTAATTTTGTTTTAAATAGTACCAAATATCAAATTTTTTCCCTTACAACATACAAAAATTAGAATACAGAGGTTGGAAAGGTTCATCAAATACCTCTAGTTCTTGAGCAATTAGTGGTTTAGAAAGTACAACCAAAGGTTAATGGAGCTCAATTCAGTATAATGGATCAAATGAAGAAGTATAACATTATAATTAACATGTGGGATTCCCTCTCTATTATAGAACAAAAACACATGCTCATTTAAGATCTTTCAACTCTTAAATTATCTCCAAAATTGGTTGAGAAGGAAGGTGTTATCTTAACTAATTCAGACTAACCAACTAAGTAATAAGTATAGTATGTACATAAGATGGTAAAGATGGAAAAAACTGAAGTAAAATCAATAAAAAAATCCTCCTTTATACCTCTCTTTGATATATGATGATACTTTATTTCATAACTACATGGTAGATAGTGGAGCTAGTAGCACTATTATGCCTAAGCAAATTACAGATAAGCTTGGTGATTTAATAAGTTTAAAAATATTGAAGTATTATTCCTAATTTATTTTTATAGAATAATAAATTAGTAAATAATATTGAAATAATTATAGTATTTATTTGTATAATTAATTTGACTTTCATAGCTTTCTAAAAATAGTAATGGAGGAGAAATGCAACTTATCTTAAAACTAGACTGAGACGGTTGAGACAAAGTTTGATACTAGATGTGTAGGACTAGAACACTATCACCAATCAAGATCTATATTTCATTTGGTGAAAGGATAAGAGTGTTGAAAATAGAACACTTTGAGGTCTGGTGTTATATTCTAGGTCCTATTACTGTTATCCAAACTAGTCATAGAGATCTGGGTTTTATGGGTTTTGTTTGTTATTCTTGTGTGAGCCTGCCTATGAAATTTTGAATGTAAAATGTTGATGGAGCTCATTAAATAATTGATTTAATATTAAACTATATACCTTCATTATTCTTAAATGAAACTTTGAGAAAGATCTAGGGTTAGTGTGTGTAAGATGTATTGAACGTGTGTCTACACCCCTTATGTGGGCATGTTGCCTACATACCAATACTCCAAAGAAGAATCAAGCCATATTTAGATCTCCCACTTGATATGTTTTTTTCAATAGTGTTATGAAAATATAAAAATTCTAAACTAAGTGTGCTTGAGGTGACTAGGGACTGGTGTGAGGGTTTGAATAAGCTTGTAACTATATTGGATGCTTATATGTAGAGAATAGGGAAATTTGCCTCAATGTTTTTACTTGTATTATTACTTGATTTTTAATAATTTTAAACCCCTTATAAATGAAATTTTAATAGGATTTTATAGATATCTATTGGTCATTGGTTAAATGCATGCATGCTAAGCCAACATAATGAAGAAGAGGAATCAAGAGAAAATGGTCATTTAGGATCAAAATGTGATTGGATAGGAGCACTAAAAATGGGACACCCTAGGGTCTAGTGCTATAGTCTAACCCCAACACTCCTATCCTATAGTTTTAGGACCTAAGAGGATGGAATAAGCATGGGAAATGAAGTATGGTTGAGCTATAATCAGATCTCAGAATTCTATAGATGATTAGGAATAAGCAAAAAGGTGTCTAGAAGGGTCATGAGAGCATGAAAGAGGTACCTATGGGTTGGGTATCACAATCTACACTCAAACTACTCATTTTGACATTTTATATGGCTACATTTACCCCCCCTTTATTCTATTAATGTAGCAAAGCAAAATACTAGGATAAAGAAAATGTGAAAAACATACCTAAACTTACCTGCAAAGGTGAAGCCCCTAAAACTATGTGATGTTGGGTGTGCATAGAGAGAGTATGTCTTAAAGTGTAAATATATAAAATAAAATCAAGTGTAGATCAATTCTTACTAGATATATTATATCTAAAATAAGAATGTACAAAGCTAGGTAAGAGAGAGAGGAAGATAAAATAATGAATACACCTCACTGGGTATGCAAACTAATATAAAACTTGTTGTGATGGTGAGTGATGTTAGATATGTGTTGGGTATGTGTTGTACTAAAAGTAAAATCATGAATGGAGTTGAGTGCTCAATTCCCTAAGAGTGGCTCAAGAATACAAAGGCTAACCCTTTGGCTCCATTATCACCCACTAAGTGAAGCTATATGATCATGCATGTGTTAATCGATGTTTGGACTATGTGTCCAATCCCTCTGAGTAGGTGGCTTAATAATACAAAGGCTAGCTAGTCTTTTGACTCCATCATTACCCAATAAGTGAAGCTAAAAACTGATATTGGTATAAATGTGTATCATATAAGATGGATCCTAAATCCCATGAATGCTTTGTAATCTAATAATGTGGCATGGATAGTTGAATGTGTGCTAGAAACTATTCCAATCTTGGTTACTATGGAAGGAGGAGATTAGGCTTGTATGAAAATTACTCTAAAACTAGAAACTTAGGCTTATGTGGAAGCCACTCAGGAATGTGGATGTTAGGCTTGTATCAAATCCACTTTGAAATGATGCCAACCACCTACATATGTAATAATTCATGTAAATATTGAGAATGCCTAGGTAATATATCAAACTCAAAAATAAAAGAAGTCAAATGTGTCATGCATATTGTCCCTAATCATTGGTGTCTATAACATGGATTATGATCTATAAGTTATATCAACTACCCGATATAAAATTGAAAGCAAGAGCCATTAGTTCACACATGATGCCCCCTATATCTACATTTTCTTTGAAAAACTATACTTAAACAATTGAATCTAAACTAATCTATATGTGACAAAACTATAGCTAAGCTTACTTGTATACATGTTTCTGTAAAGTCTAGGTTTTTCGATGTTTGGATAGGAACATCAAAAACAAGACACCCTAGTGTTTGGTGTTATTTTCCATGTCTAGCATTATTATCCTTTACTAAATTTTACAACTACTCTATAAACATCATTATTTTTTTCATCTTTTCTATCTAATTTGACCTTTGAGTATTTTAAAAACTAATTTGTTGACTGACAGGAGTCTCTGATCTCTTTGACAAAACCCTTGTTTGTTTCCCCCTCTTCTGAGGGTAGGAATGAAGACCCTATAATTAATACCCTCAAAATAAATATCCCTAAAAGTGTGTTATGTTTTGAAATACATGATATAACAATGATAATAAAAAAATATGTCTCAAGATATAGCATAGTTTGTAATGGAGATTGTTAGATCAACAGGGGTATGCCTAGATAGAAATAAAAATTTAATAGCATATGCTATATACTAAATTTAAACTAAAAATGTTGGTTATTAGTTATTATTTTTCAATGAGATATGGAGCATGATGTATACACATAATATTTTCACACTTTTATTGATTACTAACACTTTGTATCTTACAAGAACCTACTGAGTCTCAATCTCTCTAAGTGCATGCCTTAAGAGGTGCATTGGGAAAGGGGTGGGTATAATTTTGGTTCTTCATAAGATTTTTGTTCCTTTTTCTAATTTTTATCTACACTCTTTCCTCCTAAAACCTTGAACCCTAAGCTTTTTCTCTCTTTTCTATCTATTCCTACCATTTGTCATGTTTTATCCCTCATTTATTACCTTGTTTCCCTTTTGACCTATTTAATAATCTAGGTCAACCTGGTTAACTTAGATTATTTTAGGGATACTTTTCTTTTCCTTGTTGCCTTACATCTTGGCTAACCTAGCACAGACTTTAGGCACTTTCCTGATAATATGCTAGGTTAACCTGATCGACCTCGTATAGTCGACATGTCCAAAAGTCTTTAAGGTGAGATATTAATATATATAAGGTCATTCCTTACCATTTCATAAGAGAGTTTAATTAAGTGAATAAGTGTGAATTAACATCTACTTATTAACCATTCTACTTGAGGAATAAAGCTTTAGGGTTCAATACTTTCTTTTGGAGCTCTAATCTTGTCTTATGGAGAAGTATTTTGGATGCTTAGGTAGGTCATGTAGCCTAAAACTAATTTATCTTGGTTGTCTTTACAAGCCACAATAATCTCTTGCAAAGCACCATTGGCCAAGGGAGAGGTTGATATTTGACATGTTCATTTTCAAAGGTATGTATTCCTAACTTTATTTCTCCTTTGTAAGAGTAGATAGACAATGTAGTATGTATTCATCTCTTCCATGTATTAGGATTTTGTATACATTGATGTGAGTATATGTCTCCTATACATTTTTAGTTTAGTTGTTATTTAATTATTTTTCTCTAACCCCCACTTTATGCCACAAGATTTAGTGAGCACTAGATTAGTTTAATTTTCTTGTTATTAGACTAGTTTACTTTCTTGTTTATTATCATAAGTGAATATAGAAACCATAGGACTCTTTTAGGGTCGTTGTGAAATTATGTTAGACTATAGTTTTTGGAACCCTACCTAGCATGATGTGTTGTCATAGATGATACAAGTGATCCCCTAATCAGGTCTAGTGAATCCTCATATTGGTCATGCTCTCACTTAACAAGTGTGTGCCCCAATTAGAAGTGTAGGTGTAATCTGTCTTATCCAATTCAAGATGTATTCATGTGCACCATATAATTAAAATTACATATATTTTGGTGAACCCAATGTGAATCAAACCTTTATAGGGTTTCTTTCACTTATTTCATTCTTTTTGTCATCTTTTTTATCATATATTTTGACTTATTGGCTCAATTTTGTTGGCCTAGATATTTTTCTCTATATGTAGGAATAAGAAATTAGATCTACAAAATCAACCCATCATAGGTTTCCATCACTTTGAAAACTTTCTATTTATCGTACTAGGTTGACCAGGTTGACCTAGCATATTTCTAGCCACCTTATACTAGGTTCTTATTTATGATTCATAATGTAGGTTCCAGATTCAAGACTTTCAAATTTATAGTCTAGTCAACTAGGCTGACCAACTCTACTTATCACATTTTTAGACATCTAGTTCAATATAATAGGTTTACCATGTCAAATTAGCACACTTTTTGAGATTTTTTAGCTGATTCCTATCTCACTTGGTCGACCAGTCAACCCAGTTCTGCATATTGGACTAGTTCTTTCCAAGGTTATAGGTTAGTTAATTGTTTTATTTTCATCTCTAAAACACCAAGGTCAGTTTATATTTATCTATTTCTACTCTATTTTATACTTTTCTTTCAAAATTTCAATCTATGTATGTGTACCAATTAGATTGGTTAGCATCAATTCAGTTGACTATGTATTTCATTTCAGTATCTATTTTTCTAGACTAGCTATGGGCATATCTCATTTCATTTTTAATATTTTAATAAAACCTTTTTCTTTCCCTATCTATTGTGTTACATCAACCAACTCAACCTTGCACTGTCTCAAAACTTGATTTTTGCCTCTCTCAACTACACTAAGTTGACCTTGTCAACCTATCAGTTTGTGCAACTCATGTAGACTACATTGGGTCGACCAAGTTGACCTAACATAGTTTTTATCCTTTTTTCCTTTTTTATCAACTTTTGTGGACCATGTCCAACTTTATTGTCCCTATTTTACACTAGGTCAATTGACCAAATTAACCTATATTTATTTCTATCATTTTATAAATATGTTGTTTTCTCATCTTGCTTTCCTTCTTCTTTCATCATGGATTTCTTATTGGGTGACAACATTGAATCTCAAATAGTAGGCATGATGGAATTCACCAATCCTCATAAGGTTTCCCATAGACAAAGTAGAGTTCTTTTTTCAAATGCCAGTAATGTCCATATTTCAACTCACACAATGGAGTATGGGTTCCCTCATAATACCTCTTTACAACATAATTCTTCTTTTCTCCTAGAAAACCAACCTGAGTTAGAGTATACTCCTAAAATGTTTTAATTTATTAACCAATTTTCCCAACATAAAAGGAGAGGTCCATCTACCATTTATAATCTCATGATTGGTGGTCAAGACAATGAACCTCGTTCACCACATTCTAAATTCTCAAATGGATTTGGTAGTACTAATTTATTTGCTTCATAACCCATTCCTTAGATCATGACCTCTTCTCATGATTCTTCTTCTTATTTCCTTTCTTCTACCTCCATGCCTAATATCTCAATTATCATGGCTAGTTCTACATCTAGTGGACCTCTCTTAAGGTCCACTATCCTTAGTCCTTTCACTAGTTCATTGTTTTCTACCCAAGACACTCATGGTTCTAGTGCCTCTTCCTCTCTTCCATTCACTAGTCCATTTTTTGCTACACAAGCAAGCTTTGCCACTAGTGCCTCTCATTCTCATAATTCATCTTAAGCTCTCAACAACACCAATAGTGGTACCTAACCCACTAATATCAACACCAAATCTTCTAATAATGTTAGTTAAACTCACCAACTTCTATTACAAACTCTCAATTAAATGAATTCTTTCTAATCCCATAACACAAATCAAATGATGAGAATGCAAAATCACCTTCTTCATCTTCAAAAATAATCGCAACCAATGGCTTGGGGCATACATAACCAAAGTTTTCCTCCCCTTCCTTTTCATGATTCTCAAGGTAATCTTATTCTTCAACCTCCTTTAATAAATAAAACTATCGAGCATCTATAAAATGAACCTCTCACTACTCAAATTGCTAACATTGATATAAGAGGTATAACACCTACAATCTCTTATAATGGATCAACTGATCCTTCTCTTCATATTAAAACATTTGGGAATCTTTATAAATATTAGGTTAAATTAAAAACCTTTTTTTCTACCAAGTTCCTTGATAAGACCCTCATAGGGGATGCCTTGGATTGATACAATCAACTTAGACCTCATTCCATTACTAGTTTGGAGGATTTAGTGAATGCTTTATTTCAATAATTCCAAACTAGTGGTGTTCGTGAAAAAAATTTGGCCCATTTCATCAATTTCAACCAAAGAAAAAATGAAACTTCCCAAGAATTTGCTAAATGATGAAAAAAATTATCAAACAAATGTGATCACAACATGGCTAATGATAATCTTTTTTGTCTCTTTATAAATGCTCTTTATCCCAAATTACAATATCAAGTCCATACCCTTTCTCCAAACACTTTAGAGGAAGATATTGATCAAGATAAGCGACAAGATTTCCTTATGAATCAATTATAGCCACCCCAACCTTTAATGATTTCTCATATATTACTCAAAAACAAAAATTTCAATGTTACTAGTAATGGTGTTTCTGATTCATATGATACCATTCACCATGTTCAAGATATTTTTCCTACCCCTTTTTTAGAACTGCTTCCTCTTCTCAACAATTTACTAATCCTTATTTCTCAACAAATAACATCAATGTTCATAAACCTCTTTCCTTAGTTTAATTTATTAAAAGTCTACCTAGGCCTCTTCCTCATGAAATTGACCCTACTCATCCTATGAAAACCTAGTATGACCCTGAAAAGTTTTGTTAGTTTCATTCTAGTTGGGGTCATTCTCATGAGATCTATAGATATATTTGTAATTTATATATGGACTTTCTTCTTGGACCTAATTTTGATTATGATTCTATCACATGCCAACATCAACAAACTTATGAGAATGCATTCAAAGAATACAAAAATATTGATAAAGTTCAAGCCCTGAATCAATAAAATGCTCATTTAGCTATTTATAAGGATATTTTACCTAATCACCAACCAATTCAAGAAAAATAAGGCAAGCCCATCTCTTCCACCAATAATGTAGAAATTCTTGTAGAACCAATTTTCAAATAAAATATGTTTAGCATGACTAATGTGCTAAGAGTAGTGGCTTTCATCAATTCTCAACCTATCTACACCCTGTCTCCTCCTCAAGCATACCCTGTTATCCAAGATTATTATTCAAATTATTTAAATGAGTTGGGGAAAGAAGATCTTATTACCTTTGATGAAGATCCAACTTATTATTCTCCTTTGTATAACACATCCCATGCTATTCTACTACTCTTCCATCATCTTCTCCTTCTAATGTTAATCAACCTTCTATTAATACCTCTTCTACTCCCCAAGATCAAGTTGAACCTATTAGTTAATCATCTCAACATGATTTACAACCCTCTTCTAAACCTTCTCATTATTATCAAAAAAATTGCAATGCTCATCAGCTCTTCCCTTCAAAGACCTCCTTAACCATTATGCACCTATATCTAACAACCTTCTCATGGGTTATGATGAGTGGGATCCCATTATGGAACTCACTAATCTCCCTTCTCAAATTTCATTTCTTGAACTCATGAGGACATATCCCCATCATCAGAACCATCTTATGTAATTATTATTTGAGATGAATGTCCCTCATCCTCCCTTAATGGGATGAGAGGTAGCCTTATCTGGTTCTGAGGATAGTATCTTACAATAATGTGAAGAGATGTCCATAAATGTTGATGAAACTATCAACACTTAGCTTTCATTAAAATTTCGCATTGCATATATGACTCTTGATGATATTATGCTTCATACATGTGATTTTCCCCTATTTATTAGCATCTAAATCAGTGATATATAACTTAAGCATGCTTTGATTGACAAGGGTTCTAACACTTGTGTTACTTCTCTTGATTTCATTAAAACCCTTAGATATTCTAAATGCAATCTTAATTCCACACGTAACATCTACCAAGGATATGATTGAAGGAAAATGCCTCCTCTTGGGTGTGTGTGGCTTCCCATTACTATCCCACCTACCACCGTTCATGTGAAGGTGGTGATCTTTAACTTTCCTCTTTCTTATAACATCTTGCTTGGTAGGTCATGGACTCATCATATGTGTGATATCACCTCTTCCACCTACCAATGCATTAAATTTCCTCATAATGGAGCCATTTATAGGATTTAAGGAGATACTAACCCTTGGAATTTTGAACAATTCCAAGATTGTGGTGTCTTTAAGATTCCTACTCTTGGGCCTTTACCTAGCATTCCATTTCATTAGTCACAGCATCTAAATTTTCATATCAATTCAACCAGAGGATATAATGGGCATCTTAAGCTTATTGGTAATATTCCTCCCAACCTTTTAGACTTTGATGATGATGACCTTGATGAGATTAATCTCAGGATCAAAACTTTTGATCTCACACCTCATCTCATCTCATAACTTCTTGTTTCCTTTCAACCTCATTCTCACAAACCTCCTTATGATGACATTCCTATAATATTATCCAAGACTCATCATTCTATTCACCATGCTTCTTTCGATGACAAAATTATTCTAACTTATGTCGTTGATCTTCATTCACCTGATTATGATGATGGCTATTCCTTAGATGATCCTTTATTAGGCAGTCTTATCCAAGCCCATAATGCCAAGATTGTATGTTATCGTTCTTATTTACTTAAGTATTTTCATGCATCCTCTCATGTTATAAATTTTATAGTTCCCAATTTTTTATTTTTTCTCTTTATCTTATATTAGAGATGGCACTGACACCTCCATTTTCTAAGGAGCCCCATAGGACTATGCTCATAGATTATGATATGACCATCCCTTACCATTTTTTTAGGTTCCTTGATTCCCATCATTAGTTTAATCTTGAGGTTAGTGATACCCTTATTAGACCCTCTATTGATCCTACTTCTCTCATAGTGGAACCTATGTTAGAACTAGTTATTATTACTTCTTCCACTATTGGTGAGTCTACTCTTGCTTCTTTCACTAGTTCTCTTCCTATTAAGACTAGTTTTATTCCTTCTCCATCACCACCTCCTCTTGGTGATGACTTGATTCCTTTGTCTAAGATGGATCATTTGACTACTAAATGGGGAAATGAGTCATCTCCCTCTTCTTCCACACTTGTTACACCTTTTCTTGTTACATCCTTTCTTGTGAGTGTTCTTCCTAAACACACTCATAAGCATATTTATTGCTTTCATGGGACAGATACTCATTCTTCTACCCATTTTCATAAGTTATGACAATATATTGATACCTTGCATCCTTCCTACCCATCCGTAGACACTAGCATACCTCCTCTCAAGATTCTTCTTGACTATATACCTAAGTATGGTGAGAGGTATTGTATATGGCATCAATATATCACACATCATACTAATCATTGTTGTATCCTTCATTATCATCTTAAGGATCATATTATAGATATGCATGGACCAGTTATTATTCTTCCTATAGGTCGTTCTTACAAGAAGGTTACCCATTATTCTCCCATAGTTACACCTCCTATGGTTCCTCTTATACCTCCACCTATGGTTCCTTCTCCATCTATGGACCTCCTTCACCTATGGATCTTTCTCCACTATTTATTCCTCCTTCCATAGATCCCATTCCCAAATATTATTTTGATCATCCTTTGCTTGATTTCCCTCCTTAGCATGATCCAATGAGTATTCCTAATTTTTTAGTTGAGGAGATTAAAAAAGAAGTGTTTGCCCAATATTCAGCAAAGATTAACGACACATTAGCAATAGTTTATATCAGCTTCATAGAGATTTATCTGATGTCTTAGATAATATATGTAGATAGATTTACCAATACTTATGAGCACATGCATGGTATATTTATATTTATATTGGGAGTGTGATCCATTTTTATTTCTTTTTCTATATCTTATTATATCATTTGACACTGTGTTAAATTATTGCTTATCTTATATCATTATCTTCTTTATTGTACTATATTTCTTGTTAATTTTATATTCTATTTTTTTATTGCATATTTTTTTCTTCCTTATAATTTATTTATATTTCACTTTTCTTCTTATTACATCCTTTAGATATTTATTTTGTGAGTTGCTTTGTAAGACCATAGATAGGACCTGACAAATCCTCATAAAATCACCATATTTAGCTTGTTATTGTCTTGTATCTTCATGATTGTTTATTTTATTATCCTTGATTTTCAAATATAATTGTCATGGTGACTTGGTTATATTTACCATGTTCCCTTTGTTTATTATCTCCTTTTACCATGTGATAAGTTAGTAAATAATCTTTCTCATTACTATTTCCTCTTACTAGTCCACCTATGGATCTCCCTTTTTCTTTTCTTCCTTTTTTTTCAAACTAAGCACATGCACAATTGAGATTCAAGATCACATATTTTTTAATTATCAAGCCTAAGTGTCCTAGTTAGTCTTTTATCTTTGGTTACTTAGCTTCCTTTAGCCTTAGCCTATAGCTCATTAGTGTGTATCACTATCTCTCTCATGTTTGGTCTTCCAAATCTATATGGAGGAGGAATCTTAAAAAGCCAAAAATAAAGTTAAAATCCAAATAATTTAAATAAAAGGTAATGATATCAAAATGCAAAAATATGCAATATTCTTAAAAGTCAAATCACACTAAAAGATATTATTTCAAGCACATTTTCTATCTCTAATTGAAGCTCAAACTCCATAGTCATCTTCACATAGAGCTGAAGTCCTTTTGGGTACAAAAGGCCAATAGATTGGAATAGGGTGATTCAAAAAAAAAATCTATAGTGCTACCTAATTTCTCATGTAAGTACCTAATCTTTGTAGTAGATCTATGGCTCTATAAGGGGTCTTAAGGAGTGGGGAACACATCATGTGGAGGTAGGTCCATTTTATTTTTTCATTATATCAATATAACTTCATGAGTTGATCTTAATATCACACTTATCTACCTAAAAAGCTTTGTATCTATATGGAATAGGTTTCCTTGTACATAGATGACCACTAGTCACTTAGTGTCTTCTCATGTTCTTAGTATGCCTCTTATCTCCTAAGGTATTCTCTTAAGATGCCTACGTATTTTATTTTTACACTCCCATTTTCATTCCCTTTCCTTATATTTTCTCTTGAGAAATATTTTATTGCTTTCTAATCACACCCCTTAGATTTTTATTTTGTGAGTTACAGCATAAGACCGTAGATAGGACCCGATAATTCCTCACAAAATTACCATCCCTTTTGCATTTCAATCCAATATTATTATTCTTCTTTCCAATTTTGTGTTTGCATCCTTTTGGGTTTTTAATTTATGATTTATTTATCTTATTACCCTTATTCCCCATGTACTTGGTTTTTCATGCTTATTCCACCCCATATGGTGTTTAATTTATTGATTTGAAGTGTCAGACTATGGATAGGACTTGACCCTCCTCACAAATTTTTCCAAAAATCAAGTCACCATCAAATTACATGTGTCAAGTTTGAGATATGATTCAATTGATTATGAAGTTACACATCATTTGACATGCTTCTCAGATTGAACTAGTATGTTTTATGCTTCATTTTTCTTTCACCTTTTATTTTCTTTCTAAGTGCATGTAAGATTTTAACCATTTCTTGAATTTTTTCATATTTCCCAACTTGAATTAGTGTGATAAATTTAAGACCAAATTTTCATTGACTTTTCATTTGTTTTCTTACCTTGTGTTACCTTCTACATACCTTCCTCTTTATTACTTTGTTTTTCATACTTACCAATGTGATATAGTATGATTTTACTTATTTTAATTTGGTGCAAAAATATTTCATCTTTGGTTTGAAAATAAATCCCCTTTTTACCATCTTGTTTTCCATTTTTTGGTTCTTTATATTTAGTCATTTCTCATATTAGTACACATTTCCCAGCTTGAATTAGTGTGTAGTGCATTTTTGATTGATTATATTTTTCCAAGTCTTTTTTCCAATTTCCTTTTAACCATGCATGTGTTTCTCATAATGCTAGAAAAGAAACCACATCACATATATTTATTATAGCATATACAACATAACTAAATGCATGTGCTAGAAATAAATATATCCAAAGCATTCACATACACAACCAGTAAAATGATAAAAATATATCCATAGTGACCACATACATAATCACATCAGTAAGCCAAAATGATACATCATATATATCTCAATATTTTGATATAACATATATAGCCATAAATAATGCTCCAGCTCTAGGGCTAAGCTCCATCCTATCTATCACATGGCCTAACCATGCTACCTACTGAGGCCTCAATCTGACTCCTTCAAATGGTATGGTGTAATGAGGCAATCTGAGATATTGATCCCTCTACCTATCCTTGTAGATGTGATATCTACATCTATGCCTATACCAACTCAATCTTGGTCACTACATGTGCCTACATCAATTGGATCTACATAATTATATATTCTTCCATCATCTATCTCATTATCTCTAGATGTGCAACTCTCTCATTAGCTATGGCCTCTCATTAGCTATGGCCTATTAGGCCTACCTCTCTCTTTTACCCATCTCTACTAGTGTTTTTGCCCTCTCTCTTCATCATATCTACCTCATAGCCTCTCCCTCTAGTCTAAACTAGATTGCCTAAGCTAGGGTGGATGGTACACTTAGATCCTCTAATGTCATGGGGTTGTATGGATGTAGAGCCTCATCTAGGATGTCATAGAGTGCTCCCTTAACTAGGGACCCCCATCTCTCCTCCTCATCCTCAGGTACACTTGCAAAATCACACTAGATGGATATTAGATCACTATCATATATCATAATATCTATCTATCTTTCAAATAAAAGCTTACGTAATAAATCAATCATATTTTTTATTACATGTATGTGTCTCAACTACTATAGTCTCACCATCTATGTGACTACCTAGCACAGTTTCCCTATCTGTGTGACCTCCTAATACTTCCTCTTTAGGTTGCCTTAGCTTGAACTTAGCTATCATAGCTTGTGTCTATTTTAGCCTATGCCTAAGTGATCTCTCACTCATCTATGTCTCTTTTAGCTCCTTTGTTGACTCGCTAATGATAATGATGGTTTATGCTTTCTCCTCCTACCTTCATCGATGCTGTGTCCTTAGTGTCCATAGCTCATCTCTCTATGGAGATGGTGGTGGTACATTTGGTATCACTACCTCTACCTCCTCTTCTTTCTCTACCCCTCATCATGCTTGATCAATCCATGGTCACTCTTAGTGTGGCCACAATGTCAACCTCACTATCAATGGTCCAAATCCCCTCTTCCCTTATGACTCCCTCAAATGTTGAGTCCACTACTCAAGCATGAGTATCAATGTCACTAGATGAGTTATATCCATCTATCTTAGCACTCATGCCACTAGATGTGGCTCTCTCCACCATGTATAGATTCCTATCACTACTCTCCTCTCTAGTGTTAGTCCAATTTTGTGCCAACTCTCCTAGCTAGTCGTTAGTTGCTCATATGGTCACCATACTATGTTGGTACATCTCACCATCCATAGTGTTTACATGTGGGGAATAAATCGCACTACCTAGTCTTCTCTCCATATCCTCACTTAAGGTTACCTATTATCAACTGCATGGGGCAACCCAACAAATTGATATATATAAAATCTCTCATATATCCATGTTGTCAGTAGTATGATCAATTTCATAGTCTTCTACCCTCTAACCAGCATCTCATATATATCATGCATGAGATAGACCTAGATGGTAGAGCCTAAATCATATAATACCCCCTCCTCCATCATCATCCTATTCAAGGCTACCATGTATAGTGGTACCTTTCCATTTGGCTTGTGACAAAGCACCCACTATGTCATAAGCCACATCACCACCATCTAAAGATCTAAAATCTATGATATATAGACATCATCCATGCTCACTCTCCACTTTGTTAATATCATCTTTGAGCCTATATCCCACATAACTAAATCTCTCCTCTCCTCTCCACTATCTAGTATCCCTATTGTCACTAGTACTCCTACCATAGGTAGCCCAAGAATGGCATGGACATCTTCTAGTGTGATAGCCACCTATATCACATCCCCATCCACCTATCATCTAAAGTTTTAGTCAACCATTCCCAACAACCAAAGAACATGACTAATAGGTCTATGCTCAGATGTATCCTACACATATCTTCTATACCTCTTAGACCTATGGATATCAATCTATCCCTATCTCCATTTGTCAATCTCTCCAACAAGTTTGGTAGCCAAGAAACATCTAGAAATCTCCAGAACCATCATTGTCTCTACAATCAAGAAATAATAAAGGATGTATTAGTTCCTCCATGTCTTGTATAATCACCATACATTCTTTATACATTCTATTTCTACTCATAAACAAGTATAATATATTAATTCCTTATCTATTTTAGCCTATTTTGGTCCCCTTTTCCATTCTTTAATCATTTTAGACTATTCTAGCTCTTTTTTCACTTTTTGCACACTTTTTTGTACTTTCTCTAGTTCCCTGGTCAACCTATTTTGACCAAAAAAATTCATATTTTCTCCACATTTATTATTTTCCTTCTTATCCTCCCTTCTCTAGTGCTAAGTTTCTATTTTGGCCCTTACGGCCCAATTGGATACCCCATACTAGGTTTTTGGCTTCTAGAATGTGCTAGGTCAACCTATACCCTCTAGGTCAACCACATGGTTTTCAACCTAATTTAATCTACTAGTTCGACCTGGTCAACCTAGTAGGTTTTAGTGTCCTGACTTAGCACATTTTACCAAAAACTTTCCTTTTTCTAGATTTTTCCCTAATTCCTTCTAACACATTTCCCATCTTCCAATTTCCCTCCCTGAGAATCTAATTTTATTCATTTTTATCATAAATAAATGCTTAAAATTAAACTTTTATCAAAATTCACTTAATTCATTTCAAATTTTAAAATCTAGTTTAAGATTCTTACATGCATACCTGTAGTATACCTGCTCTCACTCCTGGAGCTCCCTCTCATCTAGCATGTCATTCCCTTGCCATTCTAGCTTGTTTTCTCTCTAAAACTCTTTTTCTCTTCTCTTATAATGAAAAAAAACAAAATGAATTCTCTTTTTCATATTTAAAACTACTTTTTAGCAACTCAAATCCTTCATTTATTTTCCTTTAGATTCCTTATTTTTCTCATATCTTTGTTTCTATTCATCTATTTTACACACTATAAAATATGTTATATTTGTGATGACATAGAGATTATTTTCCACTATTATATGCCTATCTTCCAACAAAAATTATTTTTGGCTATTTTTGCACTAACTTTTATAGGTTTGACTAGTATTCTTTACATTGGGCACCTTCACTTTCTTTCAATCTTCTTCTCTGGAACTAAGGTAAGTTAAAAGTATGTGTTTTTCAATTTTGTCCTTTCATTTATCTTATTTTCTTTTTACTTTACTTTACTTTACTTAGCATCATCATTATGTGTAATCATGTTTTATCCCGAAGCACTATCCCATGTTGTACTTACATGATACATGATGATATTCAGCTAGGACATATTTATACACATAATATTTTCACACTTTTATTGATTACTAACACTTTATATCTTGCAAGAACCTATCGAGTCTCAATTTCTCTGAGTGCATGCCTTAAGAGGTGCACCAAAAAAGGGGTGGGTAGACCTTTGGTGATTTTTAACATTATTATTTCTTTTTCCACTTTCTATCTACACTCTTTCCTCCTAAAACCTTGAACCCTAATCTTATTTCTCTCTTTCCTATTTATTCCCACCATTTTTCATGTTTTATCCCTCATTTTTTTACCTTATTTCCCTTTTGACCTATTCAGTAAGCTAGGATGACCTAGTTGACCTAGCTTATTTTGGGGATACTTTGCCTTTCCTTATTACCTTGCATCTTGGTTGACCTAACACATTATTCATAAGCTCATAGATTTAGTTATTATATTTTAAATTAATCACTTAACTTGGGTGCTAACCTTGTTCTAGTATGAAAAAATAATGATGAGATTAGACTATGTGTTGACTTCCATGATTTGAACAAGGCTTCCCTTAAAGATCATTATCCATTGTCATCAATGGAATAAATTGTGTAGTTGGTTTCAAGTTCAGAGAGTTTTTCTTTGTTGGATGGATATATTGGCTACAATCAAATATTATTTAAGTAAGAGAACCAATTCAAAATAGCCTTCCCTACAAAGTGGGAAATATTTACATACAGAAATATGCCCTTCGATCTATCCAATGTTGGAGAAACATTTAAAAGAGCCATGGATATGGCATTCCAAGGCCTTATTAATAAGTTTTTTCTTATTTATTTGGATGATATAACAATATTTTCAAATAATGCAAGTCATCACATGGTTCATCTCAAGCAAGTGTTTGAAAGGTATAGGTAATTTGGGGTATCTCTAAATCTTAAACAGTGTATCTTTTCGATTCATGAAGGTAAGCTCCTTAGGAATGTGATTTCAAAATATAGTTTTAGCATAAATTATAAAATAATAGATTCAATTCTTTCATTTTCCTTGCCTAAACACAAAAAGTCTTTGCAAAACTTTTTAGGAAAAATCAATTTTATAAGAAGACATATTTCATATTTTTCCACTTTAGCTAAACCATTTACAACCATGCTAAAGACAAATCAAAGTTTTAGTTTATCCAAAGAGTGAAGATTTTTGAGGGGATCATGAGATCCATATCTAGTTCTACTACACTCATAATTCCATATTTCACTAAAGATTTCATATTGTACACCTATGCCAATATGGACATTATTTTAGGCATTCTTATGCAATAGAATCATGAGGGTTTGGATCAACTAATAGCCTTCTTTAGTCAAGGCTTATAGGAGTATGAAATAAGGTATTGTTTTATTGAAAAGCATATACTTTTAGTTATAATATCTCTCAATAAGTTTAGATACTTATTGTCCAATAATAATATACACCTAATGATTGCCCATCCAAGAATTAAGGAGTTCCTCTTAAACAAAGATATAAATAAAAAGAGATATGATTGGATAACTAAGATAATGGAATATTATGTGTAATTTAAGGTCAAAAATCTCATTAGAGGTAAAATACTTTATGAGAATTTATCCCAAGACTTGAAAGAGGAAAATGAGGTGGTTTTGGTATCAAATGATGAAGAAGTTATAGCTGATTATACCTCACCTTCCAGCTGATTTCATGACTCGATAAGATATCTCCAATATGGTATTTATCCTTCTCATCTTATTGTTTCAACATAAGATATTTTAAATTGTAATCAATTCTATTTCTTCTTGTTGATGGTGTTTTATTCAAGAAAGATATAATTAACATGCTGCTAAGATGTATAAAACCAAACCAAACACAGATTTCTTGAAGAGTTTCATGATGGACATGGTGGAGGACAATTTTTTACAAGGACTAGAGCCCTCAAAATCATGAAACGTGGATATTATTAGCCAAACATATTTTATAATTGTCATTCATGGGTTATGAAGTAGAAGTAGTGTGTTATGTTTATAGGAAAAGTTAAACTTACAGTCTTACCTCTTCAACCAATTGTGGTGGATCATCCCTTTGTCTAATGGGAATTAGACTTTATTGGTCTCATTAATCCTCATTCA
Organism: Torreya grandis; assembly: GCA_037957365.1. Classification (NCBI taxonomy): domain Eukaryota; kingdom Viridiplantae; phylum Streptophyta; class Pinopsida; order Cupressales; family Taxaceae; genus Torreya; species Torreya grandis. Next base: position 1,937,480 of record JARHVA010002366.1, read on the forward strand.
AGCTCAAGACATAAATGGATACTAACTACTACAGATTACTTCACTAGATGGATAAAATTAGTAGAATTGAAATAAGAAAATAAATATAATGTTCTAGATTTCTATGAAGGTTTGATTACTATATTTGGAGTTCCTTCAACAATTATTTATAATAATGTTATGGCCTTTATGGGGACAAGGATCATCTAATGGGCTGTTCAACATGGTGTTCATCTCAGTACTTCATCAAATTACTATCCATAAGGCAATAGACTTACTAAGTCCAATAATAAGAACCTATTGAAGATCATAAGGACTATTGAAGATAATCAGAGGTCATAGCATCTCAAATTGAAATCAGCTCTATGGATTGATAGGATCACCTACAAAATATCAATAGCCAACTCTCTATACAAACTGGTATATGGTAAGGAAGTAAGGTTACCTATTTATCTTAAGTTTCCTACTTTAAAACTAATGTGTCAACTTGAGTTATTAGATATTTAACCAATGGATATCAGATATACTAAGCTTATGGAGCTAAAAGAGGTAAAAAAATCAGTCCATACTATCCATGGAAGTCCACTAAGCACAAGTGAAGAGAGCCTTTGACAAAAGAGATTCTTCATAAAGTTTCAAAGAAGGAGATTTGGTCTTCAATTAGGATAAAGATAGATCTAAATTAAGAAGGCATATAAAATTTGACTCTCTTTAGAGTGTCCTATACACAATCTCCAACTGCAAATCCCACAATGCTTTCTGACTTGTAAAAATGGATGGTAAAGAGCTTCCAATCCCAATTAATTGGGTACATCTAAAGCATTGTTATTGAAGAGCTAAGTTCCTTATACATAATTAATTTGTTTGTTTTCTTCCAAGTATAGTAGTATATTAGTTTATTTATTTGTGTTTTGTCTCAAATAAGTGCATTGTTTGCACATTTTCTTTGTTTAGTTAGTTTTCCTATTTTGTGTGTTTCTTTTCTTATATTGTAGGAAGGAGTTATCTTATTTCAAGTCAACAAGTTACTTGTAGTCATGGATCAAATTTGTCATTGTTTATGAGTCTAAAATTCATATAAATCATCTAGTTCTCAAGCATAACAGTCATACTTCCTATTTTAGTCATCAAAATGTTTACAATTTTGATCTCATAGGTCAAATTATCACCCTACCATTCAAAACTTTACATATGTCAATTTGTCTTGTGAGTCAGTATTTAGTCTTAAATAGTCCTTAAAGTGGTCAATAAAAGCCATGATTAATAGGTTAGTTTGGTTGTGCATTTAATAAGTTTACTTGGAAAGTCAATCAAAGTTGAATAATTGCATGAAAATAATATATTTTGTCATGAATACCTCCTACAAATTTGGTGTCTTGGTATGTTTCCTATCTCCAGATATAAATCCTTCAAAGATGATCTAATAGTGTGGGATGTACCGAGGGATGTCAAATTAAAGCTACCAAAAATAGCCATTCTAGATTTTAAAAATAGAAGTGATTCATAGGGCTACCAAGTGTCGAATCCTCACTTGATTGGATCAAAAGATCAATAGAACATAGGTGTTTGATCAGGTCAATAAGTCAAAGTTCCCTAGATAAATTTGATGGTGCATATTATTTTGTACAAATTTTGATAGATGATCCATGTTGAAGACTCAAGTCAATAAGTAAAGATAAATTAGTGGACCACATTTGATCATGTAAGTAGAGATCTAATGATGAGCAAAAAGTCAACAAGTTAGAGTATCCTAAGATTGAACGTGATTATGCCAAGTGTCATGATCACATTGAATTGGTTGATCAATGATGTGTGTTTTATCATGAAGATCAAAAATCTATGATGTGTGTTCAATTGTGTAGAAATAGATCAATGATGTTCATTAGGTTAATAGGTCAATCAGATTAGATTGCATATGAGGTTACCATATGATGTAAAGTGTGTTAATTGGATGGAGATTGATAGTTGGGTTCATAAAAGGAATGTAGAGCTACCAAGTATCATAATCTTAGAAACCTAGATCAAAGATCAATGGTATACATTCAACCATACAGACCAAAGATCATTTGGAATAAGTTGTGGTAATTTTGTTATAGGACTTTTATTGTGAGACTTTTGTTACAAACATTTTGTCTAATGATTTTAGGTATTTTATTGGAGGCATTTTGTTCAGTATATTTTAAGAGGACTTTGAGTGTTTTGAATGGTTATTTGTCCACTAGAATAGGCCTAATTGACTCCATCAACATGCAAATCAGGCTCTTCCAAAGGCTCTATTAATGCCTAAAAGTGTATCACAAAGTTTAAAAAGTGTTTAATAAACACTTCTCATTTTTGGATTCAAAGAATCCATTGCATGAGTTGTAGGTTGTTATCTTCCTAAGATATTTGGTGGAATAGGGGCAAAGCAATGAACTATTTTACAAAAAAATGATAACATAGCTGGTTGTTGGGAGAAACTTTAGTCTTAAGATTTATTGTGAAATATGAAGTAATCTAAACTAATTGAAGTGAATTATGATCAAAACCTAAAGTCTAAAGTCTAATCTAGCATGTATATTTACAATGAAAACTAAACTAAAGTGAATTGATTAAAAATGATCAAAAGGAAGGGTGGGAAAAAGAAAAAAGATGTTGTTGATACTCAATCCAAACATTATGAAAGACCTTAAATTTCATCTAAAAATGCACTCAAACCAACATATGACATGAAATAGCTAAATCATATATCTTATCATATAACAATGAAACATCTAAGGATAGTTGAAACAATAAGAAACTAGATTTAATTTTAAGATTTACTTCAAGAAAATTGCATTGGCACATCTATAAGAGAAATAAGGAAAGTGAACTAAATCTAAGATCTTTCAATCAATATACCATAAGCACAAATTTAAAACTCTGCATTCAAGTGTGCATGTCAAGAATCCATAAAAACAATTCAAACCTGAACATTAGACCAGTTAGTCAAGGATGTAACTATGATGGAAAAATACACAAACAAGTACAAGATAATTTTTTCAAAATTCTCCTGCTTACATTAATTTACTTCAAATTTACACTATATTTTTTTCTCAAAAACTCCCTCTCCTTTCACAAATGACAATACCCCTTTTATAAATGATTAAGGATGTATGCCAATCAGTCATACCAAATGACAATTGCATAAGTGTCAAGGATAATTGTCCTTCTACAACCTTATATAACTAATGACACTTTCTAAATGGATAAACCTATAAGAAATGTGTTTTATAAGATGCACATGTTTTTACATAATAGAATATTCTCTTTTCAAATGATATACATGTTTAGTTACAAAATAATATGCCCAAGTCAATAAATTTGACTTTGAGAAGCTCCTTATTACTTTTTTTATTTCATCTTCATTACCTTATCATGTTGATCATCAATCATCTTAAAGTTGATGATCAGCCAAGTCTTTGAGATCCTTGGCAACCTTGTCCAAAGCTTCCTTGATACTTCTAACATTTCCAATCTTCACTTCTACAAATAGGATCATGCCCAAGATCTTTTTCTTGTCTATCCCTATTTTGCATTGGCTATGATATCTCACTTCCTACATGAATTAGGTGGCCCTATGATTGAAATCCTCATCTGTCATCAAGCCAATGGGACTAAGGGTAGTAGGGTCTTTGATAAAGCTACCCAATATATGTGTTATCTTGTTTTTTAACTATTTGTAATCCTTTAAAAGGTCTTCCAAGCTCTTGGACTATTTTTTAAAACCTTTTATCTTCTTTATCAATATTTCCATATCCATATTCAGATGAGCTAGGCTAACTATCTTGAATCCAAGGATCTGGTCCTCTATCAATATATTGACCAACTCCTTTGCTTTTTTATATGAAGTCCACCATTGGTTTTCTTGGATCATAGCTATAGTATTCTAATTTATCATCCCATCTTGCTTGGATATAATTTATTTCAAAGAGCTAAATATGTCATACATAGTTGCTTCAAATTATTTAACCATATCCCCTAGGATAGATAGAACATACTACTCCTCTAGGTTATTATTCTTCTATTTTAGACCCTTGATAGTAGCTTGTAGCTATTTTGAATGTGATTGAGATAATTCCAAGAAATATTCTTAAAATATTATATCCCCACCTAACCTCTATGTTTCCTTCTGAGTCAAATTAGTTAAAGGTTATACATTTTGATATGTCATCTCCTCACCACCATGTAAGACTATTTTCTCAATTAGCCTTTATAAAATAGCAGTACCTAGGTCAAACCTAACTCCAACTAAAGATAGGGCCAGCTATGGAATAGTTATATATACTTGTGATTGGGCTTGTAACTAGCTTAAAGTATCCAACCTCTTTGCCTCCTCTTGTAAACTAATAATCCATGGTTTTAGTTCTTGTTGCATTCGGATATTATTAGCCTTAACCAAGGCCCATGGGTGATAAGTGGGTGGATTTTCCAACCTTGGTTCATAAATGAATCACTCAGGGATAGGTGGCCCATAAAAAATGTTTTCTTCACTAAAGAGGATGCATTCACTCAAAGGAGGAGTGATGGTTACCTTAGGTCTCTTATCCTTTGAGACAATGGAAGTCTCAGCTTTCCTTTTTGGAGTGTCAATGGATACCAAGTCTAAATATTTTCCTTTATCTTGTTTGACTTCATCAAGATTTTCTTCTACCTATAAAATATAACTCATACATCATGGACATCATCTTTAATTCATCTTCCACATACTCATTAGGATCTAGTGTTATCATATGTACCTCCTATTAAGGTAATTCTTGTTTTATTGCATTGGAGGAATCAAGAGCTGATGAACTAGATGCAATCATAGTTGGCATTCTTTCCTTAGGTTTATACTCTATTTGAACTTCTATGTTTTGGATCTTAGAGGATTCACCACTTATCAAATGACATTTCCTGGGTTCCACTTACCATCTATCATCTACCTTTTGATCTCTAGATAATCTAGACTTAGGTCTAATATTGTACTCTTTCAATCTCCTAGTTACTTTAAAGTAGGAGGATGCCTTGGTGTATACAAGGTCAAATTCACCAAGCTCATGATCATATGGTATATTCAAGATACCTTTGAGTCTTAAATGTTATTTAACTCTTCCACAAGGGTCCCATTATCTATGTTCATCTATTTGTAAATTGAAAGATAGTCTATGTTTTGATGCAGCCTCAATGTGATCCCATTGTCTGAAGGTGGTATTACCAATTTTCAAGAGGAAGCTATGAATAATTCCATTTATTTTGGTTTTTCAAAATCCATATACACCATGGAATAATTTTTAGGCCACTTCTTACTCTGCTAACTTATCAGGAACATGGACTAGTAACTTAAGAGGATAATTTTGATTTCCTTCAATCTTTATGACTATATAGTCAAGGTAAAACCATATGTCTCCCATTTCCTCAACAAATTTATTGATTAGAGATATAACTCTCATCATAGGGATACTAGTTATAGCCTCATTCAATGTAGGGAAGACACAGTCACAAAAAAATTGAATGTGATCCCTATATTTATAGATGTGTAACTAAGAATAGTATTGAGAAATGGTCTAGATGGGTTCCATTTGAAGACCATTCTCTCTGATTAGGTATCTTTTTGGATGCACATAGGGAATCTAGGATATAAGACATCATGAAAAAATCATTATTCTTCTTATGCTTGACTGTATATATTTTTCTACTCAAGGAGATGCTAATTATCTCACCTAGTGGGGAGGTTGTCACTTTTTCAATGATTAAATAGACCATGGGTACCCACATTGGTTTTAAATATGTTGTTTTTTCATAGCCATATAATCTATTAATCATGGTCATCACCATCCTAACTCTAAGTCTAAATTGACTGATACGTATGTTCTTTTCAAGTTCTAAAAATACCTAGTTACCAAATTCTAGTTGCACAGCTAGGGTGTCCATCAAGTTATGTTGTTTGACCCATGAATTGATAGTGGTTAGGTTAATTTTGGGTTTAGGTAAATTTTAATATAACTCAAATGAAATTGGGGAAATATAAGCAACATTCTTGTGATTGTGCTCATTAATTAGCATGCCTTTATCTATATTAGATTTTTTAAAAATGGGACCAAGAATGACAATGCAATGAAGTACCTCTAATTTTGTAGCTACGTAGTGAATTCCAATTATCTAGATTACAACAATGTCATCATAGATTCTTTTAGCTGAGAAAATATTTTCTTCCTCTTGGATGATGATTGACTAGTTCTCAATTATCCAGAATAATTTTGACCAATAAATATCCCCTGTGTTTAGAGTAGTAGTTACAAACTTGTTATCCTTGAACACTCGACCCTCAAGATTTATTGTCAAATATAGTTCAAACTCTTCCTTTGAAACATGCTTGTGAGTCACCATTTATATAATCTTTATCTAATTATCTAATTGGGGATGATAATTCAACTATTTTGGTTCAATTATAGTGATTTTGGAGACAATTTAGGGTAATCCATACACTCTAAGGATTTTTTTAAGGTTTATATAGGGCTTTAATGGAAGTCAACTAGATCAAACGATGAGCTTTTATGACTTATATTGAATTTGGATTTCATATTTATAACTTTAATGTGTTAGGCCTACAAGATATCCCAACATAATGTGTTCTACCTATGTGTCAATGCCATATCACATCGCTTATTTATTTAAAATGTGACTATTGTTTCCTTTAGACACTTGTCACCATCTCGTGTAATCTTGAAACTAGATCAAATTCACATAGTTGATCTCTTTTAGAGATTTCTAGCCTTGACCTTCATTTTTATCCATTTATCTCTATTAATACCCCCAAGATCATGCCACTTGTCTACTCTATGGGCTCTCTATGTAATTTATAGTCAAACTTCATTACTTTAATGCCTTTATGTCATGTAGTAGCTTCTCATTCAATCGGGGGCATTGACTTAGTGAATTTATTTACACCATTCATATCTATCCATAAGGTTGAACATGATTCATTGATATTCTTCTAATTCATCACAATTGTGACATGTGTCACTACCATGTTTGATTTAGGCCTTTTAAAAAGTCCACCTTCATTTGTATCATTGATATGTTGGATATACTATTGAATGCATATCATTGATTCATTTCTCACTTATCAAGATTATGACACTTGTCCTTCTTGTATCCCTTCTCCACATCTTTGAATTTTTGACCTTTGCTCACCATTAGATATATTACTACTTTGTTAAGATCATGACACTTGTCAATCTTGTATTCCTTCATAGGTTCTTCAACACCTTGATTCCTCGCTCACTATTAGATCTTAATTACAGTATTAACATGCACCATTGATCAACTCCTTAGAATCATTGACTTATAACTTTTCCCACGGGTCAATGATCTTTATTAATACCTTTGATATCATGCCACTTGTCGACTTTGTGTTTAATCAATACCTATGGATATAAAATCAAAGGCATAAGTTTTTGGGGTATATGTATAGACTTATTATAAAACTTTAGACTAAGGTTTTAGATGTGTTAATAAACACAATTAGAACTTAGGATAAATTTTAAACTAGGTCTAAGGTATATAAAAAGAGTGCCCACATAAATTTGGATCTCGTGTAAATTTGAATCTATTGAAAGAAACTTAGGTTAAAACATATAAACTAAAGTTTTTTAACACTATTTAGACATAGATTCAATTAATCAACCAAAATATAAAAGGCTTAGTCAAAAAGGGTTAATTAAACATTTAAATCATAAAACCTTAAACAATGTTCATTCAAATGGGACTCTATTAAACCTACAACATGGAAACACAAAAAATCAAACATTAGCAATGTTAGATAAAGCCAAATGAAGATCACATGCTAACATGCCAATGTGAGTTGAAGCAAAACATGATATTAAATAATATAATTTTGATCAATTTGAATGTCAATTTATAACACAATTTATAAAATTGAATAAGGTTCCTCATTTTTTTAGAAATGAAGGTATGTTAACCTTAACAAATGGTGACTTTTAGGGAAAACATTACAAAATGTTAGAACTCAAATACTCTTGGTTTAAACTAATAACTAGACTACTCATTCCACATGATCAATTACTATCATTAATATCAATTCATGATTTAAAAAAGTCTTATAAATATATAATTATGCTTAAATATTAAAACTTATTCATGTTGTATGTATGCTTTGATTCCTTAACTGACTGTCATGGGATTTAGAGAACAACTTCTAGATTTCATGATCTTAATCATTAACATTGACTTATATCATATTTAGATGTTAATTATGAATCATGATTTATGAAAAAGAAAGGCTTGGGCATTACTCTACTACCATCTAGGTATCCATAACCCTGATAGAGATACCTTTAGCTCCACTCTAGGCCTTGCTCCACTACTAGCTAGATGTCCATAGCCCCAATGGAGGTTACCTGAATCATCTATGTTCAAAAAGCTTTTGAATTTTAAATAAGGATCTTATTTTTGTATTTTTTCAAATATATTAGCTTTCTAACAAAGGTTGGGAACCAAAATTATCTAGGTTTTGAGATTTTGTCAAATGTTTGATCTTCAAACAATTAACCTCGATCATAAATTTTATCCCAGGCAATAATGTTCTTTAAGTGCTAACATGACTTTGTCTCAATAATTCAAACTTTCACTCAACATATATAATCTTTATCATAACTAGTCTTCGATCAGAATAAGGTTTAAGATTTTAAGAAATAATTAACCAAGATATCAATCTTCTCCAATTTATCTAAATCATAACATCAAGCTCAAATTTTTAGAATCCATGATCAACCAATTCTTAAGAGTCATACCTTCATTCTTGATTTGAGAAGTTTTTTTAAGCATTCAGATGAATTGGAGCTTAGAAATTTCCTTAGAAAATACTTATTGAAAGTAGAGAATAAAACCAAGAAAATGAAATGAATAAGCAAGCAAACAAATATTTACAAGTATTATTTACAAATAAAGAATAAGAGAGAAACTAATCTAAGCCTACCTATACTAACTCTAACTAATCTTAAAAATTACTCCATGAAGACTTAAGGTGGTACAATAAATAAGTTGTACTTGAGGTATTGCCCATTAGATAGCAAAGGAAACTCTTCTCTCTACAAGTCTTTGAGCTTGAAGGTGTTGTCACCCAATGTTTCAACAATCTAATAAGGACCAATCCACAAAGGAGTGAATTTCCCATGTTTTCCTTTTGGTTTAAATGTTTTGTCCCAAAGGAGAACTAGGTCTCCCTATCTGAACACCTTGATCATTGAACATTTGTCAAACTATATTTTGAATGTGGTTTGATGTCTACTAAAATTTGAAAATACTTCCTTTCTTGAATCCTCCATTTGTATGATGTCAAGTAACCTTGAATTTGCAAACTCATGATCTTTTTCCATGTACTCTTGCATGAACTTATAAGTTATCAACTTGAGAGTAATGAAAAATATAGGTTCTTAACCATATATCAAAAGGAATGGTGATGTTTTTAGGGCTTGTTTTACTCTAGTTATGTCTTTCTAAAGATCATACTTAATAAATTTATGCCATGTTCTAGGTTGCTGAGCTACAGACTTTTTGATGGCTTTCCTCAAATTTTTATTTGTTGATTATAAGACTTAATTCCCTTTAGGGTAATGATTTGATGAAAACTTAAGAATCATGTTATTATCATAGGCCCACTCAATCATTTCTATATAAATAAATTTTTATCCATAATCATAGACTAATAAAACTAGTATCCCAAATCTTATCCAAATGTTCTCTTCCAAAAACTTGATTACATATTCAAGTCTACATTTATTGGTTGACACTGCCTTTATTCACCTTGTGTAGTAATAATATATTTATGTCTATCTAAAGATTTGGGGTTAATTACCCCTATGAAGTCCAATTCCCATTAAGCAAAATGTTTGTCAACCATAACTGGGTCCAATGGCATAGCTATTTTTAGTTCTTTAGTGTTGAAAATCTGATTTGATGACACTTTATAACATGTTTTTGTGCATCCTTAAAGATGGTGGGTCAAAAATATCCTACCCTCAAGATCTTTCGAGTTGTTGTCTTTCCATAAGGGTGTCACTCTTAAGCTTCTAATGAAAAAGTACTAAGATCTCAATTGTTTCTTCCTTTGAAACACATCTCAAGTATATACCTTCATAGTACTTCTTAAAGAGTACCCAATCATTGATCAAGAAATTTCTTGTCTTGAGCCTCAAATCTATTCTTTTCTCTCTTTTCATTCCTCTAGGATAAGAACCATTTATTAGAAGATGAATAATTACATTGTACCAATCATTTGGTTGAAAACATTATTGATCCACCTACATGACACTCAATTTAGGATTGGTGTTAAAAATTAATTGAATCAATTATTGATACTTCACCAACTTGGTAGTTTTTATTTCAATATCATACTCTTGGAGTATGAATATTCATTTACTTCTTCTCTCTCCTAGTTCACATTGACTAAACATAAGTTTAGTAGTAGGATCTGGTAATATTTCATGCACTTTATCTCTAAGAATATAGTGTCTAAACTTATTAACTACCTTAACTAAAGAAAATGCTTATTTTTCAATCAAATAAAAATTTAACTTGGCATTCTTAAAATTAATGATCATAAATGCAATGGGATGATCACATTTATCTATTTTCTGAGTCAAAATAGCTACAATTATATGATCAAAAGTAAAAAGAATAAGGATAGAAATCTTTTGTGAAATCAAGACTTATCAATATCAGTGCCTATACTATTACTTATTTAATATCCTTAAAAGCTTTGTTTTCTTCTTAATTCCATGTGATCTTGGCATCCTTATTCAACATGTCATTAAATGGCTTCACAATTTCTACAAAACTAGAGATGAACTTTTTCACAAATTAATTTTCTCAATGAAAGACTTTAATTATTTTATATTCTGAGGGGATTCTATATTGGATATGGCATCAACTCTATAATGATCTAAAGAAATTCCATATTTGGTTATAATATGTCCTAGTAACTTCCCTTCTATAACACAAAAAATTCTTTTCTTAGGATTGAGAGAAATTCCATAACTTTTGCATCATTGAAATACTTGCTACAAGTGCATAATGTGATCTTCCCTATTTTTAAAAAATATAATTAGATCATCCATATAAATGATGATAAACTTACCTATTAGACCTTTAAAAACATGGTCCATAGCTATTTTAAAATGTGTTCCTTCATTTATTAGTCCAAAAGGCATTTTTTTGTAAGCAAAAATGCCCCACTTCATTGTGAATGCAGTCTTCAATTTATTTTCCTTTACAAGTACTTAATTATAACCTAAAAAAACCATCAAAAAAAGACATCATATTAGAACCACTAACAATTTGAATGACTTGGTCAATGAAAGGTAAAGGATAATTATCCTTTTCACAAGCTCTATTCAAATTTATAAATTCTATGCATAATCTAATTTCTCCATTTTTTTTCTAACTAGTACTAAGTATGCTACATAGATAGAATGTCTAATGGAAAAAAAAATTACATCCAATAATTTTTTGACCTCTTTGTAGATCAATGGTTCTAAAATAGGGTTGATTGGTCTTTATTTTTGCCTAAAAGGTTTACAAGCTTATTTTAATGAAATGGTATGGGTAATGACTCTAGGATCAAAGATATTTAAATCTTCATAAGACCATGCTATAACCTCATTATACTTGGTCAACAGCTCTTTATATTTTTTCAATTCTTCATTTACTAGTTGGAGTTGACCTTGAGTTCTTATGTCAACTATATTATAATCCTTCCCATTTACCTTGAGAATTTTGACAGTTTGAGCTAGTTTGTTTGTGTCAAATAGACTTTCTAAGGTTATCATGCCTTTGAGAATTTTATTGTCATTCAATTAAACAATCTTGTCATCAACTTTGTTTTCATCAAGAGAATTTTTATTGAACTCATTGATAATATGAGACTCAAATACTCTTGAGTTTTACATGGAATCAATAATCTATTGATCATCACTACATACTTGTAAATGATTAACATTGTCAGGAACTAAGGGACATGGGACCAACTCAATGCTAAGGTTTCCTAGTTTAGAATCTTGATTTGGCATAATATTGGCTATAGTTGAGGCTAGTTCATTATCAAATTTGTTTTCTTCTCTAGGATTTGAAACAAAATTAAAAACACCAAAGTAATTTATCAAGTCCCATACTATAAACTTATACTTCTTAAGATAAGACAATTTGCATTGATACTTTTAACCTAATTAACTACTATCATAGAATCACCAAACACAAATATTTATTTGACCTTATATTTTATAGTAAATTGTAATCCTAGGATTAATGCTTCATACTCTACCAAATTATTAGTGCATGAAAATTGAAGTTTTTAAGAAGCAACATACTCCTTCCCAATGGGATTGATTATATCAATTCTAACTCCAAATACAAATTTACATTTAGCACCATCAAAATATAATTTCTATATTCTATGTATAGCATGAGAATCTTTAGAGTCACATACCTTAGAAGTATCAAGAGTGTAAACTCCTATCTCAGAATTGACCATGTCAACCCTTTTATTAGAATCATTGTATTTAGTGATCATGTGTTTCATCTTTTGTTCCATTTCAATTAGAATTTGATTGGGAACTCCCTTTCATGAAAGCCACATATGAGAATAGTCAATTGACATGTAACCATTCAAAGACTTGGTCCAATCCCTACTAAGCAGCATTCCATAAGCATTAAGAGTGTCTACCACTTGAATGTCTATGAATTGTTGTATCCTTGATTTAGTAGTAAGCTACATATGAACATTCAATAATTATCTAATTACTTTAATTATTTATTTGTTTAATTGAGTAACTACTCTATCAAACTTAATTGAGTTAAACCAAGTTTTTCACAAATACCTTTTAAAATGATATTGGTATAATCACATAAATATAACAAACAATTATGCAAGTTCTTACCAAAAACTTTAAATTTTAACAAGAAATAAGGAACCTATACTTTGTTCTTATACATCACTACATTGGCATTTGTAGCCTTTTATGACTTAATAGGCTTATTGGATAAAGATTCTAACAACAAATCTCTTTATTTATTAATTTGAGTCAACTCATGTAAGGTGATATTAGTTTTAATCTTTTTCATATCCTCAACTAATTATGTCCACTCGTAGTAGAAGACTAGATGTATCAACATTATTTCTAGTGGTACTTCCCTTTGGAGGTTCTAGATTGTTGTTTGTTGTAGGATCAAGAGTATCAAAGTTGTTTAGTGGAGTTGAAATTATCAATGGTTGATTATAATCTCTATTCCTCAAGGGATAAGTCTTATTTAGATACTATTGAAAATCATGAACCTCTTCTAGAGTATCCTCAAGTTCATTCTTCTCTTGGAATGGGAAATCAAAAGTCTCCACCATCAGATTTATGTCAATAGATTTAGATGACTTTGAAGAACTAGATGTACGTGTAGTATTATTTTTATTAGGTCCACCTTTAAATGTATCTAATTAATCTTAAAATAACTCAAAAGCATTGCAAAATTTAATAAAATTCAAATCACTATGCTTTGAAGTATGTGAACCCTAAAGTATTCAAATAAAGCTACATCACAAATATTTATTTTAGGATTGTTCTTGTTTGTATATGACTCATATTTATTATTATTGTTACAATTGTGAAACTAGTTTGTAGGTCTATACCATTAAAATCATTCCAACTAGTAATATAATTCTTAGAAAGGTTGAAAAACTAATCATATGCTGAATCTTTGAAAGTAAAAGGATACAATCTACATGTAACATCTTTATGAATGAAATTAAACAATCTTAAAGTAGCCTTGAAGCTTTTGATATGTTCTTCAATAGTAACCACACCATTAGGGATGAAATATGGTAAATATTTCTCAAAATTATTAGGTAAGTCATGTACCTAACGAGACACATTAATGAAAGATCCACTTAACCAAGACATACTTTGATAAGGATTTAACACAAGAGCACCACAAATAGGAGAAGTAGGTTGAGATTTAGAAACCCTTCACTTACCTTTATCTGATCTTTCTTTCCTATGAGCTTATAATGAAAGGAGATGTAGCCTTGAATCAAACCATGACCTAGTCATAATTCTTGGTAGTTCTAGCTTGTAAAATCTGAATCCTATTCAAAATATGATGTATAAACCTTATCTTTACAAATAACAATAATCATATTTTCATGTTAAACAAATTTTGCATAAATTTATACAAATAATAACTATCTTTAACTAAATTAGTTTAAAGATATATCTAAACTAATGAATATGAATAATATTTACACTTTAATGTTAAAATAAACCTAGATTTGCAAAGAATCAATCAATATTTGAACAAAATTGCTATCACTAACATCAAATGTGTTATATTAACAAAGCTTAAGCTACCTTTACAACAATTTTTTTATGAATCTTCAAAGAACATCTATGTTTAGTTAAATAAGCTTAAATATTGGTCTAAAACCATGAATATCAATGATCTTTACACAATTGAGCTAAGAACAAATCAAATATGCAAATAATTCATTGATATTTGAATAAAATTTACTAAAATTAGTAAAAATGTTTCAAATTCACAAAGATTAAGCTAAGGCCCTCCTTTTAACACCAGTAAAACATGTCTTATTGATACCTAAAAATGTATCATAGGGGTTTACATAGTGTTTAATAAACACTTCTCATTTTTGGATTTAAATAATCCATTGCATGAGTTGTAAGTTGTGATTTTCCTGAGATATTTGGTGGAATAGTGGCAAAGTAATGAACTGTTTCACAAAAAAATGATAACATAGCTAGTTGTTGGGAGAAACCTTGGTCTTAATCTTTCTTGTCAATTATGAAATAATTTGGACTAATTAAAGTGAATTATGATCAAAACCTACAGTTTAAAGTCTAAGATAGCATGTATATTTACAATGAAAACTAAACTAAAGTGAATCATTTAAAAAATGGGAAAAAAGAAGGGTAGGGCAGAGAAGAAAGATGTTACTGATCTTCAATCCAAACATTGTGATAGAGCTTAAATTTTATCTAAACATGCGCTCAAATCAACATATGACATGAAATAGCTAAAGCACAGATCCTATCATTTATCAGGTAAACATATAAGAATAGTTAAAATAATGTAAATAAGAAACTAGATTCAATTTTAAAGATTTAATTCTACAAGCAAATTACATTAGCACATCTACAAGAGAAACAAGGAAAGTGAACTAAATCTATGATATTTCAATCAATCTAGCATAAGCATAAATTGACAACTCTACATTCAAGTGTGCATATCAAGAATTCATAAAGACAATTCAATCCTAAACATTAGACTAGTTAGTTGAGGAAGTAGCCATAATAGCAAAATACACAAACAAGTACAAGATAATATTTTCAAAATTCTCCTGCTTATATTAATTTGCTCCAAATTTATACCATAGTTTTTACTCAAAAACTCCCTCTCTTGTCACAAATGGCAATACCCCTTTTATACAAGATTAAAGAGGTATATCGATCAGTTATATCAAATGATAATTGCACAAGTGTCAAAGACAGTTGTCCTTCTACAAAATTCTAGAACTAATGACACTTTCTAAATGGATAGACCTATAAGCAATGTGCTTTATAAGATACCCATGATTTTACATAATAGAATATTCTCTTTTCAAATGATATACATGTTTAGTTATAAAATAATATGCTTAAGTCAACAAATTTGAATTTGAAAATATCCTTGTTACGTTTATTGCTTCATATTCATTTCCTTATCATGTTGATCATTAATCAACTTGATGTTGATGATGGGATCCATGAAAAGTTCTTCCTCTTGATCAGCCAAACCTTTAAGATCATTATCAACCTTGTATAAAGCTTCTTTGATGCTTCTAGCATCTCCAATTTTCTCTTCTACATGTAGGATCATTTCCAAAATCTTTTTATTGTCTACCCCTATTTTGCACTGGCTATGATATCTCACTTCCTGCATGAATTGGGTGGCCCTATGATTGAACTCATCATCTATCATTAATCCAATAAGACTAAGGGTAGTGGGGTCTTTGATTAATATACCCAATATATATGCCATCCTATTTTCCAATTATTTGTAATCCTTAGAAAGGTCCTCCAAGCTCTTAAACCATTTTTTCAAACCTTTAATATTCTCTATCAATATTACCATATCCATATTTATATGGGCTAGGCAAACTGCCTTGAATCTAGGGATATAGTCCTCTGTCATATATTGACTAGCTCCTTTACTTTATTATATGAAGTTGGCCATTGATTTACTTGGCTCATAGCTATTATACTCTACTTGATCACCCCATCCTACTTAGATCTGATTGATTTCAAAGAGTTGAATATGTCATACATAGTTTCTTCAAATTGGTTGACAATATCCTTTGGGATAGATAGAATAGGCTACTCCTCTAGGTTCTTATTCTTTTATTTCAAGCCCTTAATAGTAGCTTGTAGTTATTATGAATGTGCTTGAGCTAATTCCAAGACATATTTTTCAAAGATTTGATCCTCACATAGCCTCTATCTTTCCTTTTGAGTCAAATTAGTCAAAGGATCTACCTTTTGATATGTCATCTCCTCACCACCTTGTATGACTATTTTCTCAATCACCCTTTGTAAACCAACAGTCTCTGGGTCAAACCTAAATCTAACTAAATATTGGGTCACCTATGGAATAAATATCTCTACATGTGATTGGTCTAGTGATTGGCTTGGAGTATCTAACCTCTTTACCTCTACCTCTTTTAAAGTAGCAATCCATGGTTTCAGTTCTTGTTTCATTGGGATATTAGTAGCCTTGACCAAGGCCCATGGGTGTTAAGTGGGTGGATTTTTTTACCTTGGTTCATAAATGAACCACTCAGGGATAGATTGTCCATACAAAATGTTCTCTTCACTAAAGAGGATAAATTCACTCAAAAGAGGAGTGATGGTTACCTTTGGTCTCTTAACCTTTGATATAATATAAGTCTCAGCTTGCCTTTTAGGAGTGTCAATGGGTACCAAATCTAAAGATTTTCCTTTATCATGTTTAACTTCTTCTACCTTTTCTTCTACCTTTGAATCTGACTGATACATCATAGATAGCATCTTTAATGCATCCTCCACAAACTCATTAGGATCTAGTGTTATCATATATACCTCATGTTGAGGTAATTCATGTTTTATTACCTTGGAGGACTCAAGAGATGATGAACTAGAGGAAATCTCATTTGGCCTTCTTTCCTCAGGTTTATTCTTTGTTTGAACTTTTTTGGTTGGGATCTTAGAGGATTCACCACTTATCAAATGATACTGCTTGGGGCCCAACTGCCATCTATCATCTACATTTTGATCTTTGGATAATCTATACTTAGGTCTAATGTTATACTCTTTTAATCTCCTAGTTTAAAGTAAGAGGATGCCTTGGTGTATACAATGTCAAATGTACTAGGATCATGATCATATGGTACATTCAAGATACCTATGAGTCTTAAGTTTTCTTTAACTCTTATATAAGGTTCCCATTATCTAAGTTCATCCATTTGTAAATTGAAATATAGTCTATGTTTTGATGTAACCTCAATGTGATCCCACTATATTAAAGTGGTCTTACCAATTTTCAAGGGAAATATATGAAAAAGTCCCTTTCTTTTGGTTTTTTGAAGGCCATCTACACCATAGAACAATTATTAGGCCACCTTTTTCTTTGTTAGCTTATCAGGAACATGGACTGGTAACTTCAGATGAGAATTTTGAGTTCTCTCAATCTTTATGATTGTAGAATCAAGGTACAACCATATGTCTCCCATTGCTTCAATATGTTTCTTGATTAGAGGGATGACTCTCATCATAGGGATATCATTTATAGCCTCATTCAGTATAAGGTAGACATAGTTAAAAATAAATTAAATGTGGTCCCTATATTTATAGATGTGTAACTTAAAATAGTATTGAGAAATGGTTTGAGTTCCATTTGGATACCATTCTATCTAATTGGGGATATTTGTGGTTGAATATAGGGGATCTAGGAGATAATACATCATGAAAAACTCATTCTTCTTCTTATATTTGATTGCATATATTTATGTACTCAAGGAGAGTCTAATTATCTTACCTAGTGGGTATTGTCACTTTTTCAATGATGAAATAGACCATGGGCATCCACATTAGATTTACATATTTTTTTGTTGCATAACCATATAACCTGTTAAGCATGGTCATCACCATCCTAAATCTAGGTCTAAATTGGCTGATAAAGATATTTTTTGCAAGGTATAAAAAGACTTGGTTACCAAATTCTAGCCACATAACTAGGGTGTCCATCAATTTATGTTGTTTGGCCCATGAATTGATATAGGTTAGGTTAATTTTGGGTTTAGAGAGATTGTAGTATGAATCAAAGGCTATTGGGGAAAAGTAACCAACATTCCTATGACTGTACTCAATAATCAACATGCCTTTATCTATTTTAGCTTCTTTAAAAATGGGACCAAGAATATCAATGCAATGAAGTACCTCTAGTTTTACAGTTGCATAGTGAAGTCCAATCATCTGGATTGCAACAATGTCATCATAGAGTCTGTTGGCTGAGAGAATTTTTTCTTCCTCTTTGGTGATGACTTGCTAGTTATCAATTGTCTAGAACATTTTTTACCAACTATTATCCCCTATGTTTAGATCAGCAGATACAAACTTGGTGTCCTTAAATACTCAACCCTTAGCATCTATTTTCAAATATAGTTCAACCTCTTCCTTTGAAACATGCTTATGAGTCACCATTACTCTAATCTTGATAGAATTATCTAATTGGGGATGATAATATAACTATTTTGGTTCAATTATAGTGATTTTGGAGAAAATTTAGGGTAATCCATATGCTCTAGGGATTTCTTGAAGGTTTATGTAGGGCTTTAATGGGGGTCAACTAGTTTGAATGATGAGATTTTGTGATTTAGATTGAATTTAGATTGCACATTTATACCTTTTATGTGTTAGGCACATAAAATCTCCCAACATGATTTGGTTTGCCTATGTGTTAATGTGATGTCATGTCTATATTATTTAGAATGTGATTATTATTTCTTATCAACACTTGTAACCATCTCCTGTAATCCTGAATCTAGATCAAATTTGCATCATTGATCTCTTTTGGAGCTTCCTAGCCTTGGCCTTCATCTTGAACCATTGATATCTATTAATACCCCTGAGATCATGCCACTTGTTGACTCCACAATATCTCTATGTACTTTACATTCAAACTTCATCATTTAAATTCCTTTGTGTCATGTGGCAGCGTCTCATTTAATCTGGGGCATGACTTATTGACCTGTTTCACACCATTTATATTTATCTATAAGGTTGAATGTGATTTTTCTATCTCAATATATTTCATCATGGTTATGACATGTATCACTACTACATTCAATCTAGGCCCTTTGAAAATTTCACCTTTGTTCATATCATTGATCTACTAGATATACTATTGAATATAGATCATTGATTCCTCTTTCACTTACCAAGATTGTGACACTTGTCCTTCTCAACATCCTTGACTTATTAACCTTCACTCATCATTAAATATTTTACTACCTTGCTGAGATTTTGACACTTTTAAATCTTTCATTCCTTCATAAGTTCTTTGACACCTTGATTCTTTACTCATCATCAGATCTCCATTACATGATTAACATGCATCATCGATCAACTCCTTAGACTTATTAACTTCCAACTTTGTCTGTAGGTCATTGATCTTTATTAAGACCCTCGAGATCATTCCAATTATCAAATTTGCATTTAATCAATACCTATGGATATAAACTCAAAGGCATAAGTTTTTGAGGTATATGTATAGAATTAGTATAAAACTTTAGACTAAGGTTTTAGATGTGTTAATAAACATAATTAAAACTTAGGATAGAATTTTAACTAGGTCTAAGGTATAAAAAAAATCTTACATAAATTTGGATCCCATGTAAATATTAAAGGAACTTAGGCTAAAACATATAGACTAAATATTTTTAACACTATTTAGACATAGATTCAATTAATCGACTAAAAGACTAAAGGCTTAGTCAAAAAGGGTTAATTTAGCATTTAAAGCATAAAACCCTAGACAAAGTTCATTTGAATGGGAATTCACTAAACCTACAACATGCAAACAAAAAAAATCAAACATTAGCAATGTTATATAAATCCAAATGAAGATCGCATGCTAACATGCCAATGTGAGTTGAAGCAAAACATGATATTCAATAATGCAATTTTGATCAATTTAAATGTCAATTTATAACACAATTTGAAAAATTGAACAAGGGTCCTTATTTTTTAGAAATGGGGGTATGTTGATCTCAATAGGCTATTACGATCTTCTTATGCTTTGAATACCTTCTTTATGTGGAGTATCATGAGAATTGGAAGTTTGCATGCATACATTTTCAATGACGAATCAATTTTTATGGTAGTTAGAGCTAGTTATGAGGGCATTGATGACTAGTTTGCATGTTAGTCCCCTCCTCCTTCCTCATTCTCTAGATATATCTTCATTTTTTATTTTAATAGAGACAAATTCTTTTTGGCATGCCCAAGGTATACCAAGATTTGTAATGCAACACCTATTTGATGCAATTAAAGACTGTACTCCATTCATAAGTTGAATTAAAGTGTATTTTATGAATTCATTGATGTGGTTGAGTGAATGTATTATTTATTTTGCCTCTTTATAAGTTTTCTCACCTTCATGAAGTGTTTAGTAGCTCTCACAGGTCATTATAATTGTCATAGATAGTTTGTTGATTGGCTTGGAAGTGGAAAAGACCTAAAATTTTCCCTCCCATGCTATATTGATAGCTAATTCATGCCTTTTTGTGAAATACTTATGTGAAAGCTTATGAAAGAGTGAGTGAAATGATATTTGTAGGTTTGGAAGTGTCTAATAGTGTTCCATGTGTAATTATAAGTTTTCAAAAAATTGGTGCATCACCTTCTTTTACATGTTTTTATGAGTTTTATATCAATTTCTATCCCTTTTTCAAACATAGAATTAGTTTTACATGATAGATCCAAGAGAACTAACCCTTTATGGAAGTTCTTCTCACTTTAGAGTCAAACACACTCTGATAATATCCCATTATATAAAATAAAGAGAAGGTTTTCTTGCATTTCTTAAAATAAGGTACTCTTCAAATTTATAATAGGTAGCAACACTAAGAATCACTAGAATTATGCACACAGGTGCAATCACCACTGAGATGACCATTTAAACTATCATAGTGGGGTCATTTGGAGGCATCAATTATAGAGGGGTTACTAATATCACTACTAAATGGGTATCCATGTCATATGTTAGCACATATAAATCAAGGGCCATCATGGTCTAAACACTCCCTAAAACTATAGAAGTGACTAAAGTGGAGGGTAGAGGCCATGTAGCCAAGGTACCTGGAGAACAAATAAGGGGTACAGGGACTCATGTGGGATGAAGGGGCTAAGCATGAGGTGTTTGTTAAGTGATAATGTTAAATATGGATGAATCTAAGGGGACCTAAATGAATTATAGAGTGGGTGAGATGAGAACTAGGGAAGGTCACACTAGGATAGGACTAATGGGAATATGGAAACTTGGGGTCCCATGGGTTATATATGGGTGGTGCATCAAGTAAATGTATCTTAGGTGGTACTTGATATTGACCCCACTTTTATCTTGATTCAAGAATATTGTCAATGATGAAGTGTAGTACTTATGTTTCTTATGGCTGAGCAACTTATGGACATAGATTTAGAAGAGCTAGGGAAACTATTAAGGGAGCCAAATATGGAAGGAGACCTTGTATGATCCTTTTGGTGATATATAGAATAGTTTATTGGATGTATCATCCTATTTGAGATAGTGTGGATAGAGAGTGGATATGGTGGAGGTGGCTATGGATATAGCACCAATCTTTCCTTAACATTCATACTAGTTTGGGCTTACATCCCTTTTATCTTCTTTGCCTTGAGTTGTGCTAATACTTAGTTTTTATCAGTTGGGTTGAGTTGAACCTCATAATCCTTATTTCTCATGATGCTAAGTTATGTTGAACTAGGTCATGTGTTTTTCCTCATTATCATGGATTACCCCATGAGGATCCCACTCTTTATGATCAACCCTTCCCAAAGCATAATAATTTATGTTGGTCTCCATCCTCTTTAGTGAAGGTGTATTCTTATACTCATGGTGGTGGATGATAATTGGAAATTCCAAGAATTATTTATGTCAAATGATTAGATGAAAACCCCATGATGCCCTTAACCAACTGATGAGTGATTTCTTGATCATCAAGATAATCTAGGACTTGATAGGGAAAGAAAAGAGGAGCCTGTCAGATATCTTCTACCTGAATGATGGTGTGATTTTGGTAATACTAATAAGCTCTAATGGGTAGGAGAATCATCCTTATCTCCTTATAGAGATACAACAAGGGCTTATTATTGATGGATTGATAAACCATAGGGTAAAAGTGCTCATAAATATACCAAATATGATTCTGGTAGTGGTGAATGTACAGTTTAACACAGCATGAACCACATAGACTATAGGGACCTAATGGGGGAACATTGAGATACTGAATGAGAGGGTGGCACATACCACGTCCATAATATAGGAAATTATGTATAATTT
Organism: Torreya grandis; assembly: GCA_037957365.1. Lineage (NCBI taxonomy): Eukaryota > Viridiplantae > Streptophyta > Pinopsida > Cupressales > Taxaceae > Torreya > Torreya grandis. Next base: position 1,960,130 of record JARHVA010002366.1, read on the forward strand.
ACCTCTATATTGAGATCTTGACATAGCCTTAACAAGATTGAAGTGGATTACATTACCTAGGTCTAGGGCCTCCTCCCCTTTGATAAATTTTCTCAACAAGGGTACCCATAATATGTTTACATGCATGGTGTCACTATCCCTGAATAAGTGGTTTAGTAGGATCATCCCAATGTGAAACACCTTTTAAAAGAGGTGGATAGGGTAAGTTTCAATATCCTCTTCATTGATCCATTACTCTTGGTCGATGGCCCAATCCTTGAGGACCTCATATATCTCATGGGTATTGGCCCATGTGTTTATTATGCTAGAGTCATAAATGATGGTGTAATAGAGGAGTTTATAGTATTACTTAAAATCATCCCCTAAGATTTATGTGATGAGGTTCATTGAATTGGTAGAGTAAACCAAATCCTAAGTTTTTTATTGAATGAACTTAGAATTCAGTAATAGGTTACTGAAGAGGTCCCACAAGGGAATACTTTGGGTTTTTTCACAATTTTGTGTAATCCTAACTTACCTAGTGTTTTAAGATCATCGAGATACTCAGTCTCATCCTCATCATCCTCTAATGTGGTTGTTTTCAATCTTCAATTTCTTTTAAGGCTTTGTTGTAATGATTGAAAGGCATAAGGTTTGGTAAGAAGGTGGCATCCTAGTACTCGAGCTTAGGCTTGGGGTTGGAAGACAATGCATCCATTTGCCACAGGTTTGGGATCTCTTAGCACTGAGTTATGTGATGAAAAGAAACATTGAGAGTGCAAGTAAGAACTAGGGAGGACTCTTGGGGATTATAATCGATAATAGTAAATTTAATTAAACCAAGGACTTATAGGCCTCTATTTAAATATCTTACATTAATAGTCTTAGACAACTCACCCTACATAAGTTTAAATTTTGTTGGTGGCATAATCCACCCATTTACTTCCTAATATAGAATTAACTTTTAGAGTTTAAAATGGGATCCTAATCTAAATTTTATGATGGTGATTAGACACCTATTGATTTTCCAATTGGAGCAAAATTACCCAAATTAGTTAATACAAGGGTGTGGTAGGCACATGCCCACCTTGGTCCTACGCCACTCCTTAGTACCCCTCAATCAAGCCATATGCCATTTTCTAATTCAACATTTTATTTTTGGGCTATGCTAGTTAAGAATTATTTCTATGTCATTCTTTTATGTAGTAGAGATAGTAACCTACACTTATTAAGACATATAGCACCTTATGATTATATCTTGGTTCTAATTTTAGTTTTATGGGCTAATTAAGGCACAATTAGGGCACTCTCAAGACTTATAAATTAGTTTAAATGAAAGTGCCATGTGTTGCAGTCTCCTTCACTAGTCTCTCCTAGGGTTTTGACAAATTTGATACCCTTAAGAGACTGGTAGGTCTGATAACTTCCACATGGTACTATTTTAATTCATCTATTCTCCTAAAACTCTATAAATACAACACCTTAAGAGATTAGTAAATTTGATATCTTCCACATGGCACTCTTTCATTTGTCATGATCTCCCATGGCTCTGACAAGTCTGACACCCCTAGAAGATTAGGAGGTCTAATAACTTCCATGTGGTACTCTTTCATTTTCCAGGCACTCCCAAGGCTCTGACAAGTCTGATAGCTTCGGGTGGCACTGTTTCATTCACCAAGCTCTCCTTAGGTTATGACAAGTTTGACACCCTTAGGAGACTATCAAGTCTGACAACTTTCATTTGGAACTCTTTCATTCACCAAGTTTTCCTTGGGCTTTGACAAGTCTAATACCCTTGGAAGATTGATAGGTCTAACAGGTTATATGTGGCATGATCTACTTAGCTAGGCTATCCTACAAGATTTATAAAAAATGACTAAGTTATAAATAAAAACCATGTGGTTAATTAAAATCTCATCTACCATCTATCAAATCCTTATTAAATTCCAAGTAAGACTCCAAGATGACATTATTCTGAGACATCCTACAAACTTTTAGCTCTGGGAAACAAAAGTAAGTGCAATAAATTATAATTATGAAGAGGATTTCATTTAAAATATAGAAGGGAAACATTGATATAAACTAAGGTAGCTAAAGTTATCTTAATGGTGATATCTCACATGTTATATAAGTTGTAAAACACTTTACAAACCAAAGTGAAATAAGGCTCAAATATTCCACATAGTTTAGGACTTAGGTAAGCCATGGAAAACTTTAAGATAATAATTAATAGAGGGTTCCCCCACTTATCTAAAAATGTGGGATCATGTTGGCCACAATAGTTGGCACCCCTCTAAGGCACATACATAATTTCACCATAAGGTAGTAGCACCAACCAATTGATAGGTTGTCACCATAGCTTTCACATTATAAGAAATGTTATATAGATTAAAATATTTATACAAGTATACAATCCAAGTATCATCTGCATCACCAAATTTTTCATTTTAAAAGGTTATGGAGGAAGATTCTTAATCTCCTTAATGATTGGTTCTACCACTAGTAAGGGTAACTCTTGGATTACTTGTTCCTTCCTATGCTCATTTTCCAACACATGTAATCCTTCTTGAGGAACACTCTCAAAGTTATTGATCTTGCTTTATAGAATTTCAAGTTTACCTTGAATGGAATTTTAGGTTGTCAATATCATATTTAAGACTTCTTCATGCTTTTCAGTTGGGTTAAATCTAGGTAAATTAGCATTAGGGACTTCATTATTGTTATATGCATTATTGGTGGCTTAGTTCTATTATTTCTCATATTGGGATCACCATGGCCTTTACCTCTATTTATACCCCTACTTATTTTAGGATTTTTATTACCTTGGTTGGTATTGGTATCCACAATTCCTCTTGATCTTGTTCTAAACATCATAAGGAGTCAAAAAAATTAATATTAAGATATGGTATAGTTTGTTAAAAAAACATATAATTATATGCATAGTGTTGGATTTAGACAAGTAATTGATAGCATAGATAAAGAGAATAATGACATAGATATCAGGTGGGAAAACCTTAAAATAAGGTAAAAAATCCATAGTAGTTGATATTTAATATATGAGAAACAATAATAACCCCCAATACAAATTATTATGTCTTCTCACTTCTTCTCTAGATGGCTTCACAAAACTTTGAATCACTCAAGTTTAAATTAATTTAATCATTTGAATAATAGGGGTAACCCCTATTTTATAGTAAAATTTGAAAGGAAATGACTGTTGTAACCAACAAGTCCAATCATCTTGAGAAAATTTTAAATCATCAATAATAAAATAAATAATTATGTTTTATTTTTACTGATAAGTAATAAATATTTTATGTTTTATTATTTATTTACATGTTAACTCATGTTAATAAATTATTATTATTTAATTACCTAAAAAGTACCAAAGATCTTATAATTGCACCACTTAGATATTAAAATGTTCTAACACTTCCCTTTAATGTTGAATGGGAATAAATTCTATAGTCACCATAAAGGAATTATATTATGTGTAAAATTTAAAGATTTAAAAACCTTCATCGTGTCAAAAATTATTTTTTGAAATAAAAAAAAATTAATTTATAAACTACTCGAAAGTAAGTTTAGGTTAGCATGATCTTGAGACTACATCTCACAGTTTTTTATGAATAATAAATCAAGCATATTTGAAGTCTTTTATAACATAAGGACCTCCATTACATAATACGTTTTAATGTATTAGGGTACAAAAATTAAAAAAACTCACATAAAATTTACTCAAATCACATAACTTTTACACAAAGTTTACAATGATTTACAATAAGAATAAGTATAGAGAAGGAGAAGAAACACATGGTCATTAAGAATTGGTATTCTCATGCACATTCCCCTTAATGGTAACTCCGAGAGGCTCAGCATTGTATGAAACTGACAATATTTGGTTGCACTAAGTAGTTTTATGAATATATTTGTCACTTTTTCATTTAGAAGACAAAATTGTAGATCAATATTACCATTAAAGACTTTTTTTAATAAAAATGCACATTAATTTCAAACTATTTAGTTCTTTGGTGTTGTGCACCTAAAAAACTTAAACACGCCCAAAAATAGATTCATGATAGTATAGTATAGTTAGCATCATAATAACTAAATACATAAAAATATGACATATTTTTATATGGTAAAACATATTTAAAATAATCAATTCATATTTTAGTTAAATAATTTCACTAATTTGATTACAAAATTAGTGAAAAAACATAAATTGTTGTATGTAATTCATTATTGAACATCTCTGATATTGACAAGATAAGTGTCCCCAATTTTCATGTGATGTGCTTCAATAAAAGAGTGAGGCACAACCTCTCATACATCAAATATGGATAATTTTAGTAGATATGCAATCATCCAATCAAATAGACATGAGATTAAAATAAATAATTTCATAGATGTATAAATAGAATTCTTAGTAAAGTAAATGGTGAAGAGTGAATAATATAAACTACTTTTATGTTTTGCATTTCATAAAATATCTTATTATTAAATGAAGTATATAAGGATGTTAGCATAAATAATCAAATGATAAGATAATAAAATGAGAGTATCTAAGAAATTAAAATAAAAAAGATCCAAACTTATTGAGCATGATCTTCTTACCAAATTAAGCATGATGTTATGCATATAATATATTCAATGCTAACTCATATGAATTTAAAATAATCATAATATCTATATATTTTCTTTAATTTCTCATTTAAGATAAATATATCTATTACAATATAATTGTAACAAACATTTTTAAAGAGTTAAACTAAATAATTTTACTTAAAAATACAATGTAAATGAGACACTATCAATATATTTAGTATTTCTAAAGTAACAACAAATTAGTTTTATCAAAGAAAATGAAATGCCATGAGTATACATGTATTTTGATGTAAAAAAATACAAATATTAAGCATGGATTTTATTCAAAATATGCACAATAATATTCATGGCTTTAACCCATAATAACTAGGAAAAATATTTTTAAAATACAACATTATTCTATCCATCTCAATAATAATACAATTTTTCCTTTCAGCAATACCATTTTACTAGGGGGAATAGAGAGTTGTTAATTTCCTTTGTTATTTTTAGAAGATTGATTGTTAACTCTATCCTTATTTTTATAACAGGTTTCTCTTCTATGACCAAATTTACCACATAGATTTTAATTTAGAAAAAAATTCTCCAAATTTAGTTAGAGTAAAATATAGGATCTAATACTAATGTAACAAACCCCAAAAAATTAAAAGAGTCAATTAAAAAGTGTTTTATCACACTAAACATACTGAAAGACATAACAAATCTATGATTAATTTAGACTTAATCTTAGCCAAATGCCATATAAAAGTTTGTGAAATGCATCTTCTTTAATATTATATCTTTTTGAGTCGACCTTATAATAAAATGTTTCATTCCTTGAAATATATTAAACATAGGGTGTATAAGTGTAATTTCATACCCTTATAAATTCTGACCTCAATACATTTTCACAAGTCATTTTTTTATAAAACTAACTTAACAAGACTCAACCTTAATGAGCTTTTATATCACAAAAAATAGTTTCCAAGTTAATTAAGGTAAAGAAAATCTCCAACTCAAATATGCTAAGTACAACTACAACATTACTTGAAAGTAATAAAACTCAACTTGATACATAAGTACAAGATTAAAGTTTGTGTACCAATAACAAATAATGTTTTATACCATTCTTGTGAATTTAATTTCAATCACATTTATTTCGAAACCACATAAGGTGATTAGTCTATATGCAATCATAAATGCATCATGTCCATAAATCAATCCTTAATTAGATGAAATAGAGCACACCTACACTTCTGATTGTGGGTCATACAATTGTTAAGTGGGAATATGACCAATGTGAGGATCTATTAGACCTGATTAAGGGATCACTTGTCACAACACACCATGTGAGAGAGGGTTCCAAAGCCTATAGTCTAACACAATCACATAACAACCTTAAAAGATTTTTATGATTTAATATTTCACTAATCTAATAACAAGAAAAGTAAATCTAATCTAGTGTACACTAAAGCTTGTGGCACAAAGTGAGGGTTAGAAATAAATCAAATAAATAACTAAACTAAACATGTATAGAAGACATATACTCACATCAATGTATAAAAAATCTTAATACATAGAATAAAAAAATATAAATGCAGTATCTAGTACAATAATGACAAATGAAATAAGAGAGTGATACAAAGTTACTAAAACATGTTGTTTTGCATAAAAAAGATAGATAAAACTAAAAGAAAGTAATACTAGCATATTTTTAAGAGATGAAGAAAAGGGAATTAAAAAAGAGGGAAAATAGATTTGGAATCACAATTTGATTGTCAAGGGGGGAAATGAAATGGGTGGAGGGGAGAATGAAGGAAAAACCAAGGTACATAGAACTCTTTATTAAAGTCAAGACACTTAAATTTAGTTTGTCAAAATGAGAGAAATGTTAACCTTAAGGACTCTGAAGAACTTCTCTTATCAACACAAGTCTTAGGTCAACAAATAGAGTATATAGATCATCCCATGAAGGCTAAATGCATGAAAAGTAAAATGGACCTACCTTCTCATGACATGTTCTTCATTATTCAAGACCCCTTACAGAGTCATTGGTCTACTAAAAATATTGGGTACTAACATGAGAAAGTAGGTATCACCATAGAGTTCTTTTTAAATCCCCTATTCTAATCTGCTGGCCTACCACACTCTAAAGGACTTCAGCTCTATGTGAAGCTGACTGTGGAGTTTGAGCTTCGATTGGAGATAGGAGATGTGCTTGGAATCATGTCTTTTGGTGTGATTTTAAATTTTAATATTTGTATGTTACCTTTTAGATATCATTGCCTTTTTTTTCAAATGATTTGGATTTTAACTTTCTTGATGGCTTTTTAAGATTTCTCTTCCATATGAATTTAGAAAACCAAACATGGGTGCTAAAGATGATTTTCATTTGAATACTTAGGATAAGGTTTCTAATAAATAGAACTTCAAAGAACATGGGATCTAAGAGTCTCATAAATCTAAGTAAAATAAAAGTGTTATCTTGACTTTGACCTTGTTTTATCCAATGTGGAGATGAAAAAATGAGGAAATCAAGAGGAGTGACACATGAAACAATTTAAAATACTTAAAATTACAAAAAATGTGACAAAGGGAAAAAACAATGGATATAATGACAATAAAATGTGATTCTTTATCATAAAAAAGATGAAAATGGAGGAAAATATGCTAACATAGATTGGTGTGCAGCTTCCATCTAGTAAAAGAATCAAAAGTTAAATTTGAGAAAAAGGATCAAGAACATGAAAAGGTGGTAATTTTATAAAGATGGTCGGGTCTTATCCATGGTCTTACAAATCAACTAATAAAAGATAAACCCACGAGGGTGTCGATAAGAAAGAGAAAAACAAAGTGAGTGAGCCTTCTAACAAAGCAGCTCACTAAAGAAAAACCCAAAGGATGCTAAAACAATATTGGCAAACAACAAAAAATACTATGATGTATCAAAAGGTAAATTCTAAAAAAAAGGGAAAAAATGATCATAAAGCTACTAAGGCAAAGAATGAAATAAAAAATGACATAAAAAGACAAAAAATAAAAGAGATATATAAGGAGCCAAAAAGCAAGCAAATTCTAAATGTGATGTATAAGAAAGCCAAAAGAACATAAAGGAAAATGATGATGCTTAGGAAGGTGAAATTAAAATAAGAAAAATGCATAAAAATAAAGAAACACGAGACAAAAAGAACAAGTAAAATCTATGTTAATGTATGTATCAAAGATGAACATGTGAAAGATAAGTCTGTAAGTCTTGAAATATTTCTTGAAGTTAAATTTGGTTGGTATTATGCATTGTAGAATAAGAGTGGGAATTGCAAGATGCCCCAAAATCTGAATGGATATATGGGTGGGTATCACAAGATGCCCCAAAATCTAAAGGGACATGTAGATGGGCATCACAAGATGCCCCAACATGTGAGTTGGAGGAAGGTAACATTAAACCATTAAAATGATTTGCATTGGGTTGGTAGGTGCATTTATAAATAGATAAATGTGTTGGTTTATTAGATTTTAAGGGAGTTGAATACGACATATGATGTGTAGGAGAGGTATGAGGAGATAAAAGAGGTAAAGGAGAACCATGTATGATATGCTTTGGAGTAGGCATTTGAACTAGCTATTCTTTGGTTTCATGTGACTTAAGAGGTTAAGGTTCAATGGATGCCATAATATGTTTGAAATTTTTCATGTTAGCTATCCTTTCTTTATTGGTATAGAAATAAGGATCAATTATTGTTTGAACAAAATTAGTATATGAGGTTTGTTCATTAGGTAGTTGATGTTGATGTGATTGTGGATATTGAGATTGATTTTGAGAAGCTTGAAGATAGTATTGGTAACATTCTTTGGTTAGGATATCAAGATTGAAATATGTACCAAGCAAGGAAGAAATAAGAAAATGGTGAATATCATGACACATGAGAGTGACCTATAGTAGCATTCCACCAACAAAATTTATCTGGATTATAACATTTATTAGGAGGTTTGGAAGGATCAAAGATCATGGGTTTAGAAGGTGGAAAGTTATTCTTAAGTTGTTATAGACTCAAGGGAGGGTGGTTTGGGTCAAAATTGGTTGAATTAGATGCTTAATTTTGAGGTTGGGGAAGCTTGGATGAATCAATCCTATGGAAAAAATATTGGAAAGCTGCTTTAGTAGTTTTTTGAGATGGTTCAAATTGATTCATAAAAAAGTCTTGCCTTTTTGCTTTGTCTAAGGCTTCTTCTAAAGTTTTGGGAGAAAATATTTGAACTTTGTATTAAAAGGTAGGTTTAAGAGTAGTGAAAAATATTTTTAAAAGAGTATCATCATTCATGTTATGGTCCACCTTATGAGCTAGAGAATTCCATCATTTAATGAAAGTGTGAGTAGATTCATTAGGAAGTTGCTTGGCATTGATGAAATGACTAAGGTAGATTTTAGGAAGATCATCATGTTGGAATTCCTTCAATAGATCATTCACTAAATCCTTTAGTTATGAGATGGAATTTCTATGAAGTTGGTTGTACCACTCAAGTGCATCACCAACTAAGGTTTTGGCTAAGAGCTTGGTGGTAGCAAAGGTGTTAGTTTGGACCCATTTCTTATATAGATTACCAAAAAACTTAATAAAGAGAGTAAGATATTTAATCCCATTATGTGTGATAGTTGAATAAATATTTCCAATTTCTATGGATGTAATTAATGGGGTTAAAAGTTCATTTTGAAGATGTTGAAACATTTTGTTATTCATTGAAGGTTAAGGGATGATATTCCCATTAGCATCTCTAAGAGGAGGAGGGAAAAAATTTTAATTTGGTTGAGACATGATGAATTGAGGTGGTTGAATAATCATGTTACATAAATGTTGTTGCATGCTCATCATTTGAGATTGAATGTAATTTTGCATGATGTTCATTTGATGTATGACTTGGGTAAGAGGTTGAGTTGTATAAATAGATGGATTGATATTTGTAGGTAGAGTATTATTTTGGGTAGGAAGAGGATTATTAGTGTTGGGGGGAGGATGATGATTTGTAGATGAAGGATTATTAACATTAATGTTAGTTATCTTAATTGTGGTATATGAAGGAAGCTTAGTCAAGCCACCATTCTTGTGAGGAGTGCAAATAGTATTATCATCAAGATTCTTGAATATTTGGAAACCATCTAGATTATCAATTTGATTGAGATGATTTGGTGAAGGACTCCCAACATTGGTATTGGGATGAGGATTATGACAAAGGATCTCAATTACATTACATTATGTAGTGAGTGATTTAGGCTTAGAAGAAGAGGAAGGAAGAAATTAGATAGTTTCATTATAAGTAATGAAATAAGTGAGGTTATTATCCAAATCCTTGATTATTCAATGTTCTAAACTAAGAAAAGGTTAAAACTATGTCATCATGATGAAACAAGACTAGATAACCACACAAAGATAACAAAAAGTGATAGAAAATAGTATTAGACCAATTTGGTTGACCTAGTCCAAAAATAGGGACTATAAAATTATACAAGGTCGACTAGGTCGATCATTACAGTGAATATAGGCTAGTAAAAAAGGTAAAAAGGATGCAAATAGTACGGGGTCAACTAGGTCAACCTAGTACAATAGATAGAGGTTAAAAAATATACTAGGTCAATAGGGTCAACTTAGGACAATAGATAGGGTTGATTTCTTGTTTGGACTATATATTTAGTTCTACTCATTCATTTTATAAACCATAAAATGCATTGGATTTGTGATGATGTAGTGAAGATGAGAAAATTGATATCAAGTTGTGAATTGAAACAAGACAATTTGAAAATAATAAAAATCAATAAGTATTAAAGGGAACTAAACAGTCAATTGGATTGATATTGGCCAATCCAATTGATGCACACAAAGCAAAACCTTGCACTAATGTTGGCTAATGCAAGATTTTTCACACATATTTGATAAAATATCAATCAAATAACTTAAAATTAAAACTAGCTAATTGGTTAACTTAGAATGTTGATTAGATTAAAGATGATTTTTAATGTGAAATTAAATTGGCTATAAGCAACATACTAAATAAGAATCTAAGGTTGATTTCAGATAGTTTGAGATAAAAATAATTGTATTGGTAATGATATAAGATCAGTATTAATAATTACCCTCTCACTTCACACAATCAAAAAATAAGGGTAATGGGTTCTTATCCAAAATATACCATTAACCACATTTTATACTTGACCAGAGCATCAAGTTGACTTACCTATTGGTGATGAAATTCAAGTAGGTAGGCTTAGGTAGTCAAATATTTAAATGCTTGTTTATATTTATATGGTTTGTCTATGTGTGCACAAGAATATAAATAGTGAAACTAAACGATTGATTGGAAAATCCCCTAATTAGACTTTGTGAACTATTCTAAGCATGCAAGTAATTGAAAATAAACTATGAGACTAATTACTAGCATATAGAAGTTAATTCCAATTTTGAAATAAAGTATACTATATACATTATATACACAATCATATAAAATAGGGTTGACATGGTTGAACCTATACTATGGAAGCAAAGTTTAAAAGTGAACTAGGTTGGTTAGATTGACCTAGTTATTTCAAAAAACATAGAACTAGGTGCATAGGGTTTACCTATTTGACTGTGTGGGGGAAGTTTTAAAGACTACAAATTATGAAATAAAATATAGAAATAGAAAGATATAGAGAAATATAAACTAACCTTGGTGGATCAGATATGAAAATAAATAAGATTACATATCAACAACCTTGAAGAAAACTGGCAAAAACCTACAAACTAGGTCAAGTTGATCGATCAAGCTATATAAGAACCTACTGAAAAAGTGATAAAAATGCACTAGGTCAACTTAGTTGACCTAGTAGGTTTAACTAAAATTTTGAAAATGCACTAGGTTGAGTTGGTCAACTTAGTAGGCTAATCTAGAAGTCTAGAAAACTGAAACCTATATTGGGTTAAGTTGGTCGATCTAGTTACTTTTTCTTGAAAACTTACACACACAAAAAAGATTTGGGTCAATACAATCGATCTAGTATGTCAAAATATATGATCAAAAGAAAATGAATAAAAGTGAAAAAAATCCTATAAGGGTTTGATTCATTTCAAGTTTACCAAAATGTATGCAATCAAAAATGCATCATGTCCATAAATTAATCCTGAATCGGATGGGATAGAGCACACCTACACTTCTGAATGGGGGGTATGCAATTGTTAAACAGGAACATGACCAATGTGAGGATCCTATAGACCTGACTAGGGGATCACTTATCACGACACATCATGTGAGATAATGTTTCAAAGTCTATAATCTAACACAATCTGATAACAACCTTAAAAGAGTCATATGATTTAATATTTCACTAATTTAATAACAATAAAAGTAAATCTAATCTAGTGCACACCAAAGCTTGTGGCACAAATTGGGGGTTAGAAATAAATCAAATAAATAATTATACTAAACATGTATATAAGATATACACTCATGTAAATGTATACAAAATCCTAATACATGGAATAGAAGAATACAAATGCACTATCAATCTACTCTTTCAAGGGAGAAATAAAGTTAGGAACACTTACCTTTAAAGACGAACTTGTCGAGCCTCAATCTCCCCCTTAGTCAAGGTGCTTTGCAAGAGATTGTCATGGTATGTAAATATAACTAAGATAAATCAAGTCTAGGCTACACAACCTATCCAAACATCCAAAATATTTATCCACAAGATAAGATCATAGATCCAAAGAAAGTATTGAACCCTAAATCTTTATTCTCTAAGTAGAATGGTCAATAGGTAGATGTTCATTTGTATTTTTTTACTTAATTCTTTGCTCTTATGAAATGGTGGTAAATGACCTTGTATATATAGTAGTATCTTACCCTATAAACATTAGGAAACATTGGTTATGCTAGGTTGACCTAATCAACCTAACACATTTTTTGGTCTAACTCACTAGGTTTGTGTTAGGACGACCGAGAAGCCAATAAAGCAAAAAGAGAGGGAAAGTCCCTATATTGTGTTAGTTAGACCTAGTCGACCTAGCATAACTGATAGGTCAAAAGGGTGTTAAGGCAAGAAATTAAGAATAAAACATAGCAAGTTATATAAATAGGTATAACTCAAAATAATAATCTTGGCTTCAATGGTTTTAGGAGGCTAGTGTATGGATGGCAAGTGGCAAAGGAACAATAATCTTATAAAGCATTGATGGTCTACCCACCCCTTTCCCGGTACATCCCTTAAGGCATGCACTTACAGCTATTAAAACTTGATAGGTTCTTATAAGATACAAAGTGTCAGTAATCAATAAAAGTTTGAAAATATTATGTGTATACATAGTCTATACATATCATGTTGTAAGAAAGAAACTCAATACATACATTCAATGCTACCAAGCTGAGTATAATTTAATTCAATTTAAGGGTCAATGCATTAATTCATATTCATCTAAATTTCCTCATCATAATGATCATAAACATTTTAAATAACTTTTCAATAACCTACGTCTAAACCTCTCATTAATACACATACCACTTGGATAAATTATATCTAAGGCAATGTTATTGATGTGCCTCTAAGAATAATCCATATACATGTGCCAACTAAAAATAAACTTACATAACATATAAATCTCATTCAATGAAATAATCCAGTTAACTTCTAACTGAAGAAAAATAACTATAACTCTCTTATGGGCATTAGGTAGTCCATTAAAAACATCTTGTGTCCATTTGTCTTTGAGTTCTAAGACAAATATAACCAAATTAAATCAAAATGCATAATCAACCTAAGCTTCATGTAATCATAGTATAATATGACTTATCTAATCAATAAAAGAGTATCAACTTAAATAAAATTTAGTAAGAATCTTATTACCCCTAATTGGTGGCAGTTGAATAAAAAGATACTTCAGTAATAGGAAATCAATCAACAATCATTCTTATTAATCTAGCTAATTACAAAACATTATTTTGACTACATTCATGCACAATAAATTTATAAAAAGTCTCTTTTAATTTGCATAAATTATTTTAATACCAACATTGAAATATTATTAACACCATAATGAAAAATAATGTAATCCAATTTAACCTTCGAAATTAATTGTCCTCCCTAGCAATATTTTCATTGGCATATCAAATACTAAAAATCTTTCATCTATGAAATTAATAACCTATTAAATCTTGGTAGGTTAAGTCCAGAATTGTCCCTAATCCTATTAAAAAATGAAAATAATGTTCAAACTCAAATGGGGGGTGACTGGGACCACTTGGACCCTATTTTATATGCTAAGGTTCAGGAGAACAAGAAGATTTGGATGAAACTTTGTAAAAAGGGCCTCACTAAATTTATGCAGAGGATTAAGGGCCATGATAAGGATATATCAAAGGAGTTTGTTCTCACATGGAATAAATGAACAATTATAGGATGATGGGTGTGAAAACTGTAGTCACTAAAGAAAGTATTTGATAAGTTACTAGGATGTCCTGTGAGAATCAAAAGCTTTCAAAGATAATAGACACAAATTGGAGCTAATGCAAAAAAATTTTTGAATGCACATCATGTTGAAGACATAGAAGAAGGGATTTATATGACAAGCTATCACCTAATGTTGATTGGAGATATATCTATAAATAATGAAATATTTAACCCTTGAAGGTAAGTATACATTGATTTTATCTTGCCACTTTTTACTTCTCAATCACTTATGTAGATATAAAATTAGTATGTTATTCTACCATTTAAAGTATTTAGAAGCCATGACTCTAGACTATCAGGTCATTGATAAGAATAAAATCATCCATCATGGCCTTATCCTTCTACTTATTTAATATGATGAAACTATGCATGGGAATCCTAACCCCTCAAATGATGACACCCCTTTTGAAAACACCTTGCTTGAATACCCTTTCAAGGATGAATCTAGTATATTAGAGAAAAAGTAAAGGTCACCTACCCATGCCCTCCCCAAACCCTTCTCCCCATTTTTTATCCCCATTAACTCTCCATTCAAGTGTCCCACTAACTTTTCCCCTACCTCCATAAACAACAATCCTATATCTATTTCCATTCCTTAGAAAGAGGAAGATGGTTCTAGGAGCATGAAAACCAACAAAATGGTAGATTCAAACACAAAACGTAGCAATAAACTAGAAGTATTTTTACATAAATTATAAGGTATTTGGAGTGTCATGGCCTCTCTCATAGAAGATTATAATTACCTTAAATCTAAAACTATCAAGATTAAGTAGTAATTAGACAAATAAAGTCCCTTTACTAGAGAAATAAATCAATGTTGGGTTGGGCATGAACATACTAAATACACTCAACCTACCTCAAAATCCATAAGTAAAATTAGAATCTCCCAAATAAAGTCCAAACAGGCTCTCCTAGAAGGACCCTCCAAATGAACTTGAAGTAGAATTAACCAAGAATTAGTGCTAGTGAAGACCAAGGAAATAAATCAAGTTTCTTCACAACATAAATCTAATTTGAAGGAGGTTTAAGTTTCTATCTTGGGTTATGAAAATAGTTATTTATGTTGATGACTTGTTTATCATAGGAAATGATGGAAACCACAAGTCTGTGAAGAATGAATTAAAGATGGGTTTGAGATGATAGATCTTGGTCTTCCTCACTATTACCTTGGCATAAAAGTTAATCAGAAAGATCAAAGTATTTTTATTTCAAAAACTAATTATATTTCTTGATTTAGTAAATAGGTTTGACATGAATTATTGAAAACCTATCCTCACTCCAATGGAAAGTAACTTGAAACTATATAAGGATGATGGTAGTGCCTTTTTTAATGAAACCAAATACTGATAGTTAGTGGGAGGTTTTGTATACTTGATGACTACCAAGTTCGATGTATCCTTTACAGTGGGAATTTTATTTAATTTTTTTCTTGAGCCTCGATAAATTCATTAGCATGCAACAAAAAGAGTAATTTATTACCTTCAAGGAATGAAAACATATGGATTTGAACACCACCATAACAAGAACTTCAAACTTATTGGGTATTTTGATGTAGATTTTAGCAGATGTGTAGATGATAAAGTGTTCATAATAGGGTATCATATGCATATGGATTCAACTACCATTATTTGGTGTTATAAAAGGCAAGATATAGTGGAACATTCATCAGTAGAATCAAAATACATTGCAAAATGGGATGATTCTAGATAAATTTTTTATTTACAATGCATTCTTGAAGATCTTCATACTTCTCAGATTATTCCTATATATTTATACATTGATAATCAAAGTGCAATCAAGATGTTTAAAAATTTAGTATTTCATGCCAAACAAAACATATGAATGTCAAATATCATTAGCTATAAATGTTGGTGTCAAATAAAATACTTGATCGAATATATTTTCCAATTTTTTATCAGATAGTTGATATCTTCATAAAATCCCTTGATAGAATTCAATTTGAAAAATTCAAAAAAATGATTGGAATGTATCCAAACAACTGACTTTAGATCATGATGAAATTTGTTAAGACTTATTCCAAAGTCTTAACTTTAGTTTAAGTTGTTAGTAATAAATAAATTATAAAGGGACATGCATCTTTATTTATAATGACACCCCCTTAAACAAACATGGTCATATTTATTTGATTTGATTTTATATTTTATGTTAATAATAAAACTAACTTATAGGTTGAATTCCCATGGAGAGTTGGTTAAAGAAGTTATTTTTTACTGATCATAGGTAAAAACCTATATATTCATGTTTGTATGTAAAAGGGTTAACGACATATTGACACCCTTTCTATGTACCTATTTTTATTATTAATAAAATTCTTGTGGTCTACCTATTGTAGACACAAGATTTACCCTATAGTTAATTTTATGTGTTAATGTGATTAAAGTGTTATTAGTGGTATCAAAGGAGGAAGATTTCAAAATAGAGATAGAAGATATAATTAGAGAAAATATTCTAACAAAAAATATAGCCATTTTCATTCAAATGAGATGAGTGATAGAGGTCATGGTCACAACTCATATAGAGGTAGAAGTCAAGGTAGATCAAACATTCAATGTCATAGATGTAGAAAATTTGGTCACATTACTTCTCAGTGTAAAATTTCTTCTGAAAAAATTTAGAGGCCACAAAAATTAACTAACTCTGCTTAATATGCTTACCATGAATATGATGAATTAGGTAATGTTACTCATGAATCTGTATTCACTACTTTAGAGAACATTTCTTATATGGAATATGAGAATAGAGATGAGTTCATAGATGTGCTAGTTTTAGATAAAGGTGCAACCAAACACATGACATTTAGGAGAGACTTCTTTTGGACTTTCAAAAAAGCATCTCTCAACTTGATATCCTTAGCAAATAAATCTATGCATACTCCATAAGGACTTGGATCTATTTGAATTCTACTACTAATGATTTTATCAAATACTTGGAGAATGTTTGGTATGTTTCCACATTGTAAAAACATCTTATTGCCTTGGTAATTATTATTAATAAGGGTTATTAAATTATGCTTGAAAATGGGTTCATTTATTTTAATTTAGTCAAATATGGATATAAAACAATATACAGGTTATGAGGATGGGAATTTGTTTCATTTACATTATAAAGTGCTCCTCACACAGTGGAACTAGTAGAAATTGTTGATACAGGTATAGGTACAATTTCCATATAGTATTTTTGGCATCTCCATTATAGACATTTGAATGTTCACTCTTTGGTGGACTTACAATGATATGGCATGGTGAATGGTTTTCCAATTTTTTTCAAAGATAATATTCTTTGTGAATCATATGTTTTAGGCATACAGAATAAGGAAAATTATCCTAAATTTTTTTCATGGTAAGCTAAAAGATGTTTGTACTTAGTTCATAGTGATGTTTGTGACATGAAAAATTCATCCATTGGAGGGTGTAGGTAATTTTTTTTTTTATAGATGATTTTTCTAAGATGACTTGGGTGTTTTTTATAAAAAATAATCAGAGGTTTTCACTAAGTTTGTTAAATGGTTACACTTAGTTGAAAAATAAATAGGTTCACATTTAGATAATATTCATTTAAATAATGGTGGTGAGTATAATCAAATTAATTTTTGAATTATTATCAAGAACATAGAATTCATCAATAATACAATAATGTTTATACTCCATAATAGGATGGAGTTTCTAAATGAATGAATAGAATTTTATAGGGCACAACTTGAGCTATGTTTCACTATAAACAACTCGATGATAATTTTTGGGTCAAAGCCATTGGTACTATATTGTATTTAATAAATAGGTCCCGTACAACTGCACTTTTGGGTAAAACTCCATGTGAGGCTTGGCATGGGTTTAAGCCAAAATTTAAACACTTAAAAAAATTGGATGTATTTAGTTGTTGTTGAACATAAAACTAATTTGGAACCTTGAAGTAGAAAATACATATTTATTGAGTATTCAAAAAAAAAAAAAGGTATTGTTTACTTACACAAGATACAGACAAATTCATAGTAAGTATGGATGTGATATTTGATTAATTTAGTACTATGAACACTATAGAGGTTGAATCATAATTTGACATGTTAGAGAGGAAGCTTCAAAAATGTCTTAAGGGATTGAATAACGAGGCTAACTCTCATAAATTGTGGTATGAGATGAGTATCCCTTCCATTTCTTCTAATTTTTTGAATATTTCATAGAATGACTTAGAAAATATTGAAAATTCTCTATTCTTCCTCTAAATGGCGCACATGTAGAGAGTAATGGTATTCTTGATCTTAATAATGTATAAAAGTATCCAAAATGGGCTCAAAGTACTTTTTTGACTTGAAAGTAGAAGAGTTTGGTCTAATAGGTCCCAAGAGTTCTCATAAATAGGTAAATTATGAAATGGTTGTTACTACTTCCACTAATCCATCCACTTTTGAGGAAGCTTCTAAATGTGTTTGGAAAAATGCAATGCAAAATGAGTATGATGTCATTATTAACAATAATAATTCAGTTTTGGTTGATCCTATTCCACATGTTCAACCCATTGGATGTAAATGTGTTTATAGGGTCAAACATAAATTAGATGGCTTCATTGATAAACATAAGTCAAGGCTTGTTGTGAAAGGTTATATGCAACAAGAAGGCATTGATTTTGAGGGAACATTTGCACTAACTGCCAAATGGCACACTATTCATATGGTTCTTACCTTAGTAGTATAAAATGGTTGTAAATTACATCAAATGGAAGTCAAAAGTGATTTTTTGAATGTTGATTTACAAGAATAAATTTATATGAAATAACTTTAAGGTTTTGAGAAAGTGGGTGTACATAAAAAAGTGTGTAAATTAATCAAAACTCTCAATGAGCTCAAATAGGCACCCAAGGCTTGGTATGAAAAAATGGATTTTTACTTGTAGTAAATAGGCATTACACGTAGTGAATCTAATGATATTCTCTATATTTGAGTGTGGGGAAATAAATTGGTACTTCTTGTTCTTTATGTCGATGACTTGTTTATCACAGAAAATGATAAAAAAGTATAACACTATTAGAGTAAAATTCACTGATACCACTGATAGCACTCTAATCACATCAAGATATAAAATTCACTGTAGGCTAAATCTTGTGTCTATAATAGGTAGACCACAATAATTTTATTAATAATCAAAATAGGTACATAAAAAGTATGTCAATATGGCATTAACCTTTTTACACACACAAACATGAATATATAGGTTTTCACCTATGACCGGTAAAAACCAACTTCTTGAATAACCAAATCTCCATGACAATTCAAATCATAATTTAGTTTTATTACTAACACAAAATATAAAATCAAACTAAATAAATTTGACTATGTTTATTTAAAGGGGTGTCTTTATAAATAAAGATGCATGCCCCTTTACAATTTATTTATTACTAACAACCTAAACTAAAATTAAGACTTTTGAACAAGTCCTAATAGGTTATTTCTATTTTGATGTTTTGTCTTAGTTTATTTTCCTATTGGTCTAAGCCAATTTAGATGAAGGACTTATGTTTTACAGCTTGTGGGGATTTGTTTTTATAAACTTATGATTGCTAGAGCATTATAAGACTAGATTTATTTTAACTATCTAATAAAAAATGTCCTAGTGATTCAACTTTACTATCAAATTCTTAATTATCTCAAGCATAATCACCTTCTAATACAAGTTTCCATATAAAAACATACTATACAAGACTTCCCACAAAATTGTAGTCTACTAATTTATTACAACTTAAGTTAAAGTAATACAAGCCTTTTATAAAAACCAATAAGTCAAATTCATGCTTTAATAACATAACATATATGAATGATATTTTACAAGCAAAGAGTTCTCAACAAATGCCATCATGAAAATGGATCACAAAAAATACATAAAAAATAATTTATTTGAGTTTAATCGAGCCAGTCATACAAATAATACTTCAAATTTAAAACTAGTTGTAAAGACAACTGAGATCCAATATACAAAAAGTAAATGGTTTCAAAATAGAATAGATTGGTTTATATCCCTTCTGGGATGCCCTTAAGACTTGATTAGATCCTCAAGACCATACTAAATTCTAAATGTAGTTCATAAACCATTTAAAACTTCAATGACAATTGAGATGAAATAACATGATTTCAAAACAATCAACCACATTAACAAAACCATTTCAAGTGAAAACACTCAGTACCATCATCCTATTTGGTAATTTTATTAATAATGCAATTCTTATTGAATCATTTCATTATTTCACCTTATATAAGTGCTTCACAACCAAAATCATAAGTACTCGATCCTTTCATCAAGTAAACAAATGAATTACCTAGATTTGAAAAAAAATAAAACACTACATAATAGTAATCCTTATGACTTTCAACTTAGAATGTTGATGATTATGAGTACTACTCAAATGACATTCTCATTAAGAGACTAAATTGACTACTTAATTAGAGAACAACATTCCCCACTCATAAATATTTCATAATATCATTCCACAATTTAAAACACTCCAAGATATTATTTCACATAGTCAACAAATGAATGTCAAAACAAATAATGAAAATGGCTCAAGGCCAAAGAAGATTTAAGATAATAATCATTACATTTTATTTTCAGAATGACTTCTAAAAAACAAACAAAATCTAAGTGAAACATCAACATATAAAGATAATTAAAGCTAACATTATTCAATATCCAAACACAATAATCATATACGGATTGCATAGTCAACTGTCATGACTAATTAAACGTTGAAGTATAAATTTAAAGTTGATAACTCAAACCCATTAAAACCAAATTTTAGAATACAATTATTATAGGAGTTACAAAATTAAATAGGATACAATATATAAAATCCATTCAACTAACTACATCTATAATTCTTCTCAAAAAATTAAGCTTGCACATCCAAGTAAAAACCAAGGAAATAACCCATAGAATACCACTATTTCAATTTTATAATTTTTATGCAACTATATCAACTCTAAAAATTAGATAAAAATGTGAAAAGTTACAAAGAAACAATATAATTCATCTCAAAGATATATACCAAATGAATACTAAAAGGAATAAAATATTCAAGCACATCTCAACATGAATCATAAACTCAACTCTAAAGATTCATTCCACCGCTATTTTGAGCCTGATAAGCTTCATATATACATGATTAAGTGAACAAACAACTTATAGATAATTCCAAATCCCACTCATCTAGTTCAATTAACCTTTCATCGATGGCCCTAACCACCCCAACCATCAGTTTGATGGTGGATCTTAGCTCGCAAGGTAGTGGTCAAAAATTTTGAGTTTCCAATCCACATAAAAAGCCAACAAGGAAACCAACACAAACAACAACTTACAATCACATCCTAAGGGTTAATGTTGCAATATCTATTTTTATAGTAGGCCAAACAACATTCTTTCCATGCACACTTAGTTTTAGCATAACAATCAAGGTTTTGAATAAAAACTAATAATTTAGAAAAAAACAAACTTTCAATAGCATTCTCAACCTAGCCTAGTGCAATAAAAAATGTCATTTCCAAAGATGAGCATCAAAAAGACAATGCAATAAAACATTTCACTCATTATTCATTTGCATGTCCCACTATGTTTATTACTCAAATAAAAATATCAAATACCTTATTTACTTGCTTATGGATACACAGTCTGTTTTACCTCACTTTTTTATAACAAAGAGTACCTTATTTTTTCCTTACATACTTTATTGTATGCACATCCAAGTATTGTCCTCTCTATTATGAAAAAAATGATATCTTAAGACCTTTTCTAAGTTTGCAACTTTGTCAAAATAGATTGGTTCATAGTGCAACAAAACCTAGGCATTAACTCCATGTTTACCCACGTCTCCCATTTCTTGCAGTAGAACTGCAATCCCTTCAAAAAAATCACCTAAATAGTCCCCAACAAGCCATCAAATCTCCAAAACTAACAATGGTGGACAAGATTCTATAAGCTTTACAATGGTAGTTAGGATTTCTTCTCTGTTTATTAAGCTCACATTCTCCAACAAGAAGTAAATACCAATTAGAATCTACCATAAATATCAACATCATAGAGATAATTAACCCTAATTTAACTAAACAACATTTGCATGCATCATGATAGCTAAGATCCAAATCCTTCAATAATAATCCAATACCAAATGAGGTTCGAGTGATGCTTTATGATGGACTAATGTTTAAGTGATGATGTTTTTGGAACATAAAATTCTTAAGTGGTGTTATATATACCCTTATCAAATGTTCCTAATTTCTTGTGGGCCAAATAATGTTGGAGTTACAATCACTGAGAGGGTGGGTGAATCAGTGATGCAAGATATTTCAAACTTTAATTGTAATCCTTTCAAACTCTTAATCAATTACCACAAGAATTCATAAAGCATACAAGTTATTCATAATAATGAATCAGAGAGATAATGCAAGATCATACACACAACACATAAATTTTGTGGGAAACCTTCATGGAGAATAAAACCCACTCTCAAACTTGTAAACACACGGACTACTTGTCCTATAAGATGATCAAAAACATGATACCTTTTAGTGAAGCACCCACTTCACAAAGAACACCCACCCCTAAGTATGAATAAGCACCAACTTGTTCTACATGTTGAGCACCCACACAACACCTATGAAATTAACAACTTCAAAACTCTGATTACATTTCAATTTTATTAGAGAAACAATGTATAATACATATCTTTTAAATCTTCACAAACACTCAAACTTACTCATACAATTAATGCATCCAAACACCTATTTTGGATCACTTTAGACTTCTTCTCTCATCCTCAATCTACTTTATACTTTAGTCCATCCACTGAACACACTTCCTTTGATCTCTTTCCTTTATCTCTATCTTCTGCTCTCTCAACTTATCCAATTCAAGTCAAGAAACCATTAATTTAGCTTTCACTCTTTATAGAGTCTTCATGAATAATAACTTTTAGGTCAGCCATAATACTTGCCTTAACCCTTAAGACTTCTATCATGCTAACACATAGCTTAAATTCATTCTCACAAGTCAGCCATATCATCCATGGGTCACTCATAAGTAGATACACCTTTCAATTAGCCCTTATAGGTCTCATAGAGACCTATTACCACATTATCACTTCATCAAGCACAAAAATAACACAAGATCACTTTCAAATACATGGGTCCACTTCATATAACCTTTAAGAAATATTTGAATTAATACATCCACCAAAACACTCTTTTGCTAAATCACAATTTACTCAAACAATAGTCTTGTACATATTAACACCATGAATGAACAAATAGTCAAATTTGAAGCTAAATAAATACAACCTTACAAACATTCAGACCTTCTAATAAACTTTATTAGATGCACCTTGGAGTCCTCTTCAACTTTGATTTTTACACCATTGTCAAATTCATCCTAGATCAAAATATATTAGCAAAATACTTTATATTTATTTTTCCCTTTGCTAATTCAAATACCAACGGTCACTTGGTAAATGCAAATATTACAGACGCATGTCTTCATCTCATGCTCCCTAAAAGCTAGATCAAACATGCTCCATCAATCTCATTGGGAGTATATTAATCTTTAATTTACATCTCTCACCATTGATCTTAGATCCTCACTTCTAAGATCAAGCCACTTGGTAGCCCGTGTGCCCTCTATGTACCCTACAGTCAGTCTCCAATGAACTTCCACCACTTGGCAGTCATGCATACCTTCTAATCATCTTTTGACATATTGACTTCATTCACACCATTGACCTCTATTTGTGTGATCATACACTCACCATTTGATCTTTTTCTATTATATTAGAAGCTCACCATTAGATATTTTGAATGCTCACCATTAGATCTCTTATAAATTTGGCTTAGTATAGAAATCACTGCAGTCTACCTGGAAGGAAAACTTTGCACCTTAATAAATTTTTATATACTCAGCCTCATGAATTGAAATTTGAACCATATGATCACCTTTCATATGGTAATCCATCCATGTATCAAACTTCTCCTAAAACTTTCACACATGTGAAATATGATGTCATAAAATTGCTTACTTAGCCTTAACTATCAAGATGACTACTTGAACCTACACACTCATACGATTGCTTTGATGAATTCATTTCACTTATATAAGCACTCAAAACACTTGTAACACCCTATATGGTCTATAAAACACATCCATACCATCAATAACATCCACAAAATACCTCACTAAATCAAACACTAAAGAACTATGCAAAAACACTGAAGCACATTGAAGCACACTTTATCATTATCATTCTAGCACATATGACACCTCATCAACATCCTTGGTTACCATAGAGACAACACTGAAAACTCTCCAATAATCTCCCCCTTTGTCATTAATGTCAACACCAATACAAAGCTTATGCTTAGACTCTATCTCTCTCTTCAAGTACTTTCTCCTCCTTTGACACAATGACAAAGTGGACTCATCTTCTGATCTTGAGGACCTGAAAAGACTTCAAGAACCAAAAAAAGGAAAGGACCACCTTTGAGAGATGATAAACACTCCCCCTCACACTATGCATACTAATTCTTACCTTTGAGCTTCTCAAACATGATCATAACATAACACTCTTCTTGACCATACATAGCTCTTATGAATACAAAATATACATGAACATTAAAAACTGATTGAACTTACCTTGAAAATAATAAGAGGGACTCCCTTTAAGTCACCTGAGCTTAGGCACCCTTTGATAACCTTTAGACCATATCCAACCATTAATAAATAGCATAATTACCTCCATACCTTCTTTCTCATATTCAACTACATAGTCCTCTGATCCTAGGACCTGACCATTTACAAAGTTCCCCCTTTGTTTATGCATGAGGATTCAATACATTATCAAAGCACCTAACTTGGTTTGATCAAGTCATCATATAAACATGCTTGAATTCACATCTGTAACATACTTCTTCATATCTCCACTAAGACTGGAGCATCTCATAAATGCTTCCCCTCACAACATGCACACTTTTCATATTATCAAATTGAAGAGAACATACCTATATATTGATTTGACATTTTGATCATTAGCTAAAGCACACACACTTGATTCCATACATGAAAGATGTATCCTAAGAAACATAGGTAGATACACCCACTTGTTAGAGAGGGACTAAAGATCTTAAAACTTAGGAGATTCCCATATCTTCATGATTTGACCTTACTTGCAGTCCTTCCTCATCTTCTTATTGTCTTTGAATGAGTTCTCAGCCTTATTCTTTTCTTTTATCTCAAGATCATGATTGACTTCCTTGTCCATTTGGGTAGACAAGGCTTGTTCCTTGATACTTGAACTTGTTCCCTATTCTGTCATGGCAAATAATCCACTTTGAGCCTATTTTTCATTTACCTTCTTAGGCCTCCATTCACTATGGCTCCTTCCCTTCATGACAGGATTGATAATTTTTTAAGTAGAATATTGATTATTCTTGTAGAACCTTGCTATGTGACCTCTCTCATGACATTTTTAAAAAATGAGGTTTTTTAGATTATACATACCTTGTGATTGAGATATAAGATGATTTTTTGAAGTTTTATGAATTAGTTAATGTACTTGATCATTTGGTTTCCTAGTGAATATATTATAAAACTTTGCAATATGACCAAATCCTTGACACTTGTATCAAAAGATGTCATTTTTTCCTTATGAACCTGTTGATTATCTTGAATGATGATGTTCATGTTTTTCATTGTCATAATTCCATTCAAATTCATTTCTTGAGGATTTTTTACAATCTTTTGACCTATGAACAAACTGATTGTAAAAGTAACAATGACCATTGAAATTTTTATACCTCATAGCATTTGATTGTCTGATCTGATTTGTCTTCATTCTATTAATAACTTCATTCCTTGACTGATGATTGACTTTAAATCCTTTATCTTGTCTTGAGTTACATGGTTTTGTTATTATTTGTATCCAAGACCAGATCTATCACTAGCATGCTTTTGAGTACTCAGAATATTGTCAAGATCATTTTAACTCTTTTTATACTTCACAAATGACTTCACCTTACAATATATCTTATCTAAATAAGCTTTTAATAATTCAAATTAAATCATATACCTTAAGCACTCATCTTATTTGGCTTTTAGGATTATAGACATAGTTTCTAATTGACTATTGAGATGCTTGATAATATCTTCATGCTCCCTGGTGTCATCATTCATTATTGCTTTAAACACACTAGATTGCCCTTTATAATCCTTGATATGCGATATCATCTTATTTCTCTTTTTTTCTCAATCTTCAGATCTTCAAAATTATTCATCATTTCATCCATAATATCTAAATCATCAATTGTATCTTTGCTCATATCTTGATTTAGTTTCATCTACAAATACTTTATCTATGATTGTTACATGATACACTCTTCATCCTCACTCTTTACTTCTTCATTAAGAGTAAAAACATGAGTTTCAAGTTGTGTGATCTCATCATGCTTCTTGACTTCATTACTCAGCCTTACTTCAAAAAGTCCAATTTGATCCTCATAGGATTTGATCAATAAATATTATTTTCTATTCTTTCTTTATAATATCTTCATTTCTTCCATAGTATTTAGATATTTATCTTCAAGAGTGACTTTCTCATATTATACCTCTGAGCTATCTTTGCCAAAGAAATCTCTACTTAAATAACATTCACCTTCATCATTACTAAAATATATGAACAATATCTCTTTCTCCTCATTATAAAAAGAATCATCATTATCAGATGTGTTTATTTATTCTACATATGAGTTACTATCTTCTTCATGGTAAAGGCTCTTACTACCTTTGTATGATTCCTCTTTCCATTTTTCTTATTGAAAATTTTTATGTATTTGCTAGGACCCTCAGATTTCTTGTGTCCATCATCATTAGATTCCTTATAAGCTTATTTGAGTTTAAACTTGTCTAGATATTTAGCTACAAAATGACCAACTTTACCACATGAAAAATATTTAAAAAGAATTTTTTCTTCATACTTAGCTGGTCCTACATTCAATCTTCTTGCAATTATGGCTTCAAGTTGATATTTATTAAAATCAAAATCTTCAAGACTTAACTTGTTCTTCTTAGATTTTGTTTCCTTAATCACCTTTAAGGTTGCTTCTTTCTTAGGAAGTCTATCCTCATCAACTCTCATCTTACAGGTAATAAAGATGTCATGCAATTCATCCATCTTCAACTAAGTGAGATCAAAACTTTCTTCTATATAAAAATATTTTTTTGAATCAAACCTGAGTGTAAGAGTCATCAATACCTTTTGTACTATAGTAGATTCATTAATCACCTCTCCAAGACCTCTGATCATGTTTACTACCTCATCAACCCATAGAAGATAGGATGCCATAGTATCTTCTTCCTTCATTTTGAGACCTCCAAATTACCTTCAATAGGTCTGTAATCTAGCCAATTTTACCTTTTAGTCTCCTTCATAGATAGTCTATAATTTTTCCAAAATTTCCTTGATAGACTTGTAATGGATCACTTTGGTGAACTTGGCCTTGGATAGACCATAAATGATAGCATTCATAGCTTTTGAATTATTCTCATTCAAGTTCTTATGAGCAGCACTAGTTGGAGGCGTAGTTGGTGTAGTATAACCATCTATAATAGATTTCCAAGTATCAAACCCTATAGACATAATGTATTTCATCATATTTACACTCCAAAAATCATAATTTGACCCATTAAATAATGGTGCTTATTTTGTAGAGAAACCCTGTTTCTATTGACTTGCCATATTATACCTTAGATCACCTTCAAGTGATTAAACTTGAAATTAAGGCCCTACTCTGATACCAATTGCTGGAGGTACAATAACTAAGAGGGAGGGTGAATTAATGACATAATATATTTCAAACTTTAATTATAATCCTTTCAAACTCTTAATCAATGACCACAAGCATTCATAAAACATACAAGTTATTCATAAAAATGAATAAGAGAGATAATACAATATCATACACATAACATATGAATTTTTTGAAAAAATTTTATGAATAATAAAACCCACTATCAAGATTGCAAACATATGGAATACTTGTCCTATAAGATGATCAAAAACATTAGACTTTTTAGTGAAGCACCCACCTCACAAGGAGCACCCACCCTTAAGTATGAACAAGCACCTACTTGTTCTAAATGTTGAGCACCCACACAACACCTATAAAATCAACAACTCTAAAACTTTGATTGCATTTCATTTGATTGGATAAATAATGTATCATACCTCTCTTTCAACTCTTCACACACACTCAAATATATTCATACAAATAATGCATCCAAACACCCATTTTGGATCGCTCTAGACTTCTTCGCTCATCCTCAATCTACTATGTACTTAAATCCATCCATTGAGAACACTCCCTCTGATCTCTTTCCTTCATCTTTATCTTTTTCTCTCTCAACTTATCCAATTCAAGTCAAGAAACAATTACTTTAGATTTCACTCTTTATAGAGTCTTCATGAATAAAAACTTCTAGGTTAGCCATAATACTTAATTTACCCCTTAATACTTCTATCATGCTAACACATAGCTCAAATTGATTCTCACAGGTCAGCCATAGCATCCACAAGTCACTCATAAGCAGCTACACCTTTCCATTATCCCTTAGTAGCCCTTATAAGTCTCATGGAGACCTATTACCCCTTTAGCACTTCATCAAACAAAATAAGAACACAAGATCACTTTCAAATACATGGGTCCACTTCATATGATATTTAAGACATCTTAAAATGAATACATCTACCAAAACACTCTTCTATTAAAGTACAATCTATTCAAATAAAAGTATTGTACATAGTAACACCATGAATAAACAAATAGTCAACTTTGAAGCTCAATATCTACAATTTAAAAAATATTCAGAGCTTCTAATAAATTTTATTGGATGTATCTTGAAGTTCTCTTCAACTTTGATTTTTACACCATTATCAAATTTATCTTAGATCAAAATATATTAGCAAAATGCTATAGACTAGTTTTTCCCTTTGCTAATTCAAATACCAATAGTCACTTGGTAAATGTAAATATTATAGACACGTCTCTTCATCTCATGTTCCCTAAAATCTAAATCAAACAAACTCTAATAATCTCCTTAGGAGTATCCTGGTCTTTACCTTGCATCGCTCCCTATTGATCTTAGATCTTTGCTTCTGAGATCAAGCCACTTGGTAGCCCCACATACCCTCTACGTATCTTACAGTCAATCTCCAATGAACTTTTGCCACTTAGCAGCTTGATGTTCCTTCTAATCATATTTTGATATATTGACTTCATGCATGCCATTAATCTCTATTTGCACAATCATACGCTCACTATTGTATCTTCATCTATCATATTAGATGCTTGCCTTTAGATATTTTGAATGATCACCGTTAGATCTACTCTTGTAAATTTAGCTTAGTATAGTAAGTACTAAAATCTGCTCAGAAGGCCAAATTTGCACCTTAATAGATTTTTATACATTCAACCTCATGACCTAAACTTTAAACCAAATGATCACCTTTCACAGGGGAATTCATCTATGTATCAAACTACTCATAAAACTTTCACATGTATGAAATATGATGTCATTAAACTATTTACACAACCTTATCTATCAAGATGACTACTTGAACATAGACACTCATATGACTGCTATAATGAATTCTTTTCACTTCTATAAGCACTCCAAGCAATCATAAAACCCTATAGGGTTTTAAAACATATCCATACCATCAATAACATCCATCAAAAGTCTCACTAATTCAAACACTAAATAACTATATAAGAACATTAAAACATATTGAAGCACACTTTGTCATTGTCATTCTAGCACACATGACACCTCATCAACATCCTTGGTCACCTTGGAGACATCATTGATAATTTTCTAATAAATTTATGATTAGTGTTGTATAAATAATGAATAATCCATACTAAAGCTTTATATCTTTATACCCATTTAGTTTTGTGGTCTAATAAGAAACCTAGTGTAACTCATCTTAGGTTCTTTGGTAGTCTTGCTTCCATCTTTGTTCTTAAAACTAAAAGAAATAAATTTGATCATACCTCCTATTATTGAATATTTTTAGGTTATGGAGGTAAAACTAAAGGATTAATGGTGTATGATCCATCTATAAAACAAATCATTGAAAATAAGAATGTTATGATCCTTAAAAAATATTTTTATGAGCCCTCTATGAAACCCCATCAATGTTCATTTAATGAACTTGACTGTCATGTTACTCCTTATGACGAAGTAGATGCCCTAAAATAAATTGATCAAATTTTTGATAACTTAGGGTCTAAATAATCTTCTTAATTTTATGTTTAATCTAAAATACTAAATGGGTAGAATCCCTAATTCAATCTTCTAATATTGATAATCTTAATAAATTAATTAGGAGTCAATATTCTTATCATACCTTACTGATTATGTATGAATAAGAACATAAATATTTTGAGAAAGTTATTCAAAATTATAGATATAATGTTGTTATGCAAGTTGAGTATGATGTCTTAATTATAAAAAATATTTAGGATCTTGTCCCACCTCCACCTAAAAATCATGTTGTTGGTTGTATATGGATTTATAAAATCAAATATAATTTAATTGATAAAATTTAAAACAAGATTAGTTGCTCGTGATTTTACTCAAAAACTTAATATTGACTATGTTGAAACCTTTTCTCATGTAGTAAAAATAAGTATTGTTAAATTACTCATTACTTTTGTAGCTTAAAATAGTTGGATTATACATCAAATAGATCTCAAAAATATTTTCTTAAATAGTGATTTAGAAAAAAAATCTATATGTTTTAACCTAAAGGTTTCACTAACCTTTATAAAGAGCATTATATTTATAAGTTAAAAAAAAAATTATGATTTAAAACAAGCTTCTTAAGATTGGTATTCTAAAATCACTAGTTATTTTAAAGAACTAGGTTTCTTTAATTATTTTTTAGATAATAATCTTTTTGTACAAATTAAAAATTTTCATATTATCTTAATTGTATTATATGTTCATGATTTTATTATTAGTAATCTAATTAGTTTAATTCTTAAATTAAAAAAATAAAATAAGTCAAATGTTTGAAATAATTGCTTTAGATATTCTTCATTATTTTTTTATGAATAGTTATATTTCAAGATTAAAAACTAAATTATTGTATCATAATATCAATATGCATATAATCTTCTTGTTAAGTTTAATATGATTTATTTTGATCCTACATCTACTCTTATTGAAGTTGATGTTAAGTTTGATAAAAAATATGTGATGACAAATCTAACCCCATTTTATATATAACTTGTTGGTAGTTTGATTTATCTAACCATTACTAGACTAGATATTTTAATTATTATATTTTCTACTTCTAGATTCATGTAAGATTTATATTTAGATCTTTATAAATTAATAAAATATATACTTTATTATATCAAAAAAATATACAATTTTTTATTTATTTTATTTTTTTATTGATAATATTAAATTATATCATTATTGTGATGTTGACTATGTTAGTGATACTTTAGATCATAAATATCATTATAGATATATGTTTAAGTTTGTTGTAGGTGTTATCACTTAGAGAAATAAAAAACAACCCAATATATATATATATATATATATATATATATATATATATATATATATATATATATATATATATATATATATATATATTCTACTAAAATAGAGTACAAAAGTGTTATGGAAGCTACTAAAGAAGCCATGTGATTGTGAAAGTTGTTAGAAAAAAATTATTTAAATGTTTCTCATAGTACTTCTCTTTTGTGTGATAATCAAAGTTATATAAATATGATAAAAAAATTAATACAGTACCAAATAACTAATCATATTTAATTTTATATGTAATTTATCCAAAAAAAAGTCTTCGATGGTGATATTGATCTGTAGTTTTATTCTATGAATAAACAAGTGGTATATATCTTCACAACCCCACTTGGTTCTACCAATTTTTTTTAATTTCATGTAATGTTGGGCCTCTCAAATTTTTAATTGAAGGATAATGTGCATGACAATGTCATTTCCTAAGGGCCATCCATTTCATTCTCTATACTTTTTATTGCAAAGCATTATAATATATCACCTTATGTAATTTTGGTAAACTTCTTGTAGAAGTTTTTTATTTCTACCCAATACTTAAAATCATATGTTTTAATAGAGGTTCTTATGTTATAGAAGGCTCCAAAAATATTTGGTTGATTATTCATGAGAAATTATGAGATGTAGTCTCATGATCCTGCGAACCTAAACTTACTTTGAGTATTTTATGGATTATAGTTGTTTTTGTTTCAAAAAGTGATTTTGACATGATGAAGGTTTTTAAATTTTTGTATACCTCATAAAATAATTAAATTTGATTCATATAGTATAATTATTTTATTAAGGTGATTGTGTCATGTATCTCCACTTAATATTAAGGAGTGTTGGAACATATAATGCTTAGGCAGTGTTGTATGTACCCTTAGTATAGCTACAATGGTTAATAAAATAATTACACACACACACACACACACACACACACACACACACACATTATTAATAAGAGGTAATCTCACATAAATAAATGAAATATATTATTTTTGGTATTTTATGTTTTATGAAAAAGTTGGACTCATTGGCTACAACAATCCACCTCCACAACCCAATATAAAAAGGGTTTTACCCCTTTAGTAAAAACATATGCATATACCATAAGGACATTATAACATTTATGTGTGAAAAATATCATTACAAAGAGTTTTATGAATATTTATTTTAGAAGTGAGAGGTTTAAGGATTTTGTATTGGGTACACTACAAGTTTCTTAAACATATAAATATATCAATTAATAGTTTTTTTTACCTCTAATATTTTATACGTTAAAATATTATGTAATCATTGATATGGCCTTTTGCTAATTCATTGTTGTATCTATATATATCTTATGTGTTCATATTTCATATGCATTTCTAATTTTATCACATGCAAAGCATAATATTCATTTCTAGCACATAAAGAACCCAAAATGAATTCACATGTCAACAATAAAACCCTTGAAATGACAAAGCTAAGACCCTTTATCAAGGTGATCAAAGATAACAATGACATCAAAAATGATAATATGAAGACAATATCACTTGTCAAAGATGAAACCAGTTCTAAATAGGATTGTGTATCATATGAAGTGATACTAATGTAAGGATAGGCTTGAATGATATCACCTTGGCATTATGAAGCTAGATAAACCAAATCCCAACAATAATGGAAATCATCTTATGATTGAGAAAGATGATTACATAAATATAGTATCCAAATCAACTCTAAATATATCAAGACACATGCACTCAGCATTCAAATCAAGACTAAATAAGTAAAATAGTCAATAGACCAATTGTGGTTATTTTTGGAAACTCATGTCTCAATATTCATTATCAAAATATAACTGATTTACTTCTGGTATAAACCTGCTATCTAGACTCTATCAATCAAGCCTAGCTCATGGTAAATCTAGTAGTCATAAAATATGACATCAGTAGTATCTATCTAACAAATATCTAATGATCATAACTGAATAATCAACTAAAATTTAACATTATAACATAGTCATTTTTATAATAATGATAAAATAAAATTATAATCAAAGTATCTAATCAAGTCCATGATATGATATATATCAAAACAAAAAATAATTTTTATGCAAATGTTCATGTCAATAATAATCCATAAATTTTAAAATTGATTCAGACTAGGTCATCACATAATTATCCAAAAATATTTTTCATGCCTAAGTTCCAATTATTTGATGGTCGCGAAGATCCTATAGTCATTTGACTAAATATGTATTTTATTTTGAGAAACTATCAAATGATGGACAAATATTATTAAAATATTTCTAAAAGTTTAGAATGAAAGGCCTTAGATTGGTTTTATAGTATTCATAGTGGCTCTTAACCTTACTTTAAGAAGTTAAAAGATATTTTTTATCTTAATTTAATAATAATAAGGTTACGAAATTCACAGTGGAATATCTTCAAAGAGTACACTAAGGGCATGATGAGATTATTGAAGATTACATTTTATGGTTTAATAATATATTGCATTGTTTAATCTATCGACTCTCAGATTTAGAAAAACAATTTATATTTAGTAAGGGGTATAAGCATGGGATAGGATGACTTGGGACTAGCTTTTTTCTCACAATAAACTAGGACTCGAATAAGGTCAATCAAATATATCATGCTATACTTGGATGATAGTTTAAGGAGTAAATGGAATTTGTAAATATAACAAAGGGTTACCTACAATGTGAATTCCAAGAGGAAAGGGTTCCAAATACTAAGCCTATAACATAAGGATGTAGCTATCACTAGACCTCAACAAAGATAAATGGTTGTAAACTATGGTTGGAAATCAAATGTTTGTAAAGGGGTATAAACTAAACTAAAGGATGGATTAGAATGGTGTAAATGGATAAGGTACAATGATAAACCAAATGAGGGTCTATGAAACCTAAAGTGATTTATGGTAAGTCTAAGCAATCATATGGCTATACCTACTTATTCGATACATGGAAAGCCTAAACAAGGATACACATGCATTTATCCAAAAAATAACAAGTAATATTTAATATACTAAGTAAATAAATAAAAGTGTATCGATAAAAATACTTACCTTGGAGTGGACACGTTGACACTTCAATCCCTCCCTTGGCTCAAATGGAGCATTGTAAGAGAATGTTTTAGGTTGAAATCCTCATACAAATGGATGAATACTTAAATATCCTCATATAGTAATTCCAAATGAATCTTCCAATTGAGCTTTAATGACACCACAAGACAAGACTACTCAAGATAAGGCTTTGAGTCATTAACTTTCCCAAATGGTATTTAGCACAAAAATGCAAGTGAAAACAGAGTGAATGAATGATATATGATATTTTAGGAATGAAATATGACCCATATATAGTGTTATGATACCCATAACCAACCCTAACTCTAAGTCGATGGTATCATTCTAGTCGATACATTTAGAAGATGTCAACTGACACATAATGGTATTGGCCATGTCGATATAGTGAAAATATCATAAACACACTCAAAAATATATTGGGTTGATGACACATTACATGAAACATGAAGGTAAAAATAGAAAGTATGAACCAAGTTAATAATGTAAGATGTAGAGAACCTATCAAATCTAGATAAGAGGTAGATATAGGATATAGATGGATAGACACTTAGAATAAGTTAGATTGGTAGTGTTAATGTTGTAAACAATATAGAATAGCAACATCTCTTATAAAGCACCACAAGCCTTTCCCACCCCATTATCGATGCACCCTTTAAGTCATGCACTCAGGGAGATTAATGTGTCAACAAGCTATTGTAATAAAAAGTGTTATTAAATGATAAAGTGAAAAATATTTTGTATACATATGCCCCATCTAAAGCTCATCACATGTCACAATAGTGTAAAATGAGTTAGTGCTTTGGAAAAGAAACATAGCAACACAAAAGAGCATAATAGAAAAGAAATGTTAAAGGAATTAAAAGTAAATGAAATAAATAAAATAAAAATATGTACCTTAACTTACCTTTCTGATTATAAACAATGTTGTATATTTTGTAAGTGATAGAAGGTGCCCAACAAGAAGTATAAAAGGTAGACCTAAAAAATAAGATAAAATTCTAAATTTTTACAAAAATAATATGTTAGCTCCTAAAAATTATCTATCTCACTAAAATTATAAGACTTCTCTCAGTTTGTGAAAAAGACCTATGAAAACAAAAATATGGTAAAAAATAGAATCTCATGGTAAATAAATAAAAGCTACGACAATTTAAAAAATTATATAAATAGGTGAAAACTATTAATTTACACATTTGCTATTTTTAGAAAACAAGAGCTTTGTTTATCCAAATTTGCATTTTGAGAGATTATGGCTCATGGATGAGGAGGATGTGTTAGGGGCATATCGTAATTGTGGTCAGATATATATAGGTAAGTGATGCATTTATTGTTCATTTTGTCATTTTAGGTTTAAAATGAACTAAATTAGGATATCTAGATGTCAGTTTAAATTTATGTAATGGAATTTACCATAACAAGTGCAAAAATGTAAATAAAAATAGGATGGAGGATGGGTAGTTGACAAAAAGTCAAATTAGAGTAGAGGGCATTTATTAGGGCTAAGGAAAGAAATCAATTTGCATAGAAAACTATATCAACATGCTAGTATGGTTTTTAAGGGGAATGAAAACCTCTTAGTCGATACCATAGATTATGGTTGATGTAGTTAGGTGAAGATCATGATGATACAGTATGGTATGGTTGATCCAGTATAAAAATGGCATACTAGGCCAATACCATATGGTATGGCCAATGGAATTAAGATATAGGCATGGTTGATACAATTTAGAACCTAGCTGATGTAGTAGAAATGAACAAACATGGCTAGTATCATATGGTTTGGATGATGTAGTAGAATAAATAGATATAGTAGACTAAATTGTTGGTTGATATTGTATGGTATGGCCAATGTAGTATAAAAAGAAGCATGGTTGGTTTAGTTAGGTACCTAGCCAATAAGGTAGAACTGATTAAAAAAATAGATTTTCTATTTCATGTTAGTTTATAGTTTTTGCTTTAATTTTATTAGATCAAAATCTATTTTTACTTTGTTTTTGATATTTTTTAGAGGAAATATAGACTATGACATTACCTTGACATTATTTCGATATTATATTTGATAGATATTTTTTTATTGATACATAAGGTTGAAGGGTCCTTGTCCCAAAGCCTTTTGACCAGAGATTCAATCAGTCTAGGACACAATCAAGGGCCCAAATCCCCAAGAGAATACCAATGAATAGCCGCAACTAGCCCAAGAATACCATCAATGGCCATAACCTAACCCAAGATTACCAATGATCAGCCACAATCAGCCAAAGAATATCAATGATCAGCCACTATCGACCCAAGAATACCAATGATCGACCACAACTGATCCAAAATTACTTAATTATTAACCACATCTAAACTTTGATACCAGACTAAGATTTGAACCTCGGTGGTGCTTGGAATATCCAAGACACTTTACCAACTCACCCACATCTCATTGATAATATTTGATAGAGATATTATCAAGAGTAGATCAAGTGCAAATGATGACACTAGGCCTTGAAGGTATTATGGAGATGTCCCAGGAGCCTTTGAGCTCAAAGATGGTAACCATGTTTATACGGAGTTAGAAGAGACTCGCTAATATATTCAAGTGGGTGGTGGATGGGCATATTATTGAGGTGGGTATCACCTTACAGGATGTACATGTATTTTTGGAGCTTCCTATTATAGGCGTATCTATGGTGTGAAATACATAAGACACCAAAACCAAGAGGTGAGAACTAACCCAGTGGGCTATGATATCAGACATGTTTGATGAGTGTAAGCTAATCATATGATTATTTTAAGTAAATATTTTAGATGTTCTAAACATCCAAAATGCCTTAATAAAGATAATGACTACACATGTGTTGTGTCATAAGTCCATGGGTCCATCTTGTTATATATCATAGCTATATTCTGCTTGATGTTGGAGCAAGGCACTTTGTTTGACATGGTATTGGTGAAATGTGTGCAACTAGTGCATGACTTTTAAAACATTTTGAGTAGAGGATAACATAATATGGGTTAGATCACACTCTTTTCTAATTCGATTTATGAGAGGTTCCCAATGTATAGACCTACAGGGCTTCCTCATTATATATATGATCACCTTTAATGGGTGAGGAGGTGCAATCAGGGCAATGTTATTTGATTGATCTCACATGCATCAACATTAAAGAATGTATGATGAGATTAGATCATATGGATGCCTTATAAAGGCACTATGGATGGACGGTCATCATGGCCAAGCAGAGTATAGGCTAGAGTTTAAAGTTTATTTACTAACCAGTATATGAGGGTGGAGCCACACCTTTGTATCTGCATCCTAGGATAGTTTGACCTTTT
This sequence comes from Torreya grandis, assembly GCA_037957365.1. Taxonomy (NCBI): domain Eukaryota; kingdom Viridiplantae; phylum Streptophyta; class Pinopsida; order Cupressales; family Taxaceae; genus Torreya; species Torreya grandis. The sequence continues at coordinate 1,998,206 of JARHVA010002366.1, forward strand.
ACACCTAAAAGCTCATTTTTTAGTCCCAGTATACTAGGTTGGACACACAAGAGAGACAAGAAGATTAGGGAGATGAGGGGTACTAGCTATGGTGCATGTAGTGAGACCTCACTAGCCTATGGTGGTGAGATGATGACAGAGGTGGAAGCAAGTGGCATAAGGGGAGGGAGGAATCAGATAGGTAGTAACCATGCCTCAGAGATAATATAGAGATCCACATGCAGCTCTAAAAAATATTTTGACCATACAATGATGAGTGTACAAAGGTGCTCATCAGGTTGTAATGGTCTCACATGGTAGGTTTAGAAGATTCTCACTGGCATGTATCTATGACATCACTCATGTCTTGGGTGGCGATGGTGATAGCACTATTGTTACTAAGTAAATATTTTTGATTTTATGATATCACTTTCATTTCCTAGAGATAGATATATACATGCTAGGTACTAGTGATAGATCTTTTGTATATTTTGTTATATATGTGAGATCTTATGTTGATTTGGTTTTCATCTTGTATATGTGATACAAAATGAGACGCAATAGAGAGATCTAGTGGAGGCTACCCACAATGAGATCTTGGCCCTAGTGCTTCCTCAACATGACATCACAAGGATGTCAGACCTATGGTGTTAAATCTCATCCTACTCTTCAAAGACTACATTAGTATTAAGGAATAAATTAAACTAATGATTAATATTTTTTTTATTTCGATGATATATATAGACATATATGTTTTTTGGTTTTCTAAATGTTTCATTTTCCTTCATTATGTAGTATGATTAGAGGACATTTGTACATGTATTTGGATATATTATATATTGGTGTATTAGGATCATATGTAGATATGATTTCATTTACATATTTAATTTATTTTACAATAGTTCATTTGATGTATATACATTCTGAGTATTTAATTATTTTGTTGCAAGCTAAGATTAACTACCATTTTGTTTGACCGAAGTTCTTGCAGGACTATCCCACCCTCATAGAGTGGAATAGAGGGAGAATTTTATAGGGGAGAAGGATGCAGATATTGGCATTGGGGATAAAAAGAGTGAAAATGAACCTGCACATACACTCACACTTTTGTATATTGAGCTGAATTAATATTGATGGATGTGATAAATTCTTACTTTTACTATCTATGACTATGGTTAATATTTCATGCTTTGCATTGTTTATGGTCAAATAGTTGCTTCATTGTGAAATAACTAGTTTGGAAATGGATGTTCTTGTTGATATAATTTTTTAACTCTATTAGTGTGCATTGGCTGTAAGAACCTATATAAAACCATTATATGGGCTAAGCTTTGGTTTGTTGAGTTATGAATTGTGATGGACCTATTTTATGTATTATAAATCTATAGAGTGTCAGATATTTATTAAAATTGTGTCTTTATATTTAATTACATAAAGTTTGTTAGACTTAGTTTTTACCCCTTTTTGGTGGCCTAGGGGATATAAGACAAAGAAACCCAAACATTTATCATTATGTGAGTTTTAAAAATAAGATAAATTTGGTTTTTATGTTGACTTGGAAGGTTCTAGTGGCATCATTGCCATGCACTATTTGAACCAATAATGAATTAGGTCATTTTTGAATCGTTAGAAATAAAATGTAGGTTTCTTTTGATATCATTATAGTGTTGACCTCTCCATTTGGTGTGAAGTTGAGTTGTAGGGTTAGCATGTATCTTCCATGTAAAAATAGGGATATGAAACCTTGGGTTAAATGGCATAATGAAGGAATATGCATTTATGAGTTTGAATCTTATAAGGTAGAACTTGTAGAGTTTTAGGAGAAACTTGAGGGCATGTAGAAGGTGGAAGAAACATGGAAATATAATAAAATAAAAAATGGAGGAGTTAAGTGGGTTGTGTAAGGAGAAAATAGGGCATTTTTCAAAGAGGGAAAGGCACTACCAATATCTGCATTGGACAACAACCACTGCTAGTGACCAAGCAAGTAGTGTATTTCATTTTGAAAGTGAAATTTATAAAGGGTTTGCTTGTAATATATGGACTATGTTTTCTATTTAATTAAGAATTTGAATACCCTCTGCATTTATTTTACCTAGGTTTAGTATTAAAATTTTTCTAAATGCATATTTTGGTAGTACTTAAAACATTAGAACCATCTTACATAATTTAAGAGAAAAGAATTGAGCTTTAGATATTATTTGACTATGTCACTCTTATGGACCTGGGGATGAAAGTCATTTCCATCCACATGCCTATAAAAAAGAGAATAGAGCCATTTGGATGGATGATTCACCTACATAAAATATATCCACTACATTTATCTTACTTGGGTATGATGAATTTGAATATGATAATGTGTAGTTTATTCTTGATATATTGAGATGAACTCCAGGTATTAATAGATAAATTTTATCTTCTATTTATTTTCTCTATGAGATTAATGATGAGTGTCATTTAAATCCTCATTTAATCAATATTCAATTGATGTCTTATCAATCAAGGCTAGTTTCCAAAGCTATTTGCAATAAGGTATAGGATGGTACATCTAGAAATCTGCTTATGGAGGTGTTTTGATGATCATATTCTAATTTTGATTGAAGAAAGACATATGTCCTAAACTATTTGATTCACTCTTTGACTGAAAAGGAAGAAATAAAATCAATCCACTCTTTTGCTTGAAAGTAAAAATCACACTCCTATTTACGCTTGCGTAAAAAGTAAAATCATACTCCTATTTAACAAAAGAAAATTTGCTTCACACGTCTACTGTAAAAGAAAACACACTTTGCTTAGAAAGGAAATGACTGTGGAATAAGAAAATACTTTTTAAACTATGAATTTATTTTGATGTTTTTATGAATAAATATAAATATTAATAAGATTCTAATTAATTATAACAATGAGTTAATAGAACATAACATAAATACCATATACAGTTCCTAGTTCTAAGGAGAGTGGGCCCTTGCTCCTCTCGAACTCAGGAACAAAGATTAATCAATGCTAAAAACTGAAGTGATAATTAATAAAACTAAAATGCTTACATTCTATCTAAAACCTACTTGTACAAATCTTTTTCTCTCTTATCTTCTCTTTATCTTCTGATATCTATATCTAATTATTACATTTTATACTAATATAATCAACTTAAAATAGGATGTAAACAAATAGGATTCCTTGGTCGATCCATTCATGAAAAGATAGGAGATTGGATTTCTAAGAGATCCAATTAGTCTGTTGAAATAGATATCCTATCCTATAATAGTCCTAAGATCCAAATATATATATATATATATATATATATATATTTATCAAAAAAAATCTTATAAAATAGTAAGCAACTATTTTCCTTATTTGATTTCAACTGAAATGATTCTCTCTTATCCTATTTTGCCATCAGTTTCCCCATTTATAGCTTCATCCTTACAAAATTCTCAGAATTGACCCTGTAGAGTCAAGAAGAATTAACCTATAGAGTTTGTAGAAATAAGCATGCGGAGTCCGTAGAAACAAGCCTATGGAGTCCGTAGAAACAAGCCTATAGAATCTGTAGAAACAACCCTGCAGAGTCCGTAAAAGCAAGCCTACAGAGTCTGTAGTTTTGTTGGATGGATATCAAAATTGCACGTTCACTATACATCACTTGTGTCTTCTTCTTGAGCATTCTTCACAATAAAAAATAACTAAAATATGCTATGTATTATGCATTAATGACAAAGTAAAGATTTAGTCTTTAGTTCAATATAAACAAGATAAATATCTATTTTATATGTAATAGCTATCTAACAATCTAAGATTTTCATAAGATAATACCCTTTGAGAGATGAATTGAGAGAAATAACATGTCAATAATGAGCCATATTCTAAGCTCATCATCTCCTCCAAGATTTACCTTTTACAAGTCCCATTACAAACATTTATTGGCATTCATAGCTCTGGCTTCTGCTTTCCACACTCTGACTCAAATCATATTCATCAAATTCATTTGTTATATGCTTATCTAAATTTTTTATAAACCTCTGATGTTCTTGAATCATTTATTTCCATATATTGAATTGCTCCTCTGATTATTGAGCCCAACTCTGCCATCCTAGAATAGGTATGATCAGCAAAGGGGGTATATATCTTACACCAATCCATTTCTACTCTCCCCTAGAGTTTATTACCTCTATTAAGATTTCTAAAATTGAGGATGCTATCCTCATACTCCATCTTAAGTTATTTGAGGACATGACCTCTCATCTTCTAAGAGGCAGTAAAAGTTGGTCCCATTTATTTACACTTGCAGTCACCACTAAATTAAAACTCTATTTTAAAAATAAATTAAAAGAAACATCACAATCATATAAATCCTATAAATAATGTGTTTTAACCTCATCACTTAACAAAGCATAGTTAAAATTTTATTTGATCAATCTGGGAATAGGAAAGGCTGGTCTGACATATAATCCTATAGTCTTAGCATGATTTGTATAGTCCTTAAATCTACTTTTTCATGCTATTTGATTTTTGAATGTAGAATGTAATGCCCTTAGTTGAACTTCTCCTACATGAAATTTTATCATAAATTTATTCTTCTCATGGTCTCCTAGAATCAAATCATACAAATAAAACTCACAAAGCAAATCCTGTGGATCAGGTTTACCATTATAGAAAAATTTCAAAAATATTGTTGGTTGTAAAATTTTGTTAGGAAGATGACAAGAGATCCTCAGAATCTATCATCTATAAAATTATTCAAATAAAAAAAATATATGTAGGAGAAAGATTCCTACATGCCAAAAGAGATTCCCCTAATTTGCATGCATCCTGTAAATTTTTTTCTAAATTTTAGACCTTAGCTTCTAATTCTTTTTTTTCATTTTCCAAGAGTTTATTTGAAGAAGTTGCATCTTTATTTTTCTGTTTAAGTACAGAATATTCTTATTTAGTTTGATGTAATATTTACAAATTAGGAATACTTGGATCACTTGTTTGACAACTGTGGTCAACAAATAACTTAAGAGGAGATGCAACATCAAGGGCTTTAGAAGAGTTTACCAAACTCTACATATATCTAAATATCTATTTGTTCACTTTCATGTTCCTTTATTATTTCCTCTAATCTATGAACTTCTGTTGCATGATCAGTAGATGTTCTATCTAATTTCTACACCAAAAATGAGTTGAGATGATCCTTTTTTTGTAATTGATTGATCAAGTCATCAATGTCAGCTATTTATTATTGTTCAAGAGTTTGAATTTTAGAAAGTTGCAAATTTAACTACATAACAGGATCATTTAGATTAGATGATTTTCCTTTCTCATTGATACATATACTTTTTCCTTTATCCATTGTAGTTTCAACTGGAACAAGTGGTTGTTCTACCATACTTAATTTCTCTGCTATATGTGGCTCTTTTTCTGGAATTGGCTCCTCCATTATGATTGAAGAGTTTCTTTTAGAAGGAATTTCTTTAATATCTGCTATATGTGGCTCTTTTTCTGGAATTGGCTCCTCCATTTTAAGACTTTTTAGAATGTCTATAGCCTCTTTTTTATCTTCATCTATTAGAATGAGCCTTCTCCTTCTTTTAGTCACTCTCTAAGCTACACTCAGTTGGTTTTCCTTCTCAACCATCAAACCCTTGGTCTTCTCAGGTTCTATAGCAACCTTTCATCTTAACTTTCTTCTTATTAACAAGGGAATTAGTTGCACTATAGATTCATGAAGTTATTTTGGAGAACTTGAAACTTCAGAGATTTCAGACCTTGTGATTCTTCTTGAAGAAGAATAAGAAATTTTTGTTGAGACTACAGTTTGTGATTTCTTCCTTGGTGTTATTTTCTAAACTGATACATCAGGTGGAGATGAGTGTTTTTTTAATAAATTTGGGGTTTCTTATGCAGATAAATTTGAAATTTATTGTGTTATACTATTCTAAAATTCTTCCCAGACCTCTTGTCTTTACTGAAGGAAGTGACGTTAGATAATGAGATGAATAAGGCCATGGTGTCTAAAAGCAGTATTAAGGGTTATAGTCATAACTTTCAGAGCACCATATAAAAAGGATGGGAGGTTAATTTTATACTGAAGGTTTTTTCTCTTATGCTTAAGTTGTATTAATATTTTCATGGCATCTCCTCCTAAAAGACTATGTTGCCCCTCACAAATGATTTACTTAAGTATCCACTTGGCTACAAAGTTTCAAGGTTCAAGAAGTGAATTTCTATTAATCCCTTTTGATTTTTTCTTAGAATCTACTAGACATGAAGTCTCTGTCTTCTCATTACCATTAAACTAAATAATTAAATTATTAAATAAAATTCTACTTGTAGCTCTCATTCCCTCTTCTAAAACTTGTATAATTTAACTTATTACTTGAGTTATAACAAGAATAATAATGCCTTTCACAATTAAAAATTTAGGGGTGAGATTAGTGATAAATTTACTTACCATTATTTCATCGAAACCTTAAAACTTTTCAATGAAAGGTAGCTATCCATTGGCTCTAAACACTGCCACATAAGCTTTATCTTTATGAAACTTTGTTGCATTCTTTAGCTCTGATCTCATCTTCTACCCCATTTTTATGTAGATTTATAGTCAACTCTATTCCTTTAAATTTGATTAGAGTTTAGACCAGTCTTGTTAAAATTGGTAGGCAACAGTCATTGAGGATTTGTTGGCAACAATCGTGGAGGATCTGTAGACTAGCTTCTATTGAAGTCTATAGAATAAAATGGTTCATATGAAATGCTATAGCTACATGAGTTCATAGTTTGATATGATGACTTAATACAGTTAGGCACCGCACATTTCTATAGAGTATGTCAGTCATTTTGTCTATTATTATAAGTTGGGTAAAATGATGATGTGTCACTTTGATGGTGACAGCGATTCATTACTTCATTTAAAACTTTTTTTATGACATCTCATCATTATCATAATTGATAACTCAATTGATTATATCAAAGCTGCACACTTATCCATACAAATTTGGTAGCTCGATTGCATACTTTTTCATTATGGTATGTGACATGTCATTCTATTTTGAAAGATTCAAATTTGGGTCATCTTTGTAGAATAAGTCTTAATTAAATCGAAGATAATTAGTTAATTAAACATAGATAAATAAAATATATGTCTTACTTACTTTAACCTTAGATGTATCTTTTGTTCATCATTTGTCCTGCATAAATAATTTTGCATGGATTAGTAAACATGACCAATCATAGTGACATGATGAGACTCTCTGGTTTTTTTTTATAAATTTTGTTTTTACCCTTTTGCCAGCCATTGCTAGTTTTCTAGCCAAATCCCTTTTTGCAATGCATAGCCAGTCAGCAAGCTAGTTTTCTGGGCATGCATTGTTAATAGTGTCCCTAAAAGGATTTTTACTATTAAAAGTTTTTTTTCAAACCCCTCCAAAACAAGTACTTGATTTAAAATAGTTTATCTAGAAGAAGTAGAGTCTTTCAGAAAGGCTACTTGATCTTTTATCTTTTGAAAAAATTCTTTTTTATTGAGATATTTTTGATAAAGCTTCAATCTATGTCCATTGACAAACAAAGTTCTTCTACTATCATCAATAGGTATTAGCTTAACAAAACAATTTTCAAAGACCTCCTCAATCTGATAAGGTCCCAACCACCTTGTTTGTAGTTTCTCTTTAAACTGTTAAAATTTAAAATCAAATAATGGTGTCCAATCTCCTTTAGAAAACTTTCATTGCTTGATATGTGAATCATACCAAAATTTTCTTTGATGTTGTACCAATTCAATTCTTTATAGTGCTTCCATCTTCATCTCATCAAGTTGACTAAGCTGTAGGAGTCTTTCTTTCTATATTTCTTCTAATTCAATTCTTACTTCTACAGTTGTTTTAAAAGTTTATAATTTAAATTCAACAAAGAATAAAGGCTTCTTACCATAAACTACTTCATAAGGTGGAAATTCAATTGTTTTTTTTCAAGTAGTATTGTAGGCCCAAACAGCTTCTAGTACCTTATCTGCCCAATCTTTTCTACTAGAATTAACAACCTTGGTTAAAATAGTTTTCAGTTCTCTATTAGTGAATTCAACTTGCCTATTAGCCTGCAGATGGTATGGAGATTTTTGTTATGTTGAGTTTGATATACTTGTATGAAGTGTTTTATCATATTTGACATGAACTATAGTCCTTAATCTGAGACTATCTCTTTTAGATCACCAAATCTTTGTATAATTTTAAAATATAAGAAATCAGCTACCATCTCTTCTCTAGCATGAGTTAATACTTCTACTTTTGTCCACTCGGTCACATAGTTTGTACATACTAAAAGATATTCTTTTCCTCTAGAACGAAGATCTACAAGACCTATAGAATTAATTTTTTATTTCTTAAATGATTCTAAAATCAATTGAGGATGAGGGTGCAAAGGCATCTCTGTTGAAAGAGTAGGCTATCCAATTCTCTGAAAAGCATCATAGTGTTTGACAAATCTTTTTATTTGTTGATGAAGGTGAGGCCAATAGTACCCTACTCCTAAGATTTTATGTATAGTTCTTTGAGCTGAGTAATGATCTTCTCTTGATTCATCATGACAAGCTTTGATGATATCATAAGCTTCACCATTTTTCACACACCTATGAAACACATGGTTAGGTCCAAGTTTAAATAACATTCCATTAATCCATTTAAAAAAAGAACTTTCTTTGACTAAACGTTTCTTTTCTTTTTGTAAAAATTGCAGAGAAAATTTCTCTATAGCGAAGTAATTGGCTATATTAGTAAATCATGAAGATTTTGATGAAATAAAAAATATTTTTGGAAAGTCATTTTCTACTGATTCTTCTTTATTTGTAGTGTTCATTCTTGACAAGAAATCAGCCACCATATTAGACTTTCCTAATTTATCTATAATAACAACATCAAATTCTTGTAAGAGTAATAACTATCTAATAATTCTACCTCCCATAATTGGTTTATTGGTAAGATATCTAATAGCTGAATGGTCTATATAAACAAATACCTTGTAGCTTGTTATGTAGTATCTGAATTTGTTAACCGCATAGACTACAGCTAGGAATTCTCTCTCAATTGTGGTGTAATTTCTTTTAGCAAGTGTCATGTTTTTGTTAATATAATATATCATATAGATGTTACCATTTTCATCTTTTTATCCAAGGACTACTCCTAGTGTTGTATTGAAAGCATCTATGTATATATGGAATAGCTTAGTCTAATCTGGTCCTCTCAATACTGGAGCAGTAATAAGTTTAGCTTTGATGGTCTCAAATACCTGCTGATAACTATCACTCCATTTGAATGTACTATCCTTTATAAGCAAAGTGAATATAGGGAAATATATTTGGCTAAAATTACCTATGAAGCATCTATAGTAACTAGCATGTCCCAAAAAACTCTTATTTTTAGTTTGTGTTTGTGGGATGGGTAAGTTGGAGATTATTTCAACTTTCTTTAGATCTACTTGAATGTCTTTTATAAAAATATAGTGCTTTAGGACTATTCCTTTATCCATCATCAATAAGCATTTTTCATAGCTCAAATATAATTGATGTTCCTTACATCTAATCAATACTCTTTCCAAGTTAGTAAGAGCCTCTTCATAAGTTCTACCATAAATGATGAAATCATCCATGTATACCTCAATATAATCATTTGTAAAGTTAGAGAATATTATCAAAACTACTCTTTGGAAGGTTGTTGGAGTATTATAGAGTCTAAATAGAAGTATTAAGTAAGCAAAAATTCTCTAAAGATAGGTAAATATGGTTTTATCTTGATCTTTAGCTACTACTATTATCTGGTTATACCCACTAAACCCATCTAGGAAAGAAAAATATCTCTTTCTTGCCAAGTTGTCAAGAACTTGATCAATAAAAGGTAAAGAAAAGTAATCTTTTAGTGTTGCTTTATTCAGTTCTCTATAATCTACACATACCCTTAACTTTCTATTTTTTTTGACACAATTATCAGAGGTGAAATCTACTATTTGTCTGAGATGGCATAAATAAACTTAACTTCCAACAATTTTTGGATTTTTATTTTGACTATCTCCTTTAATGTTAGGTTTATTCTTCTTTATGGTTTTCTAACCGGCTTGACAAATTCTATGTAAATGTGATGAGTTCATATACTAGGGCGAATTCCCTTCATATCGGTATAATCCCAAGCAAAAGCCTAGGTATATCTTTTCAGCACTTCAAAGAGTTGATCTTCCTCTTCATTTATTAACCAAAATACTATGATTAGTTTTGTACATAGGTAGTTGGATTCTATTTGCTTGAATTCACTAATCAATGATTTCAAAAGACATGGATGAGGAAGTAGCTTATGAAACATAGTTATATTATCAATAAACTCTTTTTTAGGAGGAATCAGTCTTGCTAAAGAATAATGGAATGCATCTAAGAATTGAGTTTGTTCTTGTTCTACCAATTTTCACATACTTTCTTGAATCAACCCATGATCATATGGTGAATAAACAATAGAAGTAGAAGTGGAAGTTTCATAATATTCTATTTGACCCAAGAATCTTAAATTGAGGTAGTTCATAGTTTCTAGACTGGTAGAGTTTGTAGCTTTCAGACTGGTAGAGTCCATAGATTTTAGACTAGCAGAGTCCGTAAATTCTAGATATATATCTCTATTCAATTTTTCTAGTATTTTTTAACTGTGATCATAGCTAATGAGAAAATATTATTTAATGTGTTATCTGATTCATCCACCCAAAGTTTTTATATGTAATTTATTGATGGTTTTATAGGAGGATACAAAGAGATGCATTTAGACTTTAACATATTAGAAATGGTCATGTCACTTGACATACAATCAATTAATGCTACTATAGTAGCTAACCATGGTCTACCTAGGATTATGGGATACCCTAGATTCTTTGTTTTAGGTTGTAAGACCATGAAATCTAATAGATATTCCCAAGACTCTATTAGTACTTCAATATTTTTATAGTCTTTTTTGGTTTAGTTATAGACTGGTCCACCATTTGAAGAATGGTAGTTATGATTTATATTTCATAAGAGATAATGTATGGAGAGTGTTAGTTGTCATAACATTAATTGTTGCTCCCAAATCTACTAAGATATTAGAAATTTCTTTACCTCTGATTATGACTGTGATCACTAGGCTTCCTAAATCTACATATTTTGAAACTAATAGTTTTTCTGCTAATAAATCAGTAACTTTTTTGTCAACATGAATAGTTTTTAGATATTTTGCTTTCCTCCCAGGTGTCTTGATATAAAAGTTTTTGATGATCTTATTTAATTTAGGTATATATGTAATAGCTTGTAGAAGCATACCTCAATATTGATCTTTTTCAACTCATAGACCAAATTTGATTCTAGTTTTATACTAATTTCTTTTAATCTTTCAGAAAAAGGAACTACTGGGGTAGTAATTTTTGCTTTGTTTACTTTAGGGTTTATTTTGATTTTGGCTTCTCTAATATTTAATTGAGATGATTCTATTTTTTTGTTTTCATCAGGTATCTCATAAATGAGAACTAAAAGTTTTTATATAATTTTATTTGATCTGAAATGTATGTCTGAACACTCAATAGCTCCAACATTGATTGTTTCTTCCTGTTTATTAACATAAATAGGTGGTCATTATTTATTTTTTAGATTTGCTATTAGTTATACAGGCATTGAGGGTTGATTGATTTGTCCTTATTACTGAATAACTAGGGGTGGCATAATAGCTTGTTATTGAAGTGATTTTCTTAGTTGTGTGAATTGTGGTTGTGGGTTCCACTATCGATTCCATTATTGATATGGATATGGCATCTATTACTACTGTGGTACCCATTGTTGTTGTGGTTGTGGCACCATCTATGGGGGTGTTGGCATCGAATCTTATCCTATCCATGGATTTTGAATTGATAAAATTTGGAATTAATTCCAAAATGGTGAAGGAACTAAAACATTCTATGGTGTCATCCGTGGATTAACTGAATTTATTACATTAAACTATTCTTGAGCCTAGTTTTGTGGGATAAAGTTTTATCTCTGAATATAATTTACTTCTTCAGTGGACTAGACTTGTGTTTTCATTTGATACTTTAAAATAGGTAAAAAAGTGCAATGTTTGGTATCATGATCTGTTGCATCACAGATCCCATATGATGAAACATTAGTTATATTTAGGGGGTAGTCTTTAAAAGTGTGTTTTTATCTGTACTTGGGATAGTAGATTGTTATGGGTTCTGTTACATTTATCTTAGCTTGAAGTCCATCCAAAGTAATGTTTAGTGTAACCAGGATATCTGTCTTTAAATTAGCAAATTCTTCCATTAATTTATCTATTTTATTCAATTTTCTAAACCTTCTTTTACTAATTGCAGGTTTTATTTGAGAGTAGTTGTTACAAAGCTCAAAAATTTGATCAAAAATTAACTTATTTACATCTCCACCTCCCATTAGATTTAAGGCATCTCTAATATCTTCATCCAACCCTTTCAAGAAAACCAATTTTTAAACATCTTCAGTGGGTAGATAATTGCTTCTTTTATGAGTGAACATGAATCTATCCAAATAATCCTCTAAAAATTCATTTTCATTCTGTTTGATTTTGAAGAAATCCTTTTTTTCTCACACTTAGCAGTAATCTTGGTATTTGTTCAAGAATTCTATTTTTATGTCATCCTATGTTCTAATAGAATCACCAAATAAATCCATGAATCATCTCATAGCTGCATTTTTAAGTTTAGAGGAAAATAGTTTTAATTTCTAACTATCTATTGTGTAATTATAAGTTTGACATAACACCTTAAACTCAAAGAGGAATTGATCAGGATCTTCTATAGATCTTCCTTAAAAATTTGGAAGATTAGTTGGTGAAATATTTTTCATGGGGGTTTGATCATTAGGAGCTACAACAATAGAAAAATAAAAAGTCCTTCTTGGTTGTGCAAGTTGTTGATTTTGTTGGAGAGCCATTTCTTCTTCTGATGATGTTTCAACGCTGGGATGATCTTTCCACTAAATATTTGTGGTATTAGTTATGGGTTGTTCAAATTTTTAAAAAAAAATTCAGTTATAAATTTTTGAAATGCTTCTTCTAAATCTTTGGCAACTTCTAAATAGTGTCTTCCTGTAAGAGATTGATCTTGAGAAATTTATCCTATGGGGCTTGCTTGTGGCAATGGCCTAGTTTCTATTCAAGTTTTAGAATATTCTTACAAATAGGTTTCACTTGTAAATTTTGGTTCACTACTCAGAGATTTTGAAGGAGTGTCAACTTGTGTTCTTGGTGGAAATTTTACGATGAATCATCCTTTAAAATCTCTAGGATAGTACATCAATTTATTGAATTGTTTTAGAATTTTATAATTTTTTTGTTTTTCATTCTAAACCAATAAGTATTACCTTACTAACACCTTGTGATCCCTGACAATGACAATAAAAATGACGAGTGTTATTTCACTCCTCATTTAATCAATATTCAATTGATGTCTTATCAACCAGGGCTGGTGTCTAAATCTATTTTTAGTAAGGTATAGGATGGTAGATCTAGAAGTCTGCCTATGGGGGTGTTTTGATGATCATATTCTAATTTTGACTGAAGAAAGATATATGTCCTAAACTAATTTATTCACTCTTTGACTGAAAAATAAAAAATCAAATCAATCCATTCTTTTGCTTGAAAGTAAAAATTACACTCCTATTTACACTTGCGTAGAAAGTAAAATCACACTCCTATTTAACAAAAAAAAATTGCTTCACACATCTACTGTAAAAGAAAACACATTTTACTTAGAAAGGAAATGACTTTAGAATAAGAAAATACTTTTTAAACTATAAATTTATTTTGATATTTTTATGAATAAATGTAAATATTAACAAGATTCTAATTAATTATAATAATGAGTTAATAGAACATAACATAAATACCGTACACAGTTCCTGATTCCAAGGAGAGTGGGCTCTTGCTCCTCTCAGACTCAAGAACAAAGATTAATCAATGCTAGAAACTAAAATGATAATTCATAAAACTAAAATGATTACAATCTATCTGAAACTTATATAAATTTTTTTCTCCCTTATCTATTCTCTATCTTTTGATATCTATATCTAATTATTATATTTTATACTAATATAATCAACTCAAAATAGGATGCAAAAAAATATGATTCCTTGGTTGATCCATTCATCCAAAGATAGGAGATTGGATTTCCAAGAGATCTAATTATTCTGCTGAAATAGATATCCTATCCTATAATAGTCCTAAGATCCAAATATATATACAAATTTATCAAAACAAATCCTATAAAATAGTAGGTGGTTATTTTCTTTATTTGATTCCAATTAGAATGATTATCTCTTATCCTATCTAGCTACCAGCTTCCCCATTTATAGCTTCATCTTTACAAAATTCTTAGAATTGACCCTGTAGAGTCAGGAGGAATGAGCCTACAAAGTTCGTAGAAACAAGCCTACAGAGTCTGTAGAAACAAGCCTGCAGAGTCCGTAGAAATAATCCTATGGAGTCCATAGAAACAAGCCTACAGAGTCCATAGAAACAAGCCTACAGAGTCTGTAGAAACAAGCCTGCAGAGTCCGTAGAAATAATCCTATGGAGTCCGTAGAAACAAGCCTACAGAGTCCATAGAAACAAGCCTACAGAGTCTGTAGAAGAAAGCCTACAGAGTCTGTAGTTCTACTGGATGGAGATCAAAACTGCACGTTCACTATACATCACTTGTGCCTTCTTCCTAAACATTCTTCACAATAAAAAATCACTAAAACATGTTATGTATTAGACATTAATGACAAAGTAAAGGTTTAATCTTTGGTTCAATATAAATAAGACAAATATCTATTTTTCATGTAATATCTATCTAACAATCTAATATTTACATAAGATAATATCCTTCGAGAGATGAATTGAGAAAAATAACATGTCAATAATGAGCCATATTCTGAGCTCATCAATTAAACTAAGACAAAATACTTCATCAATTTAATAGATGTGGAGTTATGATTTAAAATCCCATTACAGACTTGAGGATTTATATTCATAATTTTTTACTAGTAATTATATGAATTTGCCTATAGGTAATTATAGGCTCACACCTTGAGAAAGGGTCATGTTGTCTACAACCATAATTTTATTACATAAGTTTTAGATGTATATATTTTTGTTGAAAATTGTATAGCCCTATGTTTTATATGAACCATTAATATGAATGGTGAGTATGTTTTTGGTTGTTGGTAGTCTCTTAGAACTTATATAAGGTGTAGATTAAGTTCTTATTTATTATACAATCATACATATATGTGTATATGATTGATAATACATATGTTTGTGTAAATATATATACCTATATATACACATATATCTATACATAAAAGAAAGAATGTTCTCCTATTAATACTCATTAAAGATTTTAAGACATAGTCAATAGGAAATACATACACAACTATAAATATATAAAAAAAATTATATAATCTTATATTGAGTTGGCATTTTAGATAAATTTGTGTCGCATTCAATGATGGTCTGGATTTGAATGGAATAGAGTGATTGGGGTTTTGAAAGGTTTTAGATATAATAAGATATATATATATATATATATATATATATATATATATGGTACAAAATAAAGTTGTATCATGCTAAGTCAGTATCAAAATAGTCGATAGGGATTGAGTAGTTAATAAACAAGAGATAAAATGGCCTATTTCAAAAATACTAGATAATTCTTATTTTATGTGTACATGAGATTTTATAATTTTGCTTAACCTATTATTCATTTTGTATAGTGTTAAGGAATTTTAAGTAAATGAAAATTGTTGAATTTAATTGAGTAGATAATAATATTTATGTTTACTTGAAAACATTTAATGTAGGCATTTAGTTATACTTCTATTTGGAGATTAAGAATGTTAATGATATATATAAACTGCATTTATTGATGTGTTAATAATAGTTGTATATTGGAAAGTGACTTTTCGTAAAAGATGGATGTTTTAAACTTGTAATAAATAGTCAAGTGAATACATGTCTTGAAATTTCTAAGTAATTTTAAGTTGCAAGTTTGTTATTAGTGTGTCTTTGAACTAGTTTATAAGACTATATTATTACATACTTTCTTATTATAATGGATGATTGGCATATGAGGTTGATGCCATGTAATGCATATACCTATCATCTAGTATCATAGGATAGATTGAGATTCATTAACAGAGAATATGTGTGTGTATGCATTTAACTCAGATCCATAAGTGATCTGAAATATATAATGAAAAAATGGACAAAGTAATGTTTTAGTTGAAAACATTGTCATTTTACTATAATTTATAGAGTTTACATGTGTATTTGAGATGTCATATTAGATTGAGGATTATTTTTTATGGTCTATGTGATATTGCATGTATTAGTGATTTTACTACATGCAAATTTAGTTGTATTCTTGATATCTACACTACCATTTTTGTCCCTCTATGAAGGGAAAGACCACTCCTAGTGGGGAGGTGTGTGAGAGACCAATGATCTATGGTTGGAGGAAAAACACCTTGATGATGTTCTTTTTTTAGCATATCAACCATTCAAGATTCATACTCATGGCTATTATATTGATTTTTTGGCTATTTTAAGAATCTTATATGTATGTTTGTACTTACTATCATGTGATATTATGACATGCAGCGAAAAATTATAATATTTGTACATTTATTATTTTTGGTATTAAATACAGTAGTGGCATTACACTTATACATGATTCATAATATTGGAAATAGTAGTAACTATATATACATGTTTAACTATAAAAATGGATTATTTAAGTATACAATTATACCATTCACTCAGCATATATGTTATGAGATAGATTTTATCTTCTAAACCATTTAAGGTTTTTTGAAATAAATACATTATAACTTAACCAATGGACTAATTATATTTTTTGTATGTGTTATTTTAGATGTATTTAGTTGTCAAACAATAAATTATTACGTTAATTAATAGAGAAGATTAAAGTATGATAAGTTAAATTTAAAAATATGTGTCTAATTAGTAAATCACATTGGGGTCATAACATTATGGTGTCAGAGCATAGGTTCAATCACTCGAATCTAATGAGTCCACTGACATAAATTATTTCTCCTATTTATATAAGAAGAATGATTTAAAGAAGATAGAATGTTGACAGAACCTCTAATGAGAATCCTCAAGCTAATCCTAATTAATTGTAAGTCAAAAAAATTACAAAATTTGATTAAATCCTCATTGTCATGAATGAAACAAGAGATGGGTTAGCACCCCTAGAGAAGTAAGTTCATGGGTAGGGTGAGGCAAATGAACAAGAAGTACCAAAATAATTTCCCAATTGTCAAGAAGAACCTTAGGATCAAGGACATGTTGAGGAGTAGCAATTAGAAAGAGCTCAAGAAGCTACAGAACTTATATGAGATATGAATAAAGTAAATCCACCCAAGTTTGATGGTATAGTGTTGGGTGATGGAGTTAAATCCTAGATTATAGAGATGAAAAAAGAATTTGAAATTTAAAATTATTATGAGGTAACCAAGGCTATTTAGGGAGCCTACCAATTGACTAGTGAAGTAGTAACTTGTTGGGTTAATAAGGAGCAAGAGATGGGTCTCCACTACACCACTTCCACTTGGGAGAAGTTTGCAACCTTGTTTAGAACTTGGTAGATAACCTAGTTATATTTTGATCAAAATTTAATATATGTATAAAATTTTAAACAAGGAGATATGTCAATAAATGACTACTAAGAATAGTTCACAAAGATTTTGAAGCCTTGGTACCAAAAATATGAATGTTTTCATATTAGGAAGTTCATCATGGGTTTAAAACTCTAAATTAGATGTGAATTGGATGCTTATGGGCCATCCACCATGGACAACCTGTTTGAAAAAGTAGTTAATCAAGAATAGAAATCAAAATACTTGCTAAATTTAGAGAAAATTTAAAAAGAAGCTCTGAAGATCAAAAAGAACTAAAAATAGAATCAGAATTCCAAGAATAGGTTCAATAGTTGGAATGTGAATTTCAATAACACTTTAGTGAATAGGAAGCCCATATATGGTGTCAAAGAAGGATTCAAAAGAGGCAATCAATCTGAGATGAAGGGACCACCTGGTAGATGTTTTACATGTGGAGGATACCATTATGTTAAGGACCATCTTTGGTGGAAGACATGGTAAAATTATGAATTCATCTACCTCTACATTACAACAAGGAACCTTTCAACAGTGAATTCATGTAGTTGTTGACAATCATCAAGCTAAATTTCAAATTTATCCCATTAAAGTATCAGGTACTTTATTTGGGCATCCTATTTCTATTTTAATAGATACATTAGCCATTGAATGTTTTATTTATTCAAAAATGTTAAGTAAATTATCTAATAAAGGTTGTTTTATGTCAAATGCTTGGTCAGTTCAGTATGGGAATGAATCCAATGTCAAGGTTGATATATGTCTTGTTGAGGTTAAAGTAAAGTTACCAAAATTCATAACAGTAGTTGATCTATATGTAGCACTAATAGGATCAGATGATGTGATTCTAAGAGTGAATAGGAATTTTAGGCACAAAGCTAAGGTTGATTGCTTTTTTAAGAAGGTTGAATGCTTAGATGATTTGGGGGTTTAAAGTCAAATTTTTGAAGAAAAGAGAGAGTGGAAGCTAAGAGAGATTTTGGCCATACAACTCAAAAAGTTTCAATGAAAGGGATGTCAAGTATTCTTAGTTAAAGTTGATGAAATTGAGGAAACTAGGGAGCCCTCTATTGAAGACTACCCCTTTCTATAAGAGTTCAAGATGTTTTCTCATAAGAGTTACTTGGTTTACCTCCTAAAAAGGAATTTGACTTCACTATTGATATTTTTCCAAGATTTAAACATCAATCTAAGCCTCCCTACAGAATGATAATAATTGAATTAGTTGAGTTAAAAGCCTAAATTTAGGAAATGTTTGCCAAAGATTTGATTTGACTAAAAATTTCATCATGAGATGTACCTATAGTTTTCATGAAAAATAAGTATGGAACCCTTTACTTGTGCATAGAGTATATGATGTTGAACAAAGTAACCATTAAGAATAAGTATCACCTACCCCACATTGATGATCTATTTGATCAAACATAAGGTGTGATATTCTTTTCTAAGATTGACCTTCAAGTTGGGTATCATTAGTTGAGGATTTGGGAGAAAGATATTTCAAAAACAACTTTTAGAACTAGATACAGACACTATGAATTCATAGTGCTCCCTTTCAAGTTAACGAATGTACCTACAACATTCATGAATCTTATTAATATTATATTTAGAGATTACCTTGATTAGTTTGTGCTTTTTTTTCTTGATGAAAACCTCATCTAATCTAAAAGTGAAGAACATATTGAGCATTTGTGTTTGATTTTTCAATGATTATGAAAACAAAAGCTTTTATAGGAAATTGTCTAAATGTATCTAATTTCAAATAAGAGTACAATATATAGGATATTATTTCTGTAAAAATAATTTTAGTGGATCCATCATAGAATTTTTAACAACTAGGAATGTGTATGAGGTGCGTAGATTTATGGTTTTAGTAGGATACTATAGGAAATTTGTGTCAAATTTCTCTAAGATGGAAAATCCAATCACCTATTTTCAGTTAAAATAACAATGTTTTATTTAGTCAAATAAATGTGAAGAAGCTTTTTAAATCCTAAAAAAAAAGGCTTACTTCAACATTAGTGTTACATATTCTAGATCCAAATGGTCATTTTATAATAATAATAGATACTTCAAGAAATGGTTTAGGAGTTATTATGTAGGATGGCTCAATTGTAGCTTATGAATCAAATACATTGAGGCTAATGAGACAAACTATGCCCTAAATGACTTCAAGTTACCTACCATAGTACATGTTTTACAATTATGGAGGCATTATTTAGTGTTAAAACCTTTTGAATTTTAAATAGATAACTTTCAGTTCATGTACATGTGAATATCACATGCTACATTGTGTACTCGACTCCCTAAGGTCTATTGAAACACAACTATCTACTGAGCGGGGGTGAATCAGTAGATTGATTAAACTTAGTCCTTTAATACTTTTAATGTAGATTAAAACATATATGCAAAGATCACATACACAAAAACACATAACATCATATGTATACATGGAAAACTTAATATGAAAAACCACAATGAGAAATGACTACTAGAATCTACTGTTCTAATCCAACCTCACACACAAATCCTCTCTAGTTATAAATTTAAGGGCACCAACACTAAGGAGACAATAATCCCCTGATTTAAGAGTACCAACTCTAAAGAAGCATCCACTCCCTAATTGAGCACCAACTTAGCTTATCTGATGGCACCCATCAATTAGATCTATATGGAACTATAACTCCATATTATAATATATATTCATAAATGAATCCAATTCTCTATTTTCTATTATAGGTCTAGTATGTAATTGCTCATGCTCTATAGTTCATCTCCTCTCTCTCTCTCTCTCTCTCTCTCTCTCTATATATATATATATATATATATATATATATATATATATTCGACACCCTTCATATCTATCTCTCACTATGCCCCTCTATGCCTCTATATTTTCTATTTGACATAATTCAACTAATTCAATAGTAGCAACAACCTCTAGTTGTATCCTAGATGTCTATATATAAGCATTTGATCTAGGGTTCTCATATCTTCTCTGTGTTCACACTTGTTTTGATAACACATCATGCCAGTCTAGACTCAGTTCATATTTCTTGAACAATAATTTTCCTACATCTTGAACTCATGTTCCACCATCATGATTCTTGGTCTCATTACTATTTTTAGCATATATTAGACTCTGGTTTTGATGCACATGCATTATTTCATAAATTTGATCGATCACTATAATCAATTTCATTATCCATGTTGTATTTTATGGCTTAATTACATGGTCCTACATATTCCACCACTTGATCATTAGGATGAACATATCTTTAAATATTGACTATAGATCTTAACTTTCATGCCATGATCCAATGATCCTCATTCAATTTTCTCAACTTTAAAATGTGTACATTAGATCAATTTCTAACAGGCTCATGCACTCTGTTGGATCTTATACGTATTCGAGCTTTAATGTTCTAACTTTAAAATAAATCTATTGAATCTTTTGATCTAATTTCCCACATGCCATTAGATCTTCAAAGTAGCACGAAATTTACTTTTGTCTATTGTTAAACATCAAATACATGTTCTAATCTCATTGCTTCTTGAGACTTTAGAACACTTTTATTCTATCAATCTCGTCAAACTAGCTCAATCTTTAACTCACCTCTATCTCATTAAACATTAAGCATTTTATCCCATTGAGTCCACTCACTCTGTTAGATCTTCATTACATGATCAACCACTCACCATTCAATCTTCTGATAAGCTCAAACTTTATCTTTGACGATCTCCCATAAATGTGACACTTGGCATTAGCGCATGCCTTCTACACATTATTGTAAGTTCCCAGTATTGAGACACTTGGTATCCTCACATTAATCCTTAACCATTTGACTTTAAACCGCTCCATATATTTATTGTGCAAGATTTGTGATTGTGATACTTATCAGTAGCACATTTACTCGGAAATGTTTTTGACAATTTGACTTTGTTGCGCTTTATTAGAACTTTAACATATGATTAAGTGTTAACCATTGATCAAGTTGGGACAAATCTTAAGTCAAGGACTTAGGAAATATAAAGTCTTAGAACATTTACTTGAGCCAGTAATTGCTAGGTCAAAGGGGTTAATTGCATAATGATGAGGAAGACTTAAGTCATAACTTAAGTAACCAGTTTCTGTCTATAACCAGTTAACATAAAAATAGAACATGCTTGTGAATACCATGGATTAAACCCTTATGGTTTAATTAATAAACCCTATAATGTTTGAGAGATAAAATAAATTATTTTTGAGCTCATTTCTCTTCATCTAAACCTATAGATCATATATCTAGGATGCACTCAAAAAACCCATAATAGATCTTCAATCAATTACTCTTTAATCCTCCAAAAATGGTCTCTGTAAAATCATGACAACTTTGCACTATGTAACTTTAAAACATGTTATTCTCTCCATCAATCCCCCTGATATTTTGACAGCAATGATAATCATATGGCTAATAACCTCCCCCTTTGGCATTGATGGTAAACTAAATGCTTTGATCCTTATCCTGATCCTTCTCTGGCATTGACTATACTTGCATTGCTTGATTTGGCTTCTAAAGAACTAAAACTATTCATACCAAACTTGCTCCCCCTTAGACAATGGCACATTTTCCAAAACACAACTTAGACCCATGCTTTGCTTCTTCTTTGATAAACATTTATAGACAGCATTTTTACTTTTTCTCCCACAGAGAGCATTTGCATTTTTCTCCCCCTTTGACAGCAATGGCAAAGGGAGTCTTTCTCATTTTTTGTTCAAATTTTTCGCCCCCTTTATTAGATAAAGGATTTTTTCCAAGAATTTGAGTTACCTTTTCTCTATTCTTCTAGGGATTAACAAAGATTTTATGATTCTCCCCATGGACTCATGCCCTAACACTAGGATCTAGTGATAGGATGTAGGAGCCACCACTCTCAATTTATGTTTTAGATACTCAAATTATTCTTTGGGAAGAGTTTTGGTGAATATGTCTACAATTTGATCTTTATTTGGCACATATTCCATTGTGACCTCTTGATTTTCAACCTTCTCTCTTAAAAAGTGATACTTGATTGATATGTGTTTAGTTCTTGAATGCATCAATGGATTCTTTTATATATTAATGGCACTTGAATTATCATAAAGAATAGAGATAGGTAATTTGTATTCTACCTTGATGTCTTTGAGTGTTTGCTTCATCCACAAGACTTGAGTGCAACATGTCACTGCTTCCACATACTTTGATTCTATTGTAAAAAGAGTAACTAATTCTTGCTTTTTGTTTAGCCATGAAATAAGTTTGTTTTTAAAGAAAAATGCACCACCACTAGTGCTTCTTCTATCATCCACACTTCCTTCCCAATCAACATCTATATATATTATCAGAGTGAAATCTTTGCTTGTAGAATACCATAAGCCATAGTCAATTGTGCTCTTGATGTATCTATAGATTCTTTTCACTACATTGACATGTGATGCTTTGGGATCAGCTTGAAATCTTACAACCATGCACACTGCTTGTATGATATCAAGATTTTATGCAATTAGGTATAATAAGCTACCTATCATTGATCTATACAAAGTCTGATTTGCATCAAGGGACTCATCCTCTTTGCTCAACTTATAACCAATAATCATGAGAGTACCTACTGGTTTGTTATCTTCCATTCCAAACTTTTTCAGCATTTCCTTAGCATACTTGGTTTGAGATATAAATATCCTTTCATCAGTTTGTGTTATTTGTAGACCAAAAAATAAAGAAAGTTCTCCAAGCATAGACATCTCAAACTCACTTTGCATTTATGTAGTAAATTTTTTACACATTTTTTTATTTCTACCACCAAAGATGATATCATCTACATATACAACAACAATCAACATATGTTCACCTTCTAATTTAAAGTACATATTGTTATCTGTACATCCTTTGTTGAATCTTTATTATTGTAGGTAACGGTCTAATCTTGAATACCATGCTCTAGGTGCTTGTTTTATACCATACAAAGCTTTCTTCAATATGCACACATAATCTTCTCGTTCTGATAGCTGGAAACCTTCAAATTGTTCTATGTAAATTTCCTCTTCTAAGTTCCCATCAAGAAATCAGACTTAACATGTATTTGATAGACTTTACATTTATTATAAATAGAGAATGCTAGAAACATTCTTGTAGCTTCCAATCTAGAAACTAGAGCAAATGTTTCCTCAAAATCTATGCCTTCAACTTGTGTATATCCTTTGCACACCAAAATTTCCTTATTCTTTATGATAGTTCCATCTTTATTAAGCTTGTTTCTAAAGACCCATTTTGTACTTATTACATTCTTATTTGAAGGACATGGAACTAATTCCTAAGTTTTTTTCTTTTAAATTTGGCTCAGTTCTTTTTCCATGGATTTTAGCCAATTTTCATCCCTGCTTGCTTCAATATAGCTCTTAGACTCAATTTTAGACATTAGAGCAAACTTACTTGCTCCTTATTCATTACAACTCTTCTCTTTGTCTGAACTCCTTCATTCTTATTACTAATGATCTGCACTATAGGATGATCATTTTGAAAAAAACTTGTAGGTGGTTTTTCATTTACTTTCTCATGATATTCATTAGTTTCTTCCTCTTTAGACTCTGAATCTTCTTCATAGATGTCTTTGTCAGGTTTAACTTGTTTCAAGCCTTCTTCAACCTTGACATTGATGCTCTCTACAATATTGTGTATCATTTTGTTATAACATATGTAGGCTTTGCTTTGGGTGGAATAATCAAAAAATATCCCTTCATCACATATTGATTCAAAGCTTCCCAACTTGTCTTCTTTTTTATTGATGTAGCATTTGCTTCCAAACACTTGGAAATTCTTAACAGAGATAAGATTTTTGAACCATAGTTCATAGGGAGTTTTACCACTATTTACCCTTAGTTGAACTTTTTTCAAGATATATATTGTTGTTTAGACTACTTCTCTCCAATATCTATTAGGGAACTTGGCCTCTTTTAACATTATTCTAGTCATCTCCTAAACTATCTTATTATTTCTTTCAATAACTCCATTATATTGTGGAGTCCTTCCTACAGAGTAATATCTTTTGATTTTATGCTTCTCACAGTACTCTATGAACTCATTTGAGGTGAATTCTCCACCTTTATCAGATCTTAAGCATTTAGTTTTTTGACCAATTTTATTCTCTACCATGGCCCTAAAGATCTTAAATCTCTTAAATACCTGAGACTTATCCTTAAAAAAGGTTACCCATGTCATTCTTGAATAATCATCTATAAATAACATGAAATATCTCTCTCTTTGAGATCTTATTATCTTAATAGCACCACAAATATTAGTATGAACTAATTTTAGAGGCTTTGTAGTTGTATACTCCTTTGTTTGAAATCTGACCCTTGTCTACTTACCTTGTTGATACTCCTTACAAGTAGTGTCTGTAGGTTTGGTTATCTTAGGCATGTGTCTAACACACTTATTTGAGCTCACCTTTATCAAGTTGTTAAAATTGATGTGGCTCATTCATTTATGCCATAACTAACTCTCATCAATATTTATTAATAGGCAACTATTTCCATTTACTTCAACAAGATTATAGATATTATTTTTAGTTATTTTCCCTTCTATAACTAGTCTTCCAGATCTCATTAACTTGTAGCCTTATGCATTAAATTTGACCTTATTTCCATTGTCACACATTTGGTTGTCACTTAGAATATTATGTTTCAATCATAAAGTACATCATATGTAGGCAATTTTCCATCTATGTTTAAGGTTCTTTTACGTTGAATCTTTACTACAGTGTTATCTCCCAAGCTAACAGATCCTTCCTTACATTTTCTCAATCTAATAAACTTGTTCTTAGCATCATTTATGTGTTTTGATCAACCACTATCTATTACCCATAAATTCTACTCCTTAGCATGGAGCGTAGTTTGAGCAATCATAGATTGATCTTTCACTTTCCACACATACTTGGGTTTCTTATTTGACTTATATTTCTCTTTTTTAGAGACCTGTGAACTTTTGTTCACACTGGGAAGCATGCATTCCTTCTTACTTTGTGTTTTTAGTCTTACAAAGTTTATTCTACATTGTTTAGCTATGTGACTAAAATTATTGCAATTATAGCATACTACATTTATATCTAATAAGGGAGCAAATGAATTTATGCTTTAAAAACTTGTTCTCTTCTTATGTACAACTCTACATTCAATATCCCTATGACCAAATTGACTACAGGTATAACAATAACCATATAAAGATGAGGAATACCTGGTCATAGTAATTCTTTGTGCAAGATCTAGCTTCTTCAAGAGTCTCACTCTTGTGTAA
The DNA here is from genome assembly GCA_037957365.1 of Torreya grandis. Classification (NCBI taxonomy): domain Eukaryota; kingdom Viridiplantae; phylum Streptophyta; class Pinopsida; order Cupressales; family Taxaceae; genus Torreya; species Torreya grandis. The sequence continues at coordinate 2,024,186 of JARHVA010002366.1, forward strand.
CCATCTATATCAACTACCTTTGTGTTCTACATCTTCCTTGAGTTTGCATAAATTTGCTCATTACTCTTCTTCCTTTCTTCAAGCTTCTTTTTTCGTTCATCTTTCTTGGCTCTTGATTTTCCTTCTACTTTGAAGTTGTCATATAGGTTAGCAGATGTACTAGTTATGGAAATTTTTCCTTTTTCATAACCAAAGCTAGATCTCTCTTTTGAAGGCTTTTTATTGTTGATCAAATCATCAAGAATATTTGATCCTCTTTTGAGCTTTAGACCTTTGTCTATTTGATCTTTTGTTTTCTCAAGTTCTTTTCTCAAATCTGCTATCTCTGCATCTAAATTCATACACTCATCATATTTAGATTGTAATTCAATTTTGACCACATCTTTTATTCTTTTAGCATCTTAAACTTTTGTCTTTAGGTTAACCACCGTCTAATCAATTTTTTCAAGATTTTTAGACATTTTCTCAATCTCCTTTTGTTCAAGTTTTTTCTATTTTGAGATTTCTTTTTTTAAGTTGTCTATTTCCTCTAAAACACAGATGAGTTCACACTCTAGATCCACTTCTTATTCTTCTTCTTCATCTGAGTCTTCAACTTCTTCTTGATCCATAGAATTTGATCCTAATGTCATGAATGGGACTTCCTTTTCCTTAGCCATAAAGGTGCAGTCATGGTCATCATTAGAACTATCATTGTCATATAATGAATCATTGTCTTTTTTTGTGTACAAGACTTTCTTATTTTTGAAGAATTTCTTCTTTTTATAATAGTGGGGTGTCATATTTTTATTATCCTCTTTTTTCTCAAAATTATCATTTTTATTATAAGGGCATTTAGCAAAAAAATGTCCTACTTTACCATAGTTAAAGAATTTGAAGGGTAACTACCTTTGAACTTTCCAAACCCACTTCTTAATCTTCTAATAAAGTTGGCTTCTTCTTCATTAGTCTCCTCAGATCTGGATGTAGGTGTTTTTGCCTTTACTGGTCTAGATGCAGCTTCTCTCTTGAAGGTATCTATTTCTCCCATTTTGATCTCATAAGTTGTGAATGTTCCATGCAACTCATCAATAGTGAGTTTATCCATATCTCTTTCTTCCTCTATTGCAGAGATTTTAGAATCATACTTTGATGATAGAGATATTAGGACATTTTTGACAATGACTAGATCTTTCATCTCTTCTCCAAGTCCTCTGATTGCATTGACTATTTCATCTACTCTGAGGAGGTAGTCTACAATTTTCTCTTCTTCATTCATTTTAAGGCTTTCAGACTTACCTTTGAATTTTTTTAGTTTGGCCTACTTTACATGTCATCACCTTCATAAATTCTCTTTAATTTGTTTCAAATATCTTGCGCATTTTGACAATGCATCACTTTAACAAACTTTGAATTAGATAATCCACATAGAATAGCATTCTTTGCCTTGTAATTTCTCTCATATGCCTTCTTTGTATCCTGATCAATAGGAGTTATAGAAATGGTTGTATATCTATTTACAATAGGTATCCATTTGTCAAACCCTAATGATGATAAATATGATTCCATTCTAATGCTCTAAAATGCATAGTTTGATCCATCAAAGAGAGGTGCTTTGTTTGAAGAAGAGCCTTCTTAACTAGCCATTTGTGTTCACCATCTAAGATCTACCTGAGATGATTAAGCTTCTTCTTAGGAACCAATGCTCTAATACTAATTATTGGAACACAACTATCTACTAAGAGGGAGGTGAATTAGAAGATTGATTAAACTTAGTCCTTTAATACTTTTAATGTAGAATAAAACATATATGCAAAGATCAAACATATGGAAACACATAACACCATATATATACATGAAAAACCCAATATGGAAAAAACTACGATGACAAATAGTTGCTAAAATCTACTATTCTAATCTAGCCTCACACACAAAACCTCATTGGTTACACATTTAAGGGCACTAACCCTAAGGAGAAACCAATCCCTTTATGTAAGATCACTAACTCTAAGGAAGCACTCACTCCCTAACTGAGCACCAACTCAGCTTATCTAATGGCACCCACCAATCAGATCTATATAGAACTAAAACTCTAGATTATAATATAGATTCATAAATGAATCTAATTCTTTGTTCTCTATTATAGGTTTGGTCTGTAATTGTTCATGCTTTGCACTTCATCTCTTTTTTATTCCACTCTGCCCCTCTGTCTCTATGTCTATATATCTCTATTAGACACACTTCATCTCTATCTCTCACTCTGCCCCTCTATGCCTCTATATTTTCTATTTGACACGGTTTAACTACTTTAACCACAACAACAATAACCTCTGACTGTATCCTAGATGTCATATATATATAAGCATTTGATCTAGGGTTCTCGCACTTTCTCTATGTTCACACTTATTTTTCTAACACATCATGCCATTTCTAGACTCAATTCATATTTATTGAATAACAAGTTTCCTATGTTTTGAACTCATGCACCACTATCAAGATTATTGGTCTCATTACTATTTTTAGCATATATTGGACTCTAGTTATGATGCACATGCATTATTTCATAAATTTGATCAATCAGCATAATCAATTTCATTATTTGTGTCATATTTTATGGCTTAACTGCATGTTCCTACATGTTCCACCACTTGATCATTGGGATGAACATATCTTTAAATATTAATCATAGATCTTAAGTTCATGTCATAATCCATTGATCTTCATTCAATTTGCTCAACTTTAAAACACATCTATCAAATCAAGTTGTGACAAACTCACATGCTTCATTTGATCCTTGTACACTTTCGAGCTTTAATGTTCCAACTTTAAAATGCATCTATTGGATCTTTTGATTTGATTTCCCATGTGTTGTTAGATCTTCAAAGTAGCACAGACTTTACTTCTATCTATTAGTAAACATCAAACACTTGGTTTAATCTTGCTACTTCCTAAGACTTTGGAGCACTTGCATTGTATCGATCTCATCAAAATAAATCGGTCTTTAACTCACCTCTGTCTCATTAAACATTGAGCATTTTATCTCATTGTGTCCACTCACTCTGTTATATCTTAATTACATGATCGACCACTCACCATTTGATCTTCTAACAAGATCAAACTTTATCTCTAATGAGCTCCCATGAATATGACACTTGGCATTAACGCATGCCTTATACATATTACTATCAGTTCCCACTATTGAGACACATGGCATCCTCGCATTAATCCTTAACCATTTAACTTTAAACCACTCTATATATTTACTATGCAAGCTTTGTGATTGTGACACTTGTCACTAGCATGTTTACTTGGAGGTGTCTTTGACAAATTAATTTTGCTACGCTTCATTAGATCTTCAACATACAATTAAGTGCTAACCATTGATCAAGTTGGGACAAATCTTAAGTTGAGGACTTAAGAACTATAAAGTCTTAGAACATTTTCTTGAGCCAATAATTTCTAGGTCAAAGGGGCCAGTTGCACAATGACAAGGAAGATTTAAGTCATAACTTAAGTAACTGGTTCCCGTCTATAGCCAGTTAACATAAAAATAGAACATGCCTATGAATGCCATGGCTTAAACCCTTAGGGTTTAATTGAGAAACCTTGTAATGTCTAAGAGCTAAAATAAATCATTTTTTAGTTCATCTGAACCTATAGATCATATATCTAGGATGCACTCAAAAAACCCATAATAGATCTTCAATCAATTTATCTTCAATCCTCCATAAATGGTCTCTATAAAATCATGACAAATTTTTTTTGTGCAACTTTAAAACATGCTCTTCTCTCCATCAATCATGTCTGATCTTTTGGCATCAATGACAATCATATGGCCAACAAGGTCAAGTTGAGGTAGCTGACATAATATATGGGTTATGGATTGGGTTGGTTGTTAGGTGGAATAGGATTCAAAATGGGTGGCAGCAAGGGGTTCTCCTAATAGAACCAAAAGACCTCTACAGTTTCCTGGTGCTTTTTAAGAGCATCAAACTGTGTGGAAACATAATTCTAGAGTCCTTCAGTCTCTAATATTACAAGGAGTCAAAGCTCCTAGTCAATACTAAGATTAAAGAAATAAGGGAGATTAGTTTGAATGACTCATAAAAAAGAGATCTACTATGTCAGTTTGTTTATGCCCAGTCAATATCATCTAAAAAATTTATTGATATAGGATGAGGCTAGAACCAAGGAGAGGAAAGAGGTGAGAACGAAAAACTAGACCTGGATAACGTTGTAATAATGACCTCTATTATGAGGGAGGATAATGATTGGTGGATAAATAATTTATTCTTTCTCCTCTAGAGAATGGAGAGAGTCAATAGTGAGGTGAAAAATTAGAGTGAAATGTAAAACCTCTCCTAATCTTAGTATTGATATCATAATGTATGCCAACTATGGGACGAGGTTCTCTAACCCTAGGGAAAAGACTTTCTCTAACAAGATAAGTGTTTCTAGAAGTGTCATCTAAAAGAGGTTAGGCAATGTGTAAGTTATTGAGTTTCACTGAATAGATTGTGTAATGACTTGTTATGTTGTTATAAGCAAAGTTTTGTTTGGCTTGTATGGTTAGACATGGCTTTTTAGAAAAAAAAATTATTATTCATGTTTATTTTATGAATATTTAACTGAAACAGAAACTAATTACTTACTGAAATGAAATAATTGAAAGTAGAGAGATAAAAACAAACTGAAATAGAATGAATGAACAATTTTTTTTGTATTTTTCAAATTATTTCAATGCATGCAAAGTAGAAGAGAGAGAGAAAGAGAGATCTATTCTAGTTATGCTAATGTTGATTTTTAACCTTCCTAGATGCAAGTTATATGGATTTTTTTTTTGCTTTTTGATTGATATGTGAGTGGATCTACTATTAAAACTATGTTTTCTTCATATTAAAATCGTTCAATAAAATATATAAACTCCCAACAACAAACACTATAATATTTTTAGAGTTCTATATCACCTAAACAAGCCAAGAACAAGTTTTAATTTCTCTAGGTGTTGCACACTAGCTATGGACAATGTATTTGAAATAGAAATGAATGATCTAAATTTTGATTTCTCTAATTAAATTAATAAATAGTATACTCAATTTATCTAAACAATAAAAATCATAAATACAATGATAACTCTTGTTCACCTAGGTTTGGCTAAGGTTTTGCTACTCACTAGTTGTTTGTCTAAGAATAAAAAAATATCTTATTTCAAAACTAAAAATAAATTATTGTAATGGATAGAAATGTATGATCTATTATCTAACATTCACCTAAGGTCTAAATGCAAAATTGTGTTGTGAGATAATTTATAGAGTGAATGGAAGCAAGCAAATAAACTAATTATTATTTTTGTACAAACATGGGAGATAAGAATTTTTTTCTATCAAAACTTACCTTTTTTGAAATAAATATTTAAGATAATATAAGAATGAATGATAATGTAATCTAATCTATTAAATAAAATAAAATAAATTTAAGTTAAAAACCTCCAACCTAATCATGATGTAGATCGGTTGAAAGTAAGAGATTTTTCTATTGTGGTCTTTAGTGTGTTAGCCCCCTCACTCAAATCAAGATTCTTAGAACTCTCTAATAAGGAGGATGAATAATTGATTGAAAAAAATGAGAAAGAAGAGAAATACAACTCAAAATCAGGAAAAATTTACTGTGGATAGCTAAAGGCACTGTTTACAAAGATCTGGTTGCAAAAATAATGGATCTTGCTATCTAAAACTGTGTAGTCAAGCATGAAAATGATAGAAGCAAAGCTCCAAAAAAAATTTATAATATTATGGCTATAAAGACTTCAAAACTTTTAAGCTTTAATAGAAATTTTTAGATTTAAAATTAGTCTAAAATTGGCTTATTTGTAGAAGAGAAATGGAACTTGCATGGAGTTTAACTGAGTTGAACTTAGGAGGGACTCAAAATGATTAAAAATAGAAGAGGGAATTAGTTGGGATTGATTAAATTCAAATTTAATGTATGAAAATCAAGAAACACGACAATAAGCATGCAAAATGTATCAAGTAGTGAGTCTCAAGAACTAAAATTAAAAGGTAAAATAATGGTCATGGAACTACTTTGCAGGGGCAATTACGTAATCATCACTCTTGGAGACAAAACCACCCTCTTAGGATAGAACCACTATTATAGTTTACATAACCTTCATAATAAACACGTCACTAATGGGTGGTTTTTTAACCCTATAGGGTAGTTCTATCACCTAATAGGGTGGTTCCGTCACTAATGAGAAGTTTTTTAAAATAGGCTAAGGAAAGATCTAAGCAATAAAAAGGGGTTTTAAAAGGAAAAAATGGGGTTTTGAGGGACCCATGAGAGAGAGGCAAGTAAAAGAGGAGAAGGTGTTAGATATTTCTCATTTGAGCATTATTAAGAGGTCATTACATCACCATTGGACCTATCATGTGTAAAAATTAAGTACATACATACTTCCCCCTCACGAGGATGCCTTATTATTAATTAACGAGGGTGTAGTCATGAGTAGTGGCATGTAGAATGTAAATAAGAAGTTACAAATAATTACTTTAATTACCTTGGTGGTGTAGCGAAGCCAATCAAGATTCCATGAAACCTATAAATAAAAGTCAATAAATAAGTGCAACATGACAAAAAAGTGGAAAACAAACTACATAATAAAATTATAGACTAGGATATGTACCATACATGTGGGAAATATCATACTACCTAAACTGTCTCATCAAGGAATTGAATCCAATGCCAAGTAGTTAAGATCTTGTACAACTGTAAAATGTGCTATGAAATATAGAATGTCAATATTACAACATGAGTTATATAATTTAGCAAGAATAGAATTTGTAAATATCAAAATACGTATAAAATGTGAAAATATGTCAAAATTAGAAAGTTTTTAAACTAAAATAGCTAGTTTGTGGCTCAATATATTCAAAAATTTGCTAAAAACTAGTTTATTTATGCCGATTGCTTGTGATATTTCTTGAGATTTGGATTGTCTGTGACTATTTCAAATTAGAAAGTACTCGATGGGAAGAGGACAATAAGAAGATGGTAAATCTACCAAAAAGAGGAACTACATATTAAGATTAGGTAAGTTTTGTGGCCTTTTCTCTTTTGCCCCATATTTGTAATTTTTGATCAAATTTTACTAGAAATCCAACCAATTTCAAAAAAAAATAGTTTTGAAACATTCGTGGGGAAGGGTAGACTAGGAAAATGTATAAATTTTGTTGATTAAGATAATTTTTTATGAATGTTTTTGGGTTTTGGAGAAAACATAGATGGAAAACAACACTGTCTCTTGAGGACAAAACCATTATTGTCTACAGGGGATCGGTTGTGTAACCATCAGCAAGGGCAATTACATAATCATTTATGGCAATTTTGTAACCACCTAAAGTGGTTATATAACCACCACCTAGGCTAGTTATGTAACCACTACCTATAAATAAAGGTTGTTTTGATTACAAGAAATAGACTTTGAAACTTATAATTCTTTCTTGTTTTGATAAATGGAGTTAGTCTTTCGGCTAACTTAGGGTTTTTTATTATATGGACCTTACATAGGTTGGATCAAAACTCGAGAGCAGGAGTGGCTACCCTGATTCTTGGTTCTTCTGATAACAAATGAGTTAGCCATCCTAGATCGAGCTAGGATATTATAGATCACATAGGTGAGGATAATTATGGCATCCATCTGGTTGGTTTATGACATTTTGACCTATTGATAACCTAACATTTATGTTTCCCTAGGCCCTTGATTGGATAATCACTCTTATTGACATCTATCAGATCACATACCTTCCCACAACTGGTCGATTGGTGTTTATCCAAGTTGCAAAGATTAGTCATGAGGCTTGTATTTAGGTGAAGCATTGAGGAGACACCAAAGCACATGATTCGGGTGTGAAATGTGACGTGAAGCTTTCTCAGGTTGATAGATTGGTGATCCCCAATCTATAGAAGGCCAGTACTATTATCCTTGCCTCTTGTCTAATAAGAGAAAAGGGTATTGACAAATTATGATTTAGTTAGTCATTGATTATGTGACACATTGAGGAGAGGGGAGCATGATACTCCTGGAGCCAAGAGCTACTGGCTTGGACTTACAGGGACTTCTACCATGTGGCTCATTTAGGGTCCCTCTTGATCAGCCACTCGATGGTTGTCATGGGTTGGATATATGAGTGGATCATCCTTTATCAGAGGGGAGTGTCAATTGGAGTGTTTGGGGACATTAGGGATACCAAATAGACATGTGGTGTTATTTTGTGCTTTTCCCTAAGCAGTGGGGACTTTGACAATAGTTAGCAGGATTGCCTTGCCTTACTAGGGCATTGTTGGGTACTGGGCCAAAAAGGGGGTTTGCCTTGGATCAACCACCAAATCCATTCAAGTTTGATATGTGTTATCTCAGATCAATTTGCACCTTATAGATAAGGTTTCATAGTAGTTGAACATGCCCTACATGGGCAACCTCCATGTCATTGGGATGATTTACAAGGGCATTTGGGAGATAAGAGCTACAATATTAGAGTGATTAACATGGTACCATCTTGTGAGAGGGGTACTTATCACCCAACCAATTTAGCTAAGAGTGACATAGGAACCTCCCCCATAGCTAGCTAGGGAAGGAGGAGGGTAGGGTAAAAAAAGGTATTAGTATATGGGCCCACCACCACCATAGTAGGGCCCCGCTTGTGAGCACCCCACATAACAGTAGCATCCAAGAGGTGGAGATGGTGAGGCTCCAAAGTATATCAAGCTAGAGGACTTAGACATTGATAATGAAGAGGTTACGAAGGATGATTCTAACCCTAATTGGCATGAGGGGGATCTAGGTAAAATATTGATTTGCATATTTTTGTTTGTAGATTATACTTCACTTTATATCGTAACTGTGCAATTAATTTTATATATTTTAGGTTTTTTATAATGACTAGATCTAACATTGAATTTTCATCTTGTGATTGTAGATAACATGAGTGTGTGGAGGAGTATGATCAGGAACACTCTGATCAACCCTTTCTAGTTGAGCACTACCTTGACTAGAGACCAGCCCCTGACATATCAAGGACTCCCTAAAGGTATTGGTAGGCATATGGATGTCTTCTCCCAAGTTTACCATGCATCTAGGATGGTGACAATGTTGAACATGGAGAATAGTACCTTGTTGGCTAGGTTGAGGAGAGCAGAGGATTTGGTAGACACAATACTAGGTAGAGGAGGCAAAGCCTCCAACAAAATGATAGGGGGACAATTTTATATGGAGGTACTAGTGGGGGACACCATACAGGCCTTTAAATTGGAGAGGGTGAGAAAACTTTTGAGGGAGGTACTAGTAGGAGATGCTACCAAAGCCCAACATTCCTCTACTTTGGGACCTTCTCATAGGAGGAGGACAGGATCCTGAGGATCATTATATATATTTTTTATATATCATTATATATGTTGATTTATTTTGATATGCCTTGAGGCACAGTGGCCCTCCATGGAGGTGTTTGTATTGGACACCATTTTTGTACAAACTTGATAGTTATTATGATATACATATATGTGTTAGCTTACTTCTCAATGACTTATCATTATGTATTATGATCATTTCATTTCCATGTTTTTATTTTTAGTTTATGCACTCTATATGAATAAGCATGTGATAACACACAATGCATTTCTATATTTTTGATATAATGTTATGGGATATGCTTATATATGTGGGAACAAAATAAATGCAAGTGATGTAGTGTGATATATATATATATATATATATATATATATATATATATATATATATATATATATATATATATATATATGAAATTGTATGTGTGTTATCATTTGTTTTGCAAGTGATGACTTGGTTTTTTTTGTTTACACAATGCATGACTCTCAATCTATAACAAGGAATGACAAGGGGAATAGGATAAACATGAGGTGATAAAGAGTGAAAACCATAGATTAAAATTTCATAAGAAAAAGGAAAATGACCTAATCCTTATGAGAAAAGGGAAAAAGTGTGTTTATTTCTAGAACTTAAAAAATAATTCGTGAACTTCATCGAGATATAACTATTCTTGACAAAATCATTAAGTGGGATAAGGTTACCCTTTTTAGCATAGACATGTAAGCTAGCATTTGGAATAACTTTTAACCTAGACACCTAATTTAATAACTCTTCTACATTTAACTTTTATTTTCTATTTTTGAACCCCTACACTTAGTCTCATGTGACCAAGAAAACACATGGGCTCATCACTAAAGGCTAGATGTAGGTGGGTAAGGGCATCCCTCCCTAATGCTAACCCCATGCAACCAGTAAGATGTGAGGTCTCAACACCAAAGGATAGCAAGGGAAAGAGATGTGAAATCTAACTTTCATTTTTGCATAAGCTTTTGATTTTCATAAGGGTGTCTACTTTTCTATTGTTAAATCTTTTACTCTCAAATCTTTACTGCATGCAACTAGTGAAATGCAAGGGCTCATCATCAAAGACCAATAAAGGCAAGTAAAGTTACCTATTTCTGAGCATGCTAATTTTATACATTAGAAGGCACCGTAAAAGGAGATTTTGTCATGGATAAGCCTCTAGACTAGACTCTAGGCTAACATTTTCTAAGTTGTGCAAGATGTAAGTAAAATAGGTGTATTATATTCATAAGAACTAAGATAAGAAGTAATGTGATGTTGATTTTGAACATACTTTCTAAGAGATGATAGTGTAATGTGAGCATGGGATGATATGATATGCTACACTTGAAAATTTTACATTATGCAAACTAACAATCAAATAATCACTGGATGAAACATCTGATATGCAAATGAAAATATAAACTATTAAGATGAAATGTAAATGAGGGAAATGTGATATGCAAGTACTAAATGTAGAAATTTGTTAGGTGCAAAGAGTTCATAGACTCAACAAACTCCTTTCCCTCTAGAGTGCATAACTGATAATCTTTGTTATTGAAGTCTTTGATCACCAGGTAAGGACCTAACCAATTTTATCTAAATTTCTTACCTTCTCCTTGTATACACATAATATTTTTAAACTTTATCATTTACTGACGCTTTCTCTCCTGTAAGAACCTATCTAGTGTCAAATCTCTCTTAGTGCATGCCTTAAAGAGTACACCAAAAAAAGGGTTGGAAAACCTTTGGTACTTTGTATGATTGTTGACACCTATACCATTACCTAAAACCATTACAATTTATCCTTAATTAATTTCTTAAGCAGTAAAAACATGTTTATACACATCCCTAAGCAATTCACTATCCAAAATAGCCCCTACCTAATCAAACATTTGTTTAACTTATTTTCCCTACTATGTCGACCCAATCAACCTTATTGGGACTTAAATGCATGTTATGGAACTATATCGGCCCATCTAGCTTAATTCAAGGTCTAACAGTTCTATTTCCTGTCAAACAAGGTCAAAATGATCGACCTTGTTAGAAAAATTCCTATGAGGGTTTATAGTTAATCTTTTGATATAAATACCCCCTTCACTTCATTTTTAAATAGGGGATATTCTATTATGTATCATTATAGCTCAAAAATCTACTTATACTATCATTTGGAGGTTTCATTGCTTAGGTTTTTACCTTGGAGTAGTAGCATTTGTCTTTTGGAGGTCTTGGATGCATAGGAGAAATCTTTTAGCCTAGAGCTAATCTATCCTTGTAATATTTACAAGACACAAGAACTTTTTTAAAAGCACCATCGGTCAAGGGAGAGATTGAGGCACTACAGGTTCAGTTCAATAAGGTAAGTATACTCCTAGCCCTTCATATTTTGATAAGTAGATGTTGTATAGCTAATGGATTGAATTGTATCTCTCCTTGCTTAGAGTACTTCTATATTATCTTGAATATAATTATTATTTTTTAATTATCTTCCTCATTTATGCCACAAGATTTGATGAGCATTAAATTAGTTTTATGTTTATTTACTAAATTAGCTTGTATGTTTGTTTAATAGAATAGCTAATTTACATTTATCACATTATAAAACCTAGCTAGGGATGATGACATTTGATTAGAGGAATTGTAAACCTCTCCTTTGCTATTGTCTAGTAATAGATCCCTTAAGTATGGTGGATCCATAATTGGTCATAAACCTGATATAATAAAGTATTGTTAAGTAGATTGTTAGTTGATTACTTTATTGGAACTTGGATGTTATTGATTAGGATAAGTTGTGGATCTATAGTATTGTACTTACATACATTCTAGTCAATCTAACGTGAATCTAACCCTTACATATTTTTAATTTTGTATTTGCAGTCAATTGGATCAAGCATATCGACCCAAGTTAACACTTTATGTACAAGTTTTTAAATTTTTTTGAGCCTATCAACTTAGTTCAACTTTGTGTGTATAGATTTTCAAAATTCATTAATCCTATTAGCCTAGTTCTACTCTTTGTGTGCAGGTTTCTCAACTTCATCGATCTTATCGACCTAGTTCAGTATTTTTATGTGTAGGGTTTTCAAACTTCATCAAGTTTATAGACCTAGTTTAGCATTTTATGCACAAGGTTTTTCAACTTTGTCGACCCTGTCAACCCAATTTCACTTTGTATGCACAAGTTTTATAGTCTCAGCTAACTAGATCAGACCAATCAATATGGTCTTTTCTTTAGCTCTATGTATCTAACTAAATCGATATGTTTGATTTCGTTCATTTCTATATTTCATGTCTAGTTAATTATGTCAATTTGATTGACATAGATTTATTTTCTATTATTTATCATATTTATTTACACTTGATTGACTGGCTTGATTCTATCAAATAATTTTTTTTCCACCTTTGCAAGTTCAAACACTTGCCTAGACAACTTAGTTTAAATAACCACTCAACATCTTCAATAAAATTTACTACATCAACCTAGTAGACTTTATTTTATCTATTAGATTTACTCTAACTAGCTCAATACTTTAACTTTGTCAATTTTTAAGAAAATTTATTTTTCTATCTTTTAGTTATAATTTAAATTCAAGGTTATTTTTATCAGTTTTTTAATTTTGTAAAACTGTACATACACATTCAACTAGATCGACTAGCTCGATCTAGTTTTGTGTATATTTTCTACATAGAAAATTAAATTGACATGTTTGACTATATTAGTTCTAGATTATATTTACAACAAACTCAATTGATCATCTCAACTTTATTTTGTTGTGTTTGTGTAACTTGATTGCCCTGTTCAATCTTGTTCTATTTGTTTCAATTTTTAACTCAAGCAAAGTAAATTAACCTACATTTGATAGTAATTAAAATCACTTTACTTTTCAATTAGTTGCACATTTATTTTTTAATAAAAACTACAACTTAGCTTTCAAAATATTAATTTTAGCTTTTATTTATCATTTTTTTTGCTTTTCCTAAAAACTATGTACCAGCAGTTTTAAAACTACTTAACTACTTTCGTGAAGAGCTACGTGATACTTTGTCTATAGTCCTTGTCTATCATTTATAAATATTGTGGCATGAGGGGATTGCACCAATACTCATAGCCATAGTACAAAGTTAAACATAGTCTTTAGTTTCCACATATCTCATAGTATTTTGAAAATGCCTAGGATTTGTCGTTCTGTTGAATCTTAGAAATCCATCCATGTGTTTGATTATGTGGTGCATCAGCTATGGGTTTGTGTTGATAAGTTACTTCTAGTTTACCTTTTAAATTGGGTATAGTAGGCTATGAGAATGACACTTCCTCCATATTTAACACTCTGAAATATTAGGCTGACACTATCCAAAGGACAAGATTGGAAGCTTACACTTTCAATCTCAACCCTTAGTATAAGTTCATGATCTTCTTTTTGAACAATTAATTAGCATAACAATTTCATTCTTGTTGTATGTTGTATGTTATTTGTTATTTTATGTTGTATTGTAGACTATATTAGCTAGTGTTGATACAAGTTATATGTTGTGTACTTCAACTAAATCGATCATTTGATCTAGTTGCCTATGTGATTAAACTTTATTTTTTTATTTAGAACTAAATAGTCTAGAATCAAACTATTAAAAAAATTTCCAAACTATAAAATTCAATCGACCAACTCAACCCTGTCTACTTGCAGATTATATTATTTTTTAGTTCTTCCAACTATGTCAACTTGGTCAATTTAGTTACTACTAGTTGACTTATTTTATCTTTATCTTGTTCATTTTCCTTTCCAAAAACCAACTACATTGACTAGTTTTATTACGTACTATATGGTCAACATAGCTTATCTTTAGCATGGTATTTTTCCTATTTAAACTACATCAACCTAATTGACATTATATTTACTGATTGACACAATTATTTTTTAAACTTGAAACTTCTTTGATCGATCCAGTTTAGTTTGTGTATGATTTAGTTTTATCCATTAAAATTTTTTCCTAAAAACAACCTACACATTATTAAATTTAATCCCAATTTATTTCATATCATGAAATCACCTACAAAAAATTCCTTGATAACCTTAACATGTTTAGAAGATACATGGGTTGTTCTTTTCTACCCATCTTAGCCATCCAAGAGGATAATCTCTCATGGTGCACTTATTCCAATCCTTCATCTAAATCTATTGATTAAAACATGGTTCAAATTACCCAAAGTGGTGATTTAGATGGATCTGACCCATTTCAAACATCTCAAAATAATACACTATCTAAATTTCTTTATTATACCATTAGATCAATAAATGCTAACATAAAAAATAATCCCATAGTGAATCCTCTCATAGGAAATATTTCTATTCCTAATTGTGGGAATATTCCTCCCTCCAACACAAATAATCAAAATACTAGTAACCAAAATGGTTCAACAAATGAATTTTATTGAAACAACTAACAATCTTCAAATGATGCAAATGCAACATCACATATTAAAAGTGACCAATCAACCTCATATTATCATGCCTAAAATAATCAAAATTTTATCCCTCCTCTTAGAAATGTCAATAATAGTGCACACCTCCCCCCACCCTCAGATCCATTCCCAATCATGATATGATCCTAACAAATTATGTTGGTTCCATGTTGATATTAGTCATTATCATGAAACATGTCATAGGCCTTTAAAATTTGTAGTTTCCTTCATGTTAAGTGACACATTTGACCATGATGATATGATCAAATTATGTCATTAGAATTATCTCAAAGCTTCTTGTTGTCACTAAATCTTGCACCCTAGAAGAGGGCATTCAAGCCTTTTCTAGATTTAAGCAATATGGAAACACTTTCAGTTATGTGGGTGTACCTACAATGAAAGTGAGCCTATAAATTTAAGGCCTAGCTCCTTGAATGTATCTTGAAATGCTCACACATTCTTAACTAGTTGATTATGGCAAAAAGAGTTAGAAGTTGCATGAAATGAACCTAATCTAAGAGGGTGATGCACCAAGATGTCTTACATATGACCATCATACTTTCCTGCACTAAGAAACAAGGCACACAAACTAACTTCCAAGTCCTATGGATTCTAAAATGAGTATTTTGATATCAAGTTCAAATGCATGAGAGATATCCAAGATAAGTGAATTATAGGCTAGTTGCAGACACTAAGGCTCATTGTACACTTAAAAGATAGGCTCATACACTTGACAACACTTCATATGACCTGTTAGAATAGGAACTCATGCAAAAACATGAAAGGATAAGGGTAAAAAGGATAGAGAATTATCACTTTGTATCACCATACATCACTTGTGTACTCAAACAATTGTGTAAGAACTCAAAATCAGATTTGAATTAATGTTCAAAGGCAAAGTATGACATCATTCCAACAAGGCTTCACCTTACATAGAGTGGACCTATTTTACAATAGCTCAAGAGCTATATTTATAAAAGAAATAAATCAAGAGAAAGGGAGCTTTGGCACTGGAAAAGGGAATCAATTAGTTCAATTATTTAAACTATAGTTATAACTGCTTCTACAAATTATGCTCATTTAGACCTTTTGATTGATCCAGGTCACCTTGAGTGGTTGCACAATTACATATTCCCTCATTCATGTTCCGTGATGGTTATAACAATGGGATCAAGTTGTTTCAATCTGGGTCCTAGTCTCAATGTAGTTACAATAATCAGGTCCATCTATTAGAATTTTATCTTGTTGCTAAACTACTCCTGACTAGTCTATCATGGCATGTAAAAGTGGAGAGCAGGGTCCTCATGTAGTTATTTTTGGCTTAAAATGGACCATGATTGAACTCAAATCCATGCCTTTTATTTACCTTGCCCTATTAAAAATTGCTTTGTCAACCTTCATCTAAGTCACATGGGATCACCTTTATTTGATTGGTCATTAAAAATTGGCTTCAGTCATTGATATTTTGACTCATATCTCTCTGTTGACTTGCTTGATGAAAATGAATGCAATCCATGGATCCTTTGCCATGACCCACGTACCTGTGTCACTTATCACCTATGCATTTGCACTCAAATTTTGTTGACCTCTTTGACCCTCACTCATTCTTGGTCATGATTTGCATAATTAAACATGCTATATCAATCTTTTATCATCTTGATTATGCTCATGCCACTTGTCAATCATGCATTGATCTTAAGATCATGTTGTCAATCTACTACTTTATGCACTTATGCCATGCGATGGCCTCTCGAGCTCATTGACCTTTTGAATCATCTTGCACCATAGGATCAATATGTACAATGCAATGTGGACAGTCAGATTTGTCTAAAATCACCATTTGAACTCAAATGGCTATTTCAAAAAGCCTAATTTTTAAATCTACGCACTCGTATTTGATGTTTATGCAAACATATTTAACATACATGTGACTATCACTAAATTTTTGAACCCTAACAATTATTTGTTGTGGCTTGATTTTGATGTCTATGTGCCCATCAATTGACATCCATGGGAACCTCAAAGACATATGCATGATCATCAATCTTTGGACCCTAATGGATGACTATTGAGCTTGATTTGCTGTTTTCACACCTATCTTTAGGGAAATTATTACATCAAGCTATTTTTCCAAGACATTTCCTCTGAAAGAATTAGTCTTCAAGACTTTTGTCATGGATAAAATGTCCAAAAGAAATTGTTCTTCAGGGAAATTATCACAGGACAATTTTCCTAAAAGAATTCATACTTAGCTTTTCCATGAAACATTTTTCCTAAAATAATTCAGGTTGTCAAGCTTTTTGCCGCAGACAAAATGTCCAAGAGAATTATGTCCTTAGTTCTTTCCACTCACCTTTTGATTCAGATAAAATGTCTGAAAGAATTCATGCATTTGGTATTTTTGCTTGGCCACTTTCCCCAAAAGATTTTGTAGAAAAAGTCTGAAAGAATTCAGCCTTCAAAAAATTGTCACAAAACATTTTTCCCAAAATAAATCCATGCCTTATCCAAATTTCAGAAACAATTTTTCTAAAAGAATTTGTGTCCTTGATGAAATAAACTCGAATAATTTCTCCAAGAGAATTATGCCTTGTACTTTTGTCAGAACTTTTGTTATGAACATTTTGTTCAAAGGAAATATGCCTTAGCCAAATACTCGAAACAATTCCTTTGGGAGAAATGGTCTTCAGGACTTTTATTGTAGGCTTTGTGTGGAACAATTTCTCTGAAAGAAATATGATGTCATCTAACACTTAGACAAAAATTGTAATATTTCTTAAGTGTAAACTTAGGTTTTTTTAGACCTATTTTTTCAACTACTTAGCACCATGAAAACCTGCCACTTTCATATATGACCTTAAAATGACCCCTAAGACACCAAATGATACAAGGACAAAGCTAGACTATGACCACAGCTATAATGGTATATGAAATGACATCAAATGAGATACAACACAACCCATCACATTATATAAAAAAATCTTCTATATAACATTTTGACTATAGAAGGTTGACCCATTTTGGCCTGTAGGGAAAAATGGTCAATATTCTTGGCAATTTTCCAAGGGTAGCATGTTTGTTATGTCATGACCAGTTTCTTAATATTGTCCATTGGGCTAAGGAGTCACATGTATAGTAGTTGACATATAAATTGCTTTAAACAACACAAAAACACAAGGAAAGACAAATAAGAAGAAACACACATGTGCTTCATGAGCACTTATGGAACACATACATAAACAGAAAGGAAATACACACCTAATCTAAAAAAACTGACTCAAGAACTAACTAACCTAAGATGAAAACTTCCTCCAAAATCAAAGGCTAAGTTTGAAATCTCTCTTGATTTATGACATGAAGGGTTAAATGAGACATGTATCCTTTTGATCCTTGAAAGTGATGCCTCCATATATTTCATGGGGTTTGCCAACTTCATTGGTATGATGTTCAATGAAAACTAAGCAGCCCCAAATAGACTATGGGAATGAACTCTTCCTGCATCCCAATAGCTTCAACTTTATCAAATGGATCCTCAACCATGACTTTAAATGGTGGTTAAACAAGGCTTTCCCTTTTGGTTTCCATAGTGTCCTCAGTAAGATTGGGTTTCTCTTCAGCTGCAAGTTCCTAAAGCTCATCAAGTAGCTTTGCATAGTCCACCTAATCTTGTTCATTTTCCTCTATGGAAAACTTTTTCTCCACCTTCTCAAGTACTTCATCCTCAACTTGGAAAAGATCTTAAAGCTCTTGAAAGAGATTCATGTGTTTCTACTAATCATCTTTGTCCTCTATGGGAAAAGTTTCCTCTACCTTCTCAAGTACCTGGCCCTTAATGTACAAATCTAAAAATATGGAAATCCTTTCAGCCTTGCTTTTCTCCTTGATAGGTTGTACTTGATGTTTGGAAGCATCAAGCTCTTCTTCTTCATGATCTAATTATTAGTAATTTGACTTGTCAAAGCTAAGTTACTACCCCTATTATTTTAAACTTTCCTACACGGTCTAATCCCCTTTTCAATTGGTCAATATGTGGTCTAAAAGCATGAATGAAGGGTACTTGCAGCTAAGGTATTAAGAATAATTGGGTGAAGACCTACAGCCACCATATAGAGCATGCAGTCCTTTCGATGGAAAGACACCTAAAGCAAATTCAAAGGCCACATCTCTTGTTCACTTTTAATGGAAGCACAGAGTTAAAGGCAGCATCATGCATATGTTTATTTTTTCAAGTTTTTTCTAGTCAATGGATAGAGGATTTCAAAGGATTAACAAAAACCTCAAGTACTTTTTAATAAAGCCAAGAAAATTACAAAGGGAAGAACTCTTTCAAAAATCTCGAAGGGTATGTACCCCTTTAGGAAAGTCCACTTCAAGGTTGAAAAGGCAAAGTTTTTTCAGGAGTGTCATTTGCAATAAACCCAAAGGGCGTGTGCCCTTCCGGAGGGTATCCTGTTAAAGTGAAGGGATGTTTTCAAATGTCTCGAAGGGCCCTGGTAAAGTGAAGGGACATTTTCAAATGTCCCGAAGGGCACCTGCCCTTCAGGAATATATACTTTGGGATAGTTGGAAGGATCATTTCAAGTAGACAAAGGACTCTCAAAAAGCCTGAAGAGCATGTGCCCTTCGAGAGGGATCATTTCAAAAATATCGAAGGGTAGGTACCCTTTGGGAAAAGTTCAAGGGCCATTTCAAAAAAATTGATAGGCTTCTCTCTCAAAGAAATGGTTCATTTCAAAAAGCTTGGGTGCCCTACAAAAAGCCTAGGTGGCCTACAAAAAGCTCATGTGCCCTTCAAAAATCCCAAGTGCCCTACAAAAATCCTAGGTGCCCTTCAAAAATACTGTGTGCCCTACAAAAAACCCATGAAAAAGACAAGAATGGATAAAAAAACCCGAAGGAATTCTTTCAGACAAATTATTCGAAGGATTCTTTCGAGAGACTTGGACAACACAAATGGTTCATGCCAATTTTTTTGAAATAATTAGCCTTAACAAGACTCCAAAGGAATTCCTTCGAAAAATATGAAAGACAAGATCAAAGGAACTCTTAGTCAATTCCCACAGACTTTTTGTCTACGGGAAAGTAGAAGCGTGAATGGACAATTCCCTCAAACTTTTTGTCTGAGAGAAAGTCCAAGTAAAATAATGTCCGCAGGAAATGAATGGGAAAAGAGAAGTTAAAATAGGATAAAATCCATTTAATAAATTCCACAGAGCACGACATACAAAGACCAAAAAGATAGACCAAAGAAATAGAACCAAGGGGAAATTTTCCAAATAAATACATAGGAAAATCTAAGAGAATGAACAAAGAAAGGTACAAACTTTTATCTGGATAAGAAAGGAGCACACACAGTCCAAAAAATCATAAATAGAGAAGTTCAAGATTATAAGGTAGGTAAGCAAGTAAGACAAAGAATATACATGCACAAGACTTAAAAGCTATAAATAGAAAATGTCAAAAATAGATTCTTATCTATGCAAACATGTTTTTGGACTAGTCAAAACTATTGTTGATTGTTTCACCATGCCACATGCTTCCCTTATGCATCTAAACATTTCAAATGTTCCAGTTGTTCATGTGGAGTTTATTTACTAGCTTTTGGTGTAACATTTCATGCAAAAGAGAAGTTAACTAGGTAAACCTGAGTTCCTTTGCCCACTTCTATGCCATCTTGGTCATGCATGTTTGGAGTTTTCTTAGAGAGTTTTGTTTATTTTAAGAATCATTTTCTGAACTTGGCTCCATCATCTCTATTTTATGCCAAAGTTTAAAGAAGCATGCAGATTTTTGTAAAGGAGAATTATTTTATTGAATATTCAAAGCATTGTAAAAGAGGTGAGGATTTAACCAACCAAGACTGACCTTTTCCCTTTTTGGACTAAACTTAAACTGATTTAGACCATTTTTCAAATCTTATTTATTGGTTGAATCAAGCCATAGAGAGGAAGCCCTAAAGTTTGAAAAAATAAATTTTAAGCTGGACCAGTGATCAATAAAGAGTTTAATTTTTTGAATCTAATTTTGAAAGTAGCATAATGTGTATTTGATTATGCATCAGCATACAAGAGATAATTTTTCTCCTTTTGCAGGTCCCTTCCTCACCTATCTCACCTTTTTTGTAGGTCATTTGAAGAGGTTTTCAACCCTTCCTCTAAAAAAAATTTGCTTAGAGATAGAATATAAATTGTATTTTGATTATATGTGTGCATTGATTTCAATAACTTCAGAGGATCTAATCAATTTAGGTGTATCACCCCCCTTATATTTTCTTTCAAGATTTTCCCTTACTTTTTTCACCCTAAAAAATCATAGTTTCAAGTTTAATTGCAAAATAATAAGGGAACCAACCCTCTCGGGAGGTTCTTCTCAACATAGAGGCACCCACCCTTTGAGAAGTTCCCATTGTATCATCTAGAGAGAAGTTGTGCTTTGTACATCTTCAATCAGGGTGCACTCTAGAGTGATAACAGTTTTTGGTATCCCTGATGGGATCGTGTTATTCATATTTTTTAATCGTTATCTGTGTATCTAAGTATTTTATTTATTACTAGATTTTATTTTTAGATTTGTATGTTTTTTTATGCCACCAAAATTTGTCACAAGGTCAGTTGTAAAAGGGAAAGAGGTAGATTTTTCTGAGTTATCTTATCAGCCAAAGAAAATTGAGAACTTCTCAGTCAAATCCAAATCCTACACCTTCTGTTATCCCTTCTATTGCACAAAATCCTATTGTTCAAGCCAATATTGTTCAGCCTAATGTTGTTATAAATATTATTCCTCGGATGGCTATTCCTATAAGATAGGGTTTTGTTTCATTCAATGGTGGTAGTCCTCTAAATATCACTATATGGGATGATATTCTAGTTTCATCTCTAAAGGCTCTTCCTTATTATATAAGAGAAAATTCAACAACTCCTATAGAACATATTGTAGATATTGATAATCTTTGTTCAATTCATCATGTGACATAGGAGAATGTAGAAATGAGGTTATTAGCAACTTCTTTTAAAGGAAAAGCACTTCAGTGGTACATAAGTTTAACTCCTACATTAATCAACAATTGGAATGAATTTGGAGTACTTCTATGTAAATATTTATAAGATAAAAGTGATCATCTTTCACTTGTAGAGTAGCTTACGACAATTAAGAGATTCAATCATGAGTTCATGGTGGATTTCCATCATGGATTCCAAAAGACTTGGGACAAAATTCTAGTAGGGATCAAGTCTACCCCTAATTATGTTTTTTGTATTATTTGAAGCCTCTTAATTTAGATGTGGTTGTAATGATTCAATCTATGGGAGGTAATACTTTACCTCAAGTTTTTGAATTTGTATTTAAGGCTACAAATTGTCTTATACAAGCAGGCAAGTTATCTCCAAAGCCTCCAATGCCCCTTTTCCCAGAAGTTCATCCTCCTGGTCCAACTATTGCTCCAATTCTAGAGTAATCAAAGTTCCACCAAATAAAAAGTGAGCAAACTGATATATTGGGAAAGATAGAGAGTCTTCTTAAATCTCAAACCACCAAGTTGTTTGCAATTGAGAGACAATAAGCTCCACCATATAGGGCTTATCAGAATACTAACTAGAATTATCAACCCATAAGCCATCTTATACATCCAATCAGCAAGGTCAAGGGCACAATTCTCAATCAAGATAATATAATTTTAATGCTCCAAGAAATTCAAGAGAAAAGGTGTTGACTCAAAGTAATTACGTTCAAAAAAGACAATGGAACAATCAATGGGATCAATCAAGCAACATGGCAATGGCTCCAACTGGTGAGAGTTCTCATCAATCTTTTATGCAACAAAGTTCAGTTCAGCCTTCTTTTGAAAACTAGCCATCTTCTTAGAATAAAGAATCCTCTTTACCCTATGGAGACATTCTTTCATTCACTAAAATAGAAGCTTCAAATTAAAAAAGACAAGGTAGTGGTAAAGCTCCTACTGAAACTACATTGGTCAATTTCCAAGAGGGTGAGAATTTTTTTGAATATTTGGCTATAAATTAGAATCAAGATTTATCTATTGTTGATAATCCAATTGCAACTTATAGTAGACCCAAGAAAAGAGTGATTGGAGAAGGTTCATGACCTAAAAGGGCAGTCCCTTCTTCTTCTTAGCCACAATAAGAGACAACTACACATGAGCTTCCTCAAAATAGTTCAAACCAACAATTTCAAGATCCAAAAGGTAAGAATATGAGAGGGCCTTACATTCCTCAATTTAAACAAAATTTAGGAGTTGCTCCTAAATCATAGTAAAAAAAAACCACTTCTTCACTTAGTATCGTGGATCAAATAAAGAAGACTTTAGTATCAATTTCGATGTGGGATACTCTACTAATCCCAAGATAAAATGAATACTTACAAGAAGAGCTTTCAAAACTCACTATCTCTGAGAAGACACCAGAATAAAAAAAAATTAAGTGATGTCCTAACTAATTTTAATTCAACTGTTGAGCCTCAAAAGGTAACTAAACCTCCTCCATTTTACCTTTCTATGATCATTGGAGATTATCAAGTTCATAATTAAATGATTGATAGTGGGGCTAGTACTTTTGTTATGCCCAAAGTAATAGCTGATAAGTTAGGTTTGCAGTATGAACCCCATGAGAAAGGTGTCTTGCAATTAGATGGTTCTCCTAGAAAAACTATGGGTGTGTTGAAAAATATAAAAATTATACTCATTGCTTGCTCAAATTTCACCATCTTACAGGATATTGTTGTTGTTGATCTGCCTCCATATTTTACACTATGCCTATCAAGAGATTTTATTAGCCAAAATAGGAGGTTATCTTTCTTCAGATTGGTCATACATGGTTTTCATAACCAAGTATGGGAACAAAGTAACTATTATATCATAGTCTATTTTTAGATTTCACCTTCAACCATATATGTCAAATATGACAAATGTGAATTGCAGTATTACAAAAGAAGATGATAATACCATTGATCAAGAGCCTTCTAAGCCTCTTGAAGGCATTCCAGAGCTTCTCCTTGATGAATGGGTTGTTGATAATCATGGACATGATCCCTACAAAAGTATTGAAGATGTTGGTTTTAGAGTTTATTGCATTCACGAAGAAGGTGACTTCTTGCCTAGTCTCACTAGATCACTACAAGATCAAGGAGTTTGGAATCTATTTTTTGATGGATTCATAACAAAGAATGGTAGTGATGTTGGGGTTATGTTGGTTTCACCACAATATCAAAGGTATTATTCTTCTATTAGATTTTAGTTCAATTGTACTTCCAATACTACAGAATATGAAGCTCTTATTTATGGTCTTCAATGGGCTAAAAAAGGGGGTATTGAGATCTTACAGGTAAAAGGTGATAGTGAATTAGTGGTACAGCAAGTAAAAGGTTTAATTACAGAAAAGAATCCTCTTTTTAAGACATACAAACATAGATTATTGGATTCATTAAAGATTTTATTGCATTTGACATTTGCTCCATTCTTAGAGCAAAGCAACATGCTGATAGACTTGTTGCAATAGGTGCACAGTATGATATTCTAGATCAGATTAAGGACAGTAAAAATTAGACTAAATTCAAAGTGGTATGTAAACCTTAAATTCTAAATAATGATGTTAGTTGGAAATTTTTTGATTCTGATAAACAAATAGCATATTTTAAACAGAATGAGTCAAAATTTTGCCAAAGAAATCATGATAAATTACAGGATCAATATGAAAATTAGATTGTGCAATTAAAATCAAACAAGATGTTGAAAGGTTTGGTGACTTTAGAGAACATATTCAATGAAGATGATCAGCTAAGGAGAGACAAGGTTAGCATTTCTTCCAAGAAAGAGCATTATGAGCCAATTAGCATAGTTGAAAGTAAACAACTTAAGTTGGGTAAAGTAAATTCAGATTCTGAGTAGCTTTCATTTCATTATATCAAGATTATATGGATGTTTTTGCTTGAAAGTACCATGATTTGAAAGGTTTTGATCCCAAATTAGCATAGCATACTATTGAATTTGAAAAGGATACAAAACCAATAAGACAAAGACAAAGGCCAATCAACCCCAAGGTTGAGATTCTTATAAGGAAAGAACCTACAAAGCCAATTGAATCAAGTATTATTTTTCCTACTAAGCATTCAACATGGGTTGCAAATCTTGTTCATGTAAGGGAAAAGAATGGATAAATAACGCTTTGTATAAATTTCATAGATTTAAATAAAATGTCATTGAAAGATCATTATCCACTTCCTTCTATGGATCAAATTTGGAAGAGAGTTTGAGATTCACAGAGATTTTATTTATTGGATAGGTATTCATGATACAATCAAATATTGGTGAAGAAGCAAAACCAATATAAAACCACTTTCACCACCAAGTGGGGTACCTTTGCTTACAAGAAAATGTCTTTTGAACTCTCCAATGTTGGAGCTACTTTTCAAAAGGCAATGGATGTTTCTTTTCATGGTCTTTTGAATGAAATGGTTTTGGTATATCTAGATAATATTATAGTATTTTCAAAGAATATTAATGATCATCTAACTCATTTGAAGATTGTTTTTGATATATGTAGAGAATTTAGAGTTTCTTTGAATCCAAAGAAAAATATTTTTTTAGTACATGAAGGGAGACTTCTTGGACATGTTGTGTCCAAAGTTGGTCTTTCAATTGATCCAAAAAGAAAAGAAGCAATCCTTGCTCTATAATTGCCTAAACACAAGAAAGGTTTGCAAAGCTTTTTGGGTAAGATTAACTTTATTAAAAGATTCGTTCCTATTTTTATAGAACTAGTAAAGCCACTTACTCAAATGCTTAAAAAAACAAAGAGTTCACTTGGGATAAGGAAGGTAAGAGAAGTTTCAAATCTATCAAAGAATAAATCATTCAAGCTCCTACTTTGCTCAATCTGGATTTTAGTAAGAATTTTTTCTTATATGTTTTCTCTACTTCCAGCACTATTTCAGCCATGCTTATACAACAAAATGATGAAGGTTTGGAATAGCCCATTGCTTTGTTTAGTCAATATTTAGAAGATTATGAAGAGAGATATAAAAGCATGTTCTTGTTGTAATAAGAGGTCTAAAAAAATTTAGACATTTGATTTCAAATAACAAAATTATACTAATGGTTACTCATCCAAGTGTGAAGGACTTCATTCTCAATAGAGACTTGAGCAAAAAGAGGGTTGGATGGGTTATTAAATGCATAGAATACGACATTGAAATCAAAGTTACAAAGTTGGTTTCAGGTAAAGGATTATGTGAACATCTTGCAGAAGATGTAAAATAAGAGAACGAAATAATTTTGGTGATTCAAGACACTCAACATCAAGCTGAAAGTAGACCTCCTACAAGCTGGACACAGAATATTGCTAGGTTTCTTCAAACTGGAGAATGTCCAAGGGGTTTAAATGCATCACAAAGAAGACACTTCAGGCTGCAATCAATGCCCTATATCTTGATTGATGGAGTGATTTTAAAAAATTACATTGGAGGTATGCTTTTAAGGTGTGTAGAAACTAGTCAATTTGACAAACTCTTTGAGCAATTTCATGATAGTCCTTCTGGAGGTCATTTTGCAGCCAATACTACATCTGAAAAAATTATTAGATTTGGTTATTTTTGGCCTAATTTATACAAAGATGCACATGTGTGGGTTATAAAATGTTCAAAATGTGTAATGTTTGTAGGAAAACAGAGACTAGCATCTATGCCATTAAAGCCAATTCAAGTTGAACAGTCATTCATGCAATGGGGTTTAGACTTCATTAGCATGATTCATCCCTCATCTAGTGCTGGTCATAAATGGGTTTTGACAGCTACAAATTATTTCACCAGGTAGATGGAAGCAGTACCTTTGAGAGAGGCAAATGAGAATTTCATACTTGAGTTTTATGAGAGCCTAGTCACTCATTTTAGAGCTTCATCTACTATTATATAAAATAATGTTTTAGCATTCAATAATAAAAAGGTATGTGAATGGGCTCTTAAACATGGTATTTACTTATCTTCATCATATAATTACTATCCATAGGGTAATGTGCTAGTTGAATCTACTAATAAAAATTTAATTCGGATCATCAAAAGAACAATGGAGGATGATTAGAGATCTTGGCATACAAAATTGAAAACTATTTTATGGGTTGATACGATCACCCCTAAGAAGGTCATTGGTCATCCACCTTATCTCCTAGTTTATGGAAGAGAAGCAAGGCTGCCTATTTCATTGGAGCTTCCATCTTTAGAACTTGCACACTAGCTAGAGCTTTTAGAAAATGATGCCATGGAGGTAAGAATGAATGAATTGAGAGAGTTAAAAGAAAATAGAGATGATGCTATACATATTATGTGGACTAATCAACAACAAATCAAGAAGACATTTGACAAGAGAGATTCATCAAAAATATTCCAACAAAGAGACATAGTTTTCAAATGGGGTGAGGAACATGTAAAGCCGAGTAGGCACTCCAAATTTGATAGCCTTTGGAGTGGACCTTATATTATTACTAATTATAATAAGAACAACACTTTTAAATTATCTAGATTGAGTGGAGAAGAGCTTCCCATTCCTATGAATAGGATGTTTCTTAAATACTACTATTAAGAGAGTCACTCCTTTATACATAGTCATAGTTTCATTCCTCTAAGTGATTTTAGCACATATTTTCTATCTAGGTTGATTTACCTTTTAGTTTTTTTATTGTTATTTCTTCTAAGTACACAATTGCACAATGTTGTTGTTGTTGTTGAGTCAGTTCCCCTAATTGTATTGGTCTCTGACATTCCAATTTTTAGTCATGTTCAAGCTTGT
Source organism: Torreya grandis (assembly GCA_037957365.1). Taxonomy (NCBI): domain Eukaryota; kingdom Viridiplantae; phylum Streptophyta; class Pinopsida; order Cupressales; family Taxaceae; genus Torreya; species Torreya grandis. The sequence continues at coordinate 2,051,819 of JARHVA010002366.1, forward strand.
TATAATTATTTTTTTGAGTTCTTTGACTAGTAAGCTGGTCAAACCCTATAAGTCATCAAAATTGTTATTAATTTGGCTTGTCAAAGCTAAGTTACTACCCCTATTATTTTAAACTTGCCTACGATGGTCTAATCCCCTTTTCAGTTGGTCAATCTGTGTTCTAAAAGCATGAATGTACTTATAGCTAAGGTATTAAGAATAGTTGGGTGAAGATCTATAGCCACCATATAGAGCATGCAGTCCATTCGAGGGAAAGACACATACAACAAATTCAAAGGTCATATCTCTTGTTCACTTTCAATGGAAGCACGGAGTTAAAGGCAACATCATGCATATGTTTATTTTCTTGAGTTTTTTCCAATCAAGGGATAGAGGATTTCAAAGGATTTACAAAAACCCTAGGTACTTTGCAATAAAGCCAAGAAAATTACAAAGGGAAGGACTCTTTCAAAAATCTCAAAGGGTATGTACCCCTTCAAGAAAGTCCACTTCAAGGTTGAAAAGGCAAAGTTTTTTCGAGAATGTCATTTACAATAAACTCGAAGGGCATGTGCCCTTCTGGAGGGTATCCTGGCAAAGTGAAGGGACATTTTCAAAAGTCCCAAAGGGCACCTACCCTTCAGGAATATATACTTCGGGACAATTGGAAGGATCATTTCAAGCAGACAAAGGACTCTTCAGAAAGCCCAAAGGGCATGTGCCCTTCGGGAGGGATCATTTCAAAAATCCTAAAGGGTAGGTACCCTTTGGTAAAAGTTCAAAGGCCATTTCAAAAAAATTGATAGGCTTCTCTCTCAAAGGAATGGTTCATTTCAAAAAGCTCGGGTGCCCTACAAAAATCTCGATTGCCCTAAAAAAAGCTCAGATGCCCTAAAAAAAGCCTAGGTGCCCTTCAAAAAGCTCAAGTGCCCTACAAAAATCCTGGGTGCCTTAAAAAATCTTGGGTTCCCTAAAAAAATCCTGGGTGCCCTTTAAAAATATCAATTGCCCTACAAAACACCCATGAAAAAGATAAGAACGAATAAGAAAAACCCAAAGGAATTCCTTCAGACAAATTGTCTGAAGGATTCTTTCGGGAGACTTGGACAACACAAATGGGTCATGCCAATTTTTCCAAAATAATTGGCCTTAATAAGACTCTGAAGGAATTCCTTTGGAAAAGATGAAAGACAAGATTAAAGAAAGTCTTAGTCAATTCCCATAGACTTTTTGTCCGAGGGAAAGTGGAAGTCCGAATGGACAATTTCCTTGGGATTTTTGTTCGAGAGAAAGTCCAAGCAGAATAAAGTTCACAGGAAATGAATGGGAAAAGAGAAGTTAAAAGAGGATAAAATCTACAAAATAAATTTTGCAGAGCATGACATACAAAGCCCAAAAAGATAGACCAAAGAAATAAAACCAAGGGGAAAATTGCTAAAGAAATACATAGGAAAATCTAAGAGAATGAACAAAGAAAGGCGTAGACTTTTGTATGGATAAGCAAGGAGCACACATAGTCAGAAAAGTCATAAATAGAGAATGTTGAGATTATAAGGCAGGTAAGCAAGTAAGACAAAGAATATACATGCACAAAAATTAAAATTTGTAAATAGAAAAGGTCAAAAATAGATTCTTATCTATGAAAACATATTTTTGGACTGGTCAAAACTATTGTTGACTATTTCACCATGCCACATGCTTCTCTCCTGCATCCAAATGTTTCAAACATTCCAGCAGTTTGTGTGGAGTTCATCTTCTAGATTTTGGCATAACATTTCATGCAAAGAAGAAGTTGACTAGTCAAACCTAAGTTCCTTCGCCCACTTCCATGCCATCTTGGTCATGCATGTTTGGAGTTGTTTTGGAGATTTTTGTTTATTTTAAGAATCATTTTCTGAACTTGGCTCCATCATCTATATTCTACACCAAAGTTTGGAGAAACATGCAAATTCTTGTAAAGGAGAATATTTTTATTGAATATTCAAAGCATTGTAAAAGAGGTGAGGTCTTGAGTTAACCAATGAAGACTGACCTTTTCCCTTTTTGGACTACACTTAGATTGATTTAGAATATTTTTCAAAGCTTATTTATTGGCTGAATTGAGCCATAGAGAGGGGGCCCTGAAGTTTGAAAAAAGAAATTGTAAGCTGGACCAGTGATCCATAAGGAGTTTATTTTTATAAATCTAATTTTGATAGTAGCATAGTGTGTATTTGATTGTGCATCAACATACAAGAGAGAATTTTTCTCATTTTTCAAGTCCCTTCCTCACCTATCTCTCTCTATCTCACTTTTTTTGCAGGTCATTTGAAGAGGTTTTCAACCCTTCCTCTAAAACAATTTTTCTTAGGGACAGAATGTAAATTGCATTTTTGTTATATGTGTGCATTGATTTTAGTAACTTCAGAGGATCTAATCAATTTAGGTGTATCACCCCCCATAGATTTTTTTTCAAAGTTTTCCCTTACTCTTTTCACCCCAAAAAATCATAGTTTCAGGTTTAATTGCAAAATCATAAGGGAACCAGCCCTCTTTGGAGATTCTTCTCAACATAGAGGCACCCACCCTCTGAGAAGTTCCCATTGTATCAGCAGGAAAGAAGTTATGCTTTGCACATCTTCAAGCAGGTTGCACTCTAGAGTGATAACACAAATACATTTAGATGTGGCTCAATATCAGGTGGGTCTCTTGACTATTCTTGAGGTGTGATAACTTTTGCCTTACCCTCACTTTCCATGTCTACAATCTCTTGGACACTAGCATCATCAAATTGATTTATGACAATAGATTCTTGATCAATAAAATGACCTTCATCTTTGTGATTGATGGAATACTTGTCAACATGATCATTAGTATCATTAGAAACATTGTCATTAGAGATAGAATCTCTTAGAGAAAAAGGAGACTTACCCAACTTATCAAACTCTTTACATATGGCACTAAGCTTTTACCACAAGTCATTTTCATCCACCTCATAAGTGTCATCTTCAAGAGTCATTTCATCTATCTTGGTCTCATGAGACTCTCTTAGGATTGAAATTTCTTGAAGAGTGACTTGACCTTCTCCCATGATAGTACACTCCACTTCATGCTTGAGATGGTCATCCACAACTTCATGATTAGACATGGAGTCTTCTTCAAATTCCTCTCTCTTTAAGTCTTGGCCACATTTCTCACAGACAGTTGTAATAGGATCTTCAATATGTTTCTTTTCATCTAAGAAGGTATGATTATAGTTGTGGTCACTAAAGGGAGTCCCTGTGGTGATTTCCTCCTCATAGTCACTCATGACATCCTCTTGGTCAGCCTTGGCTTGGATTTTCTCTTCTTCACTTGGTTCTCTCAAGTTGGGCTCATGTGAAGGAGTTGTAATATGAGATATAAGATGAGATGTGATGGGGAGGATGATGAATTGGATATGGAGTGTGACGTGAGGTAGCAGTATTATGAGTGGATTTAGGAAAGATAAAAGCACTAGTAAGCTCACAGGGAAGTGACTCCTTGGGCTGATTAGAAGGACAAACATTTACATAAGTAGGAGTTATATCTTGCCAATAGCTTTCTTGTAATTCTTCAATAACAACATGTTCATCTTTGATTTATTTATCCTCCAACATACTTAGCCTTGCTATTGAGCATTGAAGGCACTTATTTACCAAGTCCATTTGTTCTTTGGTCTCCCACTGAATTTCATCTTCAACCACCTCCCATGCACTCATCCATATTTGGACAAAACTTCTTAACCAATCCATGAGATGATTAGGAAGCACATAAAACTCATCATCCCATGTTCCCATATTGCCTTCACTATCTATCAACTTTGGTATGGATGCCAAGAAGGATTGGATATGAGGTGGGGCTAATAGAGGAGGAAATTAATAATGGGGATCAAGACCAACCTCAGCTTGTTGCATTCTAGCCTACAAGAATCCACATCTTGCCTTGTAATATCTTTGTGTAAAATTCATGTAAACATCTAATTCCTCATGGCAAGATTCATAGAAGTACTCTTGAGGTTCACAGGCATCATGGTATGGTTGATAGGGTTCATATTGGGACTGATAGGGAGGCATTTTTTATAGGAATCTTGGTAGCCTTCTTCATAGAGTTGTCCAATAACATGGTGTCTATATGGGGGGAAAATGGAGGATTATAGGGCCACCACGGCTCGTAGGAATGATAGCCATTTTGATAGGACTATTATGGAGTATATTGTGGTTCATAGCAAGGCTGACAAGGAGGTCCATGGTGGGATTACTTACCATATATATTCATATCAACCTCATGTATCAAATGAGATGAAAATTTTGATCAAAACTTTCAACTAAATATACTTGGACTGCTTATAATCAGAAGTTATCATTTGGAGTCACCATTGGTGCTAGGTTATTTGCTTCCATAATCTGATTAGAGGAAAGACACACCAACAATCTTTCCACTCTCTTGGACATTGAAGGAGTCACCAAAAATAAGACACTAGATTTACCTTGAAGGAGTCACCAAATGTTGAGTAGCACACTAATTTATTGTTGATATTGTCAAGACCATCATTCACCTTCATAAGTTGTCTTAAAGATAATGTGTCCCACTAAGCATGCCAAAACTATTGTCACCAAATATTGCACCTTGAAATAGGGTATTCAGGCCTCTTCTAGATTTGGGCAACATGGAAACACTTTCAGATATGTGGGTGTATCTATAATGGAAGTGAGCCTCTATATTTAAGGGCTAGCTCCCTAAATGTATCTTGGAATGCTCACACCTACTTAACCAGTTGCTTATGGGTAAAAGAGTTAGAAGTTGCATAAAATAAACCCAATCTAAGGAGATGATACACCAAGACATCTTCCATATGACCATCATACTTTCATGCACTAAGAAACAAGGCAAAAAAACTAACTTCCAAGTCATATGGATTCCAACATGAGTATTTCGATATAGAGGTGAGATGCATGAGAGTTATCCAAGGTAAGTGAACCTTAGGCTAGTTATAGACACTAAGGCTCATTGTATACTTAACAAATAGGCTCGTACACTTGAAAACACAAAATATGACCTATTATAATAGGAACTCTTGCACAAACATGAACGGATAAGGGAATAAAGGTTAGATAATTATCACTTTGCATCACCATACATCACTTGCATACTCAGACAATTGTTCAAGAACTTGAAATCAGATTTGCATTAATGTTCAAAGGTAAAATTATGACATCATTCTAGTAGGGCTTTGCCATATATGGAGTAGAACTATTTTATAATAGCTCAAGAGCTATATTTATAGAAGAAAAGAAGCAAGAGAAAGGGAGCTTTGGCACTAAAAAGGGGAATCAATCAGTTTAATTGTTTAAACCATAGTTAAAATTACTTCTACAAATTATGCTCATTTAAACCTTTTGATTAATCTAGGTCACCTCGAGTGGTTACATAGTTACATATTCCCTCATTGATGTTCCCTAATGGTCACAACGGTGGGATCAAGTTGTTTTGAGTTTGGTCTTGGCCTTAATTCAATTACAACAATCAAGTCCATCTATTAGAATTTTTTATTGTTTCTAAACTTCTCCTAATTGGTTTGTCATGGTGTGAAAAAGTGAATATAATGGTCCTTTTCATGCATTTGATTCTAGCTCAAACTATACCATGCTTAAACTCAACACCATGCCTTTTATTTACCTTGCCCTATAAAAAAATTGTTTTGTCAACCTTCATCTAAGTCACCTAGGCTCACCTTCATTTGATTAGCCATCAAAAACTAGCTCAAATCATTAATATTTTGACTCATCTCACTATGTTTATCTACTTGATGTGAATGAATGCAATCTATATATCTTCTGCTAGGACCCACATGCTTGTGTCACTTATCACCTATGTATTTACACTCAGGGTTTGTTGACCTCTTTGACCCTCACTCACCATTGATCCTAATTTTCATGATTAAATGCATTTCATCAATCTTCTATCATCTTGAACATGCTCATGCCACTTATCAATCATGTGTTGATCTCAGGATTCTGATATCAGTCTACTATTTTATGCACTTATGCCACATCATGGCCTCTCGAACTCATTGACCTTTTGAATCATCTTCCACTATCAGATCAAGATGTACGATGCAACGTAGACCATTAAATTTTTCTAGACCCACCATTTGAACTCAAACGGCTATTTCATGAAGCCCAATTTTTAGATTCGCAACCCCTATTTGACATCTATGTGAATGTATTTGACATTCATGTGACCATCACTAAATTTTTAAACCCCAATAGTTGTTTACCATGGCTTGATTAATGTTTATTCACCCATTAATTAACATCCACAAAAAAATTTAAGACATCTGCATGATCGTCAATATTTGGACCCTAATGGATGACTGTTAAGCTTGATTTTGACATTTGTGCACCTGTCACTACCCTGCTAGATCAACTTTGCCAAAACAAATTGGTTGATGTAATTATGTCTTCAGAGAAATTATTGCAAAATAATTTCCCTAAAATAATTTACTTGTTTGGGACTTTTACATCGGGCTATTTTTCCAAGACATTTCCTCCAAAATAATTGGTCTTCAAGACTTTTGTCATAGATAAAATGTCTAAGAGAAATTGGTCTTCAGGGAAATTGTCGTGGGACAATTTTCTTGAAAGAATTCATACTTATCTTTTTTGTGAAACATTTTTCCCAAAACAATTCAGGTTGATGTGGATAAAATATTTGAGCGAATAATGTCCTTAGCTCTTTCTGCAGACCTTTTGATTTGGGAAAAATGTCCAAAAGAATTCATGCTTTTGGGATTTTTACTCATCCCCTTTCCCTGAAAGAATTTGTACTTAGTCTTTTACCTTAGACAAAAATTTTGAAAGAATTCAGTCTTCAAAAAAATTGTCACAAAACATTTTCCCTGAAAGAAATCCATGCCTTAGCCAAATTTTGAAAACAATTTTCTTGAAAAAATTTGTGCCCTTGGCCAAATAAACTGGAACAATTTCTTTGAGAGAATTATTCCTTGTACTTTTGTCAAAACTTTTTTTGCAGACATTTTGTTTAAAGGAAATATACCTTAGCCAAATACTTAGAACAATTGCTCCAGGAGAAATGGTCTTTGATACTTTTGTTGTGGGCTTTGTGTGGAACAATTTCTCTGAAAGAAATATGATGCCCTCTAACACTTAGCCAAAAGTTGTAATATTTATTAAGTGTAAACTTAGGCTTTTATGGACCTATTCTTGCAACTGATCAACACCATGAAAACCTTTTACTTGCATATATGACCCTAAAATGACCTCTAAGACACCAAATGATACAAGGATAAAGCTAGACTATGACCAAAGCTATAATGGTATATGAAATGACATAAAATGAGCTGTAACATACCCCATGACATCATTAAAAAAATATATTTATACAAGATTTTGATTATAGGGGGTTGACCCATTTTGACTTGTGGGAAAAAATGATCAACATTTCCCAAAGGAAATAGGTTACTAAACCCATACCTTCAAAACCTCAAAAATCATCTTTCACTTCTAGAATACAACATTCAAATAAAAATATCTGTGTAATTGATGCCAATTATGACCAATATTATACCAACTCTTAGTATGTGATTGTAGCTAAAGCTAACTACAGATGTAAACTTACAACATTCTTATCACCAAACCAAAAAAATCCTCTATTAATACACAATTACTTAAAAATACTACAACTATTGAATCCACATATTGCAAATCAAACAATGAACCACTTCCATAACCAGAACCCCAACCTAACTCTCGTATACCTACAAAAATGGTCATACCTCATAAACCTTGTGTTGGTTATTCATCTTTAAATCACATTGGAATTTTTTGAAAGAACTTAATTTGATGCTTTGCAACATTAATTTTATGAAATTAGTTCGAACTTCTCCCTATCATCATAAATTCCTTATGCAACAATTACAAAACATCAAAGAACCACATTCTCATGATTCAAAAATAACTTTTAACAATCCTCCACTTTCAAAAATCCACATCTTTAAAACCATCCATAAAATTTCTTGAAGAGGATATGATTAATGATAAGATTATTTTGAGCATATGATTTTCCGATCTTTATTAAAATAGAAATCAACAATACCTTCATTTGAAAAGTATTAGTAGATGAAGGATCAAGAATTAATGTCACCTCTCTTTGATTAATTCAATAAATAGAATACACCAAATAAAATATCAAACAAACACAGTTCATGTGTAACATATTTGATAAGACCAATCAAAAACTACTTGGTTGCATTTGGATCCCACTTACCATTAGACCCAAGACAATTCACACTAAGCTCATGGTTCTTAATCTCCCCTTATATTAAAACATACTCTATGGTCGCCCATGGACACATCGTATGTGTGTCATTTCTTTTTCAGGTAGTCAATGTATCAAATTCATAAATAATGGCAAATTCTAATAAACATGATGTTAATCCCAATCCATGGAGTATTTAACTACCAAATATTAAATCTTAATATTATATTCTGACTATTTCTCATATCAAAAGTCTACCTTTACTTGAATTTTTTAACATGCATTATGATTTACATGTCACTCTCACTAATTTAGATGATGATGAACCAAACAAATTACAAAATACTTGTAACACCACTCGATTACCTCCTTATTTAGCAAAATGTCTTCCTTCTTTATTCCCATGTGATCTTACAATTCCTTTACTTGATGATGCTATTGATATTCCCCCTCCATGCAATCCATATGAAGCATGTTACACATAAAATGACTTCACTTGTAATGAATATGAAGTGGCAAGACTATTTGAGGATATGTTAACTATGTCTCCTTGCAAATTTAGAAACCTAGGTGTTCTCACAACTAAACCTCCTATGAAAACAGATGCATATACTATTTTTGACACCTATGATTATTATTATATCATGGCCTAAGCCGAATCATGAGATTTATGTGTACAACATTATCAAAAGACATTAGCAAAAATACATGCCTTCAACCATGATGTCCATATCATTCATATCTCATCTTTTACTAAATCAGAACATGAAGGTTTTCTACCCCCTATTAATCCATCATTACTACACACTCTATGGGTAATCGAAGAAATATCGATTATGGCATCTTTTGAACCTTCTATACAACTCACATTACCATACATAAATATTATTTCCCCTTCCTTCGATTGTATTGATCAATGTATATTATCACCATCTATATCTATCTAACCAAACTTGATTGACGCAACTATTCTTCAATTATCACCTAAAATCCCATCCAATAAAATTACTATAGACATGGTTAGCTTAGCTCACCCCAATCTCGCCAACACAAAATCTACATCCATTGCTTCACCTGAAATTACCTTAGATGCTAAAGCAACTAAAATGCAACAAATACATTTTGAATATGATAACAAAGGTAATCAAATCATTGATATTCAAGTAGATGTCAAATAGTATGGACCCTTACCAATGTTTCTTAATAATGAAGCTATACTAGAATTCCTCCATGCTAGAGAATCTCAAATTCCATGCCAACATCATAAACTTGGCAACTTTCAGCAAAAGGTTCCTTGTTTAAATAATTTCATCACTAGTGTGGACCTTAAAACAAATCCTATCTCTTATCTCCCTCCTAACCCATATCATTTACCAGATAAAAATTTTATTCTTATCGAAGAAACTATAAAAATTGAATACATTACACCTATGTGTCCTTTACCAATTACCGTATCTAAATAACTCACTCCTAAAGAGCATGATAATTTACTCTCTTCTTTGACAAATATTATGAAGCATTCACTTGGTCATATGAAGATATGTCAGGAATTGATCTGAGAATTGTTGTTCATAACATCATCACTTATCCAGATGTTAAACTCATTCGACAAAAGCAACAAAAAATATTTCTACATTATGTTGTAAAAAGATCATCAAACTTTTGGATGCTAAATTCATTAGACCTATAGATTACTCAGAATGGGCCTCAAATGTTATCCCTATTCGTAAAAAATTAACCTTAATTATTTGCATATGCATTGACTTTCGCAACCTAAATTTATCATGTCCAAAAGATAAATTTCCCTTATCATCAATAGATGCCATCATCTATTCCACTATCGGTTACAAAATGTTATCACTAATAGATGGTTTCTCAAGATATAAATAAATTCACATAGCTCCTGAAGATCAACAAAAAAGCACATTTATCACATAATGGGTCACCTATTGTTATGTTAAAATGTCTTTTGGTCTTTAAAATGCCAGAGATAATTATCAATATGCAATGACACATATTTCATGATCTTATTCAAAAAATTGTTAAACCATATGTGGATGATCTCAATGCCAAATCTAAAAGTCATAAAAATCGCCTTCATGATTTAGTTATCATCTTTGATCGACTCAATAAATACAAAGTAAGAATTAACCCCTTCAAATTTGTGTTTAGTGTTACTTATGGTAAACTATTAGGTTTTATAATCTCCTACGAGGGCATTGATGTCGATCTAGATAAAATCAAAGATATCATCAATATGTCTATTCTTCACTCCATTCTAGATACATGAACATACCTTGGGAAACTTGGAATAATTCATCATTTTATTCCAGGAATGGCCTACCATATCTACTCGGTTAATTCCCTTCTCAAATAAGGAAATGCCTTAGAATAGAAATATTCATGCCAAAAATAATTTGATAGCATGAAAAAATCATTGCTTCATCCTAATACTCTTCTCACACCTTCAAATTATCATCCATTATATATATATATATATATATATATATATATATATATATATATATATATATATATATATATATATCATGTTACATCTTGATTCCTCGTCAAACAAATTTACTAGATTATTTGAGGGTATCTGTAGTTGATAAATTTAGAATTAGCTATTTTTAACTAAGCTTGGATATATGTTATTATGGGGAAGTAAGATATTGTTTATGTTACATGTTTAGTTTTCTATGATTTAATTGTAGTGTATGTGTTTTTATTACAAATATGTTGATTTGTTATTTTAGTCATATTTTATGATGTATATATATCATGATTTTTATGGTCTAACTTCTTGTTTGTTGTGAGGTTGACGCAAGAAACCTTATCCCTTAGAGCATGATGGAGGAAGAACATCATCAAAGAGGGTGAAATAGATGGAGATATCAGAAGATGATAAAAAAAATTGGCTAGCATTCTGCACACACCACATTAGCTAGTACATGTTAATTACATAATGAAATAGTTAGTGTTAATGTGTTTTCTATGAGGCTATATTAGATAATTGTTTACACTTGGTTAGATGTGTGTTAGCATAGTTAATTCCCATATGGGATTAATTTGATATGTTTATAATACACTATTAGAGTCATAATTGTTGATGTTTTTCATGAAACATAAAAATTATATAGTTAATAGCATATTTTTATTGAATGTAAACTAACCCCATGTCTTTAATGTTAGGGAATAGTTAGCCCTCACATTAATGTGTACATTATAGTGTGAATAATTACGAGAGTAATAATTCACTATTATATATAGTTATTTTGTTATAATATATTTGCTTAAGAATATATTTTTAGTTATATTATTGTTGTAAGTTACAACAATAATACATAAATAAATTTGTTATTATTTACGTATGAGAGTTTATAGGAGATTGTGTATTCGGGTGAAAAATTGGTGAAGATATGATCTCCCTAATTATAAAAAATAATTTTTCTATATATTTGTAACACCTGTATGATTTTGTATTAGAGTGTGAGTGAATAATAATATATTTTCAGTGTGTTAAAATATTATCTTTGTTGTCTATGTATTGGCTCCATTATTCCAACATGTTATTGGCTTAATCGTGCTCAGATTTGAACTAGAATCAATATCTGGTATCATAGCAACATTGATCCTTAGTTAAGGAAAAATTCATGGAGTTGCATAGTTTATTCAAGAGCAAGTTGTGAAGGGACAACTATAGTATTTTCCATTGCCCAACCTGACACATTTTCTGCTCATTACACAACAGAGGATTTCTTCATTCGTCATTTTAGATCTGTTTGTGCATTGTATACCTAGTTCACCATTTGATCACTTTTCAAAATTAGAGGAGAATGTATATCTTTTAGATGCATGCAATAAAGATTCACCAAATTTTTGCATTGGATGTTGCTTGTCCATGTTATTATTATTCTTTTGATAAGCGTGAGAAGCACTGATATACTAAGAGTTCAAATGTATTCCATCTATTAAAAATGTGCATAGTCTTATCTGAAGACTCTGATATTCTTTTAGACTTACAATTCAACGCTTCATGCATCTTCCATTAGACCCTCACATTGGCAGATCTACCTCAAAAAGGTGACATTAGAGTTAGAAAGCCCCTGTTTGAAGTGGTCTCCTTCGGTAGATGCATGTCTCCATTCGCCATCACATCATGCCATTGAGCTTTTCCTAAGCATGATCCTTTGTGAGTCACACTCACCTCAACAATCATCTCATCATTCTTGTTGAGCATCCTGAGCACATCACCCAACCACATTTCATTCAATGTCCATGCCAATGTTATAATTTCTTTGATATTGTTGTTTTATTATCAATATTTACCACTGCTAGTTCATGCATTTCACGTTTTGTTGTATCTTCATGAAAGACATGATTCTTAGTATTCAATGCATGTTGTCAAGGTTGGTTAACATTGAGTCATGTCAATAAAATATAAAAAGTTTTTTTATTTCATGTTTGTCAATACTAAAGTCTTTGTTTATTCTTGAGTTTAGTATTAGTTTATGCTTATTATTTATAGGTAGTCAAAAAAAATTTGTTAATTTAGGTCTCTGTAAATATAGGTTGGTTTATGTTATAGCTTGTTTTGAGTATTTAAAAAGTGATTTTTCTTTATTATTTTTTTAAATGTCTGTGTTGTCAATATTATCAAAAATTGAAATCAATAAAAATTGTTAGTCCTCTTTTTTGAATCATTAGTTATTTTCTATATCGAGTCGTTATGTGAAAAGTCATAATAGTTATTATTTTTTATCATTATATAGTTAAAAATTTTCATTTTTGTGTCAAGTGTGTTCAATTCATCAAAAGTATAGTTATTTGTAAAAGTCTTTTATGTTGGTCAATCATCAAAGTCAAATCCTTTGTTTTAATAGATGCATTATCGCTTGTATGTGATGTCCAAACTATGAGGAGATTTTTCTTTGACAATTTCATGCATCTGAGCTTCATGACTTCATCAGTTGAGGAAGCATCAACCTATTGGAAGTTGGAGGATGGAGGCTTTCTAAGCCTCTCATTAGCCACTAATGAAGGGGCACTTCTTACTATAGTGGTGCATGTGTGTGTGTGGGGTGTGTGTGTGTGTGTATTTGTTTGTATGTGTGATGAATAAGAAGTGTATTTTTTATTTTCTCACATAGTGTACTACATAAAAAAAGTGTTTAATAAATATAAGAATGGAGCAACAGTTAGGAGAGCAGTTAACTGCAGAGATTTCACAGCTTTCTTACTTTTTTATAGAAATGATCAGCTAGTGACACGTTCGTTGGTGTCATGGATTAAATGTGAGATACATTCTTTTACATAGTAGTGGTCATGTGTGTCAAAATATAGATAATAGTATGCAGAACTAAGAGTATGCATTTGCATACAATTCTATTTGTCATTTCTTAGAGAGACAAGAGTGAAAGTTGAATAGATGGTTTATGTTGGTAAGTTCCCATATTTGGTTGATGTAGTTCCCTTTACATGGCTGGTGGTTGATACATGAATGAGATTTCTACCATAGAGGAGGTTCTCATGATTGATTGATAGTATTCTCATTTCTAGGTCGATGGTAGATGTTCATGTTTGAAGTTCTCACATTGATTCGATTGATGTGTTCTCGATAGTGAATAGTTGATAAGTTGTTGATGTGTTCCTTCTTTATTTTTATTAAATCTTATGAAAACACAAATTAAAATGTAAGGCCTAAGGGGGGAATGTTAAGGAATAGTTAGCCCTCACATTAATTTGTACATCATAATGTAAATAATTATGAGTAATAATTCACTATTACATATAGTTAGTTTGTTAGAATATATCTGGTTAAGAATATATTGTTAGTTGTATTATTGTTGTAAGTTACAATAATAGTACATAAATAATTTTTTTATTATTTACAAATGAGAGCTTAAAGGAGATTGTGTATTCGTATGAGAAATTGATGGAGATATGATCTCTCTAATTATATGAAATAGTTTTCCTATATATTTGTAACACCCATATAGTTTTGTATTAAAGTGTGAGTGAATAATAATATATTTTTAGTGTGTTAAAATATTATCTTTGTTATCTATGTATTGGATCCATTATTTCAATATGTTATTGACTTAATCATGTTCAGATCTGAGCTATGATCAATATTTAAAAGTACTAACCAATTACATTCATGATATTTAGGAATATCATTATTTGGTTTTAACATCTTAATATAATTTGATAACGGAGGGGTAAAAGACTCAGCTATAATCTTACCAAGTCAATATGTATGATTATTTGTACTTAGTAATTAATTATTATTAAGTTAAATTGAAAAATGTAAATAAATAGAAAAAACATCATTAAAAGAATAAAAACAAATAAAATAAAAAAAATGTAAAAAGAAAGAATTCATAAAAGTAATAAATAAAAATAAAATAAAGGAAAAAGTAATATATTAAAAAAAAACTATGCCATGTTTTTTAAAAAGGATTTTTTATAAGGAAATTTAGGGCATAGACCACAGGGAAGAAAATGGAGAAAATGAGAGCACAGAAGAGAGAGACCTAGGAAGAAGGAAATTAGAGAGGCATTGGTAGAATTTGTTATCGGACTTAGATATCAGATAGGTGTTGCCTTAAATTTTGTTATAATATTATGGAAACGTTTAAATTTGAGTATACAGTAATATGTGGTGATAAAAATTAAGTACCAAAAATATATTATGATTGGCATGCCACCTGCACAAAACCAACTATATATAGGTATATATGTATGTGTGTGTGTGTGTGTGTGTCTATATATAAGCAAATTGTAAAAAAAAACACATTCACACATTTGTTGTGTATAAAAAGTTGTATAAGTAAATATGAAGTGAATTATATCAATGGATATATATTTGATTGTATTATTGTACAGTGATTTCTATACAATTATAATTATATTACTACACAGTGATTATGCTTGATTATCTTAGTAGGGCATCTAGTTTCCCATTATATACCAAATTATATCAATATGCCTCTAAGTATTTGCATCTGAGGTCGATTACATAGAGGTATACAATAAATTATGGATGGCTAGTATATATATATATATATCAAGGAGTGGCAGTTAATATAAACTTTTCTAATGAAAAAGATATACGATGTCCATAAGCGATATATATCTCCCTTATACATAGTGAATATGTCGCATGAGAGGCAATTTAATTCATAAGATCTTAAAATAGCAACCACGTAGTGTACAATAATCCATGCTTGTTTAGCTATTTAATTTTTTATGAGTCGATTTATGTTATTTTTGACTGGTTTATTACCTAAGGGATCCAACTGTATTTACATGCAGTAATTTTGTCTGCAACAACTTGTTATAATTATTAATATTATTATTATAACCTGCAGTGACTTATTATGAATTTGTTGAGTTTGACTTAAATTTATATAATGATTTTCTTTTAACCTAAGGTTAAGTGTTGAGTTTATAAGTACCAAAGCACTGAGTTTGATACATATATTAAATGTTGAAGAGTATTGTACTAAATCGTTGTATAGGAAATTGCAGTATTATTACATAATATAATTTATCCATGTCCAGAAGACTAAATCATTGTATATTGTCTGAAATTTTGTGAGAATGTTAAGAGTGGAATGATTCATATTCTCGAGAAGAAATGAATAACTAATTAAAAACTTATGGGTAGATATTTATATAAACTAGTGTTTAAAATATTCAGTTTTCCTCTTTTCGTAAATGACAACCATGCAACAGTCAATTTCACTAATGGATTAAATTTTGAGTGAAAGCATGACTAGGAAAATTTACATACCAGACCTAGAAGATCCTTCCTTTTAGGATCTAAACACAAAACTTTAATGTTGTGAAACAACTAGAATGAAAAAAAAAGAGAATGAAAAGACGTGGAGAATTGGACCATATTTGAGAGAAGAGGCATATGGAAGCACATGGACTCGTCTTACTATTATTATTTTATTTATAAGACATACTTCACTCACCACTCCGCACCTCACTCCCTCATGGCATAGAAGATTATAGTTATGTGTATATAGCGTATAAATGTACAAATAAACTAGTACATGAGTGTATATATTATTACAAACTGGGCATATGCATTGGGATTAATGTAAATGATCTTATAGTAAGATGTAAGGAAATATGCTAAACCAGGTATAAGAATACTAAGGATGTTTGGTAAACATTACTAAATGACAAATTAGACAAGTGTGTGTGTGTGTGTGTGTGTGTAACCTCAAATTGGCTAAATATATATCCCTGGTTGATATAATTACATGAGATAAAGTATATATGTTGACAGTTTAACTACGAAGGAATATATCTTTATGAAAGCTGTGAGGACGCTAGTTTATACTTTGGCTATGTTTTGAAATTTAAGTAGAGACTAAGTAATATACTAGAAACACAGTAGTGTTATACATAGTATGTTGTTAGAGTCAAACCTGTAGCATCATATGTAGATGATATCCATGGATTGATGTAGGGTATAAGCACACAAAGCAACCTTGCGAATGCTTCATATGGTGAGTGTGAAATAAAAATTGCTATTGTTTTATTTTGAGAACTAGCAGTAGAATAAAAAGAATGGAATATTGATTTGAAGAGGTCTCTTGACTATGGCACTCAGTTATAACTTAATGACTCATGAAGGTAGTGATTTTGGAAATACTATAAAACCTTTACTTGTGTCATAAAAGACTAGTGGTATATATATAAATAGTATTAAAAACTTATGACAAATGCTTATTATGAGTGTATTAATATGTATAATTGTTTAGTCATATTTAGCATATAATGGTGCATCATGAGCGTGCTTATAAGTTATATTTCTTTATATACTAGTATACAAGTTAAACTTACAGTATACCTGGGTGGTATAAACTCATATTTGTTAAATTATTATTTATGATTATGGGTCGGTTGTTTGTTAGAATTATAAAACTAGTTAATCATAATTGAGTTGTGTTCATAAACAAAAAATTATGATATTATCAGATGTCAGAATGTATTGTGTTTGAAATTTAGGGTCTAAATGTATGTTATACCCGAGCAATGCAACTATGATTGTTGTGTCTAGATACATTCACACTTGACAGATTAAGTGAATAAGTGTTGGATATTTATAGGGATTGTATGTTTTATGATAGTTAGTAGGGATTTGTGTGTGCATGTAGCCTTGATTTTTTAATAAATGCTATGATAGAATATTATTGTGGTCTTTGGGAACTATGACTTGCTTTGTTCTATCTCGTTGCTTGTGTATAAGCTTATAGTTTCAATGGACTTATAACTATTTTATTACACTGATTGCGGTAATTAGTAGTTATATTTGAAAACACTAGACTATGATAATATGGGTTATCATAGAATGTAGAATGTTTAAAAATTAATTGTAGTAATTAAAATTTGCAATTAAATATATATTTTATGTGGGTACTATAAACCGTAGTCATTATTTCTAGTATGGGATAAAAAATAATATAAGATTCATTCATATGTTTGACGGAATAAATACATGTTTTGGTTACTCATATGTTTATCATGTTATATAATGTAGTTTCTAGTAAGATCTAATTAATATGAATTATGTGGTTAAATTGTATTTGACCAATTTGCATTACAGATACTAAGTAAAGAATGAGATGGACTTCACTGGCTTACTAGCATCATAATATCAGAGAACGACAATACGTTCAAGTAATGTATATGAATTTGATTGATCTATAGATCACTATTATTTATTATTCTTAAAACTTTAATTAAAATATATTTAGTGAGAAATTATCATTTCATGAATATGATTTAAATGTTTGTGTGATATCTTGCAATATAACAAATTTTTATGATACACTTAAAATTTAAACAGCACATGACTACTTGTTTCTCTAAATTCCTATATCATCACTATTTATTCATCTGTGAAGGGAGAGAAATTCCTTGATGAGATTAGTATGAAGATCATTTTTCCGTGGTTGGTGTGGAAAATCACTCGAATTATTCTCTCCCTTTCTATAGTAGTACTACTTATCGAGATAACACTTGAGATTGTTGCAGATACTTGAGTACAAGAACTATGCTCTGAGGAAGCCATGTATCTTATATATGTTTGTATTGTATTGTACTTATTAATGAATATTGTCATGAATAACTGTAATTACTTATTATTGTCTATTAACACTGGTGGTTGTATACTTGTATCAGTTGTGGCTGAGTTAGTATAATTATTTTTTATATTCACATTCATTGTATTCTCATGATATTAGAGATCAGTGATTTATGATGTAATATGTATATAATGTTATCACACTTGCACAATTCATATGATCTCTATCTATATTATCATGGTGTAATCTATTTTTGGTATATGTGTTTAATTTTTAAAAAAAATTGTTTATCTATATCAAACCCAGTGGGGTTGTTACACATCATCTACACCTATATCAGTTGGGATAATACTTATCCAACAAGACAATACAAATAGAGAATATGTTATCTATTATATCATTTCTGGTTTAATTGATTACAATAAACACTATACAAAAGAAGAGTGTGATTGTTTATCTACCAATTTGAAAGCTGAAAAGCTCTGTCATTATATGTTATATCAAACTATGTATCTCATTGTCCATTCTAATCCACTTCATCATTTTTTATCCAAAAATTTCTTACATAGAGATAAAATTGGAAAACAGATGGTCATGTTGATGGAATTTGACCTTCAAATTATTACATTAAAAATTTTCAAAGTATAAGTCATCGCAAATCAACTTGTGGTTGCTTCCCTACCACTTACTAATCACCCTCAAGATACTCTGCCAGATGAATAAATCCTTGATATTGAAGGTATTAACCAAGAAATTTCACTCAAATATTACTTCCATAATTTCACTACTATCTAGAATCAAATAACAATGATGAATAGGATCTTTCTCTTTTTACCACTAAATCTAAAATAGTCATTGAAGAATTACCAAAAGTTACAATTGCCATACATGAAAATACAGGGACACTTCACTTTGATGGCAAAAAATGTCTTCAAAGAGCTATGACATGTTGTATCTTAACAAATCCACATGGTAAAATCATACCTCTAGCATTTTGATTAACTTTTATGTCACTAATAATTTGGTTGAATATGAAGCTCTAATACTAGGAATACAAGTCACAATCAATCAAGACATCCCATATTTATATGCTTTAGGTGATTCACAACTCATATGTCATCAAGTTAGTGAAGATTATCAATGCAAAAGTGAAAACCTTATCACATATCATCAAATGGTCACTACACTTGCCAAATAATTTACCTATTTTGCTATCAAACCAATCCAATGAGAATATAATGCTATAGTTGATTCTCTAAATTCATCAGCATCATTATTTCATCCTCATAAAGTTCTACATGATTCTTAATTCTTTTTTCAAATGATGAGGTCGCCTTCTTCTTTATAAAATAAAAATGATTCTCTAATTTGTCACATAGAATCTGTCACTATCTGACAAATCTCATGGTATAAAAACATCATCTAATTCATCAAGCATCATAACTACCCTCCAGAAGTGCATTATCATGAAAAGACTCATATTCAAAAACAAGCACTCCAATATGTACTTTTATACAATACTCTTTTTTATCATAATGCAAAAGGCACTTTACTACATTGTGTAATGCCAAAAGAAATCATTGCTCTCCTCGAACAAGAACATGGGGTCATCTATGGTGGCCATTGTATTGGTCATGCTGCATCCTGCAAATTCTTGTGCATGGATTACTTTTGGCCTACTCTTGAAAAATATGCAATCAATTTTGCTAAAAAATGTAATACTTGTCAACTTCACAATGATGTCATCCACTCTCCTCTAGATAAACTCTAAACCTTGGAGTCTCCTTGGCCATTCTCTATGTGGATATTAGATCTCATTGGTAAATTACCTAGGTCACAAGATGGTCATGTGTTAATTATCATCACCACTAAATATTTCACTAAATAGGTAAAAGCCATGGCTCTTGTTAATGTTACTAGTATTATTATTTCCAAATTTATTTTTAATCAAATTATTTATCATTTTGGAGTTATTCATACCATAATATCTAACAATGGTGGAAATTTCAAAAACAAAGATATGAAACAATTATGTACAAAATTCAAAATTACACAAATTCTCAACACCTTATGGTCCCTCAATGTGATGGCAAAGCAGAAGCCACCCATAAAATTATGAATAAAATATTACAAAAGACTATTAGATAATCTTGTATTGATTGGCATTTATAACTTTATCCTACATTGTGGGCTTATCAAACTAGCATATGCATTGTTACTAGGGCAACGCTATTTTTATTAGTATATGGTTTTGAATTAGTCTTACCTCTAAAAGTTGAGCTACCATCATTACATATTTGTCTTCATGGTATTATTCATTATGAGTAACTATGTGTAGCATGTCTCTATGCTCTAGATTTCCTAGGTGAACATCATATGGTTGCATTACAACATAATCATCAATACAAAGCTCACATTGCTAAACAACATGATAAAAGAGTCAAAGTATAAACTTTCAATACTGGTGACCTAGTCCTCAAAATAGATTATGCACATGACAAAGAAGGCAAGTATGCCTAAAAATGGTTGGGTTCATACCTTGTCAAAGACATCCTTGGTCTTACTACATATAGACTACAAAATAATGAAGGACATATTTTCAAAGAACTCACTAATGTTCAAGTTTTAAAAAAAAATGTTTTGCTTAAATATCTTCTACATACTTCCATATATTGTAAATACTAACACTTCCTGCAGGTTTTATATAAAGATCTCCAATATACAGCATTACATTATTATTAATAGCCTTAGTTAAGACTATGGATAGGACCTGACCATCCTCATGAATATCTTTTATTTTTTAGTACAATTTTAATATCTCTTATTGTTCATTAATTTCTCATTTAAAAAAATTATTTTCACCTATTCAGTTTCTGCTTTATGAGTTACAATGTAAGGCCTCGAATAGGACCAGGATTTCTTCATAGTATTTTCAAAATTCTTAAACTATCTTTAGTTAAGTGTTTTTATTGAATATTTAAGGCAATGGTTTAAGGATTGTGATTTCATACTGTCAAAATTAGTTATTCTCTTTTGTGGTAACAACTTTAAACAAAACTATTTTTGCATTTCTCCCTACACTTACATTATTTCTTATGATATAGAATCATTCTTACCTATCACTGTATCCTTTTTACATTTTCATATGTTTTGCGATTTTAGGTAACTAAATTATTTCATATTCAGTCTCACCTCCCTTAACTTTCATTCTATTTTGGGCACACCAAGGTAATTTCAAGATAACATTCTTATTTAGCATGCAGGTACAAAAGTCCTAGACACCATGCTCTCTAAGTTATTTCCTTATCTATCAAGTCTAAAAAATTTAGTTATAGTCATTTTTAACACTCGTGTTTGGTTTTCTAAACTTTTATGGAGGAGGAATAACAAAAGCCGTCAAAATTTTAAAATCCAAATCATTTAAAACAAAATCAAATGATAAAAAGGTATTTATAAAATCAAAAGTTAAAATCAAACCAAAATACATGACTATCAAGCACATGTATTCTATTTGAATCTCAAACTCCATATTTGGCATCATAATAGAGTTAACGTCCATTGGGGTATAATAGGTCATTAGTTTGAGATATGAGGTCTCAAAATTATCCATAATGCTACTTATTTTATCACACAAGTATCCAATATTTACAATAGATAAAAAGCTATGTAAGGGGTCCTAAGGAATAGGGAACATGTTGTAGGAAGGTCGGTCCATTTTATTTTTCATGCATATAACCTTCATGGGATGATATTTATACTTCACTAGATAACCCAAATTTGTGCAACTAAGACAAGATTTCTAAAGTCCTTAATGTCAATAGTCTTCTTGTCTTGCCAACTTCATTTGAGTGTCTTGAATTCGATAAAGATTATCTACCTCAATATCGCCTACATTTCCCCCACCACACATTTTATATTCCCCCTTGATAGGCAATTTTGTTTCTAAATATATTTCCCAACTTTTATACCCCCTATTCTTTATCTCTTTTAAGACAAGCTCATAATAAGTTTGTTTTGGTTTACTCCATCTTAAGAACAAACTTTGTATTTTTGAGTGACTATGCATCATTTCTTTAAATAATTGTCTTATCCTTCTCAAATTTTATTGGTTTTATTTTATTTTAAATTATACGTAAGTTTGTTATTCATTTTGTGAACAATTTTGTTCTTTTTATCGATTCATTTTTTCTATTGTTAAGTGAGTTTGGATTGTTATTTCTCATTCATTAATGTTGTTTGACCGTACATTCTATTTTCATCTTTGTTTAACTATGGTTTGTTACTTATTTTACATTGATGTTGAATCTATTATTTCAGTTACATATGCCCTTGGTTCGATCTGGTTTGTTACTTTTCTTATTAAATGTACATTTATTTGGATTTGTCAATCATTTAGTAGCCTTGGCTTTTTAGATACATAATTTACTCTCAGTTTATCTATTTTTTCCTTGGTATTTTGGTTCTAACTTAGTATTTATCACCTTAGCTTACCAATTATCCAAGTGACTTGTTCAATTATACAAATTTCATTTATTTTTATTTCCCTGTGATTGTTTATTTTTGCTCTTTAGTTTTGTATCCTTAGGGTTTCTCCAAAGTAGTTAATGCACCCTCCACGATCAAGACTACAAACACAGTAGAAAACCATTCAATGATAAAGAAAATTCAATGTATAAATATGATACTTTCAAAATTATTTTAATTATTTTCTTAGTGTCATTTCAATTTATACTTTGTACTGTAATTTGTTAGCTCAGTGTTGTGTGTTGCTATTCTTTTTTTCAAAGCACCAACCCATGTCATAACTACATAACATATGATGAGCTTCGATTGGGGCATATGTATACACATAATATTTTTAAACATTATCATTTACTGATATTTTTTCTCTTGTAATCTATAAAGTCTCAAAATTCTCTAAGTGCATGCCTTAAAGAGTGCACTAGTAAAGGGGTTGGCAGACCTTTGGTGCTTCGCAGGATTGTTGGCCCCTAAACCATTACCTAAAACCACTACAAGATACCCTTATCCAATTCCATAAGCAATAAAAACCCATCTATACACTCCCCTAAGTAATTCACTATCCAAAATAGTGCTTACCTAAGCAAACAACCCTTTTACTCATTTTTCCTACAACATCAACCTGATCGACCTTGTTGGGATTTAGTGCATGTTATGGAACTCCATTAGTCCAACCGACCTAGTTCAAGGCCTAACGACTCTATTTTCCACCAAACTAGGTCGACCCAACCAACCTTATCGGTTAAATTCACATGAGGGTTTAGGGTCAATCTTTGGCTATAAATACCCCCTTCACTTTATTTCTAAATAGAGGATCATTCAATTTTTCATCATTTCAAATCATAAATATGTTTATACTATCATTTCAAGGTTTCATTGCTTTAATTTTTGTCTTGGAGTGGTAGCACTTGTCTTGTGTAGATCTTGGTTGCATAAGAGAAATATTATAGCCTAGAGTTTATCTATTCTTGTGATTCTCACAATCCACAACAACCTCTTGCAAAGCACCATTGGCCAAAAAAGATATTGAGGCACTATGGGTTAACTTCAACAAGGTAAGTATATTTATAGCTCCTCATATTTTGATAAATAGATGTTGTATAACTAAAGAATTGAATTATATCTCTCCTTGCTTAGATTACTTCTATATTATCTTGAATAGAATTATATTTGTTTGTTTATTATCTTCTCCATTTGTGCCACAAGCTTTGGTGAGCACTAGATTAGCTTTTATATTTATTTACTATATTAGTTTGTATGTTTGTTTAGTAGATTAGCTAATTTACATGTATCACATTGTAATACCTAGCTAGGGTTATTATATGATGACATTTGATTATAGGCCTTGGAAATCTCTCCTTTGTTATTATGTAGTAATAAATCCCTTAGTTAGGTTTAGCGAATCTATAATTAGTCATAACCTCAGTATAATAAAGTATTGATAAGCAGATTATCAATTGATTACCTTCTCCAAGCTTGGATATTATTGAGTAGGATAAAATGTAGATCTATCTTATTTCTCTTGCATATACTCATTTCTTCTTGTCGCTTCGACTGTTTAGTATAAGGATAAGGTCTACTACATGTATTGGGCATTTATGGATGTTTTTCTTATATTTTCTACCCATATGATCAGCTTAAGAGACATGATTATTTGCATAAGTGATCTAACATTCATCTAAGGTTTATAATTCAGCTAGATGCACTTCTTTTTACTCTTCATGATCAAGGAGACCCTGGAGGGAAATGTAGAGGCTGGGTATCTTTACCTATAAGGATAGTATAACTTTATATCCAAATAGGAGTGAGTATGGAGTTTCTCATGTAGGTGTCTTAATAGTTATTTTGTAAGCCCAAAGTGCTAGATAGATTTATAAGTGTCAATATCTTTAGAATATCTAATAATTTTGACTAATATTGACTTTAAGGTTTTGTTAATGACCTCATCCTATCCATTGGCTTGTAAGTAGTACAAGGTGGCTAAGTGGTGTGATATAGCGAACTTCTTACATAGCTCACGAATCTCAAGATTTTTGAAAAGGAATCTGTTGTTAGTAATGATGACCTATGGGACCTCAAATTAGCAAATGATTTGGTTCAATATAAATTTTACAATGATTGAACTCATGATAGTTATTAAAGGCATAGCTTTTGCTCACTTAGTAAAATATTGTATGTCTATGATAATGAAATGATGACCATCCAAAGAAGCAGGCGAGAGCTTACCTACTAAATCTAAGCCCCATGTGGAAAAGGGCCAAGGGGTGACTATGGGTTGCAATGCCCTAGTGGAACTATGTATCTTATGTGAGAAATATTGACATTTCTCACATTTGTGCACATACTCGATGGCATAGTGGTCTAAGGTGGGCCATAAATATCCCATCTTATGAATTTTATAAGCGGTCACATGAATACCAAAGTGTCCACCACAAATGCCACTATGACAATGAAAATAGATTTTTTATAACTCCTAGTCAACACATCTAAGTAGCATGTCACTTAAGGCCTTACAATAGATAATTGTGTCTAAAATAATGTCTTGGACATAATGATGTGAAGGTGTCGCTTCTACTATAATTCGGGACCATATTTGATTAAGCATGTTAATATGGTGCATAGCACATTTAAGTAGTATATTCATCTCCTTGTTTTCCTTAAAAGATCATCTACGTAGACCTCCACTATCTTGTGGAAAAGATCATGGAATATATGGGTCATGGACCTTTGGTATGTTGCCTCCATTTTTTTTAGACCAAAGGTTATCACGACATAATGAAAGGTCCTTCATGGTATAGTAAATTAGGTCTTACTTTGATCTTCACCAAAAATGTGAAGTTGATTGTACCCTGAGAAACCATCCATAAGTGATAGCAACTCACATCCTATTATTGTGTTGACAATTATTTTGATGGAAGGGAGAGGAAATTCATCTTTTGGACATGCTTTTTTGATATCTTGAAAGTCTATAAATATCCTGATCTTACTGTTCTTTTTGAAAACAAGAACGATGTTGGACATCCACTTAGAATAGTCTAGTAGCTTAATAAATCTGAATTTTAAAAGTTTGATAACTTCCTCTTTTACTATCAACATGGCCCTAGGCTTGATGGGTCTAAGATTTTACTTAATTTGTTTTATGTCGGGCATTGTAATTATATTGTGAACAACCACCTCGGGTTTAATGTCTACCATGTCAGTGTAAGAGAAAATGAAAGCTCTTGAGAGCTTGGTGAGTATTCGTTTGTGGTCTTCCACCTCTTGTACAGAGAATGAAGAACCAAGCTTGCGAAGTTTGACACTCTCCTCAGACCTGATGGTAATGTCAATGGTTTCTTTAATAAGGAAGGCATTTCCCTCTTCAAACATGGCAAGGGCTAGGGGAAGATTAGGATCTTCACCCTCTATATTGAAAACATTGTGTTCGTCATCAGAAGACAAGTAATCCTCAACCTCATAGTAAGAATTGAAGTATTCACCCCCAAGGACAAACATGGGATAACAAGAGTGAAGCCACTCTTGTGGTGAAAATATAGGAGATCATCATAGCCTCTTAAGAACTTGAAAATTGTTTCATCTTTCTCAGCTAATTCAAGTATTAATAGATTGTCGTCTCTTCCAATACAAGTGATAGTTTGGTCACTCAAAGTTTTGCGCACAAGAGGTTATGTTCTAACCTAAACTATGAAATTAGATTTCAGTATAGTTGGATGAGGGTTAATACATGAAGACAAAGCAACCATGGAGTCAACAATCTAGTTTTTTCCTTGGGGACTGCCTCTATAGAAATAAAGTTAAAATATCTAGCAACTTCAAACATAACAATACGAATCACACCTCGATGTGGGTCGAAATAGGATGGTTGACATCTTAGGAAGAAGTAAACTCAGTGGATCAGGGACTTTGTAAAATTGAAATGGCCATGTCATAGCATGTTCCAAAGAGGTTCAGAAGTAAAAATAGTTGTATGAGAAGTATAACTTGCCCCTATATGGTAGGGCATTGGGTAATTACGACAGTCATCATAGGGAGAATTATTGTGAAGAAGGACCTCATCATTCTCTGACACCTCTATTATGCAAAGGTTAGGTATACTAGCTAACCCCTATTGGGGTTCATGACTTTGAGTCTCAGATAAGTTATAGGTTTGTATCCCTCATGAGTAAAACGGGAGGATGAGTCGTGTGTCCTTTTCTAAGAGATTGATGATTTTGGTTGTAGACATGATGGAGACTACCAGACTGGTGACTTGTTTTAGACTAGATACTTTCTCATATTGTGGTGTGTCTTGTCCCAAGAGATTGATGATTTTAGTTGTAGACATGGTGGAGACTAATAGACTGATGACTTGTTATAGACTGAAGACTTTCTCAATCATTATTATGTCATTTTCTTATGACTTATCTTTCAGCAAAGCCTAAGGAATTTCATCCCCTTTCTTTAAGATAACCACTTTGGACTTCACGTGCTCAGTAATGTCAACCAAATATGGGGGTTTCATGACCCCATTAGTAGGTAGATGATAATTGATGTATAACCTGAACTACTTATGCATGGTCACTTGTATCATATCGAAAGGTTTAGGATCTTCCTGGGCTATGAAGACATTTCCTAGGTGTAGGAACTGGATTGTTTGAAATAAGGTCAAGGGAATAGCCTTGATCTTATGTATCTAGGTCCTTCCCAAGATCATGTTATAGTTGGTATCCTTGTCTATGACATAGAACTTGGTTAGCACCATCTTGGGACCTACAGTTACTAGGAGCATGATGGTCCCTATGAAAATGAATTTGAAGTTATCATGGCCTCGTAGGGTGTTACGAGTTGTGGTACAGTTGGTTTCCCCATAACCAATATTTTTTAGGAAAGAAAATGGGACAATGTTGATGACCACTACATCATCCACCATGGCTCTCTTCACATAATTGTTATAAATTAAAACTTGCAGAAACAAGGCTATATCTCCCCTCTTTTCCATCGTAAAGTTAGGAGGAAAACTACACAAATCAAAGAAATATCCAGTATATCAATATTCTTGACTAGGTGGAAACATATCTAAATCAATGTGATTGATATGAGCCTATGGAGGCATAATACTAGATAGAAGCCCTAGTCCTAGGTCATCAAGCAAGGCGGATCGATTATTGGGGGAGTTCTTAATTAAATCAAGAAACGAGATGCAAGAGAACATATTGGTAAGATATGAGATCAAATCATAGTTCCCCATGGGTTTTGAGATAGATTCAGCTTCAAAAAAAGTTGAAAGATGAAGAGTCATTCATTGATATTCTCTGGTGTGAGTAATAGTATTTGCCTCCTCTTCAACTTCTAACTCTACAAATCCAATCATTATGGTCTTACATTTCACTCCCAACTAAGGAACAACATCAGTATTTGCAGTGTCATAGGTGGAAGCCTGAGCATCATGGGTGCATGCCATAATGCACTGATTATGTTGAATCGAGTGGTTTTGTGGGTCACCCTATTGTTGATTTTGAGTAACATGCACTTTGTGGTTTGGAAAGGTGTTATGGTAAATTTAGAGATTCTAATTTTGAGGGGCGATGGGACCATTTTGATGGCCCTGAGGGTTTGTTCCAGCATTCCCAAATAACATATCAACAAATGTTTTCCTTTGGTCTTCTGGGAGTCTTTTGATAAATTTATTGTACTCCCTACAATTCTGATTATCATGACTGATAACTTGGTGGAAGAGGTAATTGAGATTGGAATCATATTCTCAAGACCTCATGTTATGCCCCTATTGACCAAATCCTTGTTGATTATTTCTTTGGTAATAGGTTTGGTTCTGAAATTGTGAGAATCGCTCGACATGTTGATATTAATTTTGATTTTGATTATGGTTTTGGTGTTGCATGCTGCATGGTGGTGGTCATTTTAAGTTAACCACATGAATGGCAGGATGAGGATTTTGGCTTCTAGCACCCATATAGTCAGTTCTATTGACATTTCCCATGGGCTAATAATGATTGTTATTCATAAGGTTTGGCTTTTTTTCTAATCAGTGATGCCATCAGTAGTGGTGTTCCTATTTTGATTTAGGACCTTGAGACCTTAGTTATTGGTATTATTTGGACTCACATTTTGAAATCCCCCATTGTTTTTATTTGGGGTGATCATACATCCATTGATCCCATAAGTTCATCGACCACTATCAATGATCATCTGGTCAATCCACAAGGTTCTCTCAAGAGCTTTTTCATAAGATCAATATGGGAATTTTTAAACATCTTCCCTCATTTCTTTGTTAAGGGAGTGGAGGAATGGGTCATATAATTCTTGTTGATCCATGTGGGTTGCACTGACAGAGGAATATAAGACTTATCACCATCTCATGATGAAATTGGTAGATGACTCATTTTGTTTTTGTTTGATGTGTAAGAACTCTTGTATGTCAATCTTTAGGAGTATTTTCATATCAAATGCTTTGACAAACTCAACCATGAGTTCGAAAAAAGAATGTATAGACCCATAAAGAAGGTGGTAATACCAGACCAGTCAAGTGTTATTACCTCTAGGGTTTTGGATAATATTTTGGCAATTCATCCCAAGGTAGGAATTCCCTAATAGTCTTAGTGTAAGCTTTGACATGTGAATTGGGATATCCTTCCCCTTTGAACTTGGGAAGGTCAGGTAGGGGATGCAGAAGAATAACGACATGTAAGTTAAGATCAAGATGATCCTTAAGGTACTCAGCATAAGTCCCCATTTTACTAAAGTCTGTTGTTGTCAGGGTAAGACTAGATTGGAAAGGTGGGATCGTATAGGGGTTAGTTTGGTAGTCGTTGGAAGGGATAGTAGAAGCTTGATACAGTGGCATAGAATAATTCAAAAAATAGTTATTCATCTAAGTAGATTTGTAATACGTATGGAAGTAAGGACGAATATTGTTAGATGTAGGAGTGGTGGTTTGTTATGGCAAAGTGTATGTGGTTTTCATGTAGCCCAAGGTTGCATAAGCTAAGATATAGCTTGTTTTGGGAGGAGGTGTGCATGAGAGGCACATAACTCAAAGGTGTGAAGAATGGTGGATTATTGACCACCACATTGTTTTGTAAAGGTGGAGAGTAAGTGTACACACTCCCCATTAAGGTTTGAGTAGGAGTTTGATAGGATGGAGGAATTTTTAAAATGTCTATTTTGGTGACCCCATGAGTAAAAATGTATCCAAGGGGTTCCGTAAAGGCATTATTTGGTGAGGGTACATGCTCTTGTTGAGGTGGAAGCATGTAAGTCTATTGTTATGGTTTTTGATGAGTGGGCATTTAGATGAGTGAAGGGGAAGGATGAAATTGTGTAAGAGAATTTGGGCCCATCCCCTAACCCAAAATGTGTTGGTTTCCCTTCAGGTCATAGATGTGACCTACTAGGGTGTTGATGAGATGGTTTAGGATGGTTTAGGATAGTGACTATGTTAGGCCTAAGAGACTCCTACATGAAATGGGTAGAGGCATGAGATGGGTTAGCTTGAAGAGGTTGGTTTGGAGTAAGATCCCTAGGGGTAACGATGATAGTTTGTACAAACAGGTTGTAAGTGTCTTAGCTCTTGCAAGGGGGATGTGTAGCCGCCTGTATACGATTAACCGCATCTTCCAAGTGGCAGATTTTTCGTAGATAATGATCATATTTATAAATGCTTCTTGCATATTAGATTTATAAGCTATTTGATGGCCTAGTGGCCATACAAGGAGTGGTCGTGCCTCTTCCAATGAGGGTCATAATGTTGGATTTGGGGTGATTTATCATCATTTTGAATATGTCCAATATTTCATGGATAGAGACCCCATTCTTGGTTTGGGTGTTAATATGAGAGTAATTATAGAATTGGTAATCAATATTGGTGTCTAAGTTTGGTTTGTTCCAACTCACCAATGATGGCTCATTAGAGTTGATTTGGATTCTCTTATAGCCTTCTAGGCCAAGAGATCCATCTATGTCTTGTCCAGACATATTCTGGGGGTATATAAATACTCGTAGAATAAATGGAAAGAAGCAGGGAAGTGGAAAAGGGAAAACTGGGAAGAAAATAAAAACTTAAATGATGAAGGTCCTTCACGTTGGGTTCACCAATTTGTGTACACATAAATAACACACATTAAACTATGCATTTGACTCCCCAAGGTCAGGCCAAGGTAGACGACATGATGGATGGGCTATGGATTGATTTGGTTGTTAGGTGGAATGGGATTTAGAATGGGTGGTGGCAAAGGGTTTTCATGATGGAACAAAAAGATCTCTGCAATGTCATGGTGTTCATTGGGATCATCAAGTTGTGTAAAACTATAGAATCAAGGTCCTTCAGTCTCTGAGATTATAAGGAGGTGAAGCTCTTGGTCGGTACTAGGACTGGGGAAATGAAGGAGATTAGGCTAAAAAACTCATGGGAAGAGATATAAGATGAGGCTATACCCAAGGAGAAAAAGGAGGTGAGAATGGGAAATTATGCTTGGATAATGTTGTAATAACGACCTTTATTTTAAAGGAAGACAATAATTGGTGGATCATGAATTTGTTCTTGCTCCTCTAGAGCATTGAGAGAATCAACAATGAAATGAGGAATTGGAGTGGAATGGAAAACCTCTCTACTAAGCTCGGTATTGATATCATATTTTATGTCAATTGTGGGACCAAGTGTTCTAACCCTAGGCAAAAGACCTCTAACAAGACTAGGTGTTTCAAGAAATGTTATCCAAAAGGGGCTAGGCATTAAGTAAGTGTATGAGCTTGTCTAAATGGATTGGGTAAGGACTTGTGTTGTTATAATCAAGGTTTCATTCAGCGTGTATGGTTGGACAAGGATTTTTTTCAATGTTTTTATTGTTTATGTTTGTATTTTGAAGATTTGACTGAAATGGAAGCTAATTACTTGTTGAAATAAAATAATTGAAATTAGAGAGATTAACAAACCGAAATAGAATTACTGAACACTTCTTTTTGTATTTTTCATATGTTTTTCAATGCATTAAAGTAGGAGAGAGAGAGAGAGAGAGAGAGAGAGAGAGAGAGAGAGAGAGAGAGAGAGAGAGAGAGAGAGAGAGAGAGAGAGAGAGAGAGAGAGAGAGAGAGAGAGAGAGAGAGAGAGAGAGATCTAATTTACCTATGCTAATGTTGATTTTTTAACCTTCCTAGATGCAAGCTATATGGAGTTGTTTTTATGATTTTTGATTGATATGTGAGTGAATCTACCATGCAAACTATATTTTCTTATCATGTAAATAATTCAACAAAATATCTAAACTCCCAACAACAAACACTATGAGGTTCCTAGAGTTTTCTCTCACCTAAATGAATCAAGAATAAGTTTTAATCTTTCTAGGTGTTGCACACTAGCTATGAACAATGTATTTGAAATGGAAATGAATGATTTATTAATTAATTTATCTAATTAAATGAATTAAAAAAGTATTCTATATTTATATAAACAATGAATATCAAAATTATAATAATATTTTTTGTTCACATAGGCTTTGGCTAGGATTTTGCTACTCACTAGTTGTTTGTTTGAGAATTAAAAAAACTTATTTTAGAACTAAAAATAATTATTGCAATGACTATAAATGTATGATCTATTCTCTAACATTCACATAAGGTCTAGATGCAAGATTTTGTTGTGAGAGAATTTATTGAATAAATGCAAGCAAGGAAACTAATTATTATTTTTGTGCAAGTATGGAAGAGAGAAGAATTATTTTTCCTATCAAAGTTTGTCTTTTTAAAAATAAATATTTAAGTTAATACAAGAATGAATGCTAATTTCATCTAATCTATAGAATAAAATAAAAAAATCTAAGCTAAGAACCTCCAGTCTAATCCTAAAGTAGACCAACTGAAAATAAAACATTTGTTGTATTGTGGTCCTCATTGTGATAGCTCCTTAACTTAAATGAAGATTTCTAGAACTCTATAACAAAGAGGATGAATAAATGGTTGTCACAAATATGGATGAAAAAAAGAAACACAACTCAAAACAATAAATAACTGACTATGATTGGCTGAAGACGCTATTTGTAAAGACTTAGTTACAAGAACAATAATTCTCCCTCTCTAGAACTATGTAGTTGAACACAAAAATGATCAAAGCAAAGCCCCAAAGCAATTGTAACAAGTTGAAGTTGTAAAGGATTTAAAAATCTTAGACTCTAATACAAATTTTTGTTCAAAATTAGCTTACTTGTAGAAGATCAATAGAGCTTGCATGAAGGAGTTTAACTGAGTTGAACTAAAGTTAAACTTAGAAAGGACTCAAAATGATTGAAAATAGAGTGGGATAGGAATGGTTGGAGATGAACTTAAGGTGGAAAATCTAAGAAATGTAACAATAAGCATGCAAAATATGTCAAAGAATGAGTCTTTAAAGCTATAATTGAAAGGTAGAACAACAATGATGGAACTACCCCTGTTTGTAGGGGCAGTTATGTAATCGTCACTTTTGGGGACAAAACCACCATATAAAGTTACGAAAACACCCTTATTTTAAAATAGAATAACCCTTTTATGAAATAATCACCATGATAAACCTATCACTAATGGGGTGGTTTTATAACCCCATAGGATGGTTCTATCACTAATGGGGCAGTTTTGTAACCCCATAGGGTGGTTCTATCACTAACGAGGAGTTTTGAAAATAGGCCGAGGGGAGCTGAGAGAAGCAATAAAATGAGGTTTTGAGGGAACCATGAGAGAGGAACAAAGAGGAGAGAGAGTTAGAGAGTTCCCATTTAAGCATTATTAAGAGGCCACTGCATCATCATTGGACTTGTCGTGTCAAGCATATCACACCGTGTAAAAATTGGGTGCATACAGGGGTTAAGGACATACTTATCCAACCCAGCTTAATGTTCATCATAGAATATGGTTAGAATTAGTGTTAGATTATGACTTTGACATTAGCTACATTAAGGACAAGAAAAACATAGTTGTATATGCCCTTAGACATATAAGATATATTGCAGTGTTGGTTACTATAAAAATTACCTTCCAAAATCAGGTTGTGAAGTTCTCTTTAGGAGATGAATTATATAAGCATGTAAAGAAATATTCATTATAGGACTCATAATATCCTAGATATAACGTATTTCAATTTCAGAATGATGAATTTTTGATATACAATGAAAGGATCTACATGCCTAACAAAGAAAATTTGAGGAATTCTATGTTAAAGGAGTTGCATAACGCTCCATATTAAGGACATCCTAGTGTAACTAGGATCTTAGAAAAGCTAAAATTATTGTATATCTAGAAAGCAATCAAAAAATATGAAGCTAATTTTGTGTCAAGATGCTTGGAATGTCAGTGATTCAAGGTTGAACATGTGGATCCTACTAGGTTGTTATACTCACATTCCATACCAAAATGGAAGTGGCAAGTGATTAGTATGGACTTTGTCTAAAGTTTGCCTATGTTAATGAACCGTCATGATATGATATTGGTGGTTGGTGATAAACTCACCAAAGGAACACACTTCTTTCCAGGTAATGTGATAGATGATGCACCAATAATTGCCAAAAGGTTTGTAAAGGAAGTATATATATTACATGAGTTTTTAGAAAAAACAATTTTAAACAAGGACCCTAGAATATTATATACTCAGCTAAGCTTTTGAGACATATTTGATAGAAGATACGTACACACTTGTAGATATATAACAGAATTTATATATAACCTTATTTTGAGTTGGCATTTTATATAAATTGGTGTCACATTCAATGATGGTCTGGATTTGAATGGAATAGAGTGGTAGGGATTTCGAAAGGTTTTAGATATACTAAAATATACCTATATGTGCTAATATTTCTATAGATAATTGTGAGAAAATGGTGATTACTTAATATTGTTCGATTAGTGAAATGATAGGGCAATATATATGTGTATACACACAGATATGAATCGTGTATATATTGTAGTACAAAATAAAGTTGTATCATGCTAAGTAATTATCAAAATAGTCAATAGGGATTGAGAAGTTAGTGAACAAGTGATAGAATGGCCTATTTCAAAATGGGTAGATAATCCTTGTTTTATGTGTACATGAGCTTTTAGAATTTTGTTTGACCTATTATTCATTTTGTATAGTGTTAAATAATTTTAAGTAAATGAAAGTTGTTGAATTCAATTGAATAGAGAATAATGTATTTGTTTACTTAAAATTCTTTAACATAGGCATTTAGCTATGCTTACATTTTGAGATTAAGAATGCTAATGATAGATATAAACTGCATTTCTTGAATGTGTTAATAATAATTGTATATTGGAAAAGGAAAGTGATTTTCCATAAAAGATAGATGTTTTAAACTTGTATTGTATAGTCAAGTGAAGACTTGTCTTGAAATTGATAAGTAATTGTATGTTGCAAGTTTGTTATTAGTATGTCTATGGATTGGTTAATAAGACAACCATTGTATACTTTCTTATGATAATAGATGATTGGCTTATGAGGTTGATGCCATGTAATGCATATACCTATCATCTGGTATCATATGATATATTGAGACTCGTTATTAGGGATTATGTGTGTGTGTCCATTTGACTCAAATCCATGAGTGATTTGACATCTATAATGAAAATACTTTGGCCAAAGTAATGTTATAACTGAAAATATTGTTATTACATTGTACTTTCTAGTTTACATGCATATATGAGATGTCATATTAGATAGTAGATTATTTTTCATGGTTTATGTGACTGTTGCATGTATTATTGATCATGAGTTTGGTTGAATTCTTGATATATGCACTGCCATTATCTACCATTTTATGAAGGGAAAGGCCACACCCAGTGGGGAGGTGTGTGGGAGATCGACGGTCTATGATTGGAAGAAAAGCACCTTGATGATGCTCTCCCTCTTTTCAGCTAATCAACCATTCAAATGCATAGTCATGGTTATTGTAATGATTGTTGAGTTGTCTTATGAAACTCAGACATATTATGTACTTCCTATCATGTGATTTTATGACATACAATGAAAAATTGTAATATTTGTACGTTCAGTATTTTTGTTATTAGATACAATAGTGGCTATACACTTGTAACTGATTCATAATGTTGGAAACATCAGTAGTTGTATATACATGTTTAACTATAAAAATGGATTATTTTAGTGTACTATTATACCATTATCTCAACATATGTGTTATGAGACAAATTTTATCTTCTGGACTATTTAAGGCTATTTGAAACCTAAATATATTATAACTTAACCAATGGGTTAGTTGTATTTTTTACATATTCTATTTTAGATGTATTTAGCTTTCAAATAGTAAATTATTATGTTAATTAATGGAGAAGATTATATGTAAATTATGCTAAGTTAAATTAAAAAATTACATGTTTTGTTAGTAAAACGTAATGGGATCATAACATATGGCATCAACGATCAAATCACATGCTAGTTAGTTTCGCTTGGTTGGAGAGGTTTCCAAGGACCTTTGGTGAAGAGAGCAGTTTGTTGCTCAGGTGGGGTTGCCAAAAGGGATGGGAGGAGGTGAGCAACAGTTTGGCAAGAGTTGGACATTGAGAGAACCACTCACATGGCTACAATTGGACATGTAACAGGTCTATGGATTGAGGTGGCTAGGCTACAAGGATAGATCCAAGGCTTACAATCAAGGATGTAGACACTACAACGGAGTCTGCATGGTACATGATCTAAAGTCATCATGGCGAGCATGGCACCTCACCCCCCTGAGGGGGTCAAGGTGGACCTAAGGCCTAGAGACTACTATGTATTCAATTATATTTTTTACATATATATGATGTATCGATATGTATTGATGTATAAAATAAATTCATTTGTATATAAAGAGATATATCTTTGGTAGCTCATTTTTGTTATCAACATGTATGACTATGATGTATGAGTTATTTTCTTTCTAGCATGCATTATTTTCAAATATCATGCTATGAAAAAATGTTATATATTGTGATATATGTTTTATTCTTTTCTAGAAAATGTGAGCAAATGCATAGTCAAAAAGAACAAAAGCTAAAAATGATAAATATGAAAAATGAATGTAAAACATACTAAATCCTTTAAGAAAACATGTAAAACATTGTAAAGAAAAGTAAAATTATCCAATCTAAGAAAATACAAAATATTATCAAATAGGAAAAAAATGATGTCATCTCAAGTAATAAAAGTAAAGTCAACTTAAATCAAATATGAAGAAAAACAAAAATGATTGTAACAAATTTTCATCTAAATGTAAGAAAAGTCAAGTCAACTTAAATCAAATATGAATAAAAACATAAATTATTGTAAATAATCTCTTATGTAAGATAATTGAAATCCAAAAAAATCAAACAAGAACATAATGAAAAAACAAGCAAAAGACTTCAATGAGTGAAAACTCAAAATTAGTGCATGTTCTAAAATGTGATGTAGGAAAACATAATCATCTAATACCAAGACTATGATGATAGATATTGTGTGAAGAGGTATGGTTATAGGCATTTGTGAGGAAGTCCCAGTTGATTCCCTAAGATATTACAATGCAGCTAACAAACTAACAAGCCAGGTGGCATTATAAGTGTGAAAAAGGCATAACTAAAGTCAAAAAAGAAAGGAATTGATCATCTAAAAGCAATATCCAACAAGGGGATATCAAAAGAAAGATGATGAAAGTGGAGATTTAAGGTGACACATAGGTGATGTATAAAATCCTTAATGAAGATGAAACATGATAAACAAGTGGGCAAGATAGAGAACTACTGACATAAAGGACATAGGAAACTCAAACTAACAAACACAAACTTGGGCTATCAAGTGAAGTAAATAGATCATCCTATGAAGGCTATATGCATGAAAAATAAAAGGATCCTACCTTCCCATAACGTGTTCCCTATTTCTCAGGATCCCTTACAGAGCCATAATCTACTATGAACATTGGATACTTGTGTGAGAAAGTAGGTAACACTAGAATGTAGAAAGATATAATGGTATAACACCTCCTACCCCGATTTACTGGCCTACCACACCCCAATGGACCTCAGCTCTATCATGAGGCCAGTTTTGAAATTTAAGATTTTACTAGAATATGAGATGTGCCAAACAAAGATCACATATTTTGGTATGATCTAACTTTTTAAGATTGAATTTGCCTTTTGAATTATTTTGATTGTAATTCATTTGGATTTTTCTATTCATCTTCCATACATATTTGGAAATACCAAGCATGGGTGACATAAATAACTAACACAACAGAGATGACATTTGGATGCTTGAGAGGAGAACCCAAACACCATGGTATTTAAATACTCCTAGACTTGCCCTACGTGGAGGTGTGCAATCCTGAAACTGACCTATGTGTGCCTCAAGTGAAAGTTAAAAGGGACAAATGGGGATCATGATATATCTGCCAATGTGAAAAAGAGTGATGAAATAATGATAAATATGCTTATAACTGACCACAAGGAGGGAAAATGGTACTTAATAAATGACTAGGCTATGATTTGAAAGGTGATAGTAATGTCATTAGAGAAGTTGTATTAACTACATGGGATCTAGCATAAACACTTATTTGTGAATTCATCCGAAAACAGGGGGAATATAAAAAAGAGGCTTAAGAATCATAAGGAGACTAAGGCAAACTTATATAACATGTGATATAAATAACCCAAAGGCAATACCTAAGATCCACAAGTGAAACGAAATTCAATTGTAAAGTGATTGTAAATTAATGAAAACAAGACATACATGCTAGAAAAATTAAAGTGCTTAAAATAAACAAGAACAATATATAAGTAAGTTATATGCATCAAGCATCACATATGCTAAAAATAATAATAAAATGAAATCCACTCATATGATAATGTGAAAGATATGATATGATTCAATTATTTGCTCATTAATGTTAGGATTATTTAGTGTATGAGCTCTATGTAAAAAGTAGGCATGTTAGAAAGAGGAGGTCGTGGGGCCTCCTGGCAAGAAAACTCAATGCTAGGACCTTGTAGCATCATGTCACATACATCCTCTGATCTACTAGATGGATCTAGTCTTAGGGGAGGTTGTGCCTTTATCCTAGGAAAATTGTGTGTGTTGTTCTAAAGGTTGAGGCTAAGGACTCAAAAACTATAAGAAATGTTGTTGGAGAGATATACTCCTATTTGTATGTTGTGTATTGCACTGGTGCCAAAGATAATAGACCTCCTCGTGTTTTTGGATATACTCTAGGGTCATCTTCAATGGCAACATATTTGGGATATTGGAAAGTTGAATTGCTTTGGGATGAAGGGCATATTATTATAGTCAAAGAGCTCGATAGTAGGTTGAAGAGTGCATGTTTGTTTCATAGAAACAAAAAATGCACATAGGAGTACTAGACCAAGGTGGTCGACTATATGTGGCGAGGATTGGGGCTTGTAGCTTCTGTTTGTTAAAAATATCTAGTATGCTCGATAATCTTTGGCTAAGTGACCTGATATGTTGAGAAACTCACATTATGGTTCATCTTCTTGGGTGGATGGGTTTGTTACCACATCTGACCTAGGTGGAGAATCATACTAGGGTCTACCTAAAACCTCATAAAATAAGACATCATAGTCAAAGGATAAAGTGGTAGATTTAGGAAATTGCTTTTACTTCAGAAATATTTGGTACGCTCTGCACTAGTGATGGATTGACCATAGACTCTGTGGAAGGAACAAAATGGTGCATTCAACCTCAATGTGGTTCATATCAGTGCAGCCAACATCTCTAGAAGAAACGAGCTAGAAGGATTAGAAAACCTAGCGAACCAGTATGGTCCAGTCATAGAGCTATCCTAAATCATACCCTGAAGAGGCTCAGAAGAAACAAGAGTGGGATGCATGATATTAATTGGAATGTGATCCATTTCAAACCTGTGGACATCGATCGAAGGAGTAATGCAAATTAAATCAAAAGGAGTGAAAATGATGTTAGTTAAATTAAAGTTGTAAGATGTATTTTAATCATAGGAGTATTGAATAGAAGAACAATAATGGAGGACTTTCACATCCTTAGATTTTTCATATCTAGATAACTATGGGTTATCAATGGAATAACCATCATCGTAGTCTAGTGTAGAAAGATCAACATTAAGATCTTTGACCACTATATCACTATATTTGGAACGGTAAGCAGGCTTCTTTGGGATAACCATGGATTCATGTGAAAGCGAGGTCACGAGGAAGGAGGTAATTGAGCAATGATACTAGAAGGGAGGTATGATGTTTGGTTCTGAAGGTTGATCTCATCGGGCTCATCGTCATCATCATAATCTAAGAATTTATGTAGGATGTTTCCCACAAGATTGAGATGACCACTTTAACTTTGATTAGAATTGATGGGATAATTAAAGCATTGGTATTCACGAAAAGGAATGTACAACAATGGTTCAATGGTAGGTATTTTAAAGTCCCCACACTCTTAGAATTGTTCAAAATTGCAAGGATTGTTGTCACCTTGAATATTTTATATATATTTCTTATGAGTAAATTTGACACACTAGCATGCAGAGGAGGCCACATCCCTCATGCAATGAGTCCAAGGACGTCCAAGAGAGATGTTTTATGATAATGTAAATTTGAAGATCATAGCCTTAACTCTAAACTTAATAGGTGGGATTGTGATAAGAATCCAAACACATCTGATGGAGGCATTTGTCTTTTATCATAGCCTTGGCATGTGTTTTGGGTATATTTAAGATTATACTCACAATATCCAAGAGTTTTGATGAAGTCTAGAGAAGCGACACATGTTTTGGAGCCTTCGTCTATCAAGGCACATTTGAATCGAATATCACCAACTTGGACACTGATGAACGGAGGATCATTTGCACAAAGTAATTTCATTGGAGATCATGGAAGTTATAAGTAATTTCAGTGAATGAGATGCATCCCTAGTTTGATCAGCTTGGATGGACATTTATTCACATTGTTGTAAAATACTATCCTCAAACCTAGGCAAGGTAACTTCTTACCCCATAGGTGGTGGTCAAGGAATGTTCATGTCAAACAAGTGTTGCATCAATAGGTTTCGATAACGTGGATAATTCCTCATGAGATTAAGGAATTGAATTTAAAAGGGGGATTTAGAAAGTTCTTCTATGGGGTCTCATTCATCAAATCTAAGGTGAAATGGACAAGATTGAGAAAAAGGTGTGGAATTTTGAAGCAAATCTAATGTAGAAAGAGTGGATATAGGTTGAATTTGGTTGGGAAATAAAGTGTGTAGTCTCAAATTTTTTGATACAATTGAGGTAGGTTGAACCAACCATGTCAACGTGGTTGATGCCTTTAGTTGTACATAAATATCATAATCAAATTGTATTAGCCTAGTTAATGTAGTAACATTAGAATTAAGAGTCATAACAAATTATAATGGCATGGCTAGTGCAATAGAAACAAAATTGGCTAAGGAAATAGACTATATCAAACTAAATGATGAAATTAGATCTGATCTAGACATAAAAGACTATATTGGGTTGGTCGGTATAGTTGGAATAGAGAGTGATGGACAAAATGACCACATCAGGCTAATCGATGTAGCTGTAAACACATAAGACTACACCCTATTGTTTGTTATAGTGGTAAATGACTAAAAATGCATTGATTTGGCCAATACAATTGGGCTATTTGAAGTTATAGATATTATAATTTTCTCAAGCTCAATGTCCAAAAAGTGATGTGAAGGGTTATCCTAAATTTTTATGTAAGACAAGGAACATGAGTCTGACGACGATAAGGATCAATATATGAGACTATGTACTTCATGTTGTTCATGTTAACTAGGTTTTATGCATCATTAGAAGATGTGGATTAACTATGGTTTCAACAACAATGGTGGTTGGAGGCTACTTTTGATTATTTTGTTGGTGTTTATTGTGATTAGGAAGCGGATTTCAGTATATAGTGAGGTGAGCATTAGCTTGATGAAGTGTATCACACTTGACTTTGGAGTCATGGGCTTTTGCTACCTTATCATATTCTTGTTGTCGTTCTCGGATCATAGCTTCATGATTGAATTTGAACCAAGTAGGAATTTGAAAGCAAGGTGTTTAAGTGATTTACAAGTCTCAAGAGAGTGTTCTTAGTTTTCATGGAACCATAAAAAATTTATAATTGTACCAATGAGCACTGGGTTGGGAATAATCAGACTCTTTAAGTGAGGTTTTAGGAAAGAATTTCCTCTTCTCAACTCAGGAAAGAGGGTGATGAACTTCACATCTATTGACTTATGAAGGAGATTAAAAGGCACTTCCCTTGATAGGTTGGGAAAGGGTCACTTCATCGGAGCTTCTTAGTAAAATAACATTGATAGTTCTCATGGGTACATGCCCTAGACACCATCTTTAGTATAATTTTTATTTTTAAACTTCATAAGCACTCGAGTTATAGACATAGGTTGGGAAGGCTTGAATTGTCTTATGATAAATTATTAGTGTTTAGCTTGATCAAGGGCTTCTTAAAAAAAAATTGGAGAGTCCTAACTCTGTATTGAAGTTTAAGATGAAGGGCATTGATAAACAAATGGAATACATTATCTTCCAACATGTTATGCTTGGTTTTGTTAGCTAAGGCTTTCTAATACTTAATGAAATCTTGCACAGACTCATTATCCACTTGCTTGCAATTAATGAAATGGTCTTAGATATTTTTAGGTAGACCATTGATTTGAAATTCCTGATTATTTTTTTTCGAGGTGTTTTCGCCCTCAGTGTGATTATGCTCATGGGGTGTGACTTTTCCACCCACTTTTTTTGTATGATTAACGTTGTAGCACATCGTCTTTAATTAATATAGATACACTCTTCCATAAAAAAAAAAAATCCTAAAATAATGCATTAACTAAGTCCTCTAAACCAAAGATAGAGTTGGACTTGAGTAGATTGTACCAATCTAGAGCATCAATGAAAAGGGTTTTGGCTAGTAGCTTGGTAGCCGCAAAATTGTTAAGCTCGATCTAGTCTTTATAGATATTTCAAAAGAATTTCAAATGCAAAGCAAAATCAGTGGATCCATTATAGGTGATTGAAGGAGTGATTGCACCTATTTCTATGTTTTCAATTTGAAGGGACAATGGTTCATTTTGAAGATGTTTAAAACTTTATTGCAAAGTGGAGGTTATGGAATGAGATTGTCGTGAGCATCTCTAAGGGAGTTTGTAGGGTTATTTGGATTTGGTTATCCCTGTTGAATTTTTGGATGGAGATATTACTTTTTTAAAAAACTAATTTTGCATTTGCATCATATAGGCATTACTATTGGATTGAAAGCTACCCATTTGGCTCATGGCTTGTAACATGATTTGTTGAGGATCAAAAGCATTTTGATTAGAGGTAAAAGCTTGAGTACCTTATTGGGATGTGCTAGAGGTTGTATTAATGTTGGTGTTAACGTGGGTGTTTTGAGTAGACCCACTAAATAAAGGGCTTGCCATGTTATTAGCAATACTAAGCATGGCAGACATAGAGGGGAATATGGAAGTCGCATATTGATTTGCCCCAAGTTCGATAGAAAAACTAGGAGCAGGGGAAGGATGGATTTCCACATGGGGTGCCATCATGAGATTATAAATCACCACCAAATCCTTACCCTTGTGATCAAGATGCTCATGAAGGTATATGATCATTTTCTTGGTATACTCGAGATCACATTCATCTTCCACCGCACGGTATTGGGGTAAATGACCTTATCTAGTGGTATAAGGATTGTTAAGTGGATCATAACTTTTAGATCTATTTGAAGCCACATGATAATTTCTTGGATTTTGGTTTTCAATCATGACAAAATTGTAAGGCATACAGGTTTTATGGAATTTGCAGGATTTGGTTAGTTCCATGTAATCCTGATGAGTTTTCTCTTAAAATTGATCAAATATGTACTACATAGTGGAAGAGAAAAGGTTAATTGAAATGGACTTGCCAATATGGTTAATTACATAGGAATCAAACAATATTATCCTAGGTGAGACAGTTTGGAAATAAAACTAGAAAAATCAGACTATATCTGGTTGGCCGATATAGTATGATGATAGAAAAGAATATCGATTTGGGCAATATAGTTGGTAGAAGGATGGTAAACCCCAGACTACATCGAGTTGGTTGACGTAGTTAAAAAGACACACAGAACTGTATCGGACTTCTTGATACAATTTACAAACACATTGTACTATATTGGGTTGGCCAATGTAGTTCACAAACACAGCATAGAACAATATCAGATTGGTCAATTTAGTCTATGAGACAAGCAACTTTAACATTTAACTAACTATTTATGAAAATCAAGATAGGGAGATATACTAAAAAAGATTTGATTGATTTGTAGGCTCTTAGATATATTGATCTTAGTCATAATATAGAGAATACAGCCGCAAAGACACTAACCATAGAGGATTCCATTATACCTGTGGCTACACTATCTCATCTCTAAGATACATTGAGAGTAACTTCTCAAAACTAACGAATTACTGGTACACTACATTATTAAATGGATGGTTAGCTTCTTATAGCTCTAAACAAGGAATCCTTAAGCATTTCTGATATATCAAGAGGTACATGGCAACTAAAATCTATGTATAGTGTTGTCTAATGGCTTGATTATTGGAGAAGTAGCCCTCACACCACAATGCATGTAAAACTAACAATCACTTGGTCCAAAATGATAGATCATATGTAAATTTAAAAATATTGTAACATAGTTTCTAGGGAAAATAAAATGAAAATAAAGATCGAAAGCTAAATTTTACAACATGCAATCAATTTAGACAGTCAAACAGAATGGTATTACCCTGACTAATACAATCAA
The DNA here is from genome assembly GCA_037957365.1 of Torreya grandis. Classification (NCBI taxonomy): domain Eukaryota; kingdom Viridiplantae; phylum Streptophyta; class Pinopsida; order Cupressales; family Taxaceae; genus Torreya; species Torreya grandis. Next base: position 2,096,494 of record JARHVA010002366.1, read on the forward strand.
AAATTGATAAACTACAATTGAACACGCATAATTGTATTTAGCTGATACATTTGTAAACACATGGAGAACTATATTGTGTTGGTTGATACAGTCTAGGAAAACACAAAATGGTATTGCATTGATCGATACCCTTCAGAGATAGGTAGAATATTGTATTGAGCTAGCTGACACAATTGGGTTGATATTTTGGAAGATTTTGCTAAAAAACTATAAAGAAAAACATGAAACTAATCCAACCAAATGATAGATAAGATTCATGTTAGGTTCACCAGAATGTATACATGGGATAGTATGACCTAAAACTATCATCTTTATCTTAATAGACGAGGACTCAAATAAGTTCAATCAAATAGGGTTGCAATGCCATTATGCAACTATCATCATATCAATGGCCATAGAGATCACAAGTGTTATGCATTACGATAAAATATTGAGAAAGTTGTGTTTATAGGGGTTATTACAGTTGGTACAATTGACAACAGGTCAACAAGGTCCCTTTTTCCATCCTCTTCTACTCATTTGAAAAAAATTGAGATGACTTAGGATGTTCCTTTAAAGGCACCAATGGTTTCTCAGGTTTCCATTGAAAACATCACTAGGAGAATATATTTTAGTTCACATTCAATAAGGATTGATTTATCCCAAGATGTTACTATCAAGGAACCAATGGTCATTTGAGCCCTTGTTAAAGGTCAATATAGAGAAGGCATTGTTGTAAATGAGAAGCAACATGGCAACACACGTTCACTTAGATTTATTAAAGATTTGGTATACAATGATCAATATTTATTGCATACATGTACTTATAAGAATATCATAGGGCATGTTACTATACCAATTTCTCTCAGGCCTAAGACAATAGACACATTATTATTTGTACAAAAGACTATTTCATAAGGTAATGTCACATTGGGACAATATGGTTACAACAAATGGGAGCAATTTTTCATAGCGTTAATTTTATTGTTTCCTTTACTTTCAAAGATGGTTTGCTTACATATCAAAGATATAGAAAAATTATGGATCATCATACAATTACATCTTCTCCAACACAAGTGTGGATACCAAATATCATTCAAGCAGTTCAAAATCAAGAAATGGAACAAGTGAAAAAAATTACACAAAAAGAGCATGAAATGAAACGATACCAAATCATCATGAGATAGTTACAGCATCATAATTCAATCACATACGAGGCTCTAGATTATTCACAGTTCATATTCATGAGTGGTTGGAAATTTGGTTAATTGTTTATTCCATCTATTCCATATTCACATACATATGTACATATGGTCTTGTATTGATCATTTTTCTAGCCCTTGATTTATTGTGACTATGATGTCTTCGCTTAGCCCTTGCCTTTTTCTTGTTTATCCTAATTCAAACATCAGTGACATCTATCTTATGAGGATGCATCCTCCATCACAGTATTATTTTCGTGCACATCCTTTGTAGCATACCTACATACCAACTACTTATACATGTTATGACTTTCATTGAGATTCCACTCTCACATAAATTTATGTATACGTGTTTTAGTAGCATACACATCAATTTATCCTCATTTCCCTCCACCTACCACATACTCTTTTGAGCTAAAATGTTGAGATTCACATTTACACTAGGTGCACATTGTTTGCCTCCAAAAACTCTACATCATCATGCTATCACATTTGGTACACATTATGATTCAATATATGTTAAATATTGTTCAGATCTTTGTCATTCTCCTATTTCACACCCTTTCCGTTTGGATTTACTTTAATCTATACATATGTTCAAAATATTTCAAAATAAAATAAAATATTCCAAGAATAAAAATCATAACTTGAGCATGACATGTTTGTTAGTTTTACATTATTCATTTATTTCATTTATCACTTGTCTGGGAGTTTACATATTATTTTTCATACACATGCATTTCACAATATATTTAAGTGAAATTTAGGACATACAAGTTTTACATGATACATGGATGCATAGATGCAGGACATTCATATACCCAAGTGCCATGCCAATGTTGGGGGCATCTCAATCTATATGTTACTTCATTTCAAGTTATATATTTTTATGACCTTTCCATTTATCATGTAGAGCTACATTGATTTCTTAAATATTTCTTTCTTTTACTTGTATTTTCCATAGTGTTATATTCCATGGATATATTACTTTGTTATACCATGACATTTACATAGGTTGATGGTGTAGACTAACTTGGCTTATTCTATGTTTCATTGTTGCTATTCCATTCTATGTAAGCTAATAATTGATTATGACTGATTTATTGTATGATAGTCTTTAATTGAGCATATCATTGCATGCCTCTTTAATTGAGCCCTCGCCTTTTCTTATTGCTTTTATTTGATTGAGTGTATAATTATATGCCTCTTTGTGTGGACCCTAGCCTTCTTTTACTATTTTGTCTGATTGAGTTTTCATTACATGACTATTTATGCCATTTGCCTTTTTGTGTGGCATTTTATTTATTTTGTGTGTCGATGGCCTTGTGTGACATTAAATTATATTATGTGTGTCATGGCCATGACATTGTGTGATTATGAGTGGATAAATATAATATTTTTTATTGAGTTTTCTAAATTTTTGGTGTCGTGATCCATATCATGCATCTCTCAATTTGTGTCTGGGGTCATAATCCATATCATGTACCTTCTTGCATAGTTATTTTTTAATGCTTATATCAGTGATAATTATACTGTGTCTAATTATTACTTTTATCTTGACATGGCACTTGTATTCCTTACACTACATGTTTCATATATGTTTTCATGACATATTAATTACTATGATAATATATTCTCCACATGTGAGCACATGATTTCAAATGATTACATATTTTTACATAACATGATGTGGTTAACTCTTTTCTTTTGAGATGATTAATTCGCAAGTTACATCCATCACCTCAAAAAGAGAGGGATGCTAATGGGATTTTCATATAGATTTAAGACTCCATGTATATAAAATTCATATTTTGGGGCATATTACATTATTTACAAAGTTCATATTGGTTCAGATTATTAGCTTGGTTCAAGTTATGGGATAGATGATTGCATATTAGAATAAAATTTGGGAGCATATGCACACATTTACAAGAACAAAAGTTATAGTGTTTCAAAAAAATAAGATTTGGGACAAATGAGATATAGATGCATAACATTCTATATCATGTTGGCAAAAATTAGATCAAATTATGGGGAATGAACATTCTTCTTGCACACACATTATTATAATTTTTTACTTAATAGTGTGGCATTAATAGTACCAAAGGTTACATATTGAAACTATGTGTTCATCTGCAGTTGATTCATGAGCTTATCTAGGCTTCTCCCTTTCATCTTGAGGTTCAAGATCATTTAAATGAGTAGTGTGGTTGAGATTGTGCACCCGCAATGACCTAGCACTCTGCCTAAGGGTTGAGGCAGTTATTTTCCTAATTAATGGCCTTCACCTTAGTTAATTTCTCTATTGGAGCATGATCACAACCAATTTTTCAAATGCTTCAGTTAGAATCACACTTCTCCATATGTTTCAATAGGAATCATAGTTCTCCAAACCTTCAGTAGGAAACATCATCTCCAACAATATCATAGGGTAACATAGTTCACCCATTTACAGGTGTCTTCCTTCTTTGCTATTTACATTTTAAAAGTTTCAAATTCATTTTAGATTGCATGTTCATATATGGGCATTGATTGCTATATATTCATTTCAAGTTTGATTGGAGCAAGTTGCACACTCAGAGTGTCCTCCCAATGACAAAGTATCTTTTACACTCTAGTACATCTGTTTAGTTTAATATAATTGTGTTTCATTTCAATACTAAATAAAAGGGGGCTATTTTTAGACACTTAATTTTGCAATTAGACACTTGGCAATGTTAGTCTTGACCTACATTCACCATCACTAAATTTTACATACACATATGGCTCTTGCACACCTTTCTCTTCTATCCACGTGCTTTATATGGATCTGATCTTCCTAATTTATTATCAATCACCTACAACACTTCCTTAGTTTGTGTCTAACATATTGATTATCATACACAAATTATCTCTAGATCATCATATCAGTATTCATCTCCTTGAGACAATTCCAACAGACTCAAATCCATGCGGAATTCTACATGCATACAAATCTAATGGGCTCTTCCCTATGCCAAACAAATATCATTTTTCAAATCCAAATCCTTTTTAGGGGTCATCCCATACATTTATCATGTCAATGTCATGAGAAAGTACCCAAAGAGTCTCATATAAATGCATAGTAGATCTAAGCCTATTAGATCATCTAGCTTTGTCAAGAAAATGTATCCTAACACTTGCACTTTCATAGGGATTGCCTTAAACATTGCAATTCAATAATCAGTCATAAGGAGCAGGCCGTATCCAAGTTAGAAGCACCTAAGTCAATCCAACTTTTCCATTTTCCAAGTGTCAAAAGCTAGATTACAGGTTGCATTCATTAAAAGAGCACCATTACACATACATCTAACAAGGATAACTACATGTGATTTGATTTCCCTCTTCTGACTATTAGATGCGTAGGAGCGCTCAACCATTCATTAGAGAGTGGTTGAGGTCAGATCAACCCCCTTTTTTTTCTCTTTTACATGCCTAAACCTAGTATCAAAAGTGGACCTACGATTTTGAAGAGGAGACAGGTTTTCTAGATATTGTGCACACAGTGAGCCTTAATAATGAAGAAAGAGATGGATTATAAGCATGCACAACAACCTATACTAAAACATATATGAACTATACATGGATGAATCTAACATCAATTAGATGATATCATATGACACATACGTGCACAGACTGAAGGATTCATCCTGGCAGTTACAAACACGTAGTCCCTGATCTGAGCAACTCATACTCTACTTTTAGCCCTCTTGTTACCTACATTCAATCTTAAACATGCACATAATATTAAACATGATAAGTATATTAATACCTTGGGTTATTTTAATTTATAGCAAGTACAATTGTTTAAAATCGTATTTTTATTTTTACATTCAGATTCGTGTACCATTGCTATACTTTATATAATCTAATATTTCAAAATTTTATACTTGCTTAGATTCATTAATCCAAAATAAGGTTTAAAAATAACTAGAATGTTCATTACTTGGATGTCCACCCCTCCTTTGCTGGTTATGTTCACATTTGTGCACGCACCAACTTTTTTCACAACCTCTTTCACCATCTAATTTATATTGTCCACCATTTTGATCTTCCCCATGCCTTTCACCTCTATATCCTTCACCATAATCTTCTAAAAAATGTCAAGGATATCCTCCAACTTATGCCCCTAATAAAACTAAGGAAATGAAGGGAACTTAGGACATTCCCCCTGATATTGATCTGATGCTCCAAATTTGAAACAAGTTTCTTGGAACATATTTCCATCTCTACCACCACCTCATTTCGAGAACCTTGCCAACATGTCCTCTCCCTTGCTGAGTTTGTTGGTTTATGCACCTTGTTGCATATGGTTAAAACCCATTTTATACACACCACATATCTCACCAATGACCAGAAGTCGACCACGTCATGTGTGTGTATTACAGAACTTACACTTTGGCATGCTTGGTCTTTTGGACTAGTGCACAATTCCTTGTTATGTGCCCTATTTGGCACACATCACAACATACATAAGTATTTTCTACCTTCTTTCATGTGAATTTTTTCTTCGCATGGTCTTCCACTTCATAATCTATGCAACATAGTTGTCATTAAGATTTATGTGCATTATTCATAGGCAGAGTTTGGATTTGTGTGGACATATTTGAAATTTGAGTCTCCAAAAATAAACTCAGTCTAGTATCAACATTTGTTGGTATCTCCATGTCTATCACATCATCCAATGCTTCATGCACATTAAAAAAAGAATTTATAGCCAATTGTCTCTTGAACACTAGAAATAACCCCTATACAAACCACTACGCATGTTGCAACAAATGTATCTTAAAATAAAACTTCGACATAAGTGTCTTGAAACATGCATCATAATATAGACACTCATATTTGGTATTAGACACTAGAAAATGTGTAATTTAACCAAACCTTAACCAACTTGAATTATGCTCACATAAATGACTCTAATTCGACATTCCTCATAGCCATTCTCTTATCGACGGGCCTAACCCTTCCAAATTTTTATTATTGGTACACAACATACTCCTAGTCTCTACCCAATCAATGTAATAGCATTCTTAGACTATCCCCTGGTCTCAAGGCATTGTTCCTATTTTCTAGACAAGTTTGTACCTCTAAGACATGTTTGTTATCATGGATTTGTCTTCGTGCCCTTTAATAGCTAGTTTCTGAAATTCAAATCACTCATATGGGTCAGCTCACATGTTTCACATATCGTTTTAGAGGCAATTACCTAAAGAGTCATCTACATAATCATATATGGCTCTTATATAACAATCATCTACCTATCACTAGAAATCACTCTACACATTGAAAGAAAATTTAATAAATCTTCTAAACCTGAATTACCTTAAAGGAGAAAGCCTTTAGCTAAGTCTAGATACCATTTGTAAGGTTAAGTCACAGGTTGTCAAGTGTTTAAATCCATAAACAAGCTTGCACATCCATATTAGTATTACACAAGATCACATACACTCCACTACATGGGAGAACTACATGCAGCTTGATTCCCTCTTAAGAGTATTGAATATGTAGGTAGCACTTGGTCACATTGGGGTGGTTAGGGTTAGCTCAACAAACACATATGTAGTGGGCAATGCAAACACATCAAAAAACACACAGTGGATATTTATAGATCTAAGCATTCATAGACCATTTGTAGATGATCATTGATGGTTTTTATATGCAACAGAATAAGATATATCTACAACTTATCTTGATTAGTAAATCCAATATCGGAGAAGGTAATCAACTACCATCTATTGTGATACTTTGTATCGTGAGGATGGCCAAATTGGATCCGTTAAACCTAACTAAGCGAGCACTTATCACACAACACTAAAGAACAGGGTTCCAAAGCCTCTAGGCAAATAACATCATGCAATAACCCTAACTAGGTTTTCTAATGAATAAAATGAAATATAATCTAGTGTTATCAAAGTCTATAACATAAATGGGGATAGTTTCAAACAAACAAACGATCATGGTAGGTAAATGAGGGTCTAGATCACCTAAGGTGGAAGATGGCAATCCTAGAAAACCCTATAGCTACAATAAGTTTAAGTGTAGAGATAATCTAAACAAGAAGTTATACATTAAAGCATATTACTTTGTGAAATATAAATCTATCAAATGAAATAGCAAAAGTTAAATACTTACCTTTGAACAAACATCTCGAATCTCAATCTTCCCTTTAACCAATGTTGCTTTGCAATAGATTGTTGTGGCTTTGTAAAGCTCACACTATAAAAATCAAATCTAGGCTAAAAGACTCCTACTTGCATCCAAGACTTCCCACAAGACAAGTTATCTTCCCTCTAAGGCAAATCTTAAGCAATGGCTCCTTCAAATGTAGATGTAGCAGAATTGTGAGTTATAATAATGTAAAAATGAATGTTTTTATTTATTGGATTGATATGAAAGTCATATTTATAATAATGGATAGATTATAATCCTTCAAGATTTTTAGTCAACAAGGTTGTCCCACATGACTCTATTTTGAAAAGTTATCATTTGTCCTCAAACTATATCAACCAGGTAAACCTCGTTGTGTAATGTGTGTCGTAACTTTCACAATTGGGCCGACCAAGCCAACCTAGTAGGAAAACGGGTATTTTCTTAGTTACGGGTTATTTGAAAGGAGAATTGCTTAGGGATTTGGATAAATGAGATTTGTTTACTTGGGGAGTTGGATAAACAGGGTTTGTAATAGGTTTAAATATGATATGATTAACCAATAATATTTTGAAGCACCAATGGTCTGCCCACCCATTTTTCAGTGCACCCTTTAAGGCATGCACTCAAAGAGATTTAAACTCGACAAGTTCTTGTAAGAGAGAAAGCATCAATAAATGATAATTTTAAAAAATAATGTGTATACATATGCTCCACTCAAATCTCATCATATATCATGTATGTGTTACATGGCATGGTGCTTCAAGAAAAAGCATGACAACACAACACTAAACTAACAAATTATAGTAGAAAGTGGAAAATAAATGAAAGTAAACTTGTAAATATGTACCTTTACTTGTGGGTTTGTTGAATAAGAGTTGTATGAGAATCAAATCAAAATGGCATCTAGTGTGCAGAACAAGAGACAAACCTAACAAATAATATAAAATTTGAATATTTTGTGAAAAAATGTGGTGAATGCTGAAAAACTCTCTACTTTGTCAGGATCCTAGAACTTCTTTTAGTTTGTAAAAAGAGCTTATAGAAATAATCTTATGAGCAAAATATGAGATTTATCAGTAAATAATTGAAAATTTAGAATTTTTAAATTTGACTATAAAAGGGATAAATTACTTTTAATTTGTTCATTTGCTATTATTGAATTTTAGAACTCTAGGTATCCTAGTTGAGCTGAGAGAGATGATGGTTCGAGCTCTAGGAAGTGTGCATGTTAGAGAATGGGCTGGAGGATAGATTACGGCTACTACGAGCATAGTTCAGGGATGGAGTGGATTTAATATTATTTTTTATCATTTTAAGATTTAAAATGAGCTCGTTTAGAAAAATTAGATGTTAGGGCAAATTTGTGTAGCATAATTTACTCTAAAAAAATAACAATAGAGAAAAAATTATGAAAAACAATGGGTATTGGTCAAAAATTGAAAAAAATATGTCTAGGGCATTAATTACAAGTTAGTTAAAAATAGCCACTAAGTAACTTCTCAACGCTAACTGATGCACCATAAGATCAAATGAATGGTTGAATTCATAAGGTTCAATACAAAGAAAAACCCTAGGTGTTTCTAGAATGTCGTGTGATATGTGGAGATTAAAGACTGTGTTTAACTCTGTATTATAGTTATGAGTATTGAGGCAAGCCCCTCACACCACGGTATCTGTAAATAATATAAAATAATCATAAAAAATTTATTGTGTAGTCCGTCACGATAGTAGTTAAGTAGTTTTAAAATTATCGGTACAATATTTCTAGGGAAATCAAGACAAAGTGAAAATAAAGGCAAAAATCAAGTGGTAAAAACCAATTTGTAATTTTTGAAAGTAAATAAATAGGTATCCAACTATTTTCAAAGTAAAAGTGAGATTAATTACTATGAAAATAAAGTGAATTGTCTTACTTAAGTGGAAACTGAAACACATAGAACAAGGTCAACCATGGTTGTTCTAGTTGAGCAAACAAAATATAACAGAGTCGACATTGGTCGGCACAATCTATTACAAAAATAGGCTAAAACAAACTATGTCAATCAAGTTGACTTAGTTTGTCGACAAGACAAGCTCACATAGAACTAAGTCAGTTGGGTTGACTTAGTTAACTAAGTGATACAATTTTAAAAGAACTAAAAATTTGGCAAGAACAAAATAGAAATCTAAAGTACTGGGTAATTTTAATGAAAAATAGAAATAGCAAACTAAGATAAGTAACATATTTGCAGAATTGAGCTGGTTAGAGAGAACTTGAATAATATAACAAGGTCAACTAGGTTGACTTAGTTAGCCTAGTATGAAAGTTAAAAATTACAAAAAAAAAATTGCCTCGACTAGCACGACTTAGTTGATTGTATATCAAGAATATGCAAATAGAGAATAAGATTTGGTCGACTAGCATGACCTAGTTCATTGTTGATAAAAATAAATAGACAGAAAATAAAACTAGATCGAGCAGTGTGACTTAATTGACTGTAAATGAAAAAAATAAAAAGGGTTAGTTTCATGTCGAGTTCATCAGAATATATGCAGCAAATTAAGATTGATCTACAACTTGTCTTAATAAATCCAATATCATAGAGGGTAATCAACTAACATTTGTTGTGATACCTTTTATATCGGGAGCATGAACAAATTGGATCCATTAAACCTAAATAAGGGAGCACTTATCACACAACATTAAAAGAGAGGGTTTTAAAATCTCTATGTAAATAATATCATGCAACAACCCTAGCTAAGTCTTCTAATGCAAAATTAAATCTAATCTAGTGTTTTCAAAACTTATAACACAAAGGGGGTAATTTAAAATAAAGAAGGGGTCATAGTAGGTAAATGAGAGTCTAGATCACCTAAGGTGGAAGATGACAAACCTAGAAAACCCTCTAGCTACACTAAGTTTGAGTGTAGAGGTGATCTAAACAAAGAGTTATACATTCAAACATATTACTTTGTGCAATATCTATCAAATGAAATAGCAAAAGTTATAGATACTTACATTTGAACAAACCTTTCAAGTCTCAATGCCCCCTTAGCCAATGGTGTTTTGTAAGAGATTGTTGTGGCCTTGTAAGGATCACACTATAGAATAAACTCTAGGCTAACAGACTTCTGTGTGTATCCAAAAAATCTCACAAGACAAGTTTATTCCCTCCAAGGCAAACCCTAAGCAATGGCTCCTTCAAATATAGATGTAGCAAAATTGCGAGCTATAATAATGTGAAAATGCATGTTCTTATTTATTATATTGATATGACACTATGGATGTTATTATTTTCTTTCTAGCATGTGTTTTAGATTAAGGTAAAAACAGGTTTTGAAGGGACCCCGAAACCCTTAACATAAAAAAGAAAGATAAAACATTAAACACAACCAAGTTCAAAAGAACCTTAAACCAAAAAAGAACAACAAAACCAGGTTTTGCAGGGACCTGCTACCAATAGATGTGACCAGTTAAAGCACCCATCAAAACACTGGAATCTGAAAAGTTAACAGACTAAAACAGCAACCTGAAAACCTCCCATACCAGTAACCAGCAAACCAGTGACACCACCTGATTACCAACACAAACAACCAATCAACATAAGGAAACATTAGATTTTCCTTTTGAGTTGAGATTTTTCTTATGCGACCAAAGGTTCTTATCTAGAGGGGGGACCATAGGTTTTGACTTCTTCCTCTTCACTGTTGTCCAACCATCCTCTAACTTTTTTGCCTCAGCAACCCATGCTTCAGAAGACAAGGACCCATGGAACCCAGGGGACACAGACGCCTCAACAGACTCTCTTTGAGAAAATGTCTGGCTCCTAGGAGGAGCCTTCAAAACAAGGGAAGAGGCCAATGTCACCTCATCCACTGGCTCAGAAAGATCCCTTGCCACAGCCTCCGCACAACCTTCAGAGGAATGTTTCACCAAAGAATCCTCCACAGCTGTCGGCTCAGAGTGAACACTATCCTCAGACTCAGAATCATCCGAAACTTCCAAGGGTTGTTTAACCGTATAATGTTCAGAGGAGGCCTCAGACCACCAAGAAGATGATCGCCTAGTTTTAGATTTCCCAGCAACACATCGCGCAACAATATGCCCCGTCTGGTGGCACTTCCTGCAACGAAACGGGATACCCTCAAAATCCAACTTTTGAGTCCAAGTACCCCTCAGGGACTCCAAGCATATCGCCTCAGGAAGGCCCTTTGAAACATCCAAGTCTACTAGAAAACGAGCATAGGTCGAATGGTAAATATTCGAAGTGTCTTCATCCACGTATAAGAAATCCCCAATAGCATTTCCAATAGTTTTAAAAACTGAGTCGTGCCAAAGATGTATTGGAAGATTAGGGAGCCTAACCCAGATAGGGAGCTTATTAAAGGATTCTGAGAGAGGATCAAACTCCTCATGCCACGGTTTGGCCATTAGTGGATATCTGCCCTGCCAAGAAAAATTATTGTGACACAAAATAATCTTTCTGTCATTGAAGCTATGGAACTTAACTATAAAAAAACCCCTAGCACATGGGAAGATATGGACCAAATCTTCAAAAAGTGGCATCCAGTTCTTGGAGATCCAGCCATGTAGATTTGCAAGAGAAGGCCAAAAGCCACAAAAGCGACAAATAGCAGCATAAGAGGAAAGCTCTTCTACCGTATCAACTATTTCTTCAACTGCTTTAGGGTCAAGAGTTACCCTAATAGGCTTTAAAGCATTTACAGGCGAAGCGTGAGAAGTCCCAACTGAGGCAAGTAGAGGAACGTCATGTAACCCTGCTTCAAATGTAGCCACATCAGCAAAAGTCCTTCCATCAGATCCAAAACCTGAACCAGGAGCAGGGGATCTATAAGCCAGATGCAGGGCAGAGGGAAGAGAACCCCCATCCGCAGAAGAAGTCGCGCGATGAGCAATCAAAACCCTACCCCCACACGCAGGTGAAACCCCACCCGCAGTGGGAGTCTCTCCAGCCGCCCCTCCAGGATGAACACTAGCAAAGGAAGGAGGACGGGTAAACGCTGAAGAATCTCTACCGGCATCTGACGCAGGCACCACAACCTCTGACGGATTTTGAAATCGCGTATGCGCGGGATCAGCGATTTTGCTCTTATTAACAATGCTTGTAATATTCCAAAACTATCATGTTATTTTCTACTCTTTCTAGCATGTGTTGATATGGTATATGCTAAAAGAAAATGTATAATATATGTGGAAAAAAAATCTAACAAATGTGAGCAAATGCATGGTCAATAAAGAATGATGTAAAGGAAATGAAAATGTGAAATCAAAAATTACTAATTGATAACACTTTGTAAGATGTCAAAAGTGAACGAAATGTGAATGAAAAAAAAGTAAATGATAATTTTTTAAAAAATATCAATGTAAATAAGAACACAACTAGAGATATGAAAATGAAAGAAATATCAATGTAAGAGTATAGACAAAGATATGAAAATGAAAGAAATATCAATGTAAGAATACAAAGATACGTAGAAATGCAATAAAAGTAAGAAAAAGATGACAAACCAAATTTAGGGCTTGTGTTAATCTGTAATGTAAAATAGTATGGTTATTTATAGCAACACGTGACACATAGTTGTTATAGGAGGTTAAGGGAATTTTGTGAGGAAAGTATGGTTCTATCCAAGGTCTTATAGTGTAACTCACAAAAGGTAAACCAAAGAGGGGTAAAAGTGGAAGGTATTTATAGGAAATAAGAATGTTTTGTGAGGAAGGTCTAGTTCTAACCAAGGTCTTACACTGCAACTCACAAAAGAGAAATCAATGCAATGTGATCAGCTATTAAACGATATTCATCAAGAGAAATATCAAGGGTAAGAAGATGAATAGAGGGAATGAAAAACATTACATAGGTGTTGTAGAAGTCCTTAGTATAAATGAGACACAGTTAAGCAAATGTGTCAGTGCTAAAAATTGTTTGAACAACAACGATCTAAGATACTCTACCAAATAGATGCAAAGCTTGGGCTTAACAAATGAAGTACATAGATAATTCCATGAAGGTTGTATGTGTATGAAACAGTAAAATGGGCCTACCTTCCCACAACGTATTCCCTATTCCTCAAGACCCCTTACAGATTTGTCAATCTACTATGAATATTGGGTACTTAATAGTATAATCAGACCTCTTATCCCAGTCTAGTGGCCTACCGCACCCCAATAGACCTCGGCTCCATTATGAGGCCAACTATAGAGTTTAAGCTTCAACTAGAATAGGATATGTCCCGAAGGGGAATCATGTCTTTTGGTGTGATCTTGACTTTTAAAATTGTAAATGCCTTTTGATCATTGCCTTTTGTTTTAAATGAATTGGATTTTAACTTTTTGTCTTTTTTTATTCCTCCTCCGTATGGATTTCAAAAACCAATCGTGAGTGATATAAGTAACAAACACAAGAAAGCTTACATGTTGATTACAAGAGAGAAGTACTTTAAATACTATGCCATCCAAAAGGTTCTTATACTTGCCCATAAGTAACTGTGAAATCTCAAGACTAACTTTATATGTGTTTGAAATGAGAGGATGATATAAGATAAATAAGAATCATAAGAGATCCATTTATGTAGTAGATGGTACAATGATAAGTATGCTTTATAACTGATCACAAGGAAAAATAAGATATCATTGGGTGTGGTCTAATAGTCATGTCACATAAATAACTATACTATTCAATAAATGAGCTAACACAAGCACGAATGTAAGGAAAAAACATCCCAAAATAAGGAGAATATAATTGTTTGCAAAGTATATAATGAAATGTAATAAAAGAATTGACATTGAATATGTAAAAAAACAAGATTTGTAAACCAAGAATCATGAATGTAAATTTAAAATTGCAAAGATAGAGAAAGATATCCATAATAACAAAAAATAAGTAATGCATCACAAATGTTATAATGAAGTACGAATATCAAAAAAACCACTCAGGTGCAAAATATGATGCATAATCTGCCATAGCAAAATGATGTGCTCACAAATACTGATAGATTTCATAGCATATATCATCAATAACATCAGATAAATCATCTTGTAAATGGAATATAGCCTTAACCATAGTCTCATCTATCTTTATTGAAATTCGGGTGAGGACTTCCTGATGCACTATCTCTATGGAGAATGTAAGTATGCTAGAAGAAGACGGTTGAGCATGTGGCATTTCTTGTGAGGGTAAGTAACGTGAGGAACTAATGTTGCAATGTAACTGAAAACATCAAATCCTTGGGATGATGAAGGGTGCAGGGAAGATTGAGTTGTTGCCCGGGAACGACCCTAGTATGCTACTGAAAGGTGATGATGTAGGTTGTGGGAAATCATGGAAGTGCTACTGCAATACTCTACACCTATCTATGTGATGTGTAGTACATCGATGCCAAAGATGATAAACATCTCCCTGTTCAGAGATATACTCTGGAAGTATCTTAAGAGGATGCATGTTCTTATCAGCAAACTGTCTTCTTTGGATGAAGCGAATCAATGTAATGTCAAAGTTATCGGTAATGAGTAGAGGTATGCATGTTCATGTCATGAAAACAAGTGCATCTCAAAGTAGCAGACTGTGGAGGTCGGATATACATGATAGAGGAGAAACATGATGCCTATTGTTGTGCTAAGAACCTCTAATGTGCATGACAATCCTTGGCCTAATGACCAGCAACCTTATAGAATTCACAATATGGCTCTTTTTCCTATCAAGTAGGTAGGGGATAAAGCTTAGGCAAAGGTAATATGTCATCACCCCTAGTAGGACTAGTCAAAGTAGGATCAAGACTAGGCTTAATAGCTGTGATAGAAGATCTCACTATAGATCAGCGTAATGTGGCCGACATTTCAAGTGGGAGCAAGATCAAATGATCAAAAAACCTAGGGAACCGATATGGTCGCATCATGGCATGATCAAGAAGCATAATTTGAAGAGGCTTAGTAGATACTAAAGGAGTAGTGTGTGTGCGCTCCATCTCAGACCTATGAACATCAAGTGAAGAAGATATAATGTCAGGTGCAGTAGAAGGAGAATGAACTATACTATGTACATGTAAAGAATATTTTAAAGAAGAATGATATCTTAGTACTTCTGCATCTTTGGCTTGAGCAAAGCTAGCTAAAAAGGGGCCATCTAATGAATATCCATCATCATAATCATGAGTATGAAGATCAATAGTACAAGCATCAATGATTCTATTGGTTGAGGAAGCATGAGGAATAAATTGTTTAGTCGTTGTTATGATAGGATTCTAATGATTTTTAACAAGACCAAGGTCATAGAGAAGGGGTTAATTGAGTAGTTGTGTGTGAAGGGAGGCTGAAAGTTTGGGATTTTCAATCTGATCTCATCGGGTTCATCATCATCATCATAATCTAATAGATTAGGCGGTATATTACCCACAAGTTTGGGGTGGTCATTATAACCTCTATTAGAATTAATGGGACAATTAAATCATTGAGATTCGTGAAAATGAATGCTAAGTAAAGGTTCAAGGGTGGGTCTTTTGAAAACACCACATTCTTGGAATTGTTCAAAATTCCAAGGGTTCATATCTCCTTAAATCTTATTGATAGCGCCATTGTGAGGAAATTTGACACATTGGCATGCCGACGAGGCTAGAGCTCTCATGCAGTGTGTCCAAAGCTGATTGAATAAAATGTTATATGATAATAGGAAATTGAAAATCATGACCTTGATATGAAGGTGATAGAAGGAAATATGATAGGAAACCAAACACAACCTAAAGGAGGCATTTGTCTTCGATCATAGCCTTGAAATGTGCTTTGGGTATATTTAAGGTTGCATTCGGAATATCCAAGTGTTTTAATAAAGTCAAGGGAAGCAATACAAGTGCCAAAACCTTCATCAATCAAAACACATTTAACTTGGATATCACCAACCTAGACACTAATGAATAATGGAGGATCATCTGCATGAAGCAATAGTTTGTCAAGAATCATTGAAGCGATAAGAAATTTGACTGAGGGAGAAGTATCTATAGTTTTAGAAACGTGTATGGACATTTCCTCAAATTGTTTAAGGGTGTTATCTTCAGATCCGGACAAAGTTGTTTCTTGCCCCACAGGTGGAGGTCGAGGGATGTTCATTTCAAATAAGAATTGCATTAAACGATTAGTTGATGAGGGGAAGTCCTCATGAGTTCTAGAAAAGGAATTTGAGATGGGAGAAGAGAAACTTTTGTGATAGGATCTCATTCATCACATCTAGTGAGGATTGTATTATATAAATGTGTGTAGCGTTGAAGTAAGTTCGTTAAAGGGGGAGCAGAAGTGTATTTAAATCGATGTTGATAAGGAGTATTTGATTGGGATTTAGCCAATGTGGGTTGGGCAAGTATGTATGATTCTGTTGAATTGGGTAATGTCATTGGTGGTGTAATTGGGTCAATGATTGATCCTTTTGAAGATTTGGATGTAAGTAGTGAAGAAATCATAGAAATAGATTGATTTGTGGTTTTTGAGGTGGGTAGTTTGAAGTTAAGATAAGTTGATGATAGGTGAGAAGTAAAAGTTGTATCAATGGAAAGAGAATGAGTATCCAAATGTATCATATGATTGGACACATGTGGGATAGTGGATGGAGTAAGTTTTGTTGTTATATTTGTTGGATTCATTGTCATATTTTAAGGTCATGTAAAGTGAGATGGATGGATGTCTTGAACAGTACAAAAAGTTGGGAAGTTATTATAGTTGGAATGTCAATAAGGATAGATGTAAGATTATATTCTCCTCATATTGACAACATTCTCATCATTAATGAGAGAAGTAGGATTGATAGAAGTTTCAACAACGTTGGAAGTGGGAGGTTGAGTAGTACCTAATTGGGAAGAGGATCCTTGTAAATAGTGAGATGGGTGTTAGCTTGATTAAGGGCATCATGCTTAAGTTTAGTTTCATGATCCTTAATTGTCGCTTCATAAGCTTATTGGTGCTCATGAATTAAGGTTTCATGATCAAAATTAGGGCTAAGAAGATACTCAAGAGCAAAGTTTTTAAGTCGGCGACAAGTCTTATGAGAATGACCCCAACTTGCATGATACCAACAAAACTTGTGTGGATCATACCAATATTTGGCAGCGTGATTAGGATCAAGATATTGTGGTGAAGACCTAGGAACACTTTGGAAATTTTGCCATGTAAATTGGTTTGTGAGAATCTACATTATTCAAATTGGGAAGATGTAGAACTAGGTTGTTGGAAGGCATAAGTTGAAAGTGGTTATGAAAGAGTAGCATCATTGAAACAGTTTGGGAGGATAACATGAATAATATGTATGGAATCATAGGTATTTGTAACACCATCGTTGGTAGCATGCCAGTTTTTATATTTCATAAGCATTCGAGTTCTGACTGGAAGGTGGGAAGGCTCCAATTGTCTTATGAGAAAATCTTGGTGTTTGGTTTGGTCTAAGGCTTCTTCCAAATATTTAGGAGAAAGTGTCCTAACACGATATTAAAATTTAGGATGAAGAGCATTAGTGACCCTATGGAATATGCTATCTTTCAAAATATTATGTTCGTCTTTATTGGATAAGGCTTTCCATCTCTTAATAAACATTTGGACTATTTTGGATTGTGATTGTTTACAGTTGATAAAGTGAACTAAGTTATTTTTGGTTTGGAATTCTTGTATCAATGTATTAACTAAGTATCCTAAACTGGATATAGTGTGAGACTTGAGTTGATTATGTCAATCCAAAGCGTCACTTGAAAAGGTTTTATCTAAGAGCTTGGTGGCGGTAAAGGTATTGAGCGTAATCCAATCTTTATACATGTTTCTGAAAGATTTCAAATACAATGCAGGATCAGTGGATCCATTATAAGTGATAGTAGGAACAATACCGCCTATGTCAATATTTACAATTTGAGGAACTAAGGGTTCATTTGTAAGTGTTTGATAGCCTTGTTAAGAAGTGGGGGTTGAGGTATAAGGTTACCTTGTGCATCTCTAACGGGGGTTTGGGGTGGCATTAGGATTTTTCACTCCCCGTTCTATAGATTGAGGATGATTTTGAAATTTCAAAAGTTGGTTTTGGATTTGCATCATTTGATTTGTACTATTAGTTTGAAAAGTACCCATTTGATTCATGGCTTGTAAAAAATTTTGATTAGTATTAATAGTGGCTTGACTAATAGAAGCAGTGTGAGATGCATTAGTGGAAGCATTGACTTGAGTATTAATGTGGGTACTTTGAGTAGGCCCAATAGAGGAAAGACCTGTCATAGTAGTCGATATACTAGGAAAGGTAAGAGAAGTGGTAGAGGAATTTGAAGGCATGGACGAAGAGAAAGGCATGGAAGAAGTCATGAGGTGACTTTACCCAAGACTTGTAGAAAAGTTATGTGTGGGTGAAGAGGCACACTCAACATGAGGTCCCATCATGAGATTATAGATTAACGTGTGATCCTTACCCTGGTGTTGAGGGTTTTTGTTGATGAAAATGATCATTTTGGCAGTATTCAAGATCACTTCCATCCTCAACAATAGGCATGAGTGGAGGATAATTAAGTGGGTCAAGAGTTTTAGAAGGAGGTGACCCATAGTTTCTGGTTCTAGTGGCCACATGACCAATGCTTACATTTGGGTTTTCTGTATAAGGAAGGTGAGAATGAGGATGTTTAGGGTGGTTAGTGAAATTCATCATATTGGTCTGATTTTGTAGGTCAGCTCCATCAAAAATGTACTACACGGTGAAAGGTGAAGGTATGACTAGGAGTAAAGAGGTTGATAAAAATGAGACTGATAAAATAAATTGTGTTGGATACCTACTAAACTACGTCAACCAAGATCAACTTAGTTCAAAATACAGGAAATTGAAAATTCACTAGGTCAACCTAGGTTGACTTAGTTACACAAGGAAAAAATAGTGATCTAAAAAGCTATAGGGTCGACTTAGACCACTTAGTGGGGTAGACAGGGAAAACAATAGTCTAAAAACCTATAGTATTGACCTGGTCGACTTAGTTGGACAGACAGGGAAAAACAGTAGTCTGAAAAGCTATAGGATCGATCTTGTCAACGTAGTTGGATAGACAAATAAAAATAGTAGTCTAAAAACCTACAGGATCGACCTGATCGACTTAGTTGGATCTTGAAAACATTTAACTGTAGACTGGACGATGCAATATAAAAATAAAGGCAAATTAGTAGAATATAAAGAACTAAGTAGAACCTGGTCGACTTAGTTTTTTCAAACATGGTCAATTAGCTCAACATGGTCGATCTAGTTAAATCACACCACAGAATTGTGTTGACACTGGTCAACACAATCTGCAATAACAAAGAGAGAAACAAACAAGAAGCAGAAATGAAAATGTACAATTAACTATTTAACTAATTAGCTGAAATAAAGATCAGGAAGATGCTCTATAAGGATTTGATTGATTTGTAAGCTCCCAAAGATGCTTGTTCATTGGATAGTGACAGTCAAGTGTTTCAAAGTGCTTATTATGGAGGATTAAACCTTGCCCATAACACACTAAACTCAGTTTCAAGGTTAAGTTGGAAGTAACTTTTCCACAAAATCAAATGGATGATTGGATTCCTAAGGTTCAATACAAAAGAAAATCCTAGGCATTTTCTAAATACTATGAGATACGTGAAAACTTAAGTTCGTGTTTAGCTTTGTACTATGGCTATGAGTATTGAGGTAATCCCCTCACACCAAGATATTTGTAAACGATAGACAAGGATCGTAAATAGATTATTGTGTAGCCCTTCACGATAATAGTTAAGCGGTTTTAAAATGGTCGGTACAAATTTTCTAGGGAAATCAAGACAAAGTAAAAATAAAGATAAAAATCAAATGGCGAAAACCAATTTATTATTTTCAAAAGTAAATAAATAGGTAGCCAACTCTTTTTAAAACAAAAGTGAGATTAATTACTATGAAAATAAAGTGAATTGTCTTGTTTATGTGGAAAGTGAAACATACAAAACAAGGTCAGTGATGGCCAATCTAGTTGAGCAAATAGAACAAAACATGGTCGACATTGGTCAACACAGTCTATTGCAAAAACAAGCCAAAATAAACTAGGTCGGCCAAGACAATTTAGTTTGTTGGAAAGATAAGCAGACATAATTAAGTCAATCGGATTGACTTAGTTAAATGTGATACAATTTTAAAAGAACTAAAAAATTGGTAAGAATATAATAGAAATAAGAATTACTAAGTAATTTTATTGAAAAATAAAAATAACAAACTGATATAATTGACAAATTTGAAGTACTAAACTGATTAGAGGAAACCTTAATAATATAACAATGTTGACCAAGTCAACTTAGCTGAGTATGAAAGCTGGAAATTACAAAAATGAATTGGCTCGACCAGCATGACCTAGTTGATTGTAGATCAAGAATATGCAAACAAAGAATAAGACTAAATTGACCAATAGGAGCTAGTTGATTATAGATGAAAATTTGCAAATAGAGGAGAATTAGGTCGACCATCGCAACCTAGTTGATTATAGATCCAGAATCTACAAACAGAAATTAAAACTAGGTCGACCAATGTGACTTAGTTGATTGCGAATAATTTTTTTTTTAAAGTAAGGGTTAGTTTTACGTCAAGCTCACCATAACGTATGCAACAGATTAAAATAGATCTAGAACCTATCTTGCAAATCCAAGCTCGGAGAAAGTGATCAACTTACATTTATTGCGATACTTTTTATAATGGGAGCATGACCAAATTAGATTCGTTAAACCTAACTAAGGAAACACTTATCACACAACACTAAAGGAGAGGGCTCCAAAGCCTCTACACATATAATATCATACAATAACTCTAGCTAAGTCTTCTAATGCATAAAATGAAATCTAATATAGTGTTATCCAAGTATATAACACAAAGGGGGTGGTTTAAAACAAACAAGGGATCATGGTGAGCAAATGGGGGCCTAGATCACCTAACATGGAAAATGGAAAGCCTATAAAACCCTATAGCTACAATAAGTTTAAGAAGTAATCTAAATGAGGAGGTATACATTCAAACATATTACTTTGTGCAATATCTATCTATCAAATGAAATAGCAAATGTTAGAGATACTTACCTTGGAGCGAACCTTTCGAGTCTCAATCTCCCCTTGCCCAATAGTGTTTTGCAAGAGATTGTTGTGACTTTGTAAGGATCCCACTATAGAAATCAACTCTAAGCTAAAAGACTCATACTTGCATCCAAGACTTCCCATAAGACAAGTCATCTTCTCTCCAAGGCAAACCCTAAGCAATGGCTCCTTCAAATGTAGATGTAACAGAATTATGAGTTGTAATAAACAAAAATAAGTGTTTGTCTTTATTGAATTTTTAGTAGACAAGCTCGTGCCACACGACATTGTTTTGAAAAGTTACCATTTGGCCTCGAACTATGTCAACCAGGTCAACCTAGTTGTGTAACATATCATATCTTTCGCAACTGGGTTGACCAAGGTGACTTAATAAAGAAAATGGGTATTTACTTAGGGGCTATTTGAGAGGAGAATTGCTTATGAAATTGGATAACTAATATTTGTTTGCTTAGGGAGTTAGATAAGCAGGATTTATAATGGGTTTAGATATAATATATAATTAACCAACAATATTGTGAAGCACCAATGGTTTGTCCACCCCTTTTTCGATGCACCCTTTAAGACATGCACTCAGAGAAATTGAAACTCAATAGGTTCCTACAAGAGCTAAAGCGTCGGTAGATAATAAATTTTAAAAATAATGTGTGTATATAATTATACTTCTTCACAGACTTGCACAGACCCAAAATAAGTTTACATAATTCTTTTAGTGTTTTAAAAAAATAGCAAGTTATTATATCTAGTTAGTTGCAATCAGATTTGTTTATTAATTTTATATATTAAAGTATTCTAATATTTTTAATAGTTTTATGCATATTAGGGTCACATAAATCCTAAAATCAATCAAACATATCGGTGAACGCAATCATTATATTGACCATCATTTCCTTAGGGTTTCCTCCCCTTGTCCTAGGGTTTCAAATTTATGATTTATTTTGAACCTAGT
The DNA here is from genome assembly GCA_037957365.1 of Torreya grandis. NCBI lineage: Eukaryota > Viridiplantae > Streptophyta > Pinopsida > Cupressales > Taxaceae > Torreya > Torreya grandis. The sequence goes on from JARHVA010002366.1 coordinate 2,118,866, forward strand.
TTCTTGATTTTATTCATCAGTAATTAATCATTACTAATATATTTGATGAGTTTGATAAATATAATTTCATTGAATATCTTCATATATATACACACTTGCATGATGCATTGTTACATGTAACTATGGATGAAATTAAAAAATCATGCTAAGATTGCCACATTTTACGAACAACATGAGCTCTTCACAAATATTAATGCACCTTTTAGAGGTATTGATTCCACAATAGGTGTTGAGACTACTATTACTGAAGCTAATCTCATATCTACACCTTTTGCTACACATGATGTTCTCTCATGGTACGAAGGCAACACAGTTTTCCTCAATTTACTATGCTTGCCATACCTTGTAAGGTTACAACTCGTGTCAGATTATCTGATCTAGTTTTCTATGCCCAATGCTCAAACATTAGTATGGATAGTTATTCATATTCAAAATAAGGTTACATAGTTATAATATAACTCTTATAGAGTGAATTGTGCCATTAATTCTCATACATTATTACATAATCCATTAGCTGTTGAGATTTCAGCTTATCATTTACCAACAAGTTTTGTGTCACCTAAGCTTACATTGAATGATGGTAAGGGTGATCCATTAAAATATCTTCAAGCCTTTCACACAGAATGTTTGGATTATGCTTCCAACGATAGGTTACTATGTTTTTTACACATAAGGAGTACGTTTTGCATTGGTTTTATGACCTCCCTTTTCAATCACTCAATGACTTAAATCCATTGGTCGATCAACTTCTAGCACACTTCTCAATCCACATTAGTGAAAATATGTCTTATGTTCATATTTCAAAAATCAAGCAAGGGTCCAATGAGCCTATCACCGATTATGTGCTCCATTACAAGACTATGCTCTCTAAGATGACAAGTTAAATGGCAGATAATGAATTTCAATATATAGTCAAGCAAAACATGCATGCCCCTTTACATAAGTCAATTGTGATTAAGAAGTTTCAATCATTTGATGACTCGTGTCACATGGTTAAGGATAGAGAAGTTAAACTTATTGCAATGAATAAGTTAAAGTTTGGATCCAACTCTCCAACCACTTCTAGTGCAAAGTTCCCAAGTAAGCCAACTTTTAAATCAAAAACAAATGATAATAAGAATGATGCAAAAGCAATAGTTAACGTTGTTTCATAGCCAACTAATCAGCTTGTTCTTTCAGCTCTACCAAGGGGCAATTTCCGCATTTACCAAAACCTCCTCACAAGGTATTACAAAAATTACTTGAGTGCAACCTTATATCTCTTCCTCCCCAAAAAAAGGTTGATATGAGTAAGCCTCAAGCTAAGGGATTCAATAGTAATGCATATTGTGACTGCCATCGAGGCATGAGACATTCGATCAATAGATGCATAAGTTTTCAACATAAAATACATGAAATTAGATAACAACACAATTGATGTTAACACATCTACAAAAGAGTTAACGACACAACCTAATGGAAATGATAATTGGAAGATATTTAACGACCCATTTCATAATCATGCAGCACAAGAGACTATTTTTCAAGCTCATGCATATGACTTATAATGGACATCCTTATCCAACTTGTTATACTTATAGAACTACGTAAGAACATCCTCTAGATGGGATTATCAGCACACTTCAGACTATACGTACGAAGAGACCTATTATTACATTTGAGGAACATGAAATTGTTGAATATGAATATTCAAATGACACACTATATGTATACATATATATAGATCAATAGCCTATATACATTGTCATGGTAGTGTTGACCAAATTTTGACCCTGCTGGTCAAAATTGGGCACCCTTATATGAAAATTTGGCCTTTAGATCTTTTAGGAGTAAATATCATGTCATAGTGGGATCTCAGGTTTATTCAACATAATATGAATGTTGTTAGCTTTGATCAATTTGTTGTCTAGATCCTTTTACTTTCTTTGAGTCAGGCTAATAGGTCCGAGCAGAGTTTAAAGAACATTTTCAAAGTGTCAGATCTTGCACGTGGAGCAGTTGCAGAGAAAGATGAGCATATGGGTTTGCTCATCCTAGTTCAAAGTCCCTGTGTACTAAGTCTAAGGTCCTTTGCCAAAGCACAAGCAAAGTTGTTCATGTTCAAAGACTTGCTTTGAAAACATTTTTAGACTTAGTCATTCGAGCTCGACCATTCATTTCGGGTTTATCTTGGTCTTCAACTTCACGTCTTCCTATTATGTAAAATTCCTTCGGAGGAGATGCTCCATACAAAACCTGCAACAAAAGTACAAGTGTTCATTCTTTCAGAGTTTTTGTTTAATGGACAATTTATGGAGGCTTTGTATTCATATGGAATACCTGAAACTGTTACCACCTTATTAGCATGTATATACGTCTGAGAATTATGTCATATAGACGGTATTATAAACATCTTGCATATCCAAGGATGTCCTAACATGTCAAAGACTCTTGTGCTTGGTATAACTAAGAATAATGTAGGAACTAGAGTGGGGCCTGCCTGATAAGGTATCACAATGTGTCCCAAGTGGTCTGTTTTATGTCCACACGATACTTTGATCATCTTTTCTATATCCATCAGATCGAATTAGGTATATCCAAGATTAGTAAGAATTGTCGCAGTGCAAAGTTTTTCACTTGAACCATTATCTTCCTGTTGACCAAATTTTGACCCTACAAGTCAAAATTGGGCACCCTTATATGAAAATTTGGCCTTTATATCTTTTAGGGGTAAATATCATCTCATAGTGTGATCTTAAGTTTATTCAACATAATATGAATGCTATTAACTTTGATCAGTTTGTTGTCTAGGTCCTTTTACTTTCTTTGAGTCATGCTAACAGGTCTGAGTAGAGTTTAAAGAACATTTTCAAAGTGTCAGATCTTGAACGCACAGCAGTTGCAGAGGAAGTTGAGCATGTGGGTTTACTCATCCTAGTTCAAATTTCCTGTGTACTAAGTCTAAGGTCCTTCGTCGAAGCACAAGCAAAGTTGTTCATGTTCAAAGACTTGCTTCGAAAATATTTCTGGACTTAGTCATTCGAGCTCGACCATTCACTTCGGGTTTATCTTGGTCCTCAACTTCAAGTCTTCCTATTATGTAGAATTCCTTTGGAGGAGATGTTCCATACAAAGCCTGCAACAAAAGTATAAGTGTTCATTCTTTCAGAGTTTTTGTTTTGAGTTTTTTGTTTAAGTGTCGAAAATTGTTTCGAACATTTTGTCCGAAACAATTTTCCCAAAGGACCTTTTTCGGGCAAAGGGGCCATTTCAGAACGCTGAAGGGGTCATTTTCATTTTTTCGAAGGGCACTTCAACTTTTCCGAAAAGCACTTTTGGCTTAGTTCAAAGTTTCTGAAGGGACAATTTTCCTTTCGAAAGGGTCATTTGCAAGAACTCCGAAGGTCCATTTCAGAAAAGTCGAAGGGGTCATTTTCATCTTTTCCGAAGGACACTCTGCAATCCTTCTGAAGTGTACTTATTCATAAAAATGGTCCTTTGTAAAGTTTTCGAAGGGTACCCCTCCACAGCGAAGTGAACCAAACACAAATTCGAAAGGACACTTTCAGGGTTTCAGAAGAACCAAACAAAAAGCCTGAAGGAATTCTTTCAAAAAAAAACTCCGCAAAAATTAAGCTCGGGAAAGCGTAAAAGATTTCTTTCGAAAAGATTGTCTGAATGATTTCTTCGGGAGAAAGTCCGAAGGATAGGTTCACCAAAAAGTCTGAAGAAAACAGAAAGAGTGCATAGAGAAAAAACCCTGAAGGAATTCTTTTGGGAAAAGTGGCCGAGACAAATCTTTCGAAGGACACCTTTGAAGCCAAGTGCCCCAAAAAATTCCTTGAAAGACATCTTCCAAGCAAAATTGTCCCACGCAGAGGTTCCGAAAGGGCACTTTCCATAGTTAAAGAGCAAAGTCCAAAAGAAACTTAAGTCCGAGGAAAATGTTCCAAAGGAATAAGGAAGGTGATGACCCCACAAACAACTTTAAACTGCAGAAAATAACCATTGGAGTCAAAAAATCTTGGTGGGAACCTGAGGGCAAATATGGAGGTAACAAATGACAAGATCCCGAGCATTTAGTGCAAGCAAAACAAGTAAATAATAGACAGGCCGACGGTTCGGATCATAGTTGAAAGTTGATCAAACCAAACAGCTCCCATGAAATCGACGAACACAAGTGTTCATAGGATAACTGGTAGTTACAAAGGGTATTCTCTAACTATCGCAATGAGTCTCCTGTCCATTGAGCAGTGCTATGTGTTAATTTCCCCATTTTAAGTTTCAAACGCTCCTGGACGATTTATGATGGAGGCAGTTACCTGTGCAAAATTTGGATGTTTTGTGCCACTTTTCACCATTTTATGGTTGATTTCGAACGAGTAGACTCCTGACATGACATGACTCGTCTCACCCCTCTTTCACATGCAATTGTAACTGATATTCTCAAGGTGACACATGTCCAAGCGACCTTTGGACTTCCCTTTATTCCTTTCTCAAAATCTATATATAAGCATTCTTTCGACTCTTTGAGTAGCCTCCGCTAGTTATTGGGAAAACTCTGGCCAGATTTGTACTTGAAGAACTCTTGAAGAAATATACAAGTGTTGTTGCCACTCATACACTGTAATATTGAGTAAGGACTTGAATCGTGTTGGTCTAGTCTAGTGAAAGATTGTCTTTTCTAGCTTGTACTCTTGATGGTTTACCAATTTGCAGAAAGGAGATTGTTGCAGGTCTTTGCTAGTATTCTTTTCTAAGTGTAGAGATATCCTAGAAGTGGCCCATAATTGTATCCCTCTTTGGAATCATTCATTCCCTTCCTAAGAATCACATACCTTCTTAAATCTAGCATATGAAACATTGATGTAGTAATGAATCCTAAGTTGTGAGTCTTGTGTGAGAAACACTTTGTTTGTCTTTAAGTAGTGGTTTCAATCAATTGGGAGGACATATACATTGGTGCATCGCCACTTGGTTTCTTAGTTGTTTTCCTTAACCCTTTTCATACACAATTGTTAAGTTAGAGAGAGAGCTTTAAAGGTGCATCAAGGGGAGCTAGCCCCTTAGCTAGAGATTCATCTCAACGAAATTGTCACCCACAGCAAGAGAGATGTTTCCATTGTGCCACTTGGATGAGAAGAGCTAAGCATCCCCTCAAGAATGCGAATGCAAGTGTCAACAGTTTTTCGCACGCTTGGTGGGACTATTTGTCCAATGAGGTGAAGAATTCTTGGTGTGTTCTTCAACCAATCAGCCTTTTGGAGGCATTTCAATCAGCACCAATGGCGACTCCAAGTTGAATCAGCTGGTCAAGCAGCGCTAGTGCATCAAGAAATCATATTTGGTATGTATAATCCCATTGTTGAGCAGTATGGCCCTTATGTTCTTTCGTATAATTTTGATCAAGCTCATGTTGTTCATGGAACACCTCAAGCAACTCTCCTGATTGTTCTTCTCCTAGTCAATCCAAGAGTGCTAGGGAGATAATGTTGGAGTTTGAGAAGCAAATGTTGGAGATAGATAGGTTGAATGAGCAAAATAGATATCAGCAAGAGTTAATGTACAAGGAGTGTTTGTTTAGACAAGCTCAAACCATGCAATCCATGAAAGAGAAACTAGTAAGATGGAGGAGTCAACCCACTCAAGGCAATCAACCTTGTATGCATTTTTCCATCCCAAGACAGGTTTCTACCATACAAAAGAAACCCTCCTCTTGTACACCAAATCCCTTCTATCAAATAGCACTTGCTCACCAAAATAAAGTGAGTTAACCTTCTAGCCCATATAATGCATTTTCTCCTATACCAAAACTAACTACTCGTGTTGTTAATCCTTTGCACTTAGCAATCCAATACCAAAGGATATTAGCACAACCTTCTATGGAGACTAACTATTTCAATTCCTTAGATTGTGAGCCCTCCTTTGAAGAAGGTCATCCTATTTCCTTTGTAAACCAACACATCCATCCTCAAGCAACTCCTCATGTGCATGTGCAAACTCTTCCTAGTCTCCCTAAACCTTCTCAAGCCCTTCAACATGATGTCAAGATTCCAAGTTGGAGAAATGTCTATCATGAACCAACACAAGATCTTGAGAAAGTGAATGAAGTTGTTGTCTATCATCAAGAGGAGAAAAGTTTTGTCAAAGAATATGAAATTGAAGAGGAGCTTGATCCTATACAAACCTCTCCTAACTTTCCTCAAGAAGAGAGTCCCAATCCTAAGATCATGAGTTGGAGTGAAATAGTGAAATCATGGGGCAAGAAAGAAGAGAAGAGTATTGTTCAAGAGTGTGAAGTGCAAAATGAAGCGAGTCCTTCTCAAGTCCCTTCCACCCTTCTTCAAGAAGCTTCTTCTACTCCATGGCAGCCTTCATGTACTCCCCATCTCTATGATAATTCCTACAACCTCCAAGAAAGACTCTTCCAAGAGAATCTAGCTAAGCAAATTGAAGAATTAGAGGCAAAGATGACGCTGCTTAGTCAAAGTGAGATGGAAGGTTTAGACCTAAAAGAAGATCCTATGCCTAAACACACCCCATCTCCCCTTCCTCAAGAGCTTCCCAAAGAGCCTCCTATCTTGCTTTATGAATATGATCATGAGATCTATATCCCACCTCCACGAACTAGTTGTTTGTGTCCTCATCCTATCAACCTTTCCCTGATGGACCTATGGTGTGGGAACCAAAAGAGGAGCAGCTGGTCGAAAAGGAAAATGAACTCTTACTTGAAAATTATATACCTCCTTCGCAGCCTCATTGAGCTAAATCACTAGATTTCAAGATGCCTAGTCTTGACATCATTAAGCGAGAAGTTGAAGATCTTGCAGCTCTTGATCAAGGAAATCAGATTATGGCAGCTGAAATGCAAATTGAAAACTCTCGAGAGGAACTTAAGTGATGAAGAGGAGGTGAATTCTCGTATTGAGTCTTCTTGTTTGGATGATAATAGAGAATGTTTGCTTTGCATTGAAGAGTCTATTTTGAGAGAAGCAAGCGAAGAGGAATATGCTTAGTTCATCGCTGATCAAGAAAACTGAGTGACTTATTATGAGCAGTTCATCATAGGAACCCCTCTTGGTGAACAAAAGGACATTTCACAAGCTTTTTCCTCCATACTTAATGAGGAAACAATCATTGATTCTTTTCTTACTTTGCAAGATACTATGGATGGACTAAGAGAGGTTCTTGATCAGACTTTGGATGACTTGTTGGAAGTCATTGGAGCAGGCTATACTCCTCTTCAGGGAAGCTATCAGTTGGTCAAAGATGGAGAAGGTGGCATTGGAACTCAAGTATGCAAAGGATAAACAAGCGTTCATGTTTGTTCGTTCAAGAGGATTGTGAATTTAAGAATGATATATTTGAAGTCATCAAGAGGGGATATCACCCCCTAGAAGGAACTCATCAGCGTTTGAAGGATAGAGAAAGATCATATTGGCCTAAAGTTTCTAATGAACATGAAATCAATCCTTTTGAAATCATGCCTATAGAGAGGATGGGAGTTGATCATGAGAAAGTGAATGGGCAACAACATGAAGCAAGTGATCATGTACAAGAAGAGTTCATTTCCTTGGTTAGATTATTTGGAGTTGCTTGGTTCTTAATGATCATGACAATAAGGTTGGCAGACTTTGTGAGAAGCATGGAGGTCGCAACGATAAGAGACAAAAGGTTTCTTGACACATCCAATCCTTCATGCCATGAAGTGAGAGGATTTTCAATTTTCCCCTTTGACCCAGGAGGGGGAAGAGCATACTTGGTTAGTTGTACATAATTAGTTTTCATTCTGTTGTGTTTGGTTCTCCTAAGTGCTTAGTAGCATAGGTGTGTTTGCTTTGGTCTTCATGTGTGTTTGTTCTTTCCTTTGTGTGTTTTGAGGTGGTAACTAGTTGTCTTATTGATCAAGTTCTGAATCATGGTCAAGGTTTCTTGTTTATTTCAGTCCTTAGATGACTCCATAAGCCCAATGGACTGATAAGGCTACTGATATAGTTAGTATAATAGGCACACTACCCTTGCGAGTCACCAATTTGTTGACCAAATTTTGACCCTGCAGGTCAAAATTGGGTACCCCAATATGAAAATTTGGCCTTTAAATCTTTTAGGGGTAAATATCATGTCATAGTGTGATCTCAAGTTTATTCAACGTAATATGAATGTTGTTAGCTTTGATCAGTTTGTTGTCTAGGTCCTTTTACTTTCTTTGAGTCATACTAACAGAACTGAGCAAAGTGTCAAATATTGCACGCGCAACAGTTGTAGAGGAAGTTGAGCATGTGGGTTTGCTCATCCTAGTTCAAAGTCCCTATGTACTAAGTCTAAGGTCCTTCACCAAAGCACAAGCAAAGTTGTTCATGTTCAAAGACTTGCTTCGAAAATATTTCTGGCCTTAGTCATTTGAGCTCGACCATTCACTTCGGGTTTATCTTGGTCTTCAACTTCAGGGTTTCTTATTATGTAGAATTCCTTCGAAGGAGATGTTCCATACAAAGCCCGCAACAAAAGTACAAGTGTTCATTATATCAGAGTTTTTGTTTTGGGTTTTTTATGGAACATAAACCGTCCATTAAACAAAAACCCCAAAACAAAAACTTTGAAAGAATGAACACTTGTACTTTTGTTGCGGGCTTTGTATTGAACATCTCCTTCGAAGAAATTCTACATAATAGGAAGACCTGAAGTTGAAGACCAAGATAACCCTGAAGTGAACCGCTGAACTTGAATGACTAAGTCCAGAAATGTTTTCGAAGCAAGTCTTTGAACATGAACAACTTTGCTTGTGCTTCAACGAAGGACCTCAGACTTAGTACACAGGAAATTTGAACTAGAATGAGCAAACCCATGTGCTCAGCTTCCTCTGCAATTGCTGCATGTGCAAGATCTGACACTTTGAAAATGTTCTTTAAACTCTACTCAACCCTGTTAGCATGACTCAAAGAAAGTAAAAGGACCTAGACAACAAACTGATCAAAGCTAACATCATTTATATTACGTTGAATAAACCTAAGATCACACTATGACATAATATTTACCCCTAAAAGATATAAAAGCCAAATTTTCATATAGGGGTGCCCAATTTTGACCTGCAGGATCAAAATTTGGTCAACAGGTAGATAATGGTTCAAGTGAAAAACTTTGCACCGTGACAATTCTTACTAATCTTGGATATACCTAAATTCAATATGATGGATATAGCAAAGATGATCAAAGTATCGTATGGACATAAAACACACCCCTTGGGACACATTGTGATAGCTTATCAGGTAGGCCCCATGCTAGTTCCTACATTATTCTTAGTTATACCAAGCACAAGAGTCTTTGACATGTTGTTAGGACATCCTTGGATATGCAAAATGTTTATAATACCATCTATAGTACACAATTTTTGGAAGTATATACATGTTAATAAGGTGGTAACAGTGTCAGGTATTCCATATGAATACCCTCTTCAGCAAGGAATTATTCCTCCACCACCAAGACCACAGTCTGTTGTACAACATATTAAGGTTCACTCAATTTAGACAACTCAGAAGAAGATAGTGGATTTTCCTAGACAACTAGTGTGATAGTGTCCATACCATCAAATATATATTCAAGATCCTAAACTACTGTCATACATGTCTCCATTGTTCCTTAGAGAACACAAGGACATTTTACTACCACACATTATATTCCACATAGTTCTATGGCTCGTAGATTTACATAACATTTGAAAAATCATATGGTTGACGATGCTCATGAAGAATATCACATAGCACGAGATTATGACTCAGATTCTAACTCGAGATACACATGTTACTACTCGATCACAATGGGTAACATTAGCCACATTCGAGACATGACCTACATGTGAGCAACCCATTGATGTGATCATTGGTTAGCATTGCATAATTCTCTAAAAACTCAGAAAATAAAATATTTAAAAACCAAGACCTATGCATGACATGTATTGTTTTTTTTTTAATATTATTTGTTTATGTTTTTATCATATATAGTACAATTTATATCCAATTTATATACGCCTATTTCATCGTATACTTGAGTGAGATGCAAGGCATATAGGTCATTTATGACATAGATACACAGATGCAGGGTTTCCTACACCCAAGCGCTACCTTCCTACAATGGAAGCATGTCTTTACTAGGGGCATCTAATTTATTTACATATGGTTTATTATTCTATGACTATTTCCATTGATTATAGTACACTAATTTACATTGATTATACATGACTTGCTTTGACTCATATTATTTAGAGTATCATTTCACTGGATAATGTATTTTTTATATATGTGATGATGACATAAATTGATTGTGTAGATTATCTTTGTTTGTTTTATGCATGCTTGATGTTTTTTTTGTTCTTTATTGACTTTGTTTATTGTGTGACATTAAATTGTTCATTGTGTGTGTGTGACATTAGATTTTCCATTGTGTGTCTAACATTAGATTGTCCATTGTGTGGGACTTTTTGACTTTGTTTTCTATGTGTGGATTAAATGTAGGATTTTTTTTTAGCTTGTTTATATTGTTGAGCTTTTTAGTGTCATGATTTATATCACACATTCTTCTTCTTATTTGCATTGTCATGATACATATCATGCACTTTTCAACATAGTTATTACTCAGTTTATGGATATTCATTGATGTTCATTATGTTTATCATTAAAATGTCTAATTGAGATTACACTTGTATGCTTAGGATAATGTATCATCCATATTCAAATGTGTTATTCTTACTATGATGACATATTGTCTATATGTTATTATATGATTTATATTGCTTACATATTTTATATATAACATTATGTTTTTAACTACTATTTTTTGAAATAAGTAATTCATAGGCTTCAATCCTCACCTTCAAATGGGGGCATACACAATGGCTTGTCTTAGTGATTAAGCCTTCACAGACAGAGAAATTCAAATTTTTTTGACACATTATTTTAGAAGGTGACAAGGTTTACATAGAATTTGATATCTTTAACTCGGACTTGGGGCATATGTCACAAATTTGAGATATTTCACAGATTTTATCAAATTATTAAACAAGTTTCAGTTTACACATGTTATCACAGTGGAAGCATATGTGTGGCATATGTTTGCAACTTTGCAAATATCATGATATATTGGCATAGGTTATATGACTCAGGTTACTCAGATTACCAAATGGAATTGGAACTCATGGCATTCTCTATTCAATATTACTCATTTATTTCATAAACAAATTATACTCCAGCATTACTCGAGCATTACTCAAATTGAATCATATAATTCATCTATAGCGAATGATTTAGAAACTTTATGTAGACTCTCGGACATTTCTCAAATATATTGGAACCCTTAGTGGATTCCATTTACTCAAATTTATTGGAGTTGTATGGCGCTGAAGCAATGAATGACATAACTTCTACGCACTTCTCTGCTTCAAATGAGATTCAGGGCATACTCAGCTCAACCCATGTTATTTGTTTCAAATGAGGGTTGTGATACAATATTTCTAGTCTCTGCCCAATCAATGTAATATCATTCTCAGACTGTCTCCTAGCCTCAAGTCATTGTTCTTGTTTTTTAGACAAGTCAGCGCCTCTGAGACAAGGTGGCTGCCACAGACTTGTCCACTTAGGGTGGACTTGTCCCCATGCCCTTTAACAACTATTTTCCAAAATTCAAATTGTTCATATGGGTCAAATTGCACGTTTCACAAGTCAGTTTAGAGGAAATTACCCAGATATCCAACTATATAATTAGATATAGCTTTAATCTAACAATCATTAACCTATCACTGGAAATCACTCTGCACATTGAAAGGAACTTGCCTAAGGCTTCCAAATCTAAGTTCCCTCAAAGGAGAAATCGCTCAACTAGGTTTGAATACCATTTTGCAAAGTCAAGTCACAAGTTGTCAAGTATTGAAATCCATACACAGGACTGCACAATATATTATTAATACACAAGATTGCACACACTCACTAGGTGGGAAAACTACATGTGATTTGATTCCCTCTTTGAAGTATTGGATATATATGCAACACTCAGTCACAATGGGATGGCTAGGGTTAACTCAACCCTTCCCTTTCACCCTTTATCCCGGTTTACAATTGTCCTACAATACACAAGGGTTTTAGGCAAAGAGAAAGCAAACTAAGATATTTGCATAAATTTGGAAACAACAGAATATACAGGCATATCAAGCAGACTTAAGCGTAGGGGACAACATAGTCATACATCACTAAAAACACAATGGACAATTTCGTAGTAAATCAAATTGGGTTGCACTGCGAAGGTGTCCAAGGAGCGCAAACTCATCTAGGGGCATGCAAACTCTTTATTTCTACATTCAAGAATCCACAAGGCTTTTCTAAATTATTATTGAGGACTATACTCCTTCACAAACCTACACAAACCCAAAATCAGCTAAGTACATCATTCCTTCGGTGTTTTCCAAAAATATCAAGTTATTATATTTAGCTAGTTGCAATCAAATTTTTTCAGTAATTGTGTCTTAAAGCAATATGATTTATTCAATAGTTTTATGCATTAATAAAACATATACTCGTGCATTCCCAAACTCCCTTATTGCCAAACTATGCATGGCTAATAATACACAAATTAAACTCAAACTATAAACGAGCTTATCATCAACCATGGGCAGTGATGTCTGTTTGGAATCTTGACCTAGAGATCCAAACCACTATTTATAGGGTCATTCTTAGTCATTTTAAAATAAGAATTTGATGCTTTCTCTACAAGCACTTGCAAATTAGGGTTTCATAAAAGGAATGGGGTGAAGATATTCACCAAAGACAAGTTGCAACAAAAGGCCTTAGAGATTGAAAAATAGGGGATTCAGTTAGTAAAACATACCAAGTCTTTAGAGTCTCCAGTTGTGATCAACTATGATTTTTTAAATCCTTAACTCCACTTACAACCATCTCTCACAAAGCACTCAAGCCAACTCGAGGCAAGTACCCTTTTGCTCATCTTCTTTATTCATGCAAGTCAGATTATTTATATTGCATGCTTCAATTCATTTATGTTGTAGCTCATGCTTGTTAACATTTATTATTTTTACTTTATTGCCTTACATCCCATCATAGCGCTTGACATATTACCTCATTTACTTTTTTATCTTACATAGTATAGGTTCTAGAAAGGCCTTCTACCCTTTCTATTTAAAGGTTTGCATAGTAAAAATGTGTTTCTAGGCTTTAGACTACCCATGTAAATGTAGCTAAAGAGAAAGTTTTTACATATAAAATTAATCAAATTCAAAATATATTCCAATATATGAAATAACTTGTAAATTAAAGGATATCATATAGATAATAACAAGTTAAAAAGGGCCCTACAAGTCATGAACTCCATGCCAAAATAGTGTTATGAACCCCAAGCCAAAAATGGTAGTCATTTCAATAGTTTGTACAAGGAGACTCACAAAATATGCATCTCTAATGCTTCTTCATCGAGTTTGAATAACTTTAGTAGAACTTTTTAAAGAGAGTGCCTTAGTAAAATACAATAACTAGTTGGTTCTTCACACCCTTGTAGCCTTATATGAATCATAATAGATCTTTATGCATTTCAAAAGATAAATTAAATATTTATAATGTTATAATTATTCATTCTGAAATTTCAAATATTTATGTTGAAATCTCATGCCGTGGAAATCCATCCATGAGGTGGTGGATAAGTGTCATAAGACCCTAAAGGCCCTCACTTTCTCCAAATGGTTGAGTCCTTCCTCAACCTAAAGGCAGATGTTGACCTTTAGCACTTGTTAACTTGAAGTTCAAGATTCTAAAGGCCCTTAGCCTTATTGATGTGAAGGCCAAGACCCTTAATGCACCAACAAATTGACTTGAGATAGGTACACTTTTTTCCCATCTTCTTTATTTAAGCGAGTTTGGTTATATATGTTGTGTTCTTCAATTCATTTATATTATAGCTCATGTTTGTTACCATTTATTATCTAAAGACTTTATTACCTTACATACTACCATAGCCCTTGGCCAACTACCCCTTTATTGTCTTGCATAGTATTAGCTCAAAAGGCTTCTACCATTTTCCCCATTTAGAAGTTTGACACAATTAAAACCTAATTCGAAGGTATAGAGTTTAGAGTAACCATGAAAATATATTTAAAAGAAGGATTTTTCATGTCAAATGAATTAAAGGATAGGCCAATATTTGAAATAGCATGTAAATTAATGGATATCATATAGATAAGTTAACAAGTGAAAAAAGGCACCATGTGTCATGAGCCTCAAGCCAAAAATGGTATCTTGACTCCCAAGTCAAAAATGGTGTCATAACACCAAGCCAAAAATAATTGCAATCGTATGCATCTTGAAATACTACCTCATCAACATTGAATACTTTTAATAGAATTTTTCAAGGAAACTAACTTGTAAAAGATATAAAACCTAGTTAGTACTTCATACCCTTATAACCTAATACGAATTGTAATTATGCTTATGCATTTCAAAAGATAAATTACGTGTATAATGCTCATGTTTTTTTCATTTCAAAACTTAAAAATCTAGTTACTTCTCTTTGACCTCACTCCTTGACTCTTAAGGTTGAGAGCCTTAACACAACGTAGCATGCTCACCTTGGGATATATTGTTGAATGGACCAAGGTCTTAACCATTCTATAATATTGCCACCTATGACAAATCTTCAAGTTCTAAGAAGCAATGCATAGGTATGACAAATCTTCAAGTTCTACGAAAAAATGCATAGGTATCTAGATAAAATAGAGTACACTTGGGGTGCCACTTTGGACTTCTCACCCTCCAACCTCTTTTTCCATAAAGCATACTTGTTTTTTAATATAGTAGGCTATGGAAAAAAAAAAGCCTTCCATCCCAAAATTATTGCATCCTCCGTTAAGAGGTTAGGTAGATAAACTGCAAATGAAGCAAATTTTAGCGATAACAAGGACTTGGTGATGATAAAACTACAACTCCAGTAATGAAGTAGGTGCATAAAAAAGTCTCTTCATTAATGACATACCTGCCACGTTTCAAATGCCCTGAATAAGAAAACCATAAATTGAATTGTAGGGATGGTGACTCCACAGGGAAAAGTCAGAGAAGGCCCGAAGGGTTCAGTGGTTCCAATATATTCAATTTGATTATTCAGACAAATACAAATGCGTAAGTATAATCATACAAGAAGATGGAGACGGTGTATATATTTCAGCGAAATAATATAGGGGCTGTTTATCATGTTATGACTATAAAAGCTGACGTCTTGTTGTTTCCATCTTTATCAGTAATTCTTTGATGTCTATTTCCATCCTTATCTTCATGTTATAATAGTTGTGATGAGCAGTTTCTAGATTGTGCAACTCTTCAAGCTTTAGTCTCCTCCTCTCCTCACTTTCAGTCAAACATAGTTTTGCAAGTTTGTTTGTATATTCTTCTTCTATCTTATTATTTTTTGCAAGCGCAATTCGTTCAAGTCCCTCTGCTTCTTTGCGAGCGTCATCTGCACGACTTTGAAACATCTGTGCCTCAGCATGTTTAATTCGAACAATACTATCCAGTTCATCTATTTCAGCTTTGTACTGCAAATCTCCAGTTTCTATATTCTTCCTTACATTATCTTGATTGCTGGTTTCACAAAATTTCAGAACCTTACTAGCAACTTTTTCACCGGACCCAGAGTTTATGTTATATATGGCTTCTTGAACTGCAATAGAAAATTGATCGCTTGTTTCTACTGTGTCATTTGTTACAACGGGCTCCTTGGCAGTATCATCACCCGCCCCAGATAATTTCGATTCGCATTCTGCATACATTTAAAAAACACTCAAAATAGCTATCAAGACATCTACTAGAAGACATGATAATAAGTGTTGTATACAATGGGCATCAACAAGAAAAATAATAATGCATACACATTAGTTTAATATAGATACATGGTCAAAGACCAAGTCCAGATCATTTTTGCCTACTCTCTCAATGTACTTCACATTTGTTGAGTTTATAATGTATTGATAATGATGGCCCCAACTAGGGCGATGATGATAATTAAAGCAGCATTAGTGAACTTGCATCATGGACCATTAATGCACACGAATCTACAATAAACAATTTGATCATGCATATTCAACATAATTCTTGTGGTCTTACGTAGACAAAAGCACGTTCGAGGCCATTTTATTGTACTGCCAGAAAAGTGGCATTTTTTTTGGATCTTTTCATGATGACCATGTTGCTGATCATTTTTTGGTCTTGCAGCAGCAACGCCATGTCAACAAGCTATGACTTGTGGCGGCCATAACACTGTCATACAGACTCATTTTTAAGTGCAGTTTTTTAATTTCACAAGTTTTTGAAAGGAATGCAATAGTGACATCAGAATCTTATTATTTGAGGTCTCACGAAGGCAACATCAGGTTGAAAACGAACTTGTATTCTCACCATAAAATTACCTCGCAAAGGCCATAACTTAAGACATGCAGACTCTGAATTGAGAGTTGTTTTTCGCATGATTTTTTGAGCATAATGTGATTATGCAATCTGATTTATGTGATCCACAAAGTGCACGTTCAATTCCTAAGTGTAAGAAGATCACCATGTCATTCAGATAATCATAGTCTAATCATGCCATGTATCATACACCATCAACCCTTCATGGGAGTCGTTTTATAGACATTTTGACAAGTTAATTCCAGTTACAGAGGCATAACATGTCGCATGTCAATGCTTGGACATATTTCAAGATGTCAAATTCAACATGTAGCTCAATTCATCCAGCTGCAGTTGTATAGCTGGGTTTCATCTGAAAACCTGCGATCTAGTCGACTGGAAGGCAAGTTGTTTCATCTTCCCCGCCAAACAAACAAGAACCATGAAAATAATTATTCAGTCCGAGATAGAGATAGGGCTTTGGTAGCCCTGCGAGTTGGGATACTCAGAGAAGGGCTTTTGAGTGCCCATGGCTTTTTGGAGCCCTTGCCTTCTGGAATTTGGAAAAGTGAAGTTGGTGAAAAGAGAGAAGCTTGTACGGAAGTAAATGAGTTCAGCTTGCAAAGGTCGTCTTCAGAGTGTCCATTAGTCAAGCTAGATATGGTGTGTGTGTGTGTGTTGTAATCTGAATTTTATAAGAGAAGGGAAAAATTTTGATTGTTGATGTATTTCTACAAATAGTTGATGTATGAGTTTTATTAGAAATTAATGAAGAAAGTCATAACTTTCCATTCTCTGTGTTTATTATTTATGCTTACAATGTTTAGCAGTGCACTCTTAGGAAGCTGAGAGGCAACAGATGTTTGTTCGATCCCCGGATGCACTAAACATCCAGTTAGTGTAGTTTTGAGATCTTTCCATATTCCATTTCTTCAATAGCTGTAATTGCAGATATGCAGTTGCCAGTGACCCTGTGCAGAATTTAGTTTTTCTCCCAGCATTTCAATGTCAGATCTCACAAGGTTGCACAATTACATCGGTGGTCAGGCTACGATCAAAGCAGCGGTATCAGAGCCACTTTCTTGGCCTTGTGGGGCGTCAACAACAGACTTCTCCATCCATCACATGGGTGATAATTTGAGCTCTAAAATTGAATGCTCAGTGGACGAAGCAATTAAAATCCCACTTGAAGAAATGAAAGAAACCATTAATGAGATTAGCCAATATTTTCGTTCATGGATTCTACTCATCAAAAGGAGGCAAAGAGGAGATGGGAATAGAGAAGAGTAAGGGTATAGGCGAGCATGAGACCTAAGAAAGGAGGCTAGCTAACATGATGGATATCAAAACCCTTTATTGGAAGGAGAGCTAATATTAGGGTTTAGGGTAATCAAGAGAGCCAAGAAGGGAGTTTAAATCACAAGATGCATGATAAATTCCTATTTCAAAGTTTGATGGGGTTGGTGAAGATCTCTCTTTTCTATCGTGTTCGGAAAAAAATCAAAATAGTTTGATGGGGTTCGTATATGATTGAGCATGAACAAGAAGATCATGATAAATGTAATCAACGAGAAATAACCACATGGTTCAGTTTGTGACAACTTTTTTATCAAAATTATGAGGCAAAAAAATGAAGTTTACTTATTTGTTCTCAAGGATATGAAGCAAGAAGGAACAGTGGTACTACTATATGAAATTCTGTCGAGCGAGCTTGCTTGTGCAGAATATCTCCCTAGAAAGGATAGACATGTATATCAATGGATTGAAAAGACTCCAATAGAGGAGATGTTAAAGTGTTGAAGGCTATTTACTCGAGGAAGCCATCCGACAAACAGAAGCCTATTTGGAGGTTTTAGAAATCAATATACGGCATCTTTGACCCCCAAAGCTAGTCTGGCATCAAAGAAGGAATCATAAGGTAATGTGAAATCTAACTTCCCCCGTAATTGAGTTGGGCAACCAAAGGGAAGAATAGGGAAGCACTGCTTATTTATGCTCAAAGGGGCTTTTCTTTAAATATAAAAATATATTGTTAAAAGGAGCAAAGTGTCAATCTCCTAGAAGGATCCATGTGATTGGCATCGTGGATGAAGAAGACAAGGAGATGCCTAAAATTTGATCGTGAAGAAATGATAGAAATAGAAGCAAACACCCATATAATGGACCAGTATCAGCATGAAATAACCACAACTCCACCTGCTGCCATGATGGGAATCACCCAATACAACCCCAACAGTAAAAACCAGAGTGAAGGGAAGAATTACAATGACCCTCATCGATTCCAGAAGGACAAGATGCAACGTTTGTGAAATCTACAGGTCTAAAGGTTTTCCCTTCTCAAAATCTTCTAGCGTTAGTGACCAGTTTCAAAATGATAAAAAGGCAACATTTTACAGCTGGATAACTATGAATTAATTTCTATTTTCTATGTGGAGGCAATAGCAGGGGCTGATGTTGTCATGGGAGCGTAATGGTCAAATAACTTGGAAGAATTTCGGATGATGTGTCATACATGAAATCTGAGAAAATGCAGCAAATTATAACAATTAGAAGACTTTCACTAGTTGCAAACAAACTGCTTTCAGCAGACACAGTGATCAAACAATTTACTAAGGATTCGTTTCAGCAGATGGAGGCAAAGAAATTATAGCAATTGCTTTGGTGAAGAGCAATTCAAGGAGGGGGGACTCTTATGAATATTTATTTTTGTTGTATGCTAATATTAATATATCTATTAGATAGTGGGCTCAACCCACCTTTTATATGTAAATGGAAGACCATGTTTTAGATAGTATTAGACAGTGGATCTACTGACCCACCGTTTTAGTCAATGTTTCTAGGTTCAATACATCTAAGTTGGTAGGAATTGGTAGGTTTATAAAAAGCAATTGCCCACAGCAGGTACATATTTCTGTTGACATAATTTTCTGATGTTTCTCACAATTTTGGTTCTTCAGAATTTCCGTTAATTGCATTATCAGCTTATTTTCAACAGTATCATTGTCTGCTTTAGCAGTGAACAGTTTAGGATCATAACAATGGTATCAAAACATTTCCAGCTGTGAAGATTTGTGTTCCAATTCTAGGATTTCATAGCTGCTAAAATTTCACTGTTTTTACATATTTTTATTTTTGAAAGCTTTTCAGCTAGTCCAATTTTTCAGTAGCTACAATTGCAGACATTCATTTGACATGGTGTTTATGTCTGTATTTTAGTTTTCTCCTAGTTTTTAAATGTCAGCTCTGAAGGTTACTGTTACACAAATATCGCAGTGATCAGGATAAAGCTACCATAGGCTATTATAGGATTGAATATCCTAAACTTATGTCCCAAACCCCTCCAACCCCCTGCAGGCAGCAACAGTTCTCCATCTCCCACACCAGACTTTCTAGTTCCATTACACAACCAGAAGCTGAGTGACCCTTAGATCCAACACTCCTTTGAGGAGGCCATGGCATCTTCCACTCCCTCTCCATTGCTATCCAACCCAGACTTCAAATTAGTACCGTCCAAAGAAACAGCCAGACAAAGCAAAGAAAAGTTACAGAATTTTCTGCAATATCATACATACAGATCTATATCAAGGCCAAATTTTTCTACTAAGAAAGAAAATGGATGCTATCTTTAAATGACATAGTTACCTAAGTCTTGGGGATGGGGACAGGTTTCCAGGATGGCAATAAAATCCCAGATTTTAGAGACTCTAGGGGAAAGCTATTAAAATAATATTTCAATATTTTTAACTTTATTTCATAGTTTAAAAATTCCTACACGGCAATTAATTGGTGGCCCAAATTTTGACCTGTACTCTGGACTTGGCAATTACTCGACAACTTTATTGCTACTTTAAAATATATATAAATTTGTAAAATAAACTGAAACACAAAAAATTAAATGAATGTAGAGAAATGATTCTAGAGAACACATAACTCAAAGTCATAAATATGTTTTATATTCATTTTTGAGCAAATATGAGTGCAATGCTTAATTTTAAACAAAAAGAAGAGTACAATGCTGATAGACTGGTCATCAATGCATCTCCAACACCTCCTCTACTGCACCCTAGAAGTGGAATGTAAAGATTTCTTCTCTGGGACATCATCCACAAACACATCGTTCAGATCCTCACCAACCCCTCCTAATGCCTCTATTTCCTAGCTGCTTCTTTTTACCTCTCTAACTTTGAAACCTCCTCAGTAAACATGGGCTCTTGTTGCACATCCTCAAACTCAACGAGCCAGTCTATGTATGGATCAATATCATCCAAGTTAATTGCCTCGTGACTATCTTGCCCTTTCACTTGTCTCCAATGAAGATAGATTGTACTGCACAAAGACAAGGTCATTGAGGCGTTGTGTTCTCAGCGTATTGTGCTTCTTTGTGTGAATGGCCCCAAACATGCTCCAATTTCTTTTACACCCAGAAGCACTACATGGCCGAGACAAAATACGGATGGGTAATTTTTGAAGATTTGGTGTTCTTGCACCATAATCTTCCCACCACCAATCTGCAAATAGGACATTTATAACTTTGTAAGTGAATTAGGCATGCATTTATAAATAAATAAGGACACTACAATCAAAAGAATCAATTTGAATTTATTTTTTATCTGGTTGATGGGTTGTTCTCCTTCGAATGCATAGAGGTGAAGAAAAGAGTCTGCCCTCTACAATCTTGTAAATTTGCAACTCATCCACAATTATGTCTTCAGTGGCTTCGTCAGAGATCATCCTCTCTATGCATGTGTTTAGGCCATCCATGACCTTCTCATAAGCCCTAAATGAATACGCAAAAAAAAACTTGGGGTTCAAGTAGTAGGCCATTGCATGTATATGTTGATGGAGTTGTTTGTTCCGTCTACAATCAATTGGGTGCCAAATGGGCTCATTTTTTTATTCTTTTTTGCCCATAATAATTAGCTATAGCCTCCTTGGCCCAATCCATAGCCTAATACAAAAACTCCATTGGATTCTTTTCTCTCTCCACCAACCGTAGAACTCTAACCATAGGCTCTAACACCTAAAAGGAAATAACATATAATTTTAAAATTAAAATTAAAAAAAATTGAGCCAATTTTTTTTTTTTTTAAATGATTTAATGATAAATAAAAAATAGTTACGTCTAAGGTTACCTTGATGACCTTATTTGTAGTCTTTGCAAACACATCATCAAAAATGGTTTTCACGACCCTTTGCCCTTTGGTCTTGCTATTATAGGGAGACTCCAACCACCATGTGCTCACAAACATTTGTTCAAGAGCTGTTAGCAAGGCTACAATGCGATAAAGTTTGTGGTGAATCATGTGGCTCCCAATCACACAAGCTCCTTTCCATTGGTGTGTTCTCTCATCAAGCTCAACACCCAAGGATGATTGTAGATGTACTTTGTGATATTTCTTGCCTCTTCAACCACATTTTTCACCCATGTCATCTTTCCCATGTCCTCAAGTAGGAGATCAATGCAATGGGCTAACAATGGGCTCCGACAAAGTGAGAGGTATCTCAAGAAGTCTCCCCACTGCTACATACATCATTGCGTTGTTGGTCACAACTTAGACAACATTCTCCACACCCACCTCCATGACCACCCCGTCCAACATATCACACAAAGTGTTTGCATTTTTCACTTTGTCAAAGGCATCAATTAACTTCAAGAACACCAATAGCTCACTTGAAACCACTAGAAAATTATCAAGGTGCAATTCCTTCAATCTATCCACCCATCAGACAAAATATTATAACCCTTCTTGCATCATATTTTTCTTTGTTCATCTACAATAATTTTTGTATTTTTAACATCCTCGAACATTAGACCTCTCAAGTCATGAGAAGTAGGGCTTTCAACCCCTTTCCAGCAACGGTCAAAGAAATTACCAAATTCTCCTAGTACGGACTTTTCGCCACATTGAATGAGATGTTGTAGTACCAGAAGTTTGCCACAACCACCTTTGCTTTATTTTGCAATTCTTTGTTCCAAGTCGTATCTTTAAGTGAAGGTTGTGCCCCAGGAGTATTACAAAGAACAAAAAATCCCTATGAAAGTGAACCTGAATCGCCTCCACTAGGTAAGCCCCCTCCCTGAACTACCCTTTGGGAAACAGAAGAGCCAGAAGCTCCTAACTCATTAGAATCAACTTTTGTTGCCCCCTAATCATTACAGCTGCAAGTGCTTCAACAGTCTTTTTTTTTTCTTTTTTTTTCTCCTCATATGTAGCTAGGACAATAGCCATCTCTCTTTGAGCCTCAGGGGGCACTTTGTCGCATAGCCACACATCATTCCCTGGAATCCGAGTTGAGGTATTAAAGGCGATTCACCCATGCACTCATCTTAAACCCACAATAATTGCATATAACAGAGTTGGTCTCTGGACCGTCATAGCAATATTTCCATGTTGGGTCATCAAACTTTTTAGGGCTACGAGAACCGAATGCCATTTTGAAGTTGCTTTGAAGTTTGTCACCTCACTTTGGATTCTATTTCAGTGTCTAAAACAAGGATTTGGCTGATCACTAATGCATTACTATGAATCTGTGATATCGCTTCCTTAACAACAACCTACCAATGATGTAATATGATATTATGATGGATGATCAATGGCAACATACTATGAACTGCTTTGTATTAAAACCAATAGGTAACAATGTGTTGTTAGAAGCTCTGTATGAAGTGGGTTACACCATTACGGGTTACCAGTTGCTATTAGACTTCGAACTCCTTCAAAGTGCTTCAATTAATATTTAAATTGCTTAAAATTCTCTATCAATCCACAAAATCATGTCACACATTGTGATAGTTGAAATCCGAAGGCTAGATCAATGTTTGTGCCTGTGGCTTGAGCCTTGTGTAGTGATGTCTCACAATCACTTGAAATTTCGAAACCCTGTGGCCTTGTTGAAAGCTCGTTGGTCAAGGCTTGAGTCCTATGGCTATACTCACGAGTCATCAAGCAGCACGTTGCCCATTACTCATTGCCTGAAACTTCGAAATGCTTGCTTGTGTCTCGTTGCTCGTTGCTTGGCATGCCCCTGTCTCACTGTTAGTTGCTCAATGTGTTGTTTAGCTGCAATTTGAGGCTCACAGGCTTACAAACCCTGATACGTGGCAACCAGTCACCAAACCCTGATACACAACAATCAAACTCCAAACAACTATAGGACATTCAAACCCTATTAAATGCAATCAAACAACATGAAATCGCAGACTCAGATGCAGAGGGAAAAATTGGAACGGAAAGCAATGCAAATGATATGTTTTTTAGTTTCATTGACTTGAATAACATTTTTCTTATACCCAAGTCAGGGCCAAGTAATCCCTGTGGTTAACTGGGAGTAACCACAGTTAGTTATTTGCAATTAACCGTGGGTTTTAGAGCATTTATCGACCCGCAATAAATTCTACGGGTTTTCATTTTGTAAAAAAAAAGGTTTTCTGCAAGTACCCAATAGGTACCCACGAGTTTTACTACAGAGCTTTATTCAATGAAATTTATGGGTTTAAGCTTTATTTAATGTTTTTCAGGGTATTTTCAAGATTTAGGTTCAATGTTTTTGTAAAAATATCAGTTTTTTTTTAGGAGGGGAGTAGGGGCGATTAGAATTTTTTTTTTTTAAATAATAAAATTTTAGGGACATCCCCTCCGAGCCCCCAAGACCCCAAAACATCTTAGACATTTGGGACATCACCAAAATCTAGGGGATGCTACATGGTACCCCAAAAGGAAAGAATACTCAAGAACGCATAAGCCAAATATAATCATCTCGTTGAAAGGTCGTTGGTTCATTGGTGAAGTTGATTGGCTCACGAAGAGCCCACTAGGGATCAATTCTAGCTGAATGCAAAGACCTGACACCATAAGGGATGAAACCAAGTTCAATTCCCAAGTGAATTTGACAGAATAGATAACCCTCAGTTCTTGGCACTATGCCAAAGACATGGTCAATCAAAAATATATATGTGATCATCCCAAGACAGCCAAAGGCTCCATATAATATAAATCTAAATCTGCTGCACTAACAACTAAAAACAAAAGCAATAATGAAAAATTGAATGAAAGTCATATTGAGGATCTTATCCTGATAGATTTGCAAATTTTGGAGCCTAAGATTATTCAAGCTATCAAGAAAAAAATGTCAAGAGAAATTGACCTAGAAAAGGACACAAGCATAACAAAATTTGTTGAACATATGGTACAAACTTGAGCTCCAAAACCTATAGCTCCCACAAAAGTCCATGAAGATAGTGTTGAGCACACACTTATACTGAGAGGGGGGGTGAATCAGTATAAGGTAATCTTTTACTTTATGAAACTTAATATCCACAATCAAAGCATTCACATAAAAATGACACAGATTGACCCCAGATTTGCGTGGAAACCCTTTCAAGAGAAAACCACAAAGAAAGGACTGTTTGGATCTACTGTCCAAATCTAGCCACAAATAAAATTCTTCTATACAAAATTTGTAGGCACCAACCTACTGGAGACACCAATCCCCACTACTAAGCACAACTTAGCAAGAGACACCAATCTCTTCCTTCTTGAGGCACCGACCTCTACTGAAACAATCTTCCACCTTACTATTGTTGCTTCATCAACGAATGATGGCAAATTCAATTTTCTCTTCTTCTCCACAAAAATTTGCTTATGCTTGAATGATAAAAAGAATTAATTCCATTCTTCAAATCCGCATGTGTTTGTATGATATATCTTTTTATTCTCCACACACTTGCTTCCTTCTCTTCTTTATTAATCTTCACATATCTCACACTTCAACTTCCATATCTTTCTCAACTTTCTATCCGCTTAAATAGTTTTCAAAGGCTCATCACAAAGGAGGCGTCCCATCCAAGAGACACCTCTTCGCCAAAAGATGTATCCGTCGACATTTCCGTTGACAATTCCGTCGACATTTATGTTGACATCAATTACAATTCATTTGACATCAATGACAATATTCCAACAATCTCCCCATTTGTCATTGATGGCAAATATGTAGAGAAACTCCCCCTTGCTGTAGTTCTCCTCTGCTCCCCCTTGCGTTAATTCTCCCCCTTTGACATCAATGGCAATGGATGTTCGTTATACTTCTATCCACAAATAAATCATGGGAAACATCCATGCCATCTTCTTCAACATCACCACAACTGAATGATTGTCTTTCTGCTCTTCCCTATCATTTTGCATAAGGACTTCTTTTCTCATTTGCTCTCTTTGAATTGATCAAATCTAGTATTTTTGACATCATCTATATCCATTTGGATTATCTCTAGCTGCTCAAATGGTAACTCCTCTTTTCCACTTCCCTTTCTATCTACATATCATGCTCCATATGCTCATTAACATTCCCGATTTGATCACTTACTAAATCTGAACTACCTTCTGCAATCTGCACTTGACGTTGGCCCATCCCTGTTGTAAGATGCTCTACACCCTGACTGATTTCATTTTGCTCTGTTCTTGCTTCTTTGACTTGTTTCTAATAACAGTGCCATCACTTGCATCATCACTCTCACAAAGAATATTCATTAGTTGATCTTTCTCTTTGTCTTTTGAATGCATATCGTCAAAGCTATGGCGCTGAAAGATAATGCAATGATTAGCTCCCCGTGAATTCGTGCTTCTTATGAGCTTAGTGATACCTCTTGTGCATGAAATGCAATTTGCACAAACATAGGTCTCTCCTTTTCTTGCTCGTGCTTCTTTTTTCATACTTTTGAAGTTTATTCCTTTTGTTTACTCATGGCTTCCACTTTCTTATTTTGCCTAGGAGGTTTCATAGAACCACTTCTACAGAACCATGTTGTATGTCCAAAGTTGTTGCACTTATAGCATCTGACATTGTAATCTACCAAAGGAGCAAATGAATTGTAGTTTCTATTTGAAGACCCATAAGAACTTATGTTATTGTTCCATACAAAATCATTTCTTGCTCGTGCCTTACAATCTCTTACTTTATGACCGAAATAATTACAGAAATAGCAGTAACCATAAAAAGAACTCTAGAACCTGGTCATATGTGTCTGCCTTGGAGGAAAGGACTTTCTGAATTTGTCCTTGTTATTTTTTGGAGTGCTTGGTTTTTGTGGGACTTGATTCTCTTTCTCCTTGCTGATAGGACTTTTGAGAACATCTGCATGACTTTTTGTCTTTTCCTCATTTGCCTTCTTTCGTGGCTCTTTGTGATCTTTGTTGGCCATTTCATTTTCTTTATATCCAAGACCAATCTTTATAAAATGGTGACCTCTGCCCATTTATGATATCATCTAAGATCTCGGTACTCTTCTCAAATTTGAGGCTTCTATTTAGCTTAGTGGTTGTTTTCTCTAGTTCTTTCCTCAAGGAAACAATTTTGGACTCTTGCCTCTCACAATTTTTTTCTTTTGTCTTCAATTGGATTCTCACCTCTTTTTCTATCATTTTCACCTCCTCTAGTTGAATCTTTAGGCCAATGATAATCTTTTCTGATTTCTCAAAGCTTTGTGGCAATTTAGCTCTTGAATCACAATCCTCGTTTTATTATTTTTCAGGTTACAACTTTTGTTTCAAATTCTTTTTCTTAAGCACTTTTATCTCACCTAAAGCACAGATGAGTTCTTCAAGATCTACCTCTTCTTCATCTTCGACATCTTCCTCTTCAAAGGTGTCCTCATTTGTAAAGGCATCATTTTTTATTTCTATAGCCATGAATAGAGTTTCTTCTTTGTCACTGTCTGAATGCTCTCATCACTCTCATCAGTTGAGTTACTATCATTTTTGGAATAGAGGCTTTTCTTGTGCTTACCAAACTTTTCTTATATTCATTTTGTTTGAAAAAAATTCTTGTATTGAGGTTTGCTTTCCTTCTTATTCCTTTCCTCATTATGATTTTTCTCATCATCGCTATCATCCTTATATGGACATTTAGTAGCAAAATGTCCTATTTTACCACAATTGAAACACTTGAAAGGTAGCCTACCTTTGTATTCGTCA
The DNA here is from genome assembly GCA_037957365.1 of Torreya grandis. NCBI lineage: Eukaryota > Viridiplantae > Streptophyta > Pinopsida > Cupressales > Taxaceae > Torreya > Torreya grandis. Next base: position 2,146,236 of record JARHVA010002366.1, read on the forward strand.
AATCCCTTTTTAAGCTTTCTGACAAACAGGGCCTCCTCATCTTCATCATTTTGTTGGTGTTATCGCTTGATTAAGGCTCTTTATATTTCCCTTTCTTAGAAGCTTTGAAGGTTGCTTCCTTCTTAGATGATTTCCCCTTTTCGGTCCTCATTTCATATGCCGTGAGGATCCCATGCAATTCATCCATTGTTAGCGTATCTAGATCTCTCATTTCTTCGCTGACGGAGACTTTGACATCAAATCTTAAGGGGAGAGACCTTAATACTTTCTACACAATCATTATATCTTCAATTTTTCTCCAAGACCTCTGATAGTGTTGACAATTTCATCCACGCGAAGCAGATAGGCTACAATATTTTCTTCATCCTTCATTTTCAAACTTTCGAATTGTCTTCTATGTGTTTGAAGCTTGGCCTTCTTCACCTTATTATCACCTTCGTAGATGTTTTGTAGTTTGTCCCATATTTCATTCGCCGATTTGGAATGCATCACCTTGGCAAACTCTGATTCTGATAGACCACAAGATTGCATTCATAGCTTTTGCATTGTTCTCACTGGCCTTCCTTCCAGCTTGTTATGTTGGTAGAGATGGAGCAGTATAACCCATAGTAGCAAAAATCGTTTTTTCAAAAGTGTAAGTGTTTTTCAAAAAATTATGATTAATCGAGAAAAAATCGAAAAAAAGTTAGAAAAACATAAAACCGTCGAAAGAATGTGGAAAAAGGAAAACTATTTTTTTTTAAATTTAAAGGCATAAAGATACATATTAGGCATTTCAATTACATAGAGAATAGATACAAATTATGAAAGTTAAATGAGATTATATGCCATCAAAATCAACCAACTGTTTTCTTTCATTAATTTCTAGACTATTTAATTTGCATTACATTTGCATTTCAAAATGCATACTATTGTCATTTACAAAGAAACAAAAAATGGGAGGGAGTCAATGGCAACGAGGTAGACTAGAGATCAAAAGGGGTAAATGTTGAAGCTCTAGGGTTAGAGCCTCTCCTAATTTGAAAGACAACCTCAGTGTCATACGCAACCTCCTCCAACAAGTCAAAGTCAAAATCATTATAAATAAAGTCATCATTATTTTCCAGCCATTCGAATTTTGGATTGATTTTGTCAAGTTCAATTAGTTGATTTTCTTCTATGGTACCTAACATTATCAAATAAAATGCATATGTTAGTGACTTGGAGAATAATACATTAGAAGAATATAAATCAGTTTTCCATATGAATTGAGAATTGGAAATGCAACATTTCTTAACCTTGACTTTTCTTCATATTCAAATAAAGATTGTGGTGGACAAACACCAAATCATTCATCCGTTCTTGAGTGTATCGATTGCGTTTTTAGAATATATATGTTCGAATACAGTCCAACTACACTCACAAGCGGGTGAATTGCATGGTTGGCTCAAAATGTGCAATGCCATCCATCGAAGATGTTTGGTTTATTTGCCAAAGGAATCTCACCATTGTGCTACAAAAATAGATTTTGTCAACATTGTAACATGCACAATTCAATTAAAATTTTATATTTTCACCGTACATGTGTAGAAAAAGTGTCTCCTTGGTTTGAAGGTCTTCCTCCTTGTAATGGTTGCTTTACTAGAGAAGAAACCCCTTGCTTGCTTGTACATCAGAGACTCCCATAGTTGCCTCAAAAGATCCCTAGAAAACATTCTCTGCCTGCATTTAAATAGGCTCTTTATGATCTCTGCATCATATTGAAATTAGCCACTAAAGAACAGCGTTGGATTCAATAAATATATCGCTGCATGGAGAGGAGAATGCATCTATTGATCCCATCTTTTATCTATTATCTCCCATAATGGCATGTTATTGGCCTTGTTATTGTCCAATCTGATCCTAATAGCACCTTTGGCCCTATCAATTACCTAATATAGATAACCCATGGGGATTTATCTCCATCGATGAGTCTCGAAATTTGAACTAAAAGCTTAAAAAATAAAATAATTTTATGTACCACTTCCCAAAAAGATAGTCATAAAACATAGTCAGCCATCATTTTGCCCTCCATATGTTTCACAAAGAAATATTCCACCCACTTAGTTGAAATGAACATTCATATTAAATTCATTTGTTGTTGAAAAAGAGTTTGCAATGCAAAGAAGTGGGTTGTAAACCTTGTCACTCCTCACTGAAGAAGTTTATTGCCATCTATGAATGTGTGCATTATATTAAGCACTTTTGTGTAGATTTTTTTTAAAAACCACTTTCACCCATGGAATTTTGCCTATGTCATCCAAAGTCAAATTAAGACTGTGCCACATATGGAGTCCAAAACAAAGTTCTATATTTATCCATAAGAAGCCTCCCAACAACCACACAAACAACATTATTTGTAATGAAATGGACCACATTTTATGGCCCCACCTCAATCACAACCTCATAAAATAGATGAAAGAGTGTCTTAACCAATTTTATAATCTCATATTCATCGACACTCTTAATAAAAATTGTGCCAATATCACATGACACAAGTTAATGAGTGTGTGGCTTCATCTGTCCATCTATCTGACATTATAATCCAACTTGATTTTTTTCATTTCTTATAATATTTGGCAAGAACATCATGTACAACATCCTTCAACAAATCAATATGCAAAGCTTTGTATGATGGGGCAATGAACCCAAAACTTGCAATTGCAATTGCATCCGCCATATGCTAGAGTTGTACCAAAATTGTAGATTGCCTTTTTTCCTTGCTCATGAACAATATTTTTCCAACCTGTACTCTAGCATGGTTTGCACTCCATGTGTAGTACGAGAGCTAAAAAAGGTATGAATGTTTCCCCTACCTACATCTGGTCCATGAGGTACTAATCCAAGGGTAGATTATTTACAAGTTATAATGAGAAATATTTTCACTATATTTCACAATTAAAAATATTAAATGTGTTCAAATGAATGTCAAATATAACATCTATCATAGAGGGGGGTTAGGTTTACTAGTTAGGGTTAATTTTAGTTTTTTCAAGTTTTGGGTGTATTGAATTTTTTTTAACTATAGACAACATTTCAAATTCCCCATCATACGAGGCTTTGCAGATTGTTTTGCTGAAAAAAAGGTCAAAAAATCGGGTTGAAAAAAGCGTTTTGGGCCAAGTATAAGAATTAATCGTGATTAATCACGTTTAAATTGCACGTTATGCTACTATAGTATAACCATTTACTACTGCTTGCCAGATATCAAACTTTAAAGCCATTAAATAGGTTCCCATTCTCATACTCCAAAAAGCATAATTTGTTCTGTCAAACAACAGAGCCTTGTTTGTGGAAAAACCTTCTTGTTCGGCCATGTGTTCTCTCGAGATCTACCTTCTAGCGGTTAGGTTGTCTCTGAAGGAACCGCTTTGATACCAATTGTTGAGCACACGCTTATACTGAGGGGGGGTGAATCAATATAAGGTAGTCTTTTACTTTATGAAACTTAATATCCACAATCAAAGCATTCACATAAAAATGATACAGATTGACGCCAGATTTACGTGGAAATCCTTTCGGGAGAAAACCACAGAGAAAAGGACTGCTTGGATCTACTGTCCAAATCTAGCCACATAAAATTCTTCTTTACAAAATTTGTAGGCACTAACCTACTGGAGACAACAATCCCCACTGTTAAGCACCAATTTAACAAGAAACACCAATCTCTTCTTTCTTGAGGCACCGACCTCTACTGAAACAATCTTCCACCTTAATATTGTTGCTTTGTCAACAAATGATGGCAAATTCAAGTTCTTCTCCACAAAAAAATTGTTTATGCTTGAATGATAGAAAGAATTAATTCCATTCTTCAAATCCGCATGTGTTTGTATAATATATCTTTTTATTCTCCACACACTTGCTTCCTTCTCTTCTTTATTAATCTTCACATATCTCACACTTCAACTTCCATATCTTTCTCAACTTTCTATCCGCTTATGTAGCCTTCAAAGGCTCTTCACAAAGGAGGCGTCCCATCCAAGAGGCACCTCTTCACCAAAAGATGTGTCCGTCGACATTTTCATCAACATTTCCGTTGACAATTCCGTCGACATTTTTGTCGACATCCCTGTCAAATTTCGACATTTCCGTTGACATCAATTACAATATTCCAACGGATAGCACCGCCCCATGAACTATTCCTAATGCGGATCCTCTCATGGAACATTAGAGGCCTAGGTGTGCCCAAAAAATACCTGTTTCTCAAAGAAATAAGCAAAACAAAAAAGGTTGACGTGAATATTCTTCAAGAGTGCATCCGATCTTGTGTCATCAAACCTTACTTTGCAGGGGTTAGGGAAGCAAACAAACAATTTTTTGCAAAAACTCTAGAACTCATACTCATTGGAACCCAACAAGGTGTGACTACAAATCTTTCCAAAGCCAAAGCCATATAGAAGAAACGATAGACAAGTTTTTCGACATTGAAAAATGGATTCTTCCAAATCGCCAACTGGAGACGAGACTTTGTGAAACCACTCTTTCCAATCATTGGCCTGTTATCTTGGAGATTTCAGTGAATCCTCCTCAGAAAATACATCCCCAATTCAAATTTGAAAAAATGTCACTATCTACACCCAGATTTTTACAAGAAAGTAGAGAGTGGTGGAAGGAAGCGCCATATCAATCTGGATGCTAAATATTCAAATTTGTCTCAAAGCTGTAGTTTCTTAAAGCTCAAACAAAGCTCTAGCATACAGCAGAATTTGGCAACATATTCGCACGTAGTCCAATAAAAACAAAGTTGGCAGGGATTCAAATTAAAATAAGACAACAAGAATATGATCAATAGCGGTGGAAAAAGAGGAACCAAACCTCATCCTACAACTGTCTATAATTCAGAACAGGCAAGAGATGTACTGCCAGCAAAGATCACAAGACCAGTGGATAAAACAAAATGACTCAAAACACTAAATTTTCCCAGTCTTCTGCCCAAAATCAACAAGTCAACTTTGTTCATTGAATACAAAAGGAAAATAGAGATTACATTGCTGACAAAAAATTAACCTTAGCTCATGCCACTGACTATTTCAAGCACATCTTGTTGGAACCTCCTGAAACTGCTCACAAACAGCAAGCATAAAAGAATTTTCTTCAAAATATTTCCATGATGATCAATGAAACAGATGACACAAAACTCATGAAACCCATCACAAAGGATGAGTCAAAAACCATTGTCTTCTCCTTCAACCTCGATAAAGTTCTGAGCTTGGACAGTTATTCTACTCTATTTTATCAAACTTTCTAGCTTATTATCAATTAGAATTTAGCGTCCCTTATAGAGGAATCCATATAACATAAGCTAATGCTCAAACAATTGAATTGAACAAAGCCGGTCTTGATTTCAAAAACAGCCAAAGCTCACAAGGTGGATCAATATAGGCTAACTACTTTGTGCAATATGGTGTATTAAATCCTCTCTAAACCAATTGCGAATAGGCTTGAGACTCCTCTACGAAAGTTGATCTCAGCAATGCAATCAGTGTTTGTCCCGAGTAGACAGATCACTGACAATATGATAGCAGTTCAGGGGATTGTTCACTATTTGAAAACTCAAAAAACATCAGATATAATGGTTAGATTAAACATCTCTAAGGCCTTTGATAGATGCAGTTGGAAACTTATTAAACAAACTTTTCAAAAAAAGCTGAGTATAACGGTTAAGTTAGACATCTCTAAGGCCTTTGATAGATGCAGCTGGAATCTTAGTGAACAAACTTTGAAGGCTTATGGATTCAGTCAACCAGTAGCCCAATGGATTTGTGAATAATACCCTTCTATTTGCTACTCTAGTAAAAATGAAATGCTATGGCTAAGCAAAATTTTACATACCTATCAAGAGACTTCGTGACAGCAAATTAATTAAAAAATTCTAATATTCTTTTTCTCAACATCCCTGCAAGAAGAAAAGGTGATTTCCTTTGAATTATAGAGTTCTCAGAAGGAAAATTCCCCATCATCTACCTAGGCTTTCTGGTTCACCTTAAAAAGTTTACTGATTTATGGTCTAGCACTACAGCTAAGATGCACCAAAAAAAATCCAGATGGACAAACTGATGGCTTAGTATTGTAGGAAGAATTCAAATGGTCACAGCTGACATAAAAGCTGTTCCAATTTATTTGCTTCCTTTTCTTCCTCTTCCCCCAAAAATAGAACAGCAGAAGCTAATACAAAGGAACTTTCTATGGCAGGGAAATAATGAGAACTTTAAATATCCTTGGATTGCTTGGTCAACCATCACAACTTCAAAAGTGAAAGGGGATCTCAGCATTAAAAGTTCAAAAATATTCAATCAATCTCTTGCTATGCAAGCAACATGGAGACTTCAGAATGAGGCCAGTTTGTCTTGGAGCACCATTCTACCTGACAAATACCACATTACAACTACAAGATATTTCATTCAAATTCCTCGGAGTCATCAAATGGCCAGTACCTTCAAACTCATCCAGTGTGGGACTGCAAAACTCATATACTACATAAATTGGCAGATTGGAAAAGGAGACAGTCAAGTTTTGGAACCAAAGATGGAATGGAAATGCCACTCTTAACATCTACAATAATAGCATACTTCAAGTTTAGTTAGATTCCAAAGGATATTGAACAGTAGCTGGTTACTGCACTCAAAACCAGCAAGGAATTACCATTTGGAATGCCTCTCTTATAGAAAAAGCTAGCATCGAACTCAAAATCCCTTCAAGCCAAACTCAGGAGGAGTTGAACACCTGGCCTATCTTCTTATCCAATGCTAAAGTGATAGTTGCTTCAGTTTATCAGAAGCTCGATGAACATACTCTAAAATCCCTTTTGGAATTGTCACACCTGGCCAAGTATCCAAGCATTTATGTGGATTGTGATGCGTAAAAGGCCCCTAACAGCTGATAATACACAAGAATGAGGGATAGTAGGACCCTCAATCTGTAAAAATTGTAAGGTCAATGATGTATCCATCAATCAGCAATTCTTACATTGCTTTTCAGCCAAATACATATCGACAGCATTTTAAATTCTTCTAGGAACTTAAGGGATAAAAGTGACTACTATTGAACATACTTCGAAAAAATGGAGTCCTATGCACACTGAAATGCAGAGGCTCAAATTCATACAACAAAAAGCTCAAATTCATATTCTCTAGCAGCTTTGAAAGAAAGAAATAACAACATTCACATCATTCTTCTAATAAAGAACAAGATTTGAAGTACAGTAATCATTTTCTTCTCAGGAAAAACATGGACTCTGGACTCTTCTAGCATAGAGCATTAAATCCCGTTTGACTTCAAAATGAAATGGATAAATCTCTAGCCAAAAAACTTAATGGACTCTTCCCAACCAATAATGGCACAAAGCTAATTTTGAAGGGGCTGCTGAAAATAATCCCAGTCAGATTGGAATCAGAGGGATCATTAGAGATGACCAAAGGCAACACACAATGGCATATCTCAATGAAATTGGAAATCAAACTAACAATATATCTTAATTGTTGGGGTGTTTTCATGGAATTAATATTAGAATCAGTCGAGGCATTCAAAAACTTCAAGTAGAAGGTGATTCTCAAATCATTTTCCATTTGAATAAACAGGTTTACAGTCCACAACTTGGGAATAATGGAGAGGGACACAAGGCAACCAACTGGAAAATGTGAAATGTTATCAATTTAGTGATATGCTTATGTATTTCTATGAATGCTCCATTGACCACAAACCAAGGGAGCATAACACAGCAGTTGATAGATTTGCAAAACTTGCTAATTCCGACTTCAAGGATAAAAGATTTCATTTATTTGTCTACCCTGAAAGCCAGCCAGACCAAATCCAAAAAATGGAGTTAAAGCCAAGCAGCCACTTACAAGCATGGAGATAATCAATAACATCATAACATATTCAACTAATCCCAACAGTTTCACAGTTCACAGGCAGCGTACTGGAGATAAAAGGAAAAGTTCAAGTTCAAAATGGATGTCCACTCTTCCCAACCTTCACATTCAAAAGAAGCAAAAAAGAGAGTAAAGATAGAAGTGTCAATAGAGTCGAGAAAGATCATCGTAAATCCTTTTGGTGGTGTTTCTATCTTCATGACCGCCAACTTCTCAAATTTTCATTGTTAAATTCTGATGCATCCTTGGCAGTCGATTATATTTTTTTTTCGCTTATTGAAGGTGGACCTATTGTGTATTTCCAGCCCTAACCTTTGTACCAACTTGGTTCCTTGTTATGTCTTGACTGACTTCATTTTTATTTCTTTTTCTATTCTCACTTCCATTTTTTTTATCGTGGACCTTTTTCATCTCAAAATTTCTAACCATTTTTTGTTTGGTCATCTTTTTATCTCCGTCTAGGACTTAAGCTTTTCTCAAAATGTTTTGTCTTATTGCCCTTTCTAGGAAGTCACTCAACCAAAAAATCATTTTAGTCCTTTTTTACCTTTCCTCTTCTTAGGCTTTGCCCCACTTCTAGTTGCTGTATTAGCCTAGACAGATTCTCATTTTTATGGTTCTTTTAAATAAGATTCAATCAAGTAGATTTATAATTGATGGCCAAGTTAAGAATGAAGAACATCAAGTAAGGCATGGGCACATTCATCAATTCAGCAATCGAAGGAGGCTTCAACAATTGAATACAAAGCACATTTTCGTGCACTCTTCCCTCTCACATTGCAACCACCTGTCTAGTCACTCCCACATGAACAGCATTCAAGTCCTGAAATGACCTCACACCTGTCCACAAATTGAAATGGAAAGAAGGATGATATTTAGACTTCAAAACAGGTCCTGATCAAAGAGTGGAGAGAAACTCCTTTTACCACAGACCAATCTACAAAGATAGCAATCAGATCGTAATATTAATGGAGGAAATTGAGGAAGGGCGTGATTGAAACAATGAAATTTGAGTCAGCAAAAGCGGTTAAGAGTTGACAAAGGGCAAAGTGATCTGTTTGTTCAGAATAGCAGATGGTAACACAAAACCACCACAACCAAGGGGAAAAAGTAAAGTAAAGCCCATTTCAGCATGCTTGACTTGACTTGAACTCCAAAAATCCATATTGACCGCTGCCTTCTACTGAAAGTAATCAGTTTCAGATATGCACAAGATTGTACGATATTATTCAATCTTCCCGAGGCCAAAGTACTCACAAACATATTAGCATCTCTGCAATGATAAATCTCAACAAGAGGGTTAGAACCAGGGATCTTGGCATAAATAGGGGTAGAACTAGAGACCATGTCAATTTCAAGGAGGAAAACAAATATCCGGGGGAAGATAAAGATTTTCAAAAGAAATACAAAGAAGCAGTTGGTTCATCAAAGATATTCAACAATGAAGGGAGTTAGACCAGGAATCTGCTTGTCAACATACTATACATATTAAAGATGATGAGACTCCTCTTCCTTCTGTAGCACAAAAAAGAACAATACTTTAGTGGGACTCCCAAGCCTGGCCACAACCCTCCTCGAGCTCAACCTCATTCAGGTAATGGCTTCTCGGCCTGTTTTAGAATCTAGAGTAGGAACACATAGTCCTCCTTGTCTTCCCAGGGCCCAACAAGTTTTGTTTGGGGCTTAAATTTACATGAAGAATGCTAGAATTCCACCTTCACTGGCTCCAACCATAACTAGTTTTGGCATCAATCCAGCTCAAATTCTATTCCTAAGCAGTCCTACTTTGCCTTTCCTACCCCTGGATTATCCCCTTTTGACTAGTCTTTCATTCCCCAATAGCCTCCATGGAATCCCCTTCCTATCAGAAGGGATATCCCTCATGCTGCTACTCCTGGTTATCAAGGAACCCACTGTAACCCGTCCTCAACAAGGCAATATGAGAAACGGTTCAGCCATTCTCACTGTTGTATAAGAAACCTCAGTTGTTCTTAAGGCACTGCAGAAAACTATTGATGAGAAAGGGGTACAAATGAGTTGTCCAGACTGTTGCATGTGCCCTAAAGCACAATGAAAAGGTGTAAGTTCTCGATAATTGTGTTGAACATCTCAGCAAGATTGTGGAACGGCATGAAAACACAGTACCATCCATCAACACAATTTTTCTTCTTGAAAATGCACGGCAGCAAATTGCACAACCTAATTCAATTCTTCTTCAAACTACATGCAACAAATATGAATACTCACAGCGCCAGCATATTACCTATGCCAAAGACTTAGGCACTCACCTAAGGTGCAGCAAGAGATCACCGAGAACCGCGTTATGAAAACACAACATAAAGATACAGACGTGCACAACATCATAATAACACTTGACATATAGAACACTAAGTAAACTGAAAGGGAAAAATAACACACTCATACTTGCTCATACAAGAATCCATATTCATTATCATACATCAATGTTATTAAGCATACACTCATCTCATAGTACAATCATCACCATCTAAAGATGATCTTTACTCATACAATGATATCTCTCATCAATCGCTCAAAGCCTAGCCCTATCCTTCTCCAAATTTTCTGTCTCAGCATCTACAAAACATCCAATACTTCTAAGTCTGAGATCAAGTGTCCAAATGAGAGGTCGATGTACCTATTTACGGCATTCCTAGACCCCTTCAGCCTCAGCCAGCAGTTGCTTTGTCAGCACCGCCAATCCCGTCTTTGCAAACTGGAACTCCACGTGTCCATCATCATCAACATATTCTTGTCAACTAGGATCGATCCCACGCAATCCGAAATCTGCTTGCTTGGATGCATTACATTTGTCAGCTTCTCATCAACTATGTTTCTTCTTGAGCATCTTCCACTTACATGCTTCTTCTTGATTTGTATTTCTTTCCAACCCATGCATTGATGTTTCCTTTTACCCGCACTTTATACTTCTTCCTGTGCTTGCTCTTTGTGTTGCACATTGCAAGTGCCTTGAGTGATTTTGTGCATCTCACTCACACATCATTAGACTTAGACAATCATTGAATGTTTACCTTGTGCTAATATCTGAGGTCAACATTCCCCCACACTACATTCCTTATATGTCCTTAGACAAGTTTGTACTTGATTCAGTTGGAGCAGTTTCTCCTTCTTGCACAATCATAACCTCTGCCACTTTATCTTTCAATTTAATTTCCACCAGATACCAACAATATATCACCAATTGTACCTATGGTATCGATTCTTGTGCATCCTCCAACTTTTTTATCACCTCTTCATTATGCAAACTATCTTCATAAGTTTTCAATATGGCCTATGCCACCTGCTTTTGTTCTATATAAAACTCACACACTACAACTTCCTCTCCCATTGTCTTCATCTAAAGCTCTTCAAACAATGCATGCAAATTAGTGTGCTTTTTGTTCACTCCATCATTGAACACAGAAGCTTCCTTGAATGTCCTTTCTCGTTCCACTTTTTCCTCTTTAGCATGCATGCATGACATTAGATTTTTGTGTGTGGCCTCATCTTCCTTTATGCAAGCATCCACATATTCATGTGCATTTTGAAATATTTCAAATATTTGCTTTGCTTGCTTTACCTTTATGCAAAGATTGTTTGTCTTCTTTGTCCATTCCTTTGCATAATCCTCAAACTTTGATTCCAGTTCTTTCAAATTTTCTACATGGAGCTCCCCTTCAATAGGATGTTATTGAATATAAGGCGTGTGCAATAGTTATGCAATCTCCATGAGCCTACTATAGTTGCTCGACCCACGAGAGAAAACGACTTGATTGATTCCAACATAATTCACCGAGGGGAGGGGATCTTGCTGAGTAGTATGGTTGGATTGGAGTTGGATTGGAGAGAAGGGGAGGCATCCCACCAATACTATAGTCTAGATTGTTGACAACTTCCACTCCTACTGAGAAGAGAAGGCCATATATACATATATATATATATATATATATATGGCAACTTCCACTCCTACTGAGAAGAGAAGGCAATATATATATATATATATATATGCAGATGGATATATTATCTCTCGAAACCGGTATTCCCCACATATATATAGAGGGGTGGTCAAGTGCCCCAAAAATAACTCTATATTAGTATTCAGTGTCTTCAGTGCCAACCAGTATTCGTAGGTTGAGTGCCCCAAAAATAACTCTTATATTAGTCAAGTTTCTCTAGATATATATGGGCTATTCATGATGGACCGCTGCCTATTGATAGGGAAAGGCACCCTATATATAGATGGCAACCCTATCTAGATCTAGATATATGGGGTAGGGCATTTTGGAGTATTTTAGAGTGTATACACATATTCAAAATTTGAGTTAGCACAAAATGCAAATCGTTAAATATTCAAACAAAAGCACAAATGGCATTGCTATCTAAATTAATGAAGCCTATACCTCGGATAAAGCGAAGAGGGCAATACCTTCACTTGCCACAAGTAGAAGTGCTCCTCTTGATGTATGATTTTGCTCCGAATGTGGTTGGGATGTAGTTGCAAGACTTTGTGGATGGCGTGTGGACAAACCAGCAGTGTAACCCCTTGCAAAATGGATGCTTGATTTGGTAGAGCTTCACTGCGCTTGGGAGAGAATATGAAATGAGAAGGGGAACCCACCGTTTATAGATTTTGTTAACTGATGTGGACCATTGATCTTGTTTGAAGATCAAGGGTCGAGGATTGGTCCTCATAAATGGAGGGAGTTGGAGGAGTAAATGTGAGAGGTTGGAGTATGTAAGGAGATGCATTGATGAGGCATGGGTTATGACCTGCCTTGGATGAAGGGGGATTGCATAGGGATTTGGGGGAGATTGACTTGGGGATTGTGTAAGACTTTGGGAATTGGGAATGTGATGTGATGACAAGGTGGATGGTAATGTAATGACATCACAGATTTGGGATAGAACATAGGATTTATTTGATTTATGAAAATATGAAATGTGCATGGAGTATATCAACTAATCAACATGATTAATTAGTGTAATTAATCCGGATTTCATTGTTGGTGGGAAGGGGTAAGGTTATGAGAGAGATGATTAATTGGCTAGGGGGTGATGAATAGTGGTTAAGCTAGGGATGTTAATGAGGATAGAAGACAAATTTAAGATTTAAGGATGATGCTCGTGCGGAATTAGCAGATGGTTAAAATAGACATGAAGTATCCGATTTTTTGTGTCTACCTAAAGTAAGAGTGTATAGTGTATAGTGGCACTCGACCACCATCTAATAAGAGGCAGTTGTTTATGCGCTCGACCAACCCACATATCTATAGAGGGCTCTCAACCAACTCTCCCAACCCGATGCTAGAAGGTTGGAAGGAGAAGTGTAGCTTTGAAAGGAAGACCCGAAAAACGACGACAGAAACTCTAAATGTCCAAATATAGCGAAATTCCCTATCGCATAAGTAGTGACTTGCATGAATGGTGTAACGACTGCCCTTAGATATATAGCCCTACCCCTATAGGCCAATGGGAGAGCCCCATCCATATAGAGGATTCTATTATAGGGCTAGAGCTAGGGCATAGCGGAACCAACGACTCTCTGAATCTCTATAGATGGGGTTGGGGTCAGCACAATGGTGGCTATAGCAGGCTCCCCTCGACCGACCCCCTGAGGGGATGAAATGAATAGGGGACAGTATGACTTGCATGTGTTAAGCATATAGCTAGCATCACGTGTTGAACATATAGCTAGTTAGGTCCCCAAATTTTCTAATGGGGTCTTCTCACTAACATTTGAACCCTCGTATACTTTCAGCCTCTATTTCTCCTTCAATTCTATCAACCTCTGAAATTCATGTACCTTTTCTCTTTCACAATCTCAACGCTTGCCCAAACATTATAATTATACTCATCTACCTTCACAGATATTGAAGGCTTGATTTACAGACCTTCACCATCTGATAACACACTCCTTCCTAAAGACTTATACTTGCTTCTCAAAGCATTGTTAGGCACATCAATCACCCCAATGCTACTTCCGCCCTCAGTAAACCCTCTAACCTATTCAATGTGCACTCCAAATATTGTGCATTCATTGTAGACGATAGCTTTGCCCAACTCTTACATTTTCCATTTGTACCTGTCACACTCACCTAAGTGTAATGCACCATCACACAAAATCTTACAAACCCATGATAAGCTTGTAGCATTTTTGGTGAGATTCTCTACTCATCTTTAAAAACAGCCTTTACACTCGTAGACCATCTTCACATTCTTCTTTTGTAGGGTCTAGTCATTTGATTGGCACACGTAAATGCCTTGTATTTCATCGTGCAAGATCTTGGTCCCCTAATATGTATGAAATCAAGCTTTCCTTCTAGAACTACAATCTTTTATGTAATGTCAAAATAAAAATCCTACCCCACTTAAACTCATCTCCTTTTTCATGTGCTTCTTCACACACCATCACCACTTCCTCGGCAACGTACTTTACATAATTGTACATAGTTCCCTTTAGCACTACCTCATAAGCCAGGTTTGCAACCTTTTTTGTCACTATGTTCCATCTCCCAATGGAAACTATTCTAGACCTAATATGTCATGCAACAACTTTCATTGAGTTTGATAGCAAATTCTCTATGCCCATCATTGTGTTCCCTTTCTTCATAGGCAATATGCTTGACCTATTAATCTATTACACTCTTTTCATCAACCTGCACATATTTGTCCCTTCATTCATTTAGACCTGTCACCCTATGAATATGTGCGGCCAAAATCTCAATCTTCACCCCACAATGTTAAGCCTTCCTTCATAGATGCACGTCAACAAGTACTTCACCACTCCTGGAATCTTGAAGTACGATAGCTCATTGATATCTAACACTCCTGCAAGAGCTAAGTACTCAGCAACAACATTGCTTGCTCACTTTGCCCTCAAATATGCCTCCAACACTACTTGGTACTCTTTCTTAAGATGGATGAAATCCTCAACCATGTAACAAGAGTCTTCCCTTCCAATACTTCTAGGAATGACATTAGTGTTGTGATAAATAGCGGTTTCTCAATCTTCTTCGTTGGTGGCTGACTCTTCTCTCTTTGGCTCTCTTCAAACTTGAAAAGCAAATGACCATTTCAAAGCACCTTTCCCCTCTTATATTCATTCGTGCATTAAAGACCATCACCTACCAACTTCATTTGCTTATGTACGTTATCATCTCCACTAGTGACGTTCTCATCCTCTTATTCCATCTTCTCTTTATGTGTTCTTGGGTCATGCACACCCTCTCCACACAACGTTTCCCCACACATTCAAGCCTATAGGCATGCTTCTGGATCCTGTGCAACATCATTTGCTTACGTGTGTCATCTTCTCCACTAGTGACTATCTCATCCTCTTCTTCCATCTTCCTTTTACGCATTCCAAGGTCATGTGCACCCTCTCCATGCAACTCTTCAGCACCCATTCAAGCCTACGAGCATATGCTTCCATAACCTATGCTTCATTCTTTCCCACACACTTCTCTATGCAACATTATACATGCCCCGTTACTTATTTCAAATTTTTCAAGTACATCACTTGACACACTCCACCCCTCACTGAGCCTTCTTGAGCCTTTCTTTTCTGCAATTTTTTTTCCTGCTACCATTTCTCAACTTCCTTTTTTTTTCTCATCTCCCCAAACAATTATGTGCTAAGTCCTCTTGTGCCTTTTCTCCAATTCACGCAACATTTTTCTATGTCATGTTCCACATATCTCATCGATCTAGTTGACAATTCTTTCCATTCCTCATTCATTTCTTTGTATGCTTTGTATTCTCTTGCACTATACAATTGGAGATAATCTCCCTTATTAACACTCTTGACAACCAACCCCTCTCAAAGATATTTAGACATCTGGCATAAGGACCCAGAAATATCCCTTGCTTGACTCACTCGACTGGATTTACATGATTGTTTGGGCATATTAACATAAAACAAAAAACATGTTAATGAAATCAAACTAGAAAGTAAGAAATATTCATGTTACAAGTTTCTCTTGGCAAATGCCTTAGTTATACTTTTTCGTGTGCATCATCTAAAGTACAATTGGTGCCTAATCCCATCCACCCTCCTTTGGAATAGTTCTCCAAGGTGCCATATCAATTTCCTATCCTTTCCTTTTGAGTTAATTGAGTTAGCGATGGGCATACATCTGCTAACTTGTTTTGTTTTATCGTCGCACCCTGTGCAATTTTCCCTCTCTAGAGAGGTTTCTTTCTTTCTTTTTCTTGGACCTCACATCCTTGTTCTACAATCTACTCAATACAACTCTCTTTGGTACCATTTGTACCTATGCAGTTCTACTCATGGTTTATATTCATCATTCTTAGGCACCTTTACCTCTTGTTTCCGCTCAACTACCTTGACTGTCTATTTTTGCGTGCTCTTCTTTATCCCCGGGTTCTTAAACGTGATTGCCATTACATCCTCAACCTTCTACACTTGTGGCTACTTAATTGATTGTTTTTATTACTTTGAGGTTTCTCCACTGGTTCCTTTGTTATGCATAGAACCTATCTCTATACAATCTTTGGTTCTTTCTTCTTACTCTTCTTTATTGTGCGGCACCCCACCAAACTGCTTCTGGCAACAAGTGGATCATTACTTTCCACCTTTACACATTTATTGCCCTTAACTCTATATGTGCCTTGGATCCATCTATCACATAGCTAGTTGGCAATGTCTGATGTGCACTCCTCACTTTCCCAACTTAGTGTTTCCTCCCCTGTCTAATTTCCTTCCTTTGTAACATTGAAGATATTTTTCTCTTCATCATCATACTCTATCCCTTCCATGGTGCAACATATCTTCTTGATGTGCACCTTGGTTTTGGCACCTTGGTTTTGGCTATATGCTCCTTTGTTCTGATTCTAATTGTAACCACCTTGGTTCTGTTCTCGCAGCTAGTGCTAGCTTGTCACAACCCCATCTCTCTTGCTTCCTTCATCTCATCAACGACACTACAATTCTTGATATCATGTGCGTTTGTATCACAAAACTTGCAATAACAAGAGACAATGATTTGTTTTGCACACAACAACATACAATTTCACATCTCGTGATCACCCTTACAAACTTCAAAAGACAATGTCACTGCTTGTACCCTTTTCTTGGTACAATTTCCCTTTATGTGGCCTTTCGACTCACAATCAGTACACCACAGAGCTATCAACACTTCTTGTGCATTGCTCACAAAACTATTTTGCAACTAGGTTGCCATTTTGGAAATTTGAGCATCTAGAAACGAGCTAATTCCCATATCAAGGTTTCCTACCACCTCAACCCACAGCACAGTATCTAGTGCTTCATGCACTTTTACAATTGGCAATAATCCCCCAAGAAACCATTGTGCATGCTACAATGAATGTATATCATAAAACAATTTTGAAAACAGTGTCTTAAATCGCGCATCATAAGTGTGCACGCTCTCAACTACATCTTTCCTAATCTCGTCCAACGCAAATATATTATGCTTCTCAAACTCTAGTATATGAAACTTGTGCAGAAAAGTAGCCTTGAACTAGTCAAAGTCTACCACAGTTTGATTTGGGTCAAACTTGCAATACCATGATGCGCACGTTCCAACAATGTCATGACAAATTGGCTTGCCTTCCTCTATGGCATAGTCACTCCCTTTATGGGTCAAGCTATCTCACATTCGTGCATGTGATCAGCCACACGCTTGATTCCAGGATCCTTAGGCTATTTCATCGACATCTCGTAAAATAAAGTCAGATGAACTGCTAGTTGTTGTGCACTACTTCCTCAGGTTATGCCTATTGATCCACCAATGCCTCCAACAACTACAGTCGGCCAGCCCCTCGCGCAATACCTCACTAAAAATTCTAAGGTTTACTACTGGATTACTTCCACCGACCAACCAAACTTGCACGTTGGCCCCTATTGTTGGCAACACAACACTCATACTCACTCCTGGTGTTGCGCTTTACCACTTTTTTGCACAACACTCTTCTCAACTTAACTCTCAAACACAATTTGTCCTACCACTAAATCTTCCACGCTCTCCAAATCAATTATTTTCACTCCCAACACAATGTGCTAACTGTCTTCTTCAAAATCTTATCACGCTCAAGTTTCGACTCTTGGTAAGGTAGAGTATGAGTCCTCAACACCTGCGAAATCCACATCCTCTTCATCGTCTTCGTGTGGATTCCCTTATTCTTCTTCACATGGATATTTATCATTGAAAGGATCATCCATGCATAGTTGGCCTTTTGCGCTATAGCATCTCTTACTTTTACACATACCAACCCCATGACCTACCCACCTCTTAGGGGTTCCAACAACATAAATTTGGCTTGGCCCTCCCCTCTTCTGGGATCCTTGGCAGGCATCACTGTATCCTATCTACACATCCTTTATGTAAGTACTAAAACCAAATATTTATAACTTTTCAATCTTGTACATTTAACAAATATCAATCGAGGCTCTACCCTTCAATTATAGACCTCCTTGCTACCGAAAGGCTCCCATTCGCCATCTCATTGTGCCTAAATGCTCATCTCTTAGTCCAATCCATATCATTCTGATGACCTAGGTCTCTTGCCCTGCACAAAAAGCTTAAAACTTGATATACATCATTCATTGTTAGTTTCAGATTCATACTTGTTTTCTAGCCCTCTGAACACTACCAGCCACAAAGGGACACTATCACCGATGGTTGTGTTCAAATGCTTATCTAGTGTCCAATTGTCCAAAGTCATCCGAATTGCAAATGTTTTGAAACCTATGGGTTGGCTTATTTGTCTTATTGAACCCTACCATGAGATAGTTTCAAAAAGTGTGGTATAAATACAAGTCTAAGCCTTCTCAATGTTCATCTAACAAATACCAAGCAAACCCCTGCCAAAGCTAAATCAATCAATTGCACAATCAAGCTATTCTTCCGTATTCGCCCTTATTTTCATATCAAGCATAGAAGTCCATGAGGGATATTTGTCAAGTAACAAGCTAAATCACTGCATGCATCTTCATATAGTATATTGCATCCTTATGCGCACACACTCCCACACATAAGGGAGAACTACATAAGTCTGAATCCCTCCTTGGAGTATTGGTTATGTAGGCAGTGCCCATTGATAGAAGGGTCTTTGGGGTTAGCTGGACACCATGAGCCCACTAACCCATTTTTTTCAAACTCATTCTAAAAGAGAAAGGTGAAGAGTTAGGGTTTTATCAATTAGCAAAGAACATCATGTATCCCAGATATGAGCATAGTAGCAGAAAGGCGACAAAAAACCTAGAACAACAAAGTTGGTTGCATCAAGATACAATCATTATTCCGTACTGGAGCATTGACAGTCTCCAGATCCGATGGTAGTGTCCGCGGCTACATAAGTCAATTTCCAAAATCTAAAGACTGATCCAAAATACTGATCATGCATGCTCTCCACCTTTTTCAAGTCCAAATTTGTCTGCGCACAGAAAACACAGCTAAGTATCATTTCTCTTTGGTATTACAATCAATTGAACATCTTTGCAATTAATCGGCATGTTCTAGATTAGTTTATCACCCTTGTGCTTGAACTATTTCTATATTCTTAACCTTATCCCAACCATTCTAAAATTTAGAGTTAAACATTTGGTGAACCTGACCTTTGGTCTACAAACCCTAGATTGACCTAGGGTTTCTTGATTTTCTAGTTTTTCTAAATTTTGATTTCAACATATTCAAAATTTAAAAATCGGAATTTTTTTTCCTAAAGTCATGTTTAATATGGATACATCTAGTATTTGTTTCAAGACACAATACATGATGGTAGTACTTGCTTGTGATTCCCCATACATTGTTAAACCAATTAAAGATATAATCAAGCGAGATAACAAAATTGGTCAATATAAAGAGGGAATTTTAAAACAAGATCAAACTTTAATCTCTTTAAAACTTTTTTTGTGATAATATAGAGTTGGTATCCCGGCACCAACATGCATCCTCCCAACCCTTTGATCCTCCTAGATCATATTCAAGTGGCAACTACCATCTCGCTTGCATTATTTTCCGATAGCCTGTGTTGGATTCCACGGTCCACGTTGTTGCTACACGAAGAGGTAAGGGTGCCCAACCTGTCCCGCCACATGCTAATATACAACAGGTTCCTCTTGTGCATAAACCGATAATCAAAAACAACGAAAATGACCTTGTTGACCAATTGAGTTATACACATGCTAAGATTTCAATCCTCGAGCCTCTAAAACGGTCTACTATCTATAAGGATATATTATATGAAGCATTGTGTCATAGGTACCAAGTGATATAGAACCAACTTACTTTGCGGATATTATGCAAGATTTCAAAAACAATGTCAATCTCATTACCTTTGATCCGAAAGATTTACCATCAAATGATATTGTTAACCAAGTCTTGCCTTTATTCATATAGGCTAGTATGCATAACAAAGGAATAAAAAGAGTGCTAGCCGACAATGGGTCTGGCCTAATAATTTGTAGCACATAATTCTTAACAACAATGGGTATTAATACCAATCTTCTCCAAAAATCAGATGCACATATCAAAGGATTTGATAACTCATGTAGCCTGCAAATTTCTCAAATCACATTAGATGTAACATTGGGACCAAATGCAATATCAAATACATTTCAAGTATCGTCTCAATCATTGCATTATAACTTACTCTTAGATAGACCTTGAATACACATGATGGAGGTTGTTCCATCTACATTACATAGATGTGTCAAATTTATATATGATGGGGCATTATGGACGATGCCCATCGATAAAAAACCCTTTAAATTTTGTTAAATGCTATATTCCAACACGGAAGGGGTTCCTAGACTCATACCACCAAAGCAATATATTCCACTTGAAATCATACCAACTTATGAGATGGAAGAATCAAGCAAAACAATTCACTTACCTCAATATACTTATAAGGCACTAGCAACTGAGGTGTAGATGGATGCACACTTAGAACAAGAACCATTATCAAAGGAGCCAATGATACCAAACCAACAAGAAAATCCAACATTTGAGCTCCCTTTATTGTTTAACACCGAGCAGCAAGATGGCAAAATTTTAGATTACTATGATAGTAATGATGATCTTCCTCATACTATGACCGATGAACAAATGTAAAAACTAAATTTTGATCCACTCGAGCATCTTTCGCATAACATATTCACGGTACATACAAGTTAAATTTATCACTAGAGGATACAAAATCACATTCAAGTAAGGGCAAAGCAAAAGTTGTAGATGAACATGTAAATGTTTGTTATTCAATCCATCCCTCTTGGCTACCAACATTAAGTCAACCTTACAAGGGACAAATACATATACATCATGTAAATAACATGGAGTTTTCTCATAAGACTCCACAACAGGATTCCAATTTATAGATCATAGTAAAACAAGATGCTCCGAATACAATACTTTCCATGTTACTTGAGCATAAGATGATATATTTACCTCCTAGCAAACAAAGATCAAGCAACAAACTCATTCCTAAAGAGGGATCACCATATTGTAACTATCATCGGATTACCGGCCATAATACAGATCAATGTGAGACATTACAAATCCGGATCCAAAAATACAAAAATGGGCATATAATGATCATACCTGAACAGGGTAAAAGACCTCTGATTTCTGATATTTCAAAAGAAAAAATTGCAATGAAGCATACTTCTAAACACCCACACCTCGAAGATCTATTACTGCAAATATTGATGGGGTCTTTTGTCCACATCTCAAAGTTGATATACAAATTGTAGCACACATTCTTCCAACATTTGGGACATAATATAGATGAGTTAAATTACTCTCCACTACTGCCAGAATCTCTAGGCCACATCATACTACCCATAGCACGTGGACCCAAGGTTGTTTATACCATCACCTAGGTTATGAATCTAGAACCAAACTTCACCTGTCATATTAGTCAGTATTGGTTGTCCGAGATAAAAGCAATGATGAATACTACAAATATGTGCCTCACTTTCCAATTCGAAGATAAAGAAATTTGTGTCCCACATGATGGATACGCTGATAGGCTTGTAGCAACAACTGTTGGCACAAAATTCCCAGAAAACATTGAAACATTGGCAATGAAAAAGCATAAACAATGGTAGCAAGAAAAAGAGCTACGAGGACCACCAGATGGTCATTTATCTTCCAAATAGGAGGAATCAGCTCCTTTCATTCCAATTAAACTTTGAAAGTCCAAAAATTATGAACTCAAAAATTCAAAAAATACAAAAGAATCAAATATTCCAAAAATACAAAAAAAATCAAATATTCTAAAAATATATAAAAAATCAAAAATACAAAAATATTCAGCATTCCCATGTTTTATTAGCTCTATTGTATCTATGTTGCTTTTTTTTATATTAGTAGATAGCATATCATTTAATTTATATGTACACATGTTTCACGAATCTTTGAGTGCGATACAGGCATACCTAGACACATAATATATGCACTTACAAATGTTGGACCTCTCCTTTATCCACATCATATAGTACGTTGGGGACATTTGCTTCTTTGATCAAGATTGATACAGGTTACATACCATTTATGAACATTTCCACATTATCATGTTGAGCTTATATAATAACGTTTACACATGTCTATATCCATGCTCATAAGTGTACTTGATATGCTATGTTCATAACATTTTTTGCTAACACAAATATGCAAGGATTAGTATGATATGTTTATGTTGGTTTCTCATGCTTTATTTTTTTTCACTTCCTTTAGTATATTTCATTGCTTGCTATTGCCTTGCTTGTGAAACATTTGAATATGTTCTTGGCTTGTTGGCCCCTGTGCCATTGTATGTTGATTGGACATTTGAATGTCATTCTATGTGGGTTGGGAATTTAAATATGTCATTCCTTTCGATTGTGCAGCATTTGAAAATGCCCCTTGTTTGAGGTCTGTTTGGACCATTATTGTGCATTACATTGAGTGCTCTTGTGTATATCTTTGATTGTATTGTTACTCCCTAGACATTGCCATGATCTATATCATGCATCTCAAGGCTTGATGTGATCACACACTACGAGCTTCATTAATATATCTACTTAGATATGTTATCCCTATACGCTACATGATTCATACACAAATTATACATCTACCTTATCCTTTGAAGGTAAGGTACCTACCAATTTCTATCTCCCTCGCCTCAAAAAGGGGGAATATCAGTGGGGGCATGTCATAGAAGCATCACCTTCACATTTTTCACAGTTTCTAGATTACAGTGGGGACATGTCATAAAGACATGACCTCCACACTTTTGCACTTACTCTATATCTCCAGACTTCAGTGGGGACATGTCATAAAGACATGACCTCCACACTTGCACAATCTCCAATTCAGTTTCATGATTCAGATATACAATTGGGTTAGAATCCTATACATTGCACCAATTTTGCATAGATTTAAAACAAAGTTTTTCATATTTATGACACATACTCAACTCAAACATATTAGAGGTGCATATGCCATGCTATTGCACCAAAAATTGCAAAATTTATCAATAACACTACTCACCAGGATGCACCAATTACACCAAGATGTTTATGTTATCGAGCCTTTTTTTGTTGCAGCAGTTGGTTCACTTTATAAGTTGAAGTGATTAAATCACTCAACCTCATCAGATTTATTGATTGGAATGATTAAATCACTCAACCTCATCAAATTTATAGAGTGGAATGATTAAATCATCCAATCTCACCAGATTTATAAGATGAGTTGATTAAATCACTCACCCTCACCAAATTACATATTCACACTCGAGTTGTGCAATTGAAATTTAATGATGCCAATGGTCGTAGCATAGTTCATCCTTGCACCAGATTAGGGATATAATACCTTCCAATCTCCCTCTTCAAATCTCCAAGGTTCAAGTCTAAACCTCTTACAGCTCTAGCTTCACAGGGAAGCATCTTTACTGAGTCAAAGCATCAACCGGCAACATGGTTGCATCGACACACAGGGGTATTCCCTCCCTGCTCTCTTTTCAAACATTGCAATTATTTCAAATTTCAAATTATAAGCACTAATTTACGCTATTAAATGGTCTTGGTTACAGGTCATACACCAAAAAAGCACTCAAATTGGGCTCAAGCAAAGGCAAAGTGTGTTATACACACCTAGGTACGCATTTCTTTTCTTTAAACTAATAATTTTATCTTTATGCATTACTAGACTAAAGGGGGGCAAATGCAAATAGTATCTAAGTCTTGTACATTTAACCAATATCAATCAGGCCTCTACCCTCCAATTTTAGACCTCCTTCCTACCGAAAGGCTCACATTTGCCATCTCACTATGTCTAAATGCTCATCTCTTAATCTAATCCATATCATTTTGATGACCCAAGTTTCCTGCATTGCGCAAAAAGCTCAAAGCCTAATATACATCATTCACTGTCAATTTCAGATTCATATATGTTTTCTAGTCCTCTAGACACTAGAGACCACATAGGAACACTACCGTCGACAGTAGTGTCCAGATCCTTATCTAGTATCCAATTGCTAAAAGTCATCCAAATTGCAAATGTTTTGAAACTTATGGGTCAGCGTATTTGTCTTATTGAACCCTACCATGAAATCGTTTCAAAAGATGTGGAATAAATACAAGTCTAAGCTTTCTCATTGTTCATCTAAAAAATACCAAGCAACACCTACTAAAACTAAATCAATCAATTGCACAACCAAGCTATTTTTCCCTATTCATCTCTATTTTCATATCAAGCATAACAGCAATCATATTACATGTCTGAAACATTCAAAAAGCAGCCTATGGGCAATATTTGTCAAGTTACAAGCTAGATCACTGCACGTATCTTCATATAGTATATTGCACCCTTGTGCACACACACTCTCACACATGGGAGAACTACATAATTTTGAAGCCTTCCTTGGAGTATTAGCTATGTAGGCAGTGCTCATTGATGGAAGGGTCTTTGGGGTCAGCTCAACACAGTAATCCCACGAACTCGTTTTTAGCAAACTCATTCTAAGGGTGAAGGGTGAAGAGCTAAGATTTGATCAATCAATTAGCAAAGAGCAACACCCTGTATCTCAGATCTGAGTACAACAGCAGAAAGGCGACAGAAAACCTAGAACAACAAAGTTGGTCGCATCAAGAGCCAGTCATTATTCCGTACTGGACACCTGTGTCACAATCAGAGACTAGCATCGAAAGTAGTGTCTAGATCTGACGGTAGTGTTTCTATCTACAAAAATACAATTTTCAAAATCTGACGATTAATCCAAAGTACTAACCCTGCATACTTTCCACCTTTTTTCAGTCCAAATATGCCTGCGCATAGTAAACCCAACTGTCATTTCTCTTTGGTATTGCAATCAATTAAACATCTTTCAAATTAGGTACTTTCTATATTTAGCATATCTCAATATTATAATTCAGAATATTCATTTATCTGAGTTTGCAACTAATTGTCCTGCTATAGTTTAGTTCAAAATCCTTGTGCTTGAACTATTTCTATATTCTTAACCCTATCCCCACCATTCTAAAATTTAGGGTTAAACACTTTCTTATTTTTCACTTGGACACTCAATTTCATAAGTTCTCTTCACCAATTTTGTGCAAAATTTTGACTCAACTCTTACTCCCAATTCACCTAACCTGTCCACACAGAACTTTAGCTTTCCATTCTGAAGTTCTCAATTCCCCAATCTACCATAAGCATCTTTATCCATGCTAGATTATGCACAATAAAGGCTCCTTGTGGCTCAAACAAAAATTGAATTTTTGCCTCCTTTGGACACATGTCGGTAGACACTAGAAACTCCAACAGACGATTATTCAGCACACCTATCCACCAAACACCAACTATGTGAGTCTATGTCTCTTCAAGATTCTTCAACTTCTCAACTCGATCTGCTATCCACGCATACTTCTTTATAAAGTTCCTCCTATGGCCTAAAACTGAGGCCTCTATCCAAGCATGAATATGCTCTAGGAATTCCACAGAGAAGATCTCAAACAAAATGTTACAAATATTCTCCTCCAAACACTTCTTCGGCTTCAAACCCTTACCAATGATTGCTTCAAACCAAGTCTCCGCACACTCGATTGCGATGCACCCTACCATAAGCATCTCCTATCTCCATGCTCTATTCAAACATGGTTCAAGCAACAGAACCAAAATGTTGTGCTTTCTTAAGTCTTGCCTTGATCCTGTGCAAATCAGAACTTGCGCAACAAATATGAATACTCACAGCACAAGCATATTATCTAAAGCTAAAGACTTAGGCACTCACCTGAGACACAACAAGAGATCACCAAGAAACCCGTTATTACAACACAACATTAAGATATGCACATGTGCATCATCATAATAAGGGCTTCAACATGCATGAAGAGGAACACTCTCAACGTATGCTTGAGGAGGAACGGCTTCAACATGCTTACTATCAGTCGTCTCCTCAACACCCTCCTCATTCCCCTCCAAGGGCTGGTCATAGATTTAATTGTGATGAGGCTGCAGAGCATGTTGTTCCAGTTCTTTGCCCTGAAGCATGCCAACCACCACCAAACTGGTCTGTTGCTGCTATTCAACATTGTAGGGAGAGAGCTGAACAAAGTCCCGAGGATAGGGTAGGAGGCCCTACTGCCTAATGATGTTCTCTCCCCTTCGTACACATAGCAGCCTTGCAACTTTGTTGGCATGCTCCTCTTCACACTGATATCTAGGTTTTTCTTATTTTTGTGCATATATGATGTACCAGGCTGTTTCAGTCCCGTCAGGCTATCTATAAGATGACTGATAGCCTGTCGAAATAGTAGCTCTATGTAATTACTTTCCTGTTATGGTGATGTTTTAGTATGTTTTTTTCTTTTTTTCTTTTTTTTTTCAGGTTTTGATGTTAGATGTGGCATTTTTCTCTCTGTTCCTCAGCTGCCTTTTCGGCGCTCTGAGATTTTGAGATGCTTCATAACAAAATATGTTTTGTAACTTCCTTCAGTTCCTAATTCTTTTCAAAAAAAAAAAAGAAACTAAAGAAAAAATAGTTTTTATTACTCCATATTAAAAATTATAAAAAATTGCCTTCTAAAAAAAACTATGAATTAATTTCTAGTTTCTGTGGTAGCTGTAGCAAGGGTTGATGTAATCGTAGGAGTGCAATGATTTACGACCTTAGGGGAATTCCAGAAGAATCTTGATGAGCTGTACAGGAAATTTGAGGAAAGGCAGAAACTTATTATAATTACAGGGTTTCCAACAGTTGCAAACAAACTGATTTCAACGAAGTGGTCAAACAACTCGCTAAGGATGAGTTGCAGGTCCTGCCTTACGGGATGCCAACAAATAGAAGCAAAGAAATCATTGTAATTTCTTTGGCAGCAAAGCAATTCAAGGAGGGGGAACTGTTATGAACCTCTTTTGGTTGTATGCCAATAATAACATGTCTATTAGGAAGTGGGCCCAACCCAACTTTTCTATGTAAATGGGAAGACTACTTTTGGAGTGATGGACCAACCAATTTGTATTACGCATTGGATCTAAGAACCCGCCTTTTTATGTAGTGGGTGCACCAACCCACCTTTTTGCTCTCTAATGTCTAGGTTCAATGTATCTGAGTTGGTGGGATTTAGTAGGTTTGTAAAAAATAACTGTCCCACATAGATAAAATGCATAATAAAGGGAAAATAGTCATTAATAGGCGCTTATGCCTTGAAAGTGTAACATATTATTATGTCTTTGGATGGAAGCTACCAATAGGTCTATTGGAACCGTGTTTTGGGCTAAGGGAAGCATTCATACTGCCTCCTTGGATATTTGGGCCTGATTGGCGTTCAAACCTTCCTAGAAAAGTTCCTTCCTCTATTACATAGCGTTTATCTATTTTTAGTGATATTATAGCTCTGTTTACTTTCTAGTTCTTAAGAAAATAGCTGGGTTCTGATTTTTCAGCAGCTACAAATTTGAGTTTTATTTCTAACAGTTACAGATTCTTGTTTACAGAATTTTCAGATATAGTTTCTACCGATTTCAGATTAATATCAATTAAAGTTTTCAAAATTTCAGTTCATACTCTTACAGTGTATTGTCAGTAGTATCATCATCGGTTTCAGCAGCGATCATATTAGGATCATAATAGTGGTACCACAACATTTCCAGCTCTATACATTCATGTGTTAAAATTTAGGAGTTTGAAGCTGATCAGATTTCACTTTTGTTCCAGTACAGTTTTGAAAGCCTTTCAGCTATTCCAATTTTTCAGTAGCTGCAAGTGCACATATGATGATGCCAGAGTTTTGCTGTGTAGAATTCAGTTTTTTCCCCAGAAATTTACACTATTACAGCAACGATTAGGCTAGGAGCATAACATAATTTAAGTTTTAGACTATATTGAATCATTTCTACGAATAGTTGATACATGAGTTTTCTTAGAGAATAATGAAGAAATTCGTATATTTCCATTCTTTGAGTTTACTGTTTATACTTGCTAAGTTGTGTTGTGCACTGTGGTCCACCATAAATAGAATTAATTGAGATAAATGTCTCTCTGACATGAAGCATTTGATGCATTTGGGGATTACAAAAGGAGAGTTGGTTCCAAATAAATTAGACCTAGGAATTTGCGTTGCTTAAATCAACACCTGATACAATGATGTCAAGGCAGAGTCTGTTGACTGATCTGACTTCTGTTGACTGATTTTGACTAGTGTTTGGCCATTATTACAGTATTATTGATAAAGAGGTGAACCAGTTTTATCTGCATTTGGGTTCACATGTGTCACTTACAGCAGATAAGTACAGAGGCTCCTAGCATTGTAATTCTTCCATGTAATTTGGGATATGTCTGAATCTGCTATTAAGCTTCATTGCAATTCCCTGAGATCAAATTCTAATGTAACGAAGAAGATTAATTGTACCTCCCTTGTCTTCATGCAGAAATAATAGATATTCTTTTTGTTTCGTTTGCATGGATTGCATAGATAAACAAGGTAGTTGTGTAGTGTTTATTTTTGGTGTGTTTTGTGTTTTGACATAGCATTTGGTTTTTGCATGCATACGTATATTTGCAAATAAAACATTTTAAAGCTATCCAATTCCAGTTTTATGCAAGAAATTGATTAAATCACTAAAATATCAAATACCCATATATTAAAATCATATTATAATGAATTTCGGAGCATACCCATTTGCTGTTCTGAAAATATAAGTCTGATTTTTACATGATCCAGCAACATTCACTACCAAAACCAATGCCAGGCAGATCGAACCCTCGTTCTTTCAGCTGATAAATGTTGAAAAGCAGATACAATGATATTTGTTGCCTAAAAATGGTGGAAATTGAGCTCATAAACCCCAGGGGTCCAGCTCTAGGATGTCACGCCTCTGCTGGAGGAAATCTGGGTGCTGATTTGAGGGTGCAGCAGCAGCAGACACATTAAAATCTTTGTCAAAATCTCCTGGAAGCTCCTCAAACTCTGATATCTTCTCTTTTCTGCCGCAGGCGCGACAACTCATGCTGAAAACCAGTGATTTCTTTGACCTTTTTATATTTCATAAGCTACAGCATGCTACCCTAGATGGTACGGCCAGAAATGGCTTGCAAACACTTCAGAAATATAATCAAAATCTGCATCTATATACTCAAGATAATATTTGAAGAATCGCCATTATCCTGCGCTCCATAAATCTATGCAAACATACCAGAAATCTGCATTAAGAGCACCAGCATAGCCTCTGAATGAGACTATCAGCAATCACCCTAAAGAGGTCTTTCACTCCCGCAGGTGATGTTCTCCATGAGGGTAATCATCCTCACAAAGCAATGGCAATACTCTGCTCAACCACAGAAAACCTGTAGAAGTAACAATATTTTCCAAAGTATGAATCCTCCAAATGCACACTCAACTTCATCTTTTATTCCTCTCAAACCCATGCCTTTTCTTGGAGGTTATAATATAATATTTTATTTAACTTTGACCCCCTTTACAACATAGAGTGGGCTCCCATCCTCATAGAGATAAAATATGACTTTATTTTATAAAGTATGTCCACTTTGATTATAAAGTCACTTTATAATAAATTTCTCTAAGTTAAATAATTTAATATAGCTTAGCAAATTAATGTACCATTCAAATATATTTCATTTGACCTCCAAAAATAGATTTCATAGCACCGCCATATTGATCAAATGAAAACAAATGAAGTCCAGTTGATTCGCACTGACTCGCTTTAAGACCCGAGCCATGCTAAAATAGTGAGTTTGGCCACGGGGTCCAAGATTGCACCAAAAAGAGCTAGGGATGATATCCCACCAAGAAGAACTTAATTCAAATATACCCCAAAGTGCGACTGAACCTCAAGAAGTGCAATCCCAACATGAGTTCCCTAACCATCCATGTTAGTCTACGGGAACCCAATGATAGACTAACCCTAATCCTCCGAACTACTTAGGAAAGGGACATTACAAGTTGACAACCCCAGAATTGTTCTCAGGAAGAATAGCTAACCAGGTGCAAAAAAGGATAAGGAAATCTCAGCACATGAAATACCAGAGTTTTTTAATGGAAGACCCCATATATGAGTTGAAACAAAAACCCTTGTGGAAAGCATTCTGGATTTAAAGGAGCAGTCTCTAATCAAGAGGCTCATGATGCATAGGCTTATGTCCCTCTCACCAAACAATCCTCAAAAGGTATCCAAATCTCAATTCTTCAATGCTGAATAGCTACGTTATCGGATCATGGGTTTTTGCCTATGAATCAGGGAATGGTTCGCACCAAGTTCTGGTGCAGGTTTGAAATGCAGTCAAAAATGCCCAGGGTTCATCCTGGGGCACCTAAGTTAGCTCGGGTTTTGCTAGAAGAACCCGAGCAAACCCAAGTGCCCCAAGACAAACCCTGGGCAAATCCAAGCAGAATTTGCAAGCTAAAACAATCAAAAATGGGATTTTTTTAAATTTTTATCATTTTTTTCTCAAATTAAAATAATAAAAAACACATTTCTAAACACTAAAGGCAAGCGAAAGACAAAATCTAAATCTAAAAGAACACAAATGATAAGAACAAAACACAAAAGCAAAACCATTTGCCCTCAATTTTCTCATTGCATACTTGTCTTTCATTGACGGTGTAGGGTTGAAACTTCATCAAGCATCATTCTAATCATTTTCCTACACTGATTGAGGACCCTATTTGTTGCCAAGGTAAGCTTTTAAAATTCTAAGTTTTGCTTGTATTGTTTTATCTTCTTTTTTTTCATTTTTTTACAAGTTGCTACCCTAGGGTTTGTTTTTATTTATTTTTTTGTAATTTTGTGTTTGTTTTTAAACTTGTAGTTATATATACTACAATGTCTCGTAGTTATACTATGTGGTTAATGATAATGTCACTAATTTCCTATTTATTAGGCTAAAATTTCTATTTTTTTTATTTTTTGTATGGGTGAACCCAAGATGAACTCAAAGGGAAAAAAATCGGCGTACTGATGAACCCGATTCTTCGAACCCAAACCCAGAACAAAACTATAACTTTGATAGTTTTTTGAAATTAAGAATGTATGGATTTTGATTGGAGGGTGTTGGAGAATTAACCTTATTTGGGCCCTTCTTATAGTCCTTTAGAATTATCCTAAGTCTTATTTGTGTGTGCATTTATTATATTTATAAATGCAATTTATCCTAGCTTTATGAGGTGTCACCTCTTTTGTCGACTTGTTAGATTTGGAATTACTTGCACAAGTAACCCCTTCCCCCACATATCACACACATCCTCCTCATTTGTAAGAGGAATAAAACATTTGGCACACACATGAAGCTTGCTCATGTAACTCCTTTTCTCTTCTAGTTCTATATAAAGAGCTCTCATCTCCCATTCCTCATAACACAACTCTATCTAGTCTCTTATTGACTTGCTCTTGTATTCTTGATGCTCTCTTGGATTAAGGCCATTCTTCTCTTTCACTCCTAGTTGCTTCTTGCTATTTACTTGAATATCCATTGTCGCAAAGCTTTTAATACTAGTGTGGGGTTTTTCTCCATTTGACAGTTTCCCCAATTGTCAATTTCATCTCAACCTTGTGGTTTGCTTCTTACAAGGTGAATTTGTTCTCTTTGCATTCGTTTGCTCATTTATTTATGCGTCATTTTGTGATATAGGCAATAAATCTAATAGAGGGGAGACTTCAGTTTATAGGAAAAGACAAACTATTATGAAATACTACACAATAGCTTCAATCTAGTACAAGACCCACCCCTATATATCCCATTCAAGTAAGATTAGCAATCTTGCCCTGGAGTTTAAGAAGGATAGATATTTGAAGATAGCAAAAATAATTTAGGGAAATTATCAAACATCTCTCAAGCTACTAAAGAAAAGAAAGAAAATTGCCAAAAACGCATTAGTCTGTGTAGATCTTGAGTTGGAAAACGTATTTAATGCAGCTCTAAATACTTTTTATTGCAATTAGAGCTGGAAGTAAGTACAAGAACACTTCCTTTAATTACAAACTTTGTTATGAACCAGGCTCCCTGCCTAGAAAGTGCCCACAACGTATTTAATGCAGCTCTAAATACTTTTTATTGCAATTACAGCTGGAAGTAAGTACAAGAACACTTCCTTTAATTACAAACTTTGTTATGAACCAGGCTCCCTGCCTAGAAAGTGCCCACACAAGGAGAATTTGCTTGGCGAAAATGTGCTACAAGAGAGTGGAGCCAGGTGACAATTTATATGCAACATTGTAATATGGAAAACTATGTAGCTCAGAAACCATTTCCGATGGGTGGGCGTCGCATTTCCAATCCCAGAAACCATACTTAAAAGAGGAAACAGTACTTGCACATTCCCTAGAATCCACAAATTTCCATGGAACGTTTTCAGGTTCTTGGGGACATGTCTCGGTTTGTTCAGGAAGTTTTTAACAAATCTTTTGCATATTTCAAACACTTCCTATTTAGCTTTTCCCTACTTAGAAACTAAATGTATCATTAGTTGTTTCCGTATGTATACCCAACTTGATGACCAAAATTGGACCTTGGAAACCCCTGTTTTTCCAACCCTATTTATTGAATTTCCAGGTTCCTATTTCTAATGCATGGTGCAGATCAGGGAAAGATAAATACTAAACTTGCTCTAGGTTTTTAAGCCTTAGTGAGTCTAAATGGATGCATGAAAATGCAATATATGAATTCCTGTAAATGAAAGGCCCTCTAAAATAATTGTTGACTAATGCCAACTGAAAATAATGTCTTTAGGCAGTCACAAATTGAACATGACACCTAGGTATGGCAGTTATATAAAACGCTAAAAGCAGCAGTAGCAAAAGATACCTCACTCGGGGAAAATCTCAAAACAGACAAAAGTACGAAACAAAATTGCTAAAATGATATTTAGAACAAATAATCCATCTTAGGTGTTCATCATTGCCTCCCTGCATTTGTGGGGAATTGCCCCCAACTTTGGATACGGATGGAGAACGTGCATTCAAAAATAGAATCAGATATTTATTTGACTTGCAATTGCAAGAATGCCTTGTTAATCACCATTGCATCTTCTAGAGAGGACGTTTGTGATGTCCAGTCTTAGAAGAAATAATTTCGCAAGCACTGCAATGAACAAAAGGATGACTGGTGGAATCAGTTCACTTCTGCAGATGCCAATATTTCTAGACTATGATTTGAAAATTAGGAACTATAAAGATTGCATATCTTGCCCATGTTGAACTATTTGAACTTTGTTTGGAGAGGATGCTGTTGGGTGTCCTCATTGCTTTAGAATGGAACCTAATTCAATTTGAGAAGTGCCAATGCCATTTGCATCAGTAAGAACAAGTGTGGGTGATGAGCAAAAGGCATCCCTTTTAGAAAGAGTTGGAGATCCACAAACTGAAGCGTTGGAATGGACCTAGCTTTAATGAAATGGATTATACAGTTCTTCATAATGATGTGTAGACTGGAGCAGATAAAAACAAATTGGGTTCCTGTCTGTCATGTGACACGTTAAAAAACTAATTTGTGGACTTCCCTCTTGTTTTACTACAGAAACAACAAAATGCTTAGTAGTTTTGGCATGTTTGATGTTTTAGAAAAGATGATGAGAGAAACTTGTATGTTTCACTGCCTTTGTGCAGATTGTATGTATGGTGCTAGCTATCAAAAATGAGCATGTTAATTGTGTCAATAGGGCCTACCAAGCTCCATGTAAAGGGTTTTATTGCAAAGGAACAAATACTATCAAAGATCTGTTGGTGATACATTAGCCCTGACCCTGACCCAGCCAATATTGTAAGGATGTAGATGAGGTATTGTTGGAGCTGGAGTGATAAAACTGCATCTAGGGAGACCAAACTTTGCATACTACTATATTGCTGTTATGGATGATACAACAGGACAAGTGATCCTTGATTTGGAAATTCTAATTCTATGCCAATAGGGCCTCTCTATAAATGAAGGGTTGCACTCTCAAGCTGTGAGGGCAAACTGTACATTTGAAGTGCCACAATTGTTAACTGCTCTTGAGTGATCTTCTTCTCCCATCTTTTGCTCAGTAA
The DNA here is from genome assembly GCA_037957365.1 of Torreya grandis. NCBI lineage: Eukaryota > Viridiplantae > Streptophyta > Pinopsida > Cupressales > Taxaceae > Torreya > Torreya grandis. The sequence goes on from JARHVA010002366.1 coordinate 2,180,647, forward strand.
CAGGCAGTTGAGCTTGTGGTCCCTCCTCATTATGTGACTTCTAATACTTAGAGTACTTATGAGTACCTCTGTCATTTGGCTTGGGTTTACAAGGTAGCTGAAAGGTTGAATGGGAAGAAGCTATAGAAGATATTTCTGACTATTTTGGAGGCATTAGTTGATTGATGGAATCAGTTCACTTTTGCAGATGCCAATATTTCTGGACTGTCATTTGAGAACTCAGAACTATAAAGATTGTATATCTTGCTCATGTTGAACTGTTTAAACTTTTGATGGGGAGAATGTTGTCAGCTGTTCTTCTTGCTTAAAATGTAACCTAACTCAATTTGAGAAGTGCTAATGTCAATTGTATAATTAAGTAGGAACAAGTGTGGGTGATAAGAATAAGGCATCCCTTTTGGAAAGAGTTGGAGATCTACAAAGTGACGTGTTTGAATAGACCTGGATTTAATTAAATGAATTCTAAAGTTCTTCAAAATGATGTGTGGGCTGGAGCAGAGAAAAAACAATAGGTTTCCGTATATCATGCGACTCTTTAAAAGAACTAATTTGAGGACTTCCCTCTTGCTTGACTACAGAAACACCCAATTGTTTAGTATTTTGGTGTGTTTGATGTTCTAGAGAAGACGATGAGAGAAACTTGTATATTTCATTGCCTTCGTGCAGATTGTATGTATGGTGATAGCTATCAGAAATGGCATGTTGATTGTGTTGATAGGGCCCACCAATCTCCATGTGAAGGGTTTTATTGCAAAGGTGCAGATACTATCAAAGATCTGTTGGTAGAACTTATCCCTGACCCATCCAAGATTGTATGGATGTAGACGAGGTAATATAAGTGCATATCTTGGGAGACCAAACTTTGCATGCTACTATGGTGCTATTATTGTTAGTGCAACAGAACAAGTAATCCTTAGATTTGGAAATTCTATGTCAAAAGGACCTCTCTACGAATGGAGGGTTGCCACAATTGTTAACTGCTCCTGATTGTTCTTCTTCTTCCATATTTTGCTTATTTATGAGTAATTGAGCTTCTAGTCCTTCCTCATTGTGTAACTTCTGATAACTAAGAGGAATTATGAGGACATTTTCCATTTGGATTGCATTTGCAAGGTAGCTGAGAAGTTGAAGAGGGAGTTAAAGAAAATATTTCTGACTACTTTAGAGTCACGAGTTGATATGATTTGGCTGAGCCCTTCTTCAACTTGGAATCTATCTACAATGCAAACTGGGATGTCCCCTCCAGTGATCTGAATTAGATCCAGAAAATCATCATAATTCAGTTGATTGAGATGATCCGTTGTTTGTGTGACTCAAGAAGAGCTTCAAACATGCTTTTAAGTTTTAACCTCTCTAAGACAGAATACGACAGAGCAAAGATGCAAAGTCAGAAGCAGAACAGCAGAACAGGTGCACAGTGGCTCAAGGATGATTCAGACATCCTAGTTCCCACACCATTGAAAAATCAGTAATAAGTGATGGATTCGGCCTGGTATGAAATGGCACAACATATTTGGCTTAATAAGAACCCATACAACATAATACAGGTTCACCCATATGGGTTAAACTTGATTAGAACTCACTTCATATGGGAAAAAATAGAAAAAGCAACAAAAGGAAAGTTGAATCGATTTCTCTTCCATCTCTTTGTGTGAGAAATATTTAAAATCCCATGTACGACTCATTTGCTCATTCCTTAACATAAAAATACCCCCTCAGGGTCAAATAATGGCATTCAAAAAGATTAAACAGCATCTATGGGCAATTAAAGATCTAAATCAGAGTTTTTGAGGTAGAAGATGACCGCACAGCTGAGAGAAACAATTGACCATGTTGAATAAGCAAATAATACACAACAAGGCAAGCTAGTAGAGCATTGTAAAGGTGCTAGCAAAGACTACAATGGATTTTAAGGCTCAAATTGAGAAAATGGCTCATAAAAACGTGCAAGCTGATGGCGCAGATAAGGAGGCACAGTTTCACCCTTTTGAAGTTTTCCCACATTGGTTTTCCCCGTAGTAAATCATTGTGTTTATCTCTCTTTTTGTGTGCGTTGATTTATTTTCTTGTTTACTTTCATTCCATGCAACTACTTCACTATATCAATCACTTAAGAGCATATTAACAACATGTTCAGCTGATTACAAGCATAGTACTAGTTCAACAAATAGTTGTAGATTTCAGTCTCACATAAGTTAAAGAATTAACATACTTTCCATTGCATTACTGGTCTAGTGGAGTAAAGAAGAGTCCCACGTTGATGGTTATTATAGAAGGGGTATGAAACTTGATATATAGGCATTGTAGGCATGTATGTGAGAAAGTACACAGTTGCATAATGAATATACGATGTAGATAGCAGCCATGGAGCTATAGCAAACATGAATTTGCAGCCTTATGAGTGTTGATTTCAGTAGCAAAAAACAATAAGGAAATGTAAATCCATTTGGTGAACTATTCATTGTATCCAAGCCAATTATGGATCATACAGTGACCCATCCTATGAATGAGTCGGAATACAAAAGACCAATCCTACGAACACAGAACACAATAGACCCATCCTATGAATTTCAACCTTCAAAATTTATTAGGGTCTACAAAATTTGAACTAAATCGATATTTTGATGAATTGCCCAATGTATTGCTGAACAGACTGACAACTAGACTATCACTGTTTGAAACCATTGTATGGTGAGCTCCTCACAATAATTAAGGTTGAAAAATCGATCACAAAGGATGTTCAACTGATCACATTTCCAGACAGATTGTCAAAAATTAGTTTCATGGATAAGTATGAAATCCTACAACTATGTAAGGACCTAATCTTCCATGTGTAATTCAATGATCAAGATCTTTAACGATTAGTAAGATGCTGAGCCAAAAGCTTATCTTCCATATCTTCAATCATGATCCTTTGAGGATCAATGAGTTTCTTAGTCTAGAATTAGTTTGTAGTGTACCTCCATCCACTAGAGGCACAACTATACAAAATAAGAAGATAAATGGGAGCAGCAGCACCCCAAAACGCTGGATTGCACCTGCTAATCCAAAGTAACAATGAAAGAAAAAAATGCTCCGAAATATCTCCAAGAGTTTGTATTGATTTTGAAACAGATGGATGAATTGCATAGAGAGGAGGTAAATCTAAGTATTTAACAAAATGAGTAGCTTCTCACACAAGCCATCAGTATAACCACATTGACTAGATACAAATAAGCTACTGACATGACATTGTCCCAACATAACATATACTGTATCAGGTACCACAACATTATTTCTTGACAACAAAACAAAATTTGAGTTTATAGCAAAATAGTTCGTTTACATTACATCATAAACTATATTGCGTCCAGGTACACGATAAGCCCTCCCCTTTGGGAAGTTTTGTCCCCAAAGATTGAGTAGCCCACCATAGAGACAGGCACAAAAATATACTGACAGCTGACTAAAATTGAAACCCACAAAAAAGCTGAAATAGTGGTTGAAAACATGCCATATGATAGCAGGTTTAAAAACGTAGAAAAATGTGGCCCGATCTGAAGAAAAACCTGAATGACTGAAACTCTGTCATTTCACCATGTGATTTTTGTTTTGCTTTGAAACACATGAAATTTGATATTGAGACTGTTCAGGCAAAAGGAAGATGCAGAATGACACTGAAGTCATGAACCTAAACAGAAATGCTACAGAATATCAAAACATTTCTTCTGAAAAATATTGATGGTAAAGAGGGGCATGGTTTGAACCCCAAACTTTTCGAGTGACTTGCCCATCATCTTTTTTAACTCTTCTAGGTAAATGGCTTATGGTGGTTCCATGTTGGGTGCTTGGTTACCCAAAAATAGGTCAAACAGTGGCCCTTCCATGGATTTTTTTCATTTTCATTCCCTTCATCCCTTGTTTCGCAGGATTCCTTCATTTCAAACCCAAGTTACCCAAAAAGCTGCAATAGTGGTTGAAACCTTGCCATATAATAGCAGCTTTAAAAACATGGAAAAATGTTGCCAGATCTAAAGAAAAACCTGAATGACTGAAACTCTGTCAGATCATATTGTGATTTTTGTTTTGTTTTGAAACACATAAAATTTGATATTGAGACTGTTCAGGCAAAAGGAAGATGCAGAATGACACTGAAGTCGTGAATCTAAACAGAAATGCTACAGAATATCAAAACATTTCTTCTGCAAAATATTGATGGTAAAGAGGGGCATGGTTTGAACCCCAAACCTTTCGAGTGACTTGCCCGTCATCTTTTTTAACTCTTCTAGGTAAATGGCTTATGGTCGTTCCATGTTGGGTGCTTGGATACCCAAAAATAGGCCAAACAGTGGCCCTTCCATGGATTTTTTTCATTTTCATTCCCTTCATCCCTTGTTTCACAGAATTCCTTCATTTCAAACCTGAGTTACCAGGAAACAAATATGCGTTCAGGTTTAGGTAAGGGTGTTGTTAGGAGAAATGTCAATTTTTTTGGGACCCTGGATATAGTTCATCATGGAAACCTCTGAAAATAAAAATATAAAAAATACAAAAAAAATAAAGAAAAATAACCATTATAAATTTATATCAATAAATGCCAATGTTATATGCATTATCAACATTCAATAAAACAAAATGCTTCATAATTCAAAATATCATAGTTTATAAATTGGGATTTATGACTTGGACTAAGTTCAGTTTTCTTCTTTACATTAATGGCCCGGAAACATCAGACTCTTCACTGAAATGCCGACGGCATTTCAGGAATGTTTCCGGGGAGGTCCCAGCGTTTTTGAAGATCCCAAGATGCTTCCAAGGTGAACCAAAAGCAAGATCAGTACCAAAACCGTTTCAGTTTGAGTTATATAGTTTCAAACCCTACCATAATAGTGACAACAAGAGCAAATGTCAAACCTTGAAAGATGGGTATTTTTAGCCCAATTTTGGATCTCATTATTCTTTAAACTTTGTGAGGGGTTCCTCTACCATCTCCAAGTCACACAATGAGATCAGCTCCTTTTAATCATTAACACGTTGGAAATGTTTACATGCAAAACAAAATGCTAGGAAAACATGCATGATAAATAAAAAGCAATAAATCTTGCATGCAAATGAAAAGCGAGAGAAGACTTGCGTGTAAAGGGAAAAAGTGAGAAAATGATTGTATGTAAGACAATAGCACAAAAATCTTGCATGCCAAGAAAAGACAAGACCTAGAAAATGAAACATGGTCATACTTACAAGCACAATGTGGCATTTGCCTCTAATTTTGCAGAAGATGCGAAAAACCAAGTAAAGCTTTGATACCACTTGTAGTGTACCTGCATCTATAAGAGGAACACTACACGACATAAGATAAATGGGAGCACCAAGACACCCAAATGGTGTCTTGGACCTGCAAATCCAAAATAGGAATGGAGAAAAATGTTCCAAAATATCCCCAAAGGGGAGTTTGTATTGATTTCAAAACAAAAAGATGAATTGAAAAGAGAAGGGCAAAGGTAAACCCCCAATTTGTAACAAAATGAGTAGCTTCACGCACAACACATCTACACAACCACACTGACTAGATACAATGAATCTAATAAAGGGACATTTTCCCCATATAACATATATATTAGGTAACACAAAATTATTTCTTGACCACAATTGAAAAAAATATATATTATCAAAATATTTATATTTAGATAATAAATTCTACAGTCTGTGGAGGCCGAAAACTTGTCAAGCTAGGTTGTAATTCAGTTCAGCAAAGACAAGAACATGACAAACAATTTGTTTCACTGACTAGCATATTTGTCATACTTTTAACAAGAAGCCTCCATCAAGCCAAAACATCAAAGCGTTTATACATGAAGCATTTATATCTATGACTATACCTACATACCACAGCAGAGAGCAGCATGATTTTAGTCATGTCCAATGACTAGAGAAAGGAATAGGCCCTTTTGTTTACAAGATGCACTCCTTCAGCAAGTTGTTTACCTCTGAGCCTCTTCGTGTTGATTGGATCAATGAAAGAGGAAATAGAGAACCAAACTTACTCTTTTAGGCAACTAAAAAGGGCCAAGGAGATGATCTTTCAAGCATCACAAATAGACCGGGAGGGGGTGCTTGCAAAGATAAGGTGGAGAGAGGACAAGAAGAGCCTGCAAAGAATTCTCTCATAACACCCTGCATAAAGAAGAGCCCCTCAGATGGAACCCCTCACTCACCAACAGTTTGTAGATGACACTTTGGTTATGGGAGAAGCCTCTGTTGGTGAAGCCAAGCCCATCAAATCCGTGCTTAAGGACCATGAGTTGGTGTCTGGGCAATGTGTGAACTCTAAAAGTTCTCTTTTCTTCCTCCACACCCCGGCTAGGTTGCAAAATAAGATCTCTAGAATTATGAACTGCCAAAATCAAGAGCTGCCAGCATCATACTTGGGGATGCCTCTCTGTGGTGGGACGCTAGAGGCGGATAGATGGAACCCTCTGTTCGATAGATTACATAATAAACTGGCAAGTTGGAAGCGGTGTCTTCTATCTCAAGCAGGGAAAGTCCAATTGGTCAAAAGCTATCTTCAAAGTATGTCCGTTTATTGGGTGTCCATCTTTAGCATACCCTCAAGGATTGCGGAAAGAATAAAGCATATCCAAAGAAGGTTCTTATGGTCGGGTACAAAAGAGTCCACTAGGTTTCCCTTGGTCTCTTGGGACAAGGTGTACAAACCAAAAAATCAAGGAGGGTTGGGTCTAAGGAGGATTAAAAGCATGAACAAGGCACTTATTGCTAAGCAAGGTTGGAAGATAATGAAGGAAGACTCTATCTGGACAAACACTATAAGGGCCACATATCTTGCAGGGAGGGAAGAAGACAACCTTATGATGGAGGAGGTCCCAACCCAAGGCTCTTTAATTTGGAAAGGTATTGTTAAATGCAGGGATTTACTTTGCAAGGGCAGTAAATGGATTGTTGGCAATGGCAGAAAGGTTAGATTTTGAGATGATCTGTGGTTGTTTAACTTCCCCTTAAGTTATCAAGACCATTGTAGGGTTGTCAATGGTCACTTCAATTTTACCACAGCTGAAAAAGTCTGCGACTACTGGGCCCATGCTGAGGATGGACTTGCTTGGAAAGAGCTTGTGTTGAATGCTACTTTGGGGATTTCCAATCAGAGCCTAGTCATCCTCAATTAGAAACTCAAAGAAACTCACATCTGCCTTCAACCCAAGGAGGACATGATGATTTGGCACAAAGAGGATGTTGGAGAATACTCAGTTAAATCAGGCTACATTCTTGATTTGGAGTTTAGGGGGGATGTTACTTACTGGCTTAAACTTTCGGATAAATGCTTGATCCCTAAAGTCAACATCTTCTTTTGGCTGGCCAACCAAAACAAGATCTTAACTATTGACAAGCTCAAGAAAAGAGGGTTGCAAATCCCCAATAGATGTTGCCTATGTAAAAAGGAAGAAGCGGTCAAGTATTTGTTCCTAGAATGTTGTTTTGGGGCTAATATCTTTAATTTTTTCGTGGATAAATTTAATTTGTCCTGGATTTGTCACAACTCGGTCTAGGATCTTATTTTGTAGTGGAATCTGCCTTGGAATATGCCAATCCTAGAATTGGTATGGAGGCTTACGTTACCTCATATTTGTGGGGGTATTTGGAAAGAGAGAAATGACTGTATTTTTAGAAACAAATGTGGCAGTATTAAATTGGTGAAGCTTAGAATCTAGGGGGCTATCATGGAAAGTTGGATGGCTTTCTCTTCCAAAAACAAGGTGGTGTTGGGGGAGGTTGGCCAACACATTCTTTCTCTCTGGAACCTTGACCTCCCTCATTCTCAGGCCTGCCCCGTAATCAATACGGACAGGAGCCTTGTTAAGTGGGCCAAACCTTTGGAGGGTTGATGTAAGCTCAACTTCAATGGTGCGGCCCAGGGGAATCCAGGTCCCACTGGGGGGGAGGGGTTATTAGAGACTGGAATGGATGTCTAGTGGAAGCCTTTGTGGGAGGTATGAGTTCCTAGACCAATCATGTGGTTGAAGCCAGAGCAGCACTATGAGGAATCCAGTTGGCAGTCGAGCACAAGCTGCAAAAGTTGGTCATAGAAAGTCACTTGTTTAACATTGCCAGAGGTCTTCTAGGGCAATCTCCCCCTTCCTGGACCATTCATAATGAAATCAAAGATGCTAGAACCCTTCTCGATTAATTTCATGAAGTTATCATTAAACATGAGTATAGGGAAGGCAACGAGTGTGCTAACCTCATGGCCAACTTGGGAGTGGAGGAAATCCGGTTCAAAAAATGGAGTTCCATGGATGACCTTCCACCACAACTTACTCATAAGTTAGAGGCCAAGGCTAATCATGATAGATGTTGATATGACTATCATATTAATTATGTTGCTTCTAATCCCAAATCCGCGGGATTGTATTATTGACAGCCACACGAATTTCCAAAGTCGGGCCATCATTAGTTTTTGTGGGAAGAAAGGCAGCATTAATGGGAGGTGTAAGACTGTCATTTACATGCATGAGAAGAGTTATTTCAGGTCCATTCCAAAATTAACTTAGCTCAGCAAAGTTGTGTCGACTGAAAATTCAAAAATAACTCACAATGCCGACAATATGGGTGGAGAACCTGTTAGGACTGAGCCCATCTCTTGCAAGGATGTCAAGAATAACCCAATATGGCAAATCCTGCATAGAGGAGGCCTCACTGTGTACATGGAACGCATTGCAGGCCAGACCACAAGCTGTTTGTCAACTTCGCTAGAGCTTGGAATAAGAGGGTGGCCTGTTTGAGAGGTGTAGAAATACATGTGTCATAGGAGAGCATTGCAGCTATCACTGGCATGTCTCCAGTTGGCATCAAGGCCTACAAGGATAAACGTCAAAGAGCTAAGCTAACTAAAACTTTCTTCAATTATGAGGCTTTAGCAAAAATGGTGAAGAAATGTTTTTTGGGAGAAAGTCTTCCTTACCCTTGGTCGGACGTTGGTCTACAAATCATGAGATATATGACTTTAGAAGGGAAAAAAGGGTGTTGCATTCACACCACGTTCTTTTGCTCAGCCACTTTAAAAACAATTTTGTTCTCAGCTTGACATTTTTTCTGTTGAGATCTTTGGAATACATGGTGGAGGTCTACCAAGGTGACATCTCAGATGTCATCATCCACCAGGCTCTCATTATATTGTTGGTTAAGGGGGCAAAGCCATTGATTGACAATCGGGTGGAGGTTAAGGAGGAGGTGGGTCCCAAGGGTTTAGAGATGGATGGGTCGGACAATGCTGAGGAGGATTCCAAAGTTGAGTCTGAAGACTCGATGAAAACACTAAGCCAAATTTTGAAGAGCAAGAAGATCAAGGATTCGAAGAGTGTCAAAAGGAAGCTAATTGTGTTGAACGACAAAGAGGAACCTGCTCCAACCAATTTGGAAGCAATAGCTCTTTTGAACCTAGATAACGAGCCCCTGGACTTAACAGGGGAGGATTGTCAGGTTACAGACTTGGACACTTTTCAGAAGCTTCAAGGCAGGAAAGAGGATGTGCAAGGGGCCAAGCTGTAATGGGAGGAGGGGGATAGCAAGAACCTCAAAGAAAAATTGAAGGCCTTGGAAGGGAGACTGAAAAGTCAGGTGAAGGACCTGAGAGAAATCAGAAAGGACATCAAAGCCATTAGAGAGGTTATCCCAGCCAAAGCTGGTGTTGGGAGAGATCTGAAAAAGGCCGATCAGTATGCTTAACCTCGAGTTAGAAAGGACTCTTAAAGAGGAGCATGAATTGTAGAAACAACAAGAGGAAGCTCGGGTTAAGAGCAAAGAGAAGGGCCAGAACAGGAAAAAGGATAAGGTGGTCGAGTCTAAGGTGGTCCCTAACAACCCTTTGCAAACAGATGGCATGGAGGGACCTTGCAAATGAACAAAAGGCAACATGAGGAAGGAGTGTGACAAGGAGGATTTTGCTGGCACTCCAAGGGCCAAAAAGACTGAAGGCATTGGTTCTTGACTTGTTGTTGAGCTGGTTAGCCTTTTTTGGTTTCTTGTTGTTCTAGGTGTTTCTGCTGCTTCTTGTTGGTTTCCTGGTTGGATCTGTGTGGGTTCTGGGGATGTTAGTTCTAGAATGACCCTTGTGGGTGTCTTTTGTTTGTTTTGGTTCGGTATGTAAAGGTTATGAGATCCTTTAAAACCTATTTGTTTCCCTGTATCTAAAAAAATGAGATGCCTTTAATCATGCACCTATAGAATCATCATAGCAACTATAATAGCATTGGGATCAGCCATTTCGGTGGGGAGATGATCCATACTAGCTATGATTTGAAGCAAGAAGTCTTTCAGATGAGGGTGAGCCTTCATCTGTTGGACACCCTGAGTCATATTGGTGTGCAATGGGAGGGACCCCATCCAACAACTAGTTGTCTACCATCATTTCTCCAGAACCAAGGGAGCTTTCCCTTAGAAGAGGCTTGCATGTTATGGAAAAAAGTGAGAAAAAGTTTGCATGCAAGTCAATTGTGGGAAAAAGGTTGCATGCCAATAAATAATTACCTAGAAAAAGGAAGACAGTCTTCCTTAGAAGCACAATGTAGCATTTGCCTCTAATTTTGCAGCAGATGCAAAAACCAACTAAAGCTTTGATACAGCCTGTAGTATCCTTGCATCCATATGAGGCACACTACGCAAAAACATAAGATAACTCGGGGCACCATGACATCTAAAAAGGGGATTAAACTCGCAAATCCAAAATAAGAATGGATAAAAAATGTTAAAAATATCCAAAAGAGAATTTTGTATTGGTTTCAAAATAGATAGATGAATTGCATAGAGGAGGGCAAGGATAAAACCCAATTTATGATAAAAAGAGTAGCTTCTCACATAAACCATCTACATAGCCACACTGACTAGATACAATGGCCCTACTAAGGGGACATTGTCCCCATATACTATTCTAGGAAACACAATTATTTCTTGACAACATTACCAAACAAATAATTATCAGCCAAATTTTATATTAGATAATTTCTACAACCTACAGAGACTGGGAACATGTCAAGCCATGTTGTATTTCAGTTCTGCAAGTTCAGCAAGGATGAGAAAATGACAAAAACAATTCATTTAGCTGGCTAGTATATTTGTCAGACTTTTAACATGCCTCCATCGAGGCAGAACAACAAATCATTTATACCTATAACTAGTCTATACCTACATCTCACAGCAGAATGCAGCATGATTATAATCATGTCAAGTGACCAGATAAAGAAATAGGCCCTTCCATTTGGAAGATGCACTCCATTCGACAGCTTGCCTGCCTTCATTGATGGCCCTAAATTTTCTCCAATTCCAAGCCTTATCTTCTGAGCCTCTTCTTGTTGATTGCATAAGTGAACAAGGCAATAGAGGATCAGCTTGCTCTTTTTCCAACTAAAGAGGAGAAGATCCTTCAAGTATCACAACTGGACTGGTTGGGGGTGCTTGCAAATGTATGATGGAAAGAGGACAAGAAGTGCTCAGAAGGGATTTTCTCATAACAACTTGCACAAATGAGATATCATAAACCATGCACCGATAGAGTCACCTTCATGGTGGCTATGATAGCATGGAGAGCAACCATTTGGGTGCGGAGGTGATCCACACTAGTTAGGATTTGAAGCAAAAGGTCTTTCAAATAGAGTGCAACTCTTCATCTGTTGAGCCCCCCGACTCAAATTGGAGTGGTGGGAGGGTCCCCCATTCAGTGACTAGCTGTCTATCCCCAGTTCCTCCACCACCAATGGCGCTTCCCTTAGAAAAGCCTTGCATGTGAAGGGAAAAAAGTGAGAATAAGTTTACATGTTGGATAATAGCTGGAAAATATAGTATAAAAGGAAAAGTAAGACTATCTTATTTAAAAACACAATGTAGCATATGCTTCTAATTTTGCAACCGATACAAAAACCGACTAAAGATTTGTTACCATCTGTAGCATAACTGAATCCATAAGAGGCACACTACACAAAATCATAAGATAAATGGGGGCACCAAGACACCCAAAATGTGGATTGAACCAGCTAATCCAAAATAAGAATGGAGAAAAATGTTCAAAAATATCCCCAAGAGGAGTTTGCGTTGGTTTCAAAGCAGATAGACAAATAGTATAGAGAAGGGCGATGGTAAACACCCAAACTTATGACAAAATATGCAGCTTCTCACACAAGCCATCTACATAATCACTAACTAGATACATTGAACCTAATCAAGGGGCATTGTCCCCATTTAACATATATTATACTAGGTAACACAATTATTTCTCAACATATATATTATGCTAAGTAACACATAATTATTTCTCAACAACATTATAAAAAAAATATTAGCGAGATATTTATATAATTATATTAATTTAATAAAATCTACAATCTGTAGGAGTTTGAGAACTTGTAAAGCTAGGCCGTAGTTCATTTCTGAAAGTCCAACAAAGATGAGAGAAATGACAATCATTTTATTTAATTGACTAGTATATTTTTCAGACATTTAACAGCAAGCCTCCATCAAAGCATTTATACCTTTAAGCATACCTACATGTGACAAAGGAGTGCAACAAGAATTTAGTCATGTATAACGACCAAAGAAAGAAATAGGCCCTTTTGTTTGTGTTATTAGAAGACAATGTTGAGAACCACACGATATATTGAGTGCATAGATCTTATTTATGATATGCAAAATTGGTTGCAACATGGTTACAGCAGTTATAGGAGGCTATTAGTTTAGACCTTAACTAAAATTAGTTAAGTCTTATTACAATATTTAACACCCCCTCTTAATGACTAATCTAGAAATGACTCCAAGTTTGTCTCGAAACTTTACAAAAAGAATAGAACCAAGAGGCTTAGTCATTAAATCTGTCAGTTGTTCTGAAGAAGCACAAAAATGAAGAGAAATATCACTAGAATCAACCAATTGTCGAATGTAGTGATGATGAATCTCGATGTGTTTGGTGCGGGCATGAAAACAGGATTTTTTACTAACTTCAATACACTTTGATTATCACAAAATAGTGGAGTAGGTGTAGATGAAGGAAGCTGCAAATCAACTAGAATCCGACGTAGCCAAACTGCTTCACAACTGGCACTAACTGTTGCTTTGTATTTTGCTTCAATGGAAGAGAGAGCAACGGTGTGTTGAAGCTTGCTCTACCATGAAACAACTCCTAAACCAAAAGAGAACATATACCTAATGGTAGATTTTCGAGTATCAACGGATCCTCCCCAATCAGAGTCTGTATAACCAATCAACCTAAAATTTGTTGTCCTCTGATAGAGAATGCCAAAGTCAAGAGTTCCTTTGACATATCACAAAACATGTTTTGTTGTTGTCCAGTGTGCTAACTTCATTTGAGACAAAAATCGAGAAAGGTAGCTAACAACAAAACATATATCTGGTCGAGTGGTGGTAAGTTATATCAAGCTGCCCACCAATTATCTATATAATGATCTGTTGACCAGTGATGAATCATCATGAGCTGATAATTTCAGCCCTACCTCCATAGATATAGAAGTAGAATTACAATCCATCATTCCAAACTCCTTCAAAAGAGTAGTGGCATACTTGACCTGAGCAATAAAAATGGAGTGGTCATGTTGCCAAAATCCTACACCCAAACAATAGTGTAGGAGGCCTAAATCAGTCATATCAAAAGCAATGCACAAATCTGATTTGACTTTCTAGATCATTGTCTCCATTACCTGTGATAGTAAGGTCGTCAACATACACAATGACTATCACAATGTCATCATCAGTGCTTTTGATATAGAGATTTGGATCAAATGGACTCCATCTAAATCCAGAATCTCATAAATGCTGATCAATTTTGATGTACCAGGCTCGAGGAGCTTGCTTAAACCCATAAAGAGACCACCAATTTGCAAACCAAATGATCATGACCAGGGTACACCATGTATACTTATTTATCCAAATCGCAATTAAGAAAAGTGCTTTTCACATCCATTTGAAATACTTTCCAACCAAACTGAGATGCGATAGAAAGAAGTAACTGAAATGTGACCATTTTTGTAGTAGGGACAAAAGTCTCCTCATAGTCAATTCCCTCCTGTTGTGAAAATCCTTTCGCAACAAGACGGGATTTGTAGTTGTCCAAAGTACCATCAGCCTTGCATTTGACTTTGTACACCCATTTGCAGCCAATGGGTTGCTTACTTGGAGGTAAATCCACCAATGTCCAAGTAGTGTTTCTCATCAAGGCATCATATTCTGATTGTATCATTGTCTCCCACTCAGGTTTGCCTTGTGCATCAGAATATCGATAGTTGGAGCTCTGAAATAGTGAAAACATTAGAAGCAAAAGCAAAATACATATGCTCTTCATCATCAGTTGAATCCACAACTGACTTTCCGGACTGTCGAGACCGTGTATGAGATTGAGGAAGATCACCCTCTTGTACATCCTGTAAAGTGGTGTAGTACCACTTGGGTCTCTTTTGTACCAAGGATTCTTGTTCCTGTTGAACCGCAGATGGAGAAGTGGTCGACTCAAGTCGACGAAGCTGATAGACTAATGGAGTGTTAGCCATAGATTGTTGCACTGAAGACTGTGAGGGTGTCTCCAAAACATGTGGTTCCTCATCTTTCAAAGGAAGTACAATACTAGATGTAGAAGCCTCTGAATTATCAAAGATAGCTTGCTGATTACAAACAAAAAATGACTCTATTTCTTTTACATCAACATCCCAACTAATAACGATCTTGTTAGTAGACACATCTATTAGTCTATATGCTTTGGATTGAGTACTATAACCAGCAAAGAAATATCAAGCACATTTAGAATCTAGTTTACTTCTCTGTTTCTTAGGAATGACAGTATATGCAACAGAACCAAAAACAAGGAAATATGTTACCTCTAGTTTGATGCCGAACCAGGGTTCTTTTGGAGTGATGTTCTCCAAAGCCTTGCAGGGACTTTTGTTCAATATGTAGACTATCGTGTTTACTGCTTCTCCCCAGTATTTATACGGCACACCTCTATTGTGCATCATGGATCGAGCCATCTCCATGATTGTGCAATTTTGCCTTTCAACCACTCCATTCTGTTGAGGAGGGTATGGGGTTGTTAGCTACCGATGAATTTCCTTCCTTGCCGCAATAGTTTTGAAATTGCTTTGAAGAGAATTCTCCCCCATTATCGGATTGTAGCGTTTTGATCCGCCGACTTGTTTGATTTTCTACCAGTGCTTTGAATTTTACAAACTCAGCAAAACAGTCAAACTTCTTGTTCAAGAAGTAGACCCACATTTTTCTAGAAAAATCATCTACGAACAACAAAAATACCTTGCACCAGGAATAATAGATGACTTCCAAGATGGCTCGCATAGATCTGCATGAACAAAATCAAGGAGCCCCTTTGCTCTCCAAGCACCTTCAGTGGAAAAAGGTTTCCGCTTTTGTTTGCCAGCCATACAACCTACACATATATCCTACTTGACTTGGATAGTAGGCAATCCAAGAACCATATTCGATTTTTTGAGTTTGGCCAAATACTAAAGATTGAGATGTCCAAATCTCTCATGCCATACAACACTAGTATTATCTTCTACAATTAATGCATTCAAACTGACAGTGGCAGGATGAACAAGTCTATACAAGCCATTTTACCCAATGCCTAGAGCTATGACTCTATCATTTTTGATATCAGACACAATGCATTTCTTTCCTGAGAAATTTGCTGTAATGTGAGGGTTTTTAGTTAACTGACTAATTGATAGAAGATTTTTGTTCATCTTAGGTACATACCTTTCTTAACTATGAACTTTGCACCATTATTCAATACAATGCGTATATCTCTTATTCCTTCTTCAAGCATGTGACCTACCATCACCCAAGGAAAATGAATCCGAAAAAATTTCTTTTGTAGTGAAATTAACATACCAGTGTTTTCGACATGTAAAAGACTGGCATTGATGCACTAGAAACAAAAAACCAATAACTGGTAGACCTCTCATCAGAGCATGACACCATGAAAGCATATTTTTTCTTAGATTCAGCTTCAACTGCTGCCACATTTGCATGCCCTTTTGCCTTGTAATGTGTTAGATCATATTGTCTTTTTCTGCATTCTTTTTTAATATGACCAAATTTTTGACAATAATAACATTTTACCTTGAATTTCGAGAAAGATAAAGATGTATCCGAATATCTTTTCCATTTCCCTTTTGATTGGGCAGCAAATGCACTTTCTGATTGACCAGAACTAGGCTCACTGAAGTGTGTCTGTCTGCATTCTTTTTGCAACAAATATAAACTCACCTGATCAAAAGTGAGGTGTTACTCTCTGTCATCAGGGGCAAAGCTTCCACGAATGATTCATAAGGTGTCAAGCTATTCAGAACAAGAGCCACCATATCATCGCCATCCACCTTTTTGTTGATGACTGACAATTGGTCATGGAGATCTTTCATCTGTAATAAATGCTCTGACAGAGACCCACCTGTCATTTTTGTGGAAAACAATAGATTTTTCAATTTGAGTACTCGACTCTTTTCCAAAGTCTAGTACTTGTTCTTGAGACTGGTCCATAGTGCACTTGCTTGTGTAGCATACCTGACCTCCAAAATCATATCATCCGACACAAAAAGTTTCAACAAAAAAAGGGCTTATTTATGACGTTTGTCATAATCAGCAAAGTTCATTGCCGGTTGCTCTGTTCAAGTATAATCTTGTCAAGATCACAGAATTTCGCAATTGTCAAGATTTTATGACTCCACACATTATAATTCCGCCCAATTAATTTTTGGGCCTCAGGAAAGACAAGATTCTGGTTATTGACCATTTTTCACTCCAAAAAATAATTTTTAATCAATAAAATACGAAGAACAAAATTCCAAAAAATTGAACTATTTTATCTTTCTAATTTTGTTCTTTTATCTTTCTAATTTTGTTCAATTTTTCAACCACTCAAAAAAATTTTAAAAAAATCAGAAAATTTTTCAAAATTATGACTCATTGGTTCTGCCCTTACTCATTGGTTCCCTTCCACGAATTGGTTACACCCTGCATCGATATTTGCTCTTGTGGATTTTGTGTTAAGTGTTTTTGTGTTCTTCCTAGTGACTCAACATGTTGCCCTTCCTCGTGACTAAGTTCGAACTTGACTGTGTACTGTGTTTCCCTTGTGCCCTTCTGCAACTGCAACTGCGACTCTTCCTGTAATTTTACTTCGACGTTGTGCCCTTCCTCGTCGTTCCTGGACGCATCATCCCTGGGGATTGTATGTTCTCCCTGACGCAACTGCAAACTCAATGAACTCAACTGCCGTCGTCTTGCGTATTTCCGCGACTGTGTTCCACGCGAAAGCCTTTGACGGGATTGTGTCGATAGGTCAACGGGACTCGAAAGCCCTTGGCCCTTTCTGCCTTGGCCATTTCTGCAATTGAAACTCCGTGCCCTTCCTTCGCCAACTATGTTTTCCTTCCACCTTCGACGGTGATGTCTCTCACACGAGACTGGATCCTCATTTTCTTCTCCTGTTCGTACCCTAGAACCAGGGTTTCCTCGAACATGTAGACGCTCGTACCACTTCTTGGCTTCCTCGAGCAGTGGTTCTGATACCACTATTAGTAGAAGACAATGTTGAGAAGCACACGATATATTGATCTGTGCATAGATCTTATTTATGATATGCAAAATTGGTTGCAACATGATTACAGCAGTTATAGGAGGTTATTAGTTTAGACCTTAACTAAAATTAGTTGTCTTAATACAATATTTAACAATTTGTAGAATACACTCCCTTCAGCAAGTTGTTCGCCTCCGATTTGCCAACCTTACCTTCTAAGCCTCTTCTTGTTGATTGGATAAGTGAATGAGGCAATAGAGGACCAGCTTGCTCTTTTTTCCAACAACATGGGGGTTCTTACAAGGCAAGACACATGGAGAGAGGAAGAGGAGCCCACAAAGGATTCTCTCATTAAACCCTGCAAAACGAGCTGCCTTCAACCATGTGTCTAGTCACCTGCATAGTGGCTTTGTAAGCATTAGGAGCAACCATTTGGGTGGAAAGGTGATCCAAACTGCCTAGAATTTGAACCACGATATCTTCTACATGAGCTTGAGCCTCCATCTGTTGGGCACCCAGCGTCAGATTGGAGTGATGGGAGGGTCCCCCATTCGGCAACTAGTTGTCCATCCTCAATTCCTCCACCACCAAGGGAGCTTCCCTTGGACTCTCCACACAAAACCTCCTTGAGGCTTGGATTGAGGTTGCCTAACAAGAGGCTGCGAGGGACTCTTCATACTATCTGGAGGTTCCTCACTGGGAAGGAGTGATGTCTCAGATTCTTATTCAAAGATCCTTTCATTATTGATCCTTGAGCTCATAGGGCAACTGAAAGGACTTTTGTAGAGCTATACAATTTGACATGCTAGAGGAAAAATCTTGGTTTAGTCATCGGTTGCCAAGGATGTGCACTTCTTTCAGAGGCTGAAATTGGTTCTTGATCAAATTACTCTCGCTGGACTCAATGCAACCAGATCCAAAGATGCCATGAATTGGTGCTTCAAGCACTAAGTATTGTTGTGGGAATCCATGAAGTGAATTGGCCTCATGGCCCTCAAAACTTCCTTCTTTTGTAGTACTGATATACTCTTTCAAATCTGTGTACATTACCAGACTGGATAGGACTCTTGGTTGAAGGTGCTCTAGTATTTATACCATTATGTTGTTACTCAAGTGTCCTCTGCTAGATGGCCCTGGTGGAGTAAATGGTGTTGAAGGAAATGATGGCATCTGAAGAAAGAATATTGGCTGATCAAAAATTTGGAAGAATAGAGCAATTAAGGAAGACTTGTCAGGCATACAAGCACAATAAATTCTTAAGTGTTCAAGTTAACCAAGGAACCAATCCATTCCTGGAATGTTTTGTCCATCTCTTTTGTTGTTTGTTTTGTTGAAGTTATGAACTAAATCTAACATATAACAACACAACAAACAGCAAAAATGAACAGAAAGCTTATTTTTTTTCTTCTTCTAAAACTTCTGAAAATGAACTACAATGCTTGGACAGCAAAGAAAATACCAAATATGGAAGATAACAAATCTAGCCTATCAGCTGACACATTCAGATAGCACGCAAAATATGAATCTTCCCTAAGAAGTATGGGTTCCCACTCAGACCCGATCCGAGAGCAGTATGGGTGCTACACTTGGCCACAAGCAGTCCTCCAGGAAACAGCACAATTTTTTCCAGCCAAAAGAAGAAGCTCTCTTAGTGTTTAAAATATTTTTATAACTCTTTCCAGCGTAAGTCTTTGTGTAACTAACTTCATATTCCTTTGGCCACTTGTAGGGTCAATTTTGTTGTAATTAACATATCTTAAATGAGTGTGAAATTGATGGTAACTAAGCCATAATTATTGGCTACATAACTGACGTGCAACTGATGAATTGCTGTTTTATTCCTGTAAAATTGACACATAACTGCTGGCAGCGTAAATGATGTTTAATTGATGTATTAATTATTCCTGCATAACCGACAGAAACACAACTGCTGCTGCACAACCGACATATTCCTACTTAAAAAAAATATTTACGCATGCACTGATTTTTATGCACACCATATTGTGGTATTGATGTTTCAAACAAGGGTGTTTTATTTAGGCATCATAACAGTTCCACCGCTTGAACTGCTTATACCCCAAAACAAATGCCGCACTAGATGTTGAAAAATCCTTGACCCCTTCCATGTGGCATCCTCTGACGATAGACCAATATGGTAAATGAGGTTCTGACAACACCTTTGTCCTCAATTTCTTCTTCCTAGTCGTCAAAATGTGCTCCAAAATCAAAGGACCATATCCTTCATCATCTAGAGGTCGCAAGGCATCTGAAGTTTAGACATTTTCCTCTACTACCTTCTTCAAATGTGAAATATGGAAGGTATTGTGCACTAGGGTTCCTCTTGGTAGCTCAAGAATGTATGGAGCCTTCCCCACTTGTGCTAGTATCCTGCCAGGCCCATATTATCGGAGACTCAAGTTTCTTTCCTCCTTTTCCTTTAAGAGACTTCTGCTTATAAGGCTGCAATTTCAAGAAAACCCAATCACTTACCTGAAATATATGATGCCTCTGATGCTAGTCCTGCTGAGATTTCATCTTATCTTGGACCACTTTGAGGTTTCTCCTATAATTGTTTCACGATCTGCTGGTTCTTTTCAAGGAGATCACGAACATCTGGCACTTGGGTGTCTTCGACGGACCAATTAATAATCAATAAATGATCATAATTGTCCAAGGTCTTAAACGGTGAAATACCAATAGTGCTATGATAGGCAGTATTTTACTAATTCTCAACCAAAAGCAACCATTTTGGCCATGAAGATTGTTGATCTGCAACATAATTCCGTAGGTATCCTTCTAAACATTTGTTACCAATCTCAAATTGTTTCTCTAGTTGAAGATGATAGTACATACTCGAGGGAATGGGTAAAGGGTGTAACAAACCCGTGAAAACTAACAAACCCAAACTTTTCACGTTCTCTATTTTATTCCTTTAGCAAGTTTCACAAGAAGCCGCCAAGTTCTTCAACTCTTGTTTCAATCCTTTCAAAAAAAAATTACTTGTGTTGTGATAGGTTTTAAAGAATCCAACACGAATAGCTGCTGGAGAAGAACGGTCTTTCTTTAGCTGAAATAGGTACTTCCCAGTTGGAAGCATCAGCTATAATCCAGATGTTAAGTTACTTGAAAACAAAAAGTATGGAGACTCGTCATTGGCCCAAATAGTAGTGGAGGAAGAGTTAAGCATGAGAAAGAACACATGGATGAAATAAAACAAGTAGATGAATAAATGGGGCATTAGCATGCAAGAGTGTAGCTTTGTCAATGAGGAAATAAAAAGGTATGTGAGAAACATTGAGGGTAACCATGTGGAACAAGAAAATTGGGCGAAAGAAATAATACTATGTCAAATAATTTAATCACACTTACGATCATTACCTAAAAGCCTACATAGGATCAGAAATCAAGTACAAGGCGAAAATGTTGATGGCTCAGATAAGAAATGACTCGGCATCATCTTCGATGTGAAACTAATAGGTATACACCTCATTTCTCAATTACTGGCAATTTCTTTTGTAGGACTTGTCTGCGCATCAATCTCCCTAAGTGTACATCCTAAGGAGTGCACCGAAATCAAGATGGGCCGGTTCATAATACTTTGTGAGAGATTCCTCGACGGTCATCTATTAAATATACCTTCATCCATACTGTATCATTTGCTTATATGTCCTCTGAGAGTTCCCATTCCCCCTTTCGAGTACTCTTCTTCCTATTTGTGTGTTCGTCATTGACCTGGCCGATCCCATTTTGTAGTGCTTCCCCCTCAACTAATGTTATTAGCCAATCTAATGAAGTATTGTTTTTGTTGATGCATTTTCTACTTCATCGGTCGGGTCAATGATATCAACTAAATTTGAGTTGCGACTTTTTGGGTGTTGCGTCGTATTTATATGATTCCCTTTGTCAATTCTCATAAGAAAGACACCCAATCTACTCTATGCAAATCCACATTAGCAAGTGTAGACACTTAATTTTGGTACAAAACCCTTTTTCATAGTCTTTTTCTCCTTATTTTATCACACTTGGTCCATGTACACACATTTGGCTATCTTTGGTACATCTTCCCCTTGTGTTGGGCCTAGTATCATCATCCCCTAACATAGGTATTTTTCATATCTTGACTTTTTGTTCACTTTCAATCCATGTCAACCTATCCATCTAATGTGGAATGTTTAAGAACCTACATATCGACTATTCATTTATCTTCATACAACCCTGATTGCTCCTGAAATGTCCAAAATAATATTTTAGCGTATTTTCCAATGTCCTAGTCGGCCCATGCGAACCACTTCCTTAACTTAAAGTGCTCTTATGCCTAGAGTGTCGCATATTCCTATCTTTTAGGGTAGGCCATGTGTAGGTATGCCTTAGAGGAGCTTATATATACAAAGGTGCTCTTGGTCATTTTCTAATTAGGATTCTCATTCAAGCCTCTTATAAGCTGAGTCGCTCAAGCCTATTCTATCAAGCTTCATCAAGAGGGCATCACCATTGTTTGTCCTGGATTTCGCACATTAAGCCAACATTGTCTCTACATCTTCTCAAAGTCTTGTGCCATCAATCTACTTGTACCAAAAGAGGGTTTTAGCGATAGTGCATGTAATTGCATCTCCACCTATGGAGAGGAGGTTGAAGCCCTTCCTCAAATACATCATCTACACATTCCATGAACTACAAGGAATCTGCTTTTGGGATGCAGGATATATAGCTTGCAACCTCACCTTGATGGTTGCCCAACCCAATTACTTCTTCCTTCTCTCTCTTTGGATTAACATCTCATTGTGGCAAGCTAGGGCAAAATCAAGAAACAAGTGAAAGCAGAGGTTTTTATTCATTAAATCAGAAAAGTGCAGACCAGTTCAGAATAAGACATTGCATTTGCCTACCAAAATTCAGCTTCAAGGTCAAACTTGTAGCTGTGAATAGTGACCAACAAGTCTACTCAGGGTTCTATAATTTTAGGTTTTGTCTACCTCGCTCTTGTGATCACTTTTCATAAACGTGACATCTCTTCAAAATGCACTACTGAACCGCAATTCGGGGTTTTTTTGTTTTTGAACTCTTAGTCAAAGTTGCGAAAGTTCAATGACCTATTTTTAGCATCTTTAGATATGCATGGGTGACTATATTTACTATTTTTATTTATATTTGTCTTATGGAATGGTTTTTAACTTATTGTTTTTAACTTATTGTAAAATCAATGTAGGTTAAAACATAATGGTGAACCCTGACTCTTGCAAACTTTCAACCTAGGGTTTTCTAAACCATCATATCCTAGGGTTTCATGGCTGACTTCAGATCTGAATTCTTTCTAGCATGTGTGATCAAACCCTAGTTTCCATTCATCTTTCAGTGCCTATATAATCCGTGGAGGTTACCTTATCGAGGGTTTGATCCTCTTAATTCAAATCTGATTTTCAGATTTTCTTCTTACATTAGGGCTTATTCCCCATTTTCACCCCTAAGGTTTCATTAGCATGTGACTTTGTTTGATTATAATTATGGTTCAAATTACCAAAATGAATGTAAGTGATTTATCTTTGGTAGATGCTTAACTAAAAAATGTGAATGTTTCAAATGATGCTAAGAATTCAAACATAGACTCCCATAGGGTTTGTGATTGTAAAGCCTCATCTTCCCAACCCATGAGTAATAATGTGCCTATCCGTACTATAAATGGTAAGACTCAACCTTTGAATGAACCCCTTGTTGGTAGGAGAAAATATAATAGTAGTACGATTGTTAGTTATTGGAGCTAGAGAGTGGTTATGCCATTGATATAACAGTGGATTGATTCCTAATATTAATCAAAATACTAAGACCCTTGCCCCGTGGTTTTTCCATGAACTCTTCCAGGTTTTCCATGTAAATTTGTGTACTTCTGATCTGTCCATTTTTATTGATTTTCACTGTGATTATATTTTTTGTATTGTTTACTTTATTAACAACCCTCGAGGATATTAGTGTGCATTCCGAGAAGTCTTAACCCTAATGCATGCATTAGGTGCCTTACAACAAAAAGTACAAGATCAATCTTCTGAAGTTATGGCATATCATTTTGAATTGATCATAATATTCATGGAAAAGCCATAGTGCGTAAGATTCTTAACTCGCCACTACCCCATAACTTCATAATGCCTACATTTTCATTGATTGATGGGTGGTTACCCTGACTTGCATCTTAAGTACTTTGTTGCTTCTATTGGGAAATATAGTACCAATGATAGAATATTGCTTAAAACCTTCCTTAAAAGCCTAATGGGTCAAGCTTTAGATTAGTTTCACCATCTATCCTAGTGGCTTTTTACATACATACCTTGAGTTGGAAGACTCCTTTTTAGCACAATACATCAACAATAAAGAACCACAAGTTACATTTGAGCATCTTCCCTCCCTTTAAGAAGAATATGACCCTATTAACGATTACATATTGTGATTCAAATCTTGTATGCACCATTTGACATACCAACCAACGGACTTAGAGAAGCAATACATTTTTTGTAGAGACCTTGTCTTTACTCTCAAGGAGAAATTGCTTTATGATACTTGTGAATCTTTCTAATCTCTTTGCTTTGAGACTATTTCACTAGAAAATAAGCTTGCATATACCCTAAAGCTTGATCATACTGCTAGCAATCTCATCTCTAGCTCACCAATCAAAAGCCACGTGTCTCAAAACAATACATCTTCGACATGTGTTGAAAAACAAATGACACCTACAACTAGTCCTACATCCTCCCTTAATGACTCAAGGCAATTTCACAAGCTAAAGGAAAGTCAAAGTACAACATTGAAGAAGTTACTTGATTAGGACAAGATGAGCTTACCTTCCATCAAGCATTAGAATTGGACTTATTTAACATGAACATTTCATTCCAAATTCTTTTGTGAATATCCTATAATCAACGATCATGCAACAAATAGGTGTCATGCTTTGAAACATAAAATACAAGATCTTATTGATAGTGGTGACCTTACATCGGATGCATCTATTATATAACCACAAGACTCAAACACACCTTCCAATATTGAGCAACCTACTGCACTTGTTGTTCCATCTCCTAAAGTAGAGGAACCTACTACATCATCTCCTACAGAAGATTTACCTAAACAAGCGTTACCAAAAGAGGACTTGCCTAAACAAGAACCTAAGAAGGAAGATTTTAAATACATTCCTAAGAATAAAGCAAAAATTGAGGTTTCCAATGTGCCTACCAAGACTCGTATCTTAATCATGGAACCTCTCATCATAAGTCCTCTCATAGACAACAGGAAATGCAACAACATTATGGTTGATAACACTTCCCAAATTAATACATGTAGTGTTTCCTTTCCTAACTCTCTTGGATATGGCATTGAGTATTTAATTGAGAGTCCTTTACCTCAACAAAACATGAAAGGGTTCATTCAGTGGCCCATATGTATTGGTTTCAAGTTTAATCTTGTTATATTTCATGTTGACCCTGGTTTGCATAAGTACAATACCATATTAGGAGAACCTTGGTTAAGAACAATGGGTACAACAATGGATGAGCAACATGATCACACTACATTTGATTTCCAACATGTACCTGTTACCATTTCTTGAAATAGAACAACCCAGAATAAACAAGACTATTCCACAAAGGATATAGTTACATCTCAACAACTATATAACCATGCACATCATAGTGATAGTAATGATGACATAGAATAACCAAGTGAATCCAGCAAACCAATTCCAAAGTACGGTAGGGTCAATTATACATAACCCACTACAAATGAGGAAGATGATTGGAATTATATATCCCAAGTAGTAGATTATGACTATGGATCTGATTAGGAAAATTATGTTGACGATTATGACACATATGATGTGGACACACCACCCATAACTTACATGGGCATTCCTTTGCAAATAAGCACCAAACCCTACAAAAAGTATGAAATCGACAATATCATTGGTAGTGTTATCGCAGCATAATAATAGTTTCAATGGTTTATCTTACAAATCAATCTTATCTACCTATGATCCAAAAAGAAAAATACAACTAGATCCATGGACATTGTGGTGGCATTGCTTTTTACACCATGCATTGATTGTTTTTGTACTTGATTGAGCTCTCATTCCTATTAGCTTTGTAATATTGCATCAATTCTTGCCACTTGGCTGTCCCAATTGCCTTGTCCATTCTTCCTCCCGGGAGGTTTGTTTTTGAACATTTTGTTAGTATATGTTCACTTTACGTGCACGCACTTGTTCTTGATGTACTTTTATTTGATTGGTCGCCACGTCCTTGGAACTTTTATTCGTCATGATCCATACTATATATCTCTTCCTACACTACCACGATAATCATACATATGATTGGATGCTTACATCTTATATTACATACCTTGTGACCAAAATTTGCCTATATATTACACCTTGGTACCAGACCATCTAGACCTCAATGACTATGATTGGGCCTCATTGACATTATCTTAATATTTGGAGCCACACTGAATAAGTGCCTTGCATTAATACATTAATGGGCCCTTACATCCCATGCACCTTTTTACACCTTGTTACATTATGATCATCACACTCGATGCATACATGACTCACACATGGCCCACCAAGAGGCAACTTTTTATTACAAATAAACAAAAACACTACAAAATACAAAAACATTGTTTTATACATGACTACATATTTCCCTATACAAGAGGTTTTCATATCAATGTTTTACATAGATGCTTCTCGTGGTATTTCAAGTAGATGTTATGCAGATGTACAACGTATATGATATAGGACCTTGAGATACTACATGGTTATCCCTTGCCTACACCCTCAGGAACATTTCTATGCAGCAGATTTGCATGGTGAGATCTTTCCTTCCCTGTCCTTTTTTCATACTGAGTTGTTTTACATCTACCATTACATATCTTGCTAGTACATATTACATGGATATCTACATTGTGATTATTACATGGATAACACTGACTACTGTGTGTAAATCCTTCTTTGTGTGTGCATGTGTATGCTTGATTATGCTTCCTTGTCCATAGAGGATCCTCTTGTCATCATGTCTTGTGCCTCTCGTCCTTTGGATGTTGTCTCACTAACTTGTGTGGTCATTAATTTGTGTGTGGTCGCTAACTTGTGTGCCTTAATTAAAAACATTTCAAAAAAACAAAAACATCCAAAAAAACGCCAACATACAAAAAAACATTCTTCAATTGTAAAAATTCAAAAATTTCTTTGCCTTTATCTTAGTCATATACATATCATGCCTATTGACCTATACTATTAAGTTTTACCATATTCATGTTTTCCGCAAATGCTTCTCACAGTATACTTTGATTGGGTGAGATGCATGATATCCAAGTTATATATGGTTATGGAATCATTCATGCCTTACCTATGAGGGTATTTCCATACAAGCAGTTTTTATACGATGACAGCATTCTAACTTTTTCATTTTTATATATAAAGCCACTTTACATGGACTATTACTTACATGGAGTATACATATCTTGGGTGTTTACATGGATAAATACATGCTATTGTTCCATATTATTTGTTACTGTCAAGAGCTTGTTTGCCCTGCATTTATTTCAAACATATTTTGTTTGTTTGACTATGGTGTTACAGTTATGTGATCTACAATGATTCATTTTATTATTATTAATTGAAACAGTTATTGGTACACTTTTCATTACAGCATTGGATATTTATACTTAATGAGTACTGATTTACTATTCAGTTCAGATGTGTTATTTAAGTGTTGTTATTGCATTTATTATATTTAGATATTTGGATATTGTTGATGGTCTACTTGTTAACTGCAAGGACAGGAACTTGAGTTAGGTTGTGTTCGGCCCTGAGCAATGGAGAAACATGGAGAAATAATGTGGATGAACCGAAACAATAAATTGGATTATAAAAACTGAGCTTGACGGAACTGTTGATTAAGTCATCTTGCTTACATGATTTAAGTGCTGACTGTTATCGTTTTATGTTCAATTTCATTATTGGTTTATCTTAGTCGATTTCGACGTTTGTACAATCATTACTTTACTTGATGTTGCCAATTGCAGGACTTGTTAGCTTGTTGAGTCGTGATTAGTCTTGCAACTATTGATTTCTTGTTGAAGTCATCCTTGTTAGTCATTCTAGTTCATTATGTTTTCATTGACTTAATGACTGTCGACTTCGACATGGCATTCGGTCACTTGTTGATCTTGTGTTTTCAATTATTTTGTTGAGCGTTAACTCTTTACTGCATTGTTGGCTTGTCTTGATGTTGTTCGGAGTTAATGTTTAATTTCAACCTATGTTATGGTTGAAGGCACTTGTGAATGTATTCTAACTGCTCTATGCATTAAGGTCTATGCATTAAAGACTTCATTTTTATGTTGTTTAGTTTGGCATGCATTGATTGTTGGTTATAGCCAAGTTTGACTTGGACATGTGCTAAAGTGGTTAGGTCACGAACCACCTTGGGACATTGGCAATTAGTTTGATGTTTTGTTTAAGCCATTCAACGTTAGAGTCGGGGCATTAGCTCAAATTACCATGCGAATGGGTTGAGACTCTTCCAAATAGTTTTTAAGTTTTATTGTAGTCATTTTGGCTTGTTTGTTCGAAGAACTCTGCACCTTGGGGAAACTCTGTCGAAAATTTTGGTACAGCGGCCCAGGGAAATGAAATGCAATTTGTGCATTAAGTTTCTCGAGGAGCTTGATCTGCAATTGATCATTAATCTTGTCAGCGATGCGAAAGTTTAGTAGAGTTCACTGAGGTTCGATTTGGTTTATATTGGTTGACTAGTTTTCCTCAAGGCATGTGGATTTTTGGATGCATTTTTGGCTTATCAGTTTGGGAGCCTAGAAACGAAGATAGTCTTCTTTGTTGGTCAATTTCCAAATTCCAAGTGGTGTTTTAAAACTGAATATGCAGTTTTTAATGGTTTTTAATGGCGAACTGGTTATTGTTTTAGCCTTAAACATTGACATTGTATTATACCTGCATTATGGTATTTATAGATAAAAACCCTAACTAGGTCGAGACTTTTTATTCCCTGTATGATTGTATGGCGGCCATTAAACAGCTCAGCCATGGCTTTTATAGATATATACTCTGAATATATATTGTTTATATTTGCCATTACGGCTGTGCATTATCATGGTTGTGTTAGAAGTATATATTGTGCATATATGTTGATACACACATATATTGTTTGTTTGCATGGCTGGGGTTTGTTTTGTTATGCCGTTTAACTTGGTATACGATTCTGAACTTCGTGGTCTGTGTTGAGTTTATAAATTTGTTTTATATTTTAAAACCCTAGCTGGGTGACACAGCTAGGCTACATGGTTGGGTATTTTGTTGATTGTGTAGTGTTTTAAATTTGTTTTATATTTGTAAAACCCTAGCTGTTTTTACTCAGGTTTTGGAAATGATGTTTTATTTTGTACATGTTATTTCGAGCATGCAGCCATAAACTTGGGGGCAATGATGTATTTGAGCTTCCATGGGATTCGAAATGGACACTAGGGTTGAGGGAAAACAATATTTTATTACTTTTTTCATCTGTAGGATTACGTTTGAATTTGGTCATTATTAAGTTGACTCAGGTTTATCAAATCCTTTGGAATTATTGGTATGATTCTGGGAATGATCTTTGAATTATTTCAGATTACTATTAGTTGACTTACGGTTCAAAATAATGATCAGTGGATTATTTTAATTGTTATGATTACATTATATCATTACAGTTGATATTGAATCTTTTTCTATTTTTAGTAAAGTCTAATTTTGTCAAAATTTGACCCACGGCTTTACATAGGTTTTAATTTATCATTTTAAGTTGGCTGAACTTGTCTTTTTTTTATGAGTTTTTATTACAACTCATTAATATCTATTAAATTAGTATGTGATGATGACTTCCTCATAAATGTATGGCATAAATATTTACGAGCCATATTATATTCTTGAAATAGAATATGACTCATAAATCAAGAAGCTCAGGAAGATGAGCTGCAGTCGTAATCAGAGACCAAGTTAATGGATCTTGGTGAGATGAATTCGTGTGGTTCGTTTTCTATCTGTCGTTCGATTGTTTTGTTGTTGTCAAGCTCAATTTATTTCGTTGTCCTTTCTCCACCGTTTCTTTGTTGCCTTGATCCGTATCCAACTGATGGTTGTTGTGGTCTAAGGCCACTTATAGTTGGACTCTATAGGACTGGCGAGACAGTTTTTAACTTCATTGGTTTGTGTGCGAAAGATTGTTGATTCGCTTCTTATTTATCTTGAGTTGTGACAGTTGGCTGTAGATGAATTAAAATGTTTATGTAATCCATTTTATTCATTATAGTTGTACTTCATTATAGTTGTATTTGATACAAGTAATGTTATGCTTATCATGTAAGATTGGGTTATGGTTACGATTATAGTTGATCATTTGATTATTTATGTATTCTTTGTATTGTTATTTACATACGGAATCCCATTGGTTCATTAAGACATTTGATAGATGAACATAGTTATGTTTTTAATGTGTAGTTTCAATTAGATTCTTATTTTGAAATAAGTAGATTTAACATAAAGATTAGAAGGCTGTGGCATTCTAATTGCTAAATTTTATTGGTTAATAGCTGACTTATAACCTGAAATGTATTCATAGCTTGGCTTATATTTATTCATTATTGAGT
Organism: Torreya grandis; assembly: GCA_037957365.1. Lineage (NCBI taxonomy): Eukaryota > Viridiplantae > Streptophyta > Pinopsida > Cupressales > Taxaceae > Torreya > Torreya grandis. The sequence continues at coordinate 2,210,900 of JARHVA010002366.1, forward strand.
TCATGGTATTGAACTAACTGGTTATTTGAGGGTGTAAATATTTGTCTTGGAACCTAGTTGTAAAAGTTATTTGTGATTTTTACATGATTCTTATAATGCAAAGAGTGTATAAGAGTTGGAAGGTAATATTGGTATGTTATGATTTCATCTCAAAGAGCAAATTAAGAAGTTAAGTTACCTTGTATGATTCTTATGGAATTAATATTATGCTTATAAAAGCTAAGTGATATTAGTCATTGAACAAGTTAATTTGTGTTGAGCATTATAATAGATTATCATGATATGACTTGTAAGCTATGATATTAAGTACTTTCTAATTACCGTAATATGTCCAAAACTTCTTTGATAGATGATTTCATTAATGAGAGTTAAATGAGTCTTTATGGTAAGACCCTAAGTCTATAATTTATACGGATTAATAAAATGAAATCCTTGTGTTTATAATATGGTGAATTAAAGAAGTGATAATCATCATAAGACTTATGCATGAGTTGTAATTATTGTCAGAATTTCTGATAAGGATTAAAATGGGAGAATACTTAAGTAAGATTGTATTAATCTTCTAAATGCCTTTTAGAAGACAATCATTTCACTTGGGAATTAAATAAGCACTGTTGTAGTATAGTGGACTGTTGTGGACAGCATCTTATAACTCCTTGAAATTAAATTACAATAGGATTATATAAATTTTATGCATATGTTGTAACTTGGCAAATAAGATATTTCGTCAAAGTTTGTAAAAAGAAAATGGTTATTCCTAATTGGGGCATATTGTCATACAGGATCAATTGCTCCATGTTTGAAATTGATCATTGGAATTATAATATTTAAGTTGGTATAGATAATTCTTTTTTGGAACATTAGAACAAGTTCGTTCAAATCTAAGGATAAAGCAATAAAGATATAAATAGGCTAAGGTCATGAACCTAAGATAAAGGTTTAAATTCTTTTAAGAATGAGATTAAAAGCAAAACCTAGTATAAGTGCACTTAGTCCATGGAACTATTAATATGTATTGAGTCCCTTGAACTCATACGGCACTCATAACGGTAATAATTGGAAATGTAAGGCTAACCTTAAGCCAATGTAAGACTCTTAGGCATGTCTTGTCATGTGCTCGTACCCTGCTTGTAGAATGTAAGATGTTGCCAAACAGAACATAAGCATGGTTGTTGAAACATGCCATGAAGCTTACACACTTTTTCTGAAGGAGTTCATGCCAAACCTCGTGCCTCTATTTGTTTGTGAATTCAAAAAGTGTTCCAAGACTTTGCATTGCTTTTGGAAATAGTCATTTTCCCTCGATCTTTGTTTGTTGCTTGTGAATTGGTAGATCTTGCTTAAGCAAGCTTAGTATAATGATTCTTATGTTGAATCTGTTCTGACTTTGCTATTGTTTGCTAACCATATTAAATTACCCAACGAGGTATTCGCTGTTCTATAACCTGTACAGGGACTCAGGTAAAGGCTTAAGTCAGTAATGGCTCCATTATGAAGGCCACAGTGAAGTACATGGATAGGAATGAGTGGGTAATCATATGTTAGCTATAACATAATTATGGATCTCATTACGTGTTTCTCTGCTAAACTCTAGTTGAAACTTTATTCCGCAATTGTTGTTTCGGTATATATATATATATATTTTTTTTTTAAATTGTGGTTGTGACATATTAGTATTAGAGAATGGTTTACTGCTCCAGGGAACTTTGCGGAATGTTTCTTGTTGATTTCCTGTTGAGTTGTTTGTTTCACCACAAAATGGTGAGGACAAGATCTGGAATAACAGACAACTCAAAAATGTTAACTCGGGTAGAGTAAGAGGTCAAGATCATAGGGCCAATATTCCTAAAAGAGAGAAACCACCTCTCAATAATGTTGATAATAATGTTGAAGCCCCTAATCGTGAGGAAAACAATCCCAACGTTAATCAGGGGGTAGTTTTGAATGGAATTATGACCGTCTTGAATTCACTTCAAAGCAAACTGGACACCTATGAACAAAAGTTGAACAATCTAAGTGTTCCGACTGAAGAACTTCCAATTAGAGAACAAAGACAAGTTGGTGAACAAAAACTTCAAAATAACCCTATTAATGTTGTTGATCGTATCATTAAGGCGTTGAAAAAGTTGCCTCCACCAACCTTTTCAGAGGAGAAATCAGGGGATGCAGCGAATGCATGGTTAGTACACCTACAGAAGTATTTTAATCTGCATAACATATTCTTTAATGTGAAGGCAAGAGTGGCTACTTATCAGTTAGTAAGAGCTGCAATTTTTTGATGAAACCATCTATGTGCTCTAGAGGATTACCAGCCAATGACGCTTACCTGACCTACTTTTAAAACGTGGTTCAAGGATAGGTATCTCAGTTCCAACTTCAAGGAATAGAAAATCACTGATTTTCAGCTGTTGAAATAAGAGAATATAATTGTGACCGAGTATGAAAACAAGTTTTTAAATCTGCTGCATCATGTTAACTACATAGATGATGAAGAAACTAAAATCGCTAAATTGGGTTTGAAAGAAATATTAATACACGATGTTAATATGACAAGTCATAAGACTCTAACTGTTGCTATCAAATCTGTTCATAGGGCAGAAGAGAAGGAGAAAGCTCGTCAAAAAGTAAGACAATATTTTAAACAGAATAGGTAGCAATCTAGGAAAAAAAAATTGTCGCCTTCGCCTAAAAATTTTAAGAAATCTGACTCACACCGCAGATTTACCAGGAGTACGAGCGGTTTCAACAAATTCCAAGAGCAAAATAAAAATTTTAAAAATTCAAATTCTTCTAAGTCTGCTAATTTTTTAAAAAATCCAACCTAAAGTAGTCAAAATGTCCCTGTTACTTGAGCAAATATCATTCTGGTGACGTCACAAAGAACTGTAGCATGCTAGGAATGTGGAGATAGCCACTACCGTAAAAATTGCCCTAAACTGAAAACAAGGCATTCAGCGAATCACAGAGTGTATGCAGTTGTGGATAATAGAAATACAGATTTCTAAATAACTCCTATTGAAATCAGAAATAAAATAAATAATTTTTCTATTTCAATTTTGTTTGATTCAAGAGCAACTGATAGTTTTATAGATCCTAAGTTATTAACATGTAAGTTTGAATCCGATGACTTTGAAAAATGGTTAGAATGTTAAGTTTAGCTCAAAATAAGAGTACCAGTTACTGTCTTGAGAGCGTAAGCTTAGACTTAGGCAATTTTTAGACCCAAGTTAATTTATTTTTAGCTTCTCTCAGATCTTTTGATATTATTTTAGGTATGGATTGGTTGCAACAGCATAAAACAAATTTACACTGTTGTAGCAAAGTGATATATTGTTGTAATGATTTGGAAAAACCAATAGAAATTCAAAGTTTGTTGAAATTAAAAGTAAGCAAATTTTTACCAGCTTTACAACTGAAGAAAGCAGTGCGTAAGGGTTGCAAGTTATATGTTGTTTAGATGCAAGAAACTGCCCCTGTAACAGAATCAACATTTAAAGAATATTCATTTTTGCAATAATTTTCTGATGCTTTTCAAGATAAATTTCCTAGTTTACCTCATAAACGTGAATCTGATTTTTTTATTGATGTAATGTCAGGGGTAGCTCTTGCATCTAAGGCATCTTATCATATGAATGTAGCATATTAAAGGCACTGAAAGTTCAACTGCAAGAACTATTGGAAAACGGCAGTATTAGGCCAAGTGTGTCACCTTGGGGTGCACCAGTGGTCTTTGTAAAAAAGAAGGATGAAACCTTGCGATTGTGTGTTGACTATCGCATACTTAACAAGATTACCATTAAGAATCGTTATCCTTTGTCGATGATAGATGATTTGTTTGATCAAATGAAGGATGCAATTGTCTTTTCAAAAATAGACTTGAGATCAGGGTATCGCCAGCAAAGGATCAAGGAAGAAGACATCCATAAGACTACTTTCAGAACTAGATATGAAAATTATGAGCTTACAGTAATGCCTTTTGGTTTAACTAATGCCCCTGTTGCATTTATGAACTTAATGAATAGTGTATTTAAGGATTTTCTAAATAAATTTGTTCTAGCATTCCTTGATATACTGATATATTTTAAGATTGCAACTGAACATGAACAGTGTTTGCACTTAGTGTTGCAAAGGCTAAGATAGCATAAATTGTTTGGTAAACTAAATGTGTTTTCTTTCAATCTGAGATCCACAACCTAGGTCATTATATCCAAGGCTGGTATTGTTGTTGATCCAGCAAAAATTAAAGCTATTCAAGAGTGATCTGCTCCTAAAAATGTACATAAAGTATGCAGTTTTATGACACTGACTGATGATTATAGAAGATTTGTTGACAAATTTTATAAATTGGTTGACCCAATAATTTCCTTGCAGCACAAAAGTAAGAAGTTTGTGTGGACTTCAAAGTGTGAACAAGCTTCCCTGAAACTGAAAGAGTAATTAATTGACTTCAGCCCATGTACTTATTGTATTGAATCGAAACAAAAAATTTGAAATATGGGTTGATGCATCCAAAGAAGGCTTGGATGACGTGTTAACTCAGAACAGTTCAGTTGTGGCTTATAAGTCACAAAAACTAAAGAACCATGAGAATAATTACGCCACTCATGACTTTGAGCTTATTGTCATTATTCATGTTTTGAAACAATGCACATACTTTTTGTTAGGTAAACATTTTGAGGTAAAATATGATCATTGCACTCTGGAATATTTGTTTTCCCAAGGTGATCTCAATGCACGCCAATGTAGATGGCTAGAATTTTTAAATAATTTTGATATGAATATTTTATATGTGAAAGGTAAGGAGAATCATGTTATTGATGCACTCAACCAACCCACATATCTCGTTGCCTAATTTGTTCTGCATAATAATTTCAGAACTGAAATATAGTAGCATTCTGATAAGTTTTGCCAAGATGTGTCAGTCTGACTGACGAATCTATCAAAAAAATTCTAACTTTTTTGTTGATTCTGATGGTTTAATCAGATATAAAAACAGAATTTATGTACCCGAATATGATGACTTAAGAAATATTTTGTTGAAAGAAGTGCATGCAGCACCTCAATTTGCTCATCCAAATGTCACGAAGATAACCCACAAGCTGAAAAGGTTGTACTATTGGCCTAGAATGAAACATAAAGTTGTTGATTTTGTGTCAAGATGTTTGGAATGTTAGCGTGTGAAAATTGAACATTGCCATAGAGGAGAATTGTTATACCCTCATGATGTACCACAAGGTAAGTGGGTTGTGATTTCTTTGGACTTCATAATTGGTTTGCCAAAATTTAAAAGTAAACATAATACTATTCTGGTTGTGATAGATAAATTTATCAAAATTGGTCATTTCATTGCTGGAAACTTGACAGATAATGCATCTGCGTTTGCTTCACGGTTTGTGAAAGAAATAGTACGATTGCATGACCTGCCTAAAGTTAATATTTTAGATAGAGATAAACTTTTTACTGCGAGATTTTGAAAAACTTTCACTTTCCCTTTTGGTAAAAGGTTGAATTCTAGTTCATCTTATCACCCAAGAACAGATGGTCAAATGGAAAGATTAAATCAAGTTGTGGAAGACATGTTAAGAATGTATGTGATGGATCAACAAGATAAATAAAAAAATTATTTACACTTAGTTGAACTTGCTTATAATAATACATACCATCTAGTGACTAAAATGACTCCTTTTGAAGCTTTGTATGGATATAAGTGTAAAACTCCACTTGGCTGGAAAAGTTTAGAAAATAGGATTATTGTTAGTCCTAATATTTTGCAAGAGTGTGATAAGCAAATAGAAACTATAAGGCAAAATTTAAAGGTTGCCTCTGATAGACAAAAGTTACGCTGATTTAAAAAAGACACCACGTGAATTCGAAGTGGGAGATAAGGTTTTTCTACATGTTAGAACGCAAAAAAGTTCAATTAAATTTGTATAGTCTTCCAAATTAGCTCCTTGATTTGTAGGACCCTTTGAAATTTTGGAGAAAATTAGCCCTATTGCATATCAGCGACCTCTTTCTCCTTCCTTGTCTTGGATTCACAATGTGTTTCATATTGTTTTATTGAGAAAGTATATTTTTGATCCGTCTCATGTTTTGGATTGGACTTATCTTCAAGTTTCAAAAGAGGAAAAAATGCAATTGGATCCATTGAAAATCCTAGACCATCGCAACGTTAAATTGACAAATCGTGAGATTTCCCAAGTGTTGATTCAATGGGATCCTTTATCAAAAAGAAATGCTATTTGGAAAGACGAGTCTTTTCAAATAGCATTATCTTGGAATATTTTGATCGTCGTAACAACATTTTTCCAAGTGAGGGAGGATGTCATGACCTTGTTTGACCTGCATTTATTTCATATTATTGATATAGTTAGTTGTGAACTGTTTGAGACAATTTATTTGCAAGAGAGTTTCTGGATATACCCATGTATTCATTTTTGACAAAAAAACGAATACACGGTTATATCCAGAAACTCTCTTGCAAATCAATGAACTGTGGAAATAATGTTTTGTTTGTTTGACTGTGGTGTTACAATTTTGTGATCTACAATGATACATTTTATTATTATTGATTGATATAGTTATTGATACAATTTTCCTTACAACATTGGATATTTATGCTTAGTGAGTACTGGTTTACTATTCAGTTTGGATGTGTCATTTACGTATTGCTATTACATTTACTATATTTCGATGTCCAGATACTGTTGATGGTCTATTTGTTGACTGCAACGACAAGTACTTGAGCTAGGTTATGTTCAGCGTTGAACAACGAAGAAACACGAAAAAATAATATGAATGAACCGAAACAGTAAATTCGATTAAAAAACCTAAGTTTAACAGTATTGTTCATTAAGTCATCTTGTTTACATGATTTAACATTAAGTGTTATCATTTTATGTTCGATTTCATTATTGGTTGATCCTAGTCGGTTTCGACATTTGTACAATCATTACTTTAGTTGATGTTGTCGATTGCAGGACTTGTTAGCTTGTTGAGTCTTGATTAGTCTTTGGACTGTTGATTGCTTGTTGATGTCATCCTTGTTAGTCATTCTGATTCATTATGTTTTCATTGACTTAATGACTGTCAACTTCAACATGGCATTCGGTCACTTGTTGATCTTGTGTTCTCAGTCGTTTTGTTGAGCATTGAATCTTTATTGCATTGTTGGCTTGTTTTGATGTTGTTAAGAGTTAATGTTTACTTTAAACCTGTGTTACAGTTGAAGGCATTTGTGAACGTATTCTAACTATTTTGTGCATTAAGGTCTATGCATTAAGGACTTCGATTTTATGTTGTTTAGTTTGGCATGCATTGATTGTTGGTTATAGCCAAGTTTGGCTTGGACATGTGCTGAAGTGGTTAGGTCACGACACACATTGGGGCATTGGCAATTAATTTGATGTTTTGTTTAAGCCATTCAACTTTAGAGTCGTGGCATTGGCTCGAATTACCGTGCGAATGGATAGAGACTCTTCCAAATGGTTTTTAGGTTTTATTGTGGTCATTTTGGTTTTTTTGTTCAAAGAGCTCTGCGTCTTGGGGAAACTCTACCAAAAAATTTAACATGGCGGCCAAGGCGAATGGAATGCAGTTTGTGCATGAGATTTTTTGGGGAGCTTGACTTGCAGTTGATGATTAATCTTGTCAGCGATATGAAATTTTAGTAGAGTTAACTGGGATTCAATTTGGTTTATATTCGTTGACTGGTTTTGGTCGAGGCATGTGAATTTTTGGATGCATTTTTGGCTTAGCATTTTGGGAGACTGGAAACCAATGAAGTCTTCTTCAGTGGTCGATTTCCGGATTCCAAGTGGTGTTTTAAAATTCTGAGTATGCAATTTCTAATGGTTTTTAATGTCGAACTGATTATTGTTTAGCCTTAAACATTGGCATTGTATTCTGCCTACATTATGGTGTTTATAGATAAAAACCCTAATTGGGTCAAGGCTTTTTATTACCTATATGATTACATGACAGTCATTAAATGGCTCGGCCATCATTTTTATAGATATATGCATGTAACATATATTGTTTATATTGGCCATTACAACTATGTCCTATTATGACTGTATTGGAAGTACATATTGTTCGTACACGTTGATATATATATATATATATATATATATATATATATATATGTATGTATATATATAGTTTATTAGGTTAAAGTTTGTTTTGTTATGCTGTTTAACTTGGTACACGACTGTGAACTTCGTGGACTGTGTTGAGTTTATAAATTTGTTTTATATTTTAAAACCCTAGTTGGGTTAGAAAACTGGGCTATGCGACTAGGTATTTTGTTGATTGTGTAGTGTTTTAAATTCATTTTATATTTGTAAAACCCTAGCTGGGTTTACTCAGGTTTTGGAAATGATGTATTTTGTACCTATTGTTATTTGAAGCCCATGGCCATAAACCTGGAGGCAATGACGTATTTGAGCTTCCATGGGGTTTGAAATGAACACCAGGTTTTGGAGAAAAAATAATATTTTATTACTTTTTTTATCTATATGATTACGTTTGACTTTTATTTTATAATTTGATCATTATTAAGTTGTCGGATTTATCAACCCTGTTGAGATTATTGGTATAATTCTGGTAATGATGTTTGAATTATTTTAGATTATTATTAGTAGACTTACAATTAAAAATAATGATCATTGGATTATTTTAAATGTTATAATTACGTTATATCATTACAGTTGATATTAAATCTTTTTTTATTTTTAATAAAGTCTATTTTTGTCAAAATTTGACACAACTTTACGTAGGTTTTAACTTATCGCTTTAAGTTTGTTGAAGTTGTTTTCTATTTATGAGTTTATTAGTATGTGAGGACAACTACCTGATAAATGTATGGCATAAAGATTTACGGGCCATATTATATTCTTCGAATGGAATGACTCATAAATCGAAAAGCTCAAGGATCGAATACCAAGTTAATGGATCTTGGTGAAATGGATTCGTGTAGTTTATTTTTTATCTATTGTTCGATTGTTTTGTTGTTATAAAGCTCAGTTCGTTTCATTGTCCTTTCTCCACCATTTCTTTGCTGCCTTGATCCATATCCAACTAATTGTTTTGGTTTGCGTGCATAAGATTATTGATTTTGTTCTTTATCTTGAGTTGTGACAATCAGTTGTAGATGAACTAAAATATTTATGTATTCCATTTTATTCATTATAGTTGTAATTCATTATAGTTGTATATGATACAAGTAATGTAATGTTTATCATGTAAGATTGGGTTATGGTTATGATTATAGTTGATCATTTGATTATCCATGTATTCTTTATATTATTATTTACATATAGAATCCCATTAGTTCATTAAGACATTTGATAGAGGAACATAGTTATGTGATTTTAATTTGTACTTTCAATTAGTTTCTTATTTTGGAATAAGTAGATTTAATAGAAAAATTAGAAGGCCGTGGCATTCTAATTGCTATATTTTATTAGTTATTAGTTGACTTATAACCTGAAAATGTATTCATAGCTTGGCTTATACTTGTTCATTATTGAGTTCAAGGTATTGAACTAACAGGGTATTCGTGGGTGTATATATTTGTCTTGGCACCTAGTTGTAAAAGATATTTGTAAATTTTGCATGATTCTTATAATACAATGATTGTATAAGAATTGGAAGGTAATATTGGTATGTTATGATTTCATCTCAAAAAGCAACTTAGGAAGTTAAGTTACCTTGTATGATTCTTATGGAATTAACATTATGCTTATAAAAACTTGTAAACACCTAAATTTGGCCACCAATGACCTCCAACCAGGGTTTTGACCAATTCCCACCAAAGTGCACAATTTGGCCTAAAAACAATAAAGCACATTAAATGAGTTGAAATTGACATATTTAAGTGCCAATTTTGACCAGGGTATCACTAAATGGAGCAATGCAATTTATGAACCACCGAACTTTGATCAGATCATTTCAAGTCAAAATCCCAATTTTGCATCTGGGTGCTTTGGATTGCTCTTTTCTATCATATTTTTTGTACGAGATGCGTGTCTTTGTTATTTGGTGTTGGCAACATCCTAAATGGGATAATGGATCCAACGCATCTGACATTGACTTTCAATTCCAATCCAGTCAAATTTTAGACCAATTTGAGTAATTTGTGCACAAACTGATTAATCATGCTTAAGAGCTAATTAATCCAAATCAAAGCCTAATTAATAATTCCATGAAAACTTATTGAAAACTTGTTTTTAGAAATGAATATTGAATATCTGCATCATCAAGGGACCTCATTTCTTAGGAAGACATCCCTAGGCCATAAATGCCACAAATATCAAGGTTATGGGCCTCATATGCCTCTTTATTACCTCCCATGCCTCTTTATTACCTCTCATGCCTCATTAATGTCCCTTCTTCTAAAGTCATGATGAGAATAATTATGGATTTTAATTACATAATTCAATTAATCCATGACCACACATCTCAATCTTGGAATGGTGGTCATGGTTAATTCTGGTCATTCTTGAAAATCTATAAATAAAAAGGCCATGAACATCATTTTTAAGCTTAATTTATGCAAATTTATAATGCAGGATTGATTCCAAAAGCTTTATGCAAATTAATGTTACCATGCCAAATTGATTCCAAGCCAAAGCCAAAGGTGTCAAGAAGAAATGGACATAGCCAAGCTTCCATTGCCAAGGACTTCATAAACACAAAACTGAACACGCCACTACTATAAAAGCATTTGGAGCATCCAAGGAAGGTAAAGGAATTCTTGTTTTTCCTTTACTTTTTAGTTGTGTTTGTCATTTGTTTTTGTTACTAAGTTCACCCTAGTAAGTAGACATGAAGATGTTAGTTTAGTGTGTTTTTTATTTGGGTTCATTCACTAACATGATACTAATCTCCTCTTCTTAGTCAAATTCCTAGTTCACAAATGGCATGTCCGGTGGGACGATCTTCAGCGCAATCCACAAACTTTTTGTGTTCATAGTCTTGATTCTCTATTTTTTTTGTTTTTGCTTTGAGTAAAAACGAAAAATAAAGAAGTCATAACTTTTAATTTACTTAATACTTTGTCTAAATTTTTGTATGCGTATAGCTAAATATGTCATTGATATTCTCTAAAAATTTCACAAAAAAAATCTTTATATTTTAGAAGTTATAGCTGTTTTAATAACTGTCACTTTCTGTTTTTTATTTTTTTGATAAAAACAGTTAGAACAGAATTCATAACTTTTTTTGTATTGATTGTTTGAACTTCAAATTTTGCAGAGACGTGCGCCCTGGAGTTATTGACACCCTCTCAAAATTTTGTAGCAAACCGACTTATATTTTAAAAGTTATGTTAAAAATACTAACTGCAGGTTTTATATTTTATATGCAGGATTTTGTGTTGTGTTATACTTTATTTTTAGATTTCTAATTTGTTGTTTGCAGGGGTTCATATATTTAATATTATTTTTTTTAAAGATTTTCTTTAGATTTATGCTAACATTGTCTAACCTAACATATTTACTTTTGGGGTGATGCCTTAAAAGTAGACAAGTAATTGACAAACTTCAAATTTGTTAAAACATGTTTTAGACCATCTTTGGCATGATTTTAAAATGAATTAGGAACATTATTTTGGTGCTTAAAATAACATTTAAGGTGCTTAAATAAGTGTTTTTAGCATTAGTTTTTAAAGTTACAACTAAGACCAAGGAGTCAAATGAACACCACCTCATTTTTCGAATTTAGGCTTAAAAATGAACTCACCTTTCTAAGCTTTTTGTATTCACTTAGTTGTTTAAATTAGATTTTTGTTTGGCAAAAAGAGGGGTGCTACGTGTATGCTCTTCCATTTGTCTCCTTTAAGAAACCCTTGGAATCAAAAGTGTCATTCCTATTGCAAGTAGTCTAGTCTAAGGCTTAGAAAAAAAGTCGTCTAAAGCAATCCCCAAAAACTCCTCAAAATCTAGGTGACCTTGAAAACGACCCTAAAGTCTTTCTATTTCATGTTTTATTTATTTTTATGTAAACTTCGCTTGCGAGGGGAACTTCATCACCTCCCGCGAGTTCGTTAGAGAAGTTTTAACTCGGGGTTTCACCTCCCGACATTGACTTCATTTGGCTCCTAATTGGATTTGCACACAGAACGTAGTGACACTTTGGACATCGCACTACACTGAGCAAACAACAGGATGTAGTGGTTGCAAAAAGGACTAGAAGTGATACGGACCCAAAATCCGTGCTTCTCTTTTGTATTGTTTGGCGTGAAAGTCATTGTGCAATTGATTCCCCTAGAACGTTTGGAAATTTGTAGATCTTAGACAAAACCCCACTTGCCACAAAAGTATTGTTGGTGCAAGGTGCGCCTCAAGGTCCATGTCATAGTACTGTCATTTCAGAGAAGGGGAGGTGTAAAAACCCTACTACATAATGTGCATTTACTTTTGGATGAACACTTAAAATCCTCTCAAATGACGTATATTGATGAATTCCAACAATACCAAGCAACCTTGTCAATTTAGAGTCTAAGAGCGATTAATCAGTTGGTTTTGTCCTAGATCAAAGTCTTGTTTGGAGTCAAAACTTGGTGTAAACAAATGATACAAACCAAAACACATGGTCCTCATTTTCCTTTGAACAAAGAGGCATTATGCTGCCCATGTGAAGTCATCAAATTTGCCTCGTTCAAACTCCATCAAAACTTGGGAGTCATATCATCCACTTTAGTGCAGTTACGTTGCCCAATTGAGTCTAGACCTTTGACAAAGTTTGTTTAACTCCATTTATAATCTAAATTCGAAATTGCACTTTCATAAGTTCATAAGGTTGATGTGTTAAGTGGGTTCGCCATTTGCACTAAACTTGAGAGAACTTAGGTTCAATTTCCAATTTGGCTTGAAGGTCGTTTTAGACTCAAGATCATTATCCCCACTTGATAGACTTAAGCCATTTTGTGCTAAACACTTGCACTTTAAGTCTATGCACCACAACATTTTGAGTCAAAAAAAGTAGTGTTATGTTGTCAAAATTGTGGGAAACTGTCTTAGAGAGTTATTGAAACAAACATTTAGCCACACCTTTTGGGTGGTGTAGCATCATTACACTGCCCAAAACATTTCGAATATTGTTTCATAGACCCTCTTGCATAGAGTTCAAATTTGTTCCTACATTTTCAGATCAATCCGAGTGTACTTTTGTGATCCTTTGTCTAGCACAGTTATACCGTTCACTTTTGTCTAGCTTATTTGTCAAAAAAACCAAGTTTTATATCATTATTTGTGAAAAATAAACTATCTCTAAAGTGTCTTTTGTTTCATACCTTATATCTAATTGATCGAGTTCATGTCTAAGAATCAAATGCCTAATGTTTGTCAGAAATGTTTCAAATCCGTTAGATTAAAACTTTCATCTATTTCAAAGTCTAGCTTTTGACGCCGTTTGGCCAAGAGTCCTAGTGCATGCCTTGTTTGGGCCTAACTTTTGACGCCGCATTTGGCCAAAAGACCTAGCAACTTTTAATTTCCTAGATTAGACTGATTTGAAACACTTCGACCTTAAAATTTGACATTTAGATTTTCGGCCTATTTACTTGCACATCTTTGTGTGAACAGTGAGACATTGGACATTTAATGCTAGCTTGTTTCTTCACTAAATCTTTGCATAAACCTTTTGATCCTTTTGACGAATCTAAACCAAGTTTGAACATCATCTGTTTTAGACATTGTCCTTTTTAGAGTTTGTGGAATTCTTTGACCTTTTTATCGCAAAGGCATTGACTATGGACCCCAATATGTATTCCTACACTCGTAGTGGACTCATGTACAATCCAGTGATTAGTAATGTGGTTGCGCAAGAAGAAATGATGCACGACTCCTACGCAGATAATATTCTTTATGAGATGGATTTTTATCCCTCTTATAATACTCAATTAGGGGCACAAAGCCAAGATCCCTTGGCTAACTATTTGGTTAACACAACACCTTATTCAGAACAAGACAAAGAACAAACCGCACAATACTTAGTTAAAATACCCACAGTGGATGAGCCAGTTCTTCAACAATCATATTCTACTAATACGACTTTCACGTATGATCCATTTTTGTTTGAGCGTCATTTATTGGAAAAACAAGAAGATATTTTAGTTAGAGCCATAGAGGTAGGGGCCAAGTTTCTAGCAGACTTTCCTCATGAGAATTTACCAAGCCTAGTAAGAATGCCCCACAATATCATTTACGATCAACAGGGTTCTTCTAGCAATCCTTTGGCTCTAATCCAAATAAAGTATCAGGACCCTGATATGCCTAATAAAGGCAAAAACCTCATGAAAGACCACTTTAACCAAATGCAAACGGCATATCAAACCTACCTGGATCTAGCATGCAATTTCAATCAGATGACCATGGTGAGCAAACCTCTTATTGACCTAGTTCCTTCAACAGAAGTTTTGATAGAGTTCACTGGTCAAACCCATTCGTGCAAAACATTTCGGTAGACAACTTGTTGCATATGCCCATTATTGAAGAAGTGTCTTCTACTTCTACGCAGAATAATGAGCAAAATATAGTGGACAATGTGCAAGCAACCTCCAATCTAAATCAAAGTGGTACTAACGCACAAACTAGTCAACATGTGCCCATAGTTAATACCATGAATGCATCATCATACCAAGGAATAGGAGCCTCTGTACCCCAACCGTCACCAACTATTTCCCAACCTCAACCTGCTGCTTCCTCAAGTGTGCAACCTACGGGATTAAGTAGTCAACGAGCAACCAATGTCATGCCTCAACAACAGAATGTAACAAATCCTACTCAACAAGTGATGAGTAGTATTCCACAACATGAGGTGCAATCTAGTGTACCAATGCAGCGAAAGTTGAATGTATTGCCACCTCAGCAAATGGCAACTAATGTTTCCACCTCTCCAAGTAATGACAAACATACATCTTCAGTCTCAGACTAGTATACCAATCAAAAACAAACAATGACTAGTCAACAACATGTAAATATTGGTCAGCGACAGATACCAAATCTTCAACCTGCTTTCGCTTCCCCAGAGGGATTCGTGCAACAAGGAGGCTCTCATGTTTCTCAAGTACCTGCTAGACAACCATTGGTTCAAAATGTGCCACAAGTTCAAAGACAGGTTCTTGGTCCACAAGTTCTCACTCATCAGCAAGGTTCGATTAGTCGACAGCATGTCCCTTTTCAATCACAGCAAGCACAGTATAGTTATATCCCTCCATCCCAACCACAAAATCCTCCAAGTCAAACCTTCATAGCCAACCCAAACCAGAATATGGCACAACCAAATGTGCAATTCCAAGTACATCCTAATCCACGTATGCATATTCCTAGTCCATTTTTGAACCAAACCAATATACCCCAACAGATATCTCCAGCATACCCTGGTCAAAGTCTCCCACTTGTGACCTCCCAAACATCTACCCAAACCAATATTCTCCCTCAAACCAAAGTTCTTTCCAATTTTTTATCCCAAGAATTGCAACAGATGAAAGATGCAATTGCTACCATTCAGGCTGGAAAACAGACTAAAAATTTTAATTTGGATGACGTGTGTTCTTATCCGTTCAACATGGAGTACTTACAGATACCATTTCCTCTAAGATACGAACCATCGAAATTCGACAAATACAAAGGGAAAGGTAACTCTAAGGCCGCCCATTTAACTGAATTCTTTGTCGCATGTCAACCAATGGCATATAATGATATATACATTTTGTTGTTGTTTCCAAAGAGTTTGGTTGGACAAGCCTTGGAGTGGGTTTTAAAGTTGACCAAGAATTCAGTAACAATTTTGATGATCTTTTTAATAAGTTTGTGCAGCACTTTTCCTATAATCTCGAACATGAGATTTCATTGATTGACTTAACACAAGCAAAGCAAAAAGTTGGTGAGAATTTTGCAAGTTATCTACAGCGATGGAGAGCCCTTACAAGCCGTTTCACCCACAATTTACTAGATAAACAATTAACCGTCGTGTTTACTAAAAATTTGTATAGTGAGATAGCTTTATCATCTGGAACTACAATGTGCACATACTTTCAAGGAGATCATTGATAAAGATTTGTTGATCGAACGAGCGCTCATCAATAAAGGAGTCATCAAGCTTAATTCCACTAATCAGAATTAAGGTACCAATCAGGGAAATGGCCAAAATCAGCATCTCATTCAAGCGCAAGCATCCCAACTGGCACAAGTCAATAACCAAGAAAGACCGACACAATTCAACCGCAATAGGAATGTTGTGGGAAATGGAGTAACCGAATCACGTCATGTCCAAACGGTGCAAACATCATCCGCACCACCTTTTCAGCTTACTCCTACTCAACAACCTCTCCAACCAATGTTGCAAGCACAACAACCAAGACCTGTGCAACAAATACAACAGCGTTTACCATTGCAAACCCCTCCTCCAAAGAGAACTGTGCCTACGCGTCGTGTCTTTAGTGACCTAGGAGGGCCTATTGAATCCGTATTTTGCAAACTTGCCGCCGCTAATCCGATTAGTTGGCCTATACCAAAGCATTATCCGCAAGGCATTTTGTATCCTGATTGATACCATGAAAATGAATTCTGTGAATATCATCAGATTAATGGGCATAATCTACGAAAATGTGTTCAAATCAAGCATTTGATTGAGAATATGTTGGAGAATGGAGAGATAACATTGGACAATGGTGCTTCCACTTCAAATCAAACTCTTGGGATTTATCAAAACCCCTTTCCCTGACATAATAATCAGCAACACCGATCAGTGCAACAACAAAATCAACAATATCAAAATCAAAGGCCGAACCAACAGAATCAACAAAATCAACCGCAGAACCCACAACGACAGAACAATGGACAAAACCAAATTCAGAATGGTAACAACCAATAAACCTACCATGCAGTTGCACATGACTACAACAAAGTTGTAGGTCATATTGCAGGGAGTAGCATTAACACCATCTCCATTAATCTTAGACCAAGCGTTAATCAATCTAGACCATTGTTGAACAACACTCAGTCAAATTACATGGATAATCCTTCTTTGACCTGGGACTACATACAAGCAAGCCATCAAACTCGGGCTTCCACTTTTGAACCTTATATTGACAACTCGTCCCTGCCACATGACCACATACAAATGCACCGACAACTGAGACTTGTCTTATCTGGCCCCACACCATTCCCAACATGTGTTAGCAATCATGGTCCAATATCTAATCTTGATTGTGCAATCACAACTCGGAGGTCGAAGATTACTATCCCAGACCCACAACCATCTGTCACTTTATCTGTTATCCAACCAACCGTTCAGCATTGAAATAAACAATTCAATACTAACCAAGAAAAGAAGTTTGATATTGTGGAACAATTGCAAAAGACACCAGTACAAATTTCTATTTTAGATTTGCTACGAACGTCATTAATCCACAAGAACATCTTGAACAAGTTTTTAACCCAATCCACTGTTGCTAGTAACATATCACCAGATAAATTTCAAGCTTTGTTTGGACAACCAGCTCCAGCCCAACAAGTCACATTCAACCAAAGCGATATGTCTTCCCTTGGCCTGCTCCATAATAACCCATTGTACATAGAAGTTTATATAAAGCGGCATAAAGTGAAATGTGTCCTTATAGACAATGGATCAGACCTCAACATAGTGTCTCTAAAGCTCATCAAGCTTCTTAGGTACACAATGGCAGATCTCCAACCAGAAACAATAACCATCAAAGCCTATGATAATCAGGGAAGAGAATCACAAGGCACCATTAGTTTGCAAGTTATCATTGGGCCTTTGACCCATGATACACTTTGCCATGTGCTTGATCTTGAGTTATCATACAATATGTTTCTGGGCAGGGCTTGGTTACATGAGATTCGTGCAGTTCTGTCAACGTTGCACCAATATATCAAGTTTTTCCACTCAAAGATGGAAGTGAATATCCCTGCAGATTTACACCCATATGAACACTGTAAACATATTGACGCTGAATTTCAAAGCTACAATTATTAGTACGACATGAATCCAAGTTCCAAGTAGGATAAAGGAAAGGCCATACTTATTGATCCTTCACTGGATAATTGCATAGATCCTAATACCTTGGATTCCCTTTCCCACATGCCGCCCCCTGAAGCTTCTAATCATTTCACCATTTCAGATAATGGACCAAGAGAGTATGTGATCCATATGATACATTTCATATTGCCAATCTTCCTCAGAATTCGAAAACCTTTGGGCGACCTAAAGTCACCTCACATATGCATTGACAACAAAAGAACAAAGATAAGGGACCTATCACATTTGTACCAACATCTGGCCTAGAACCCGACCCTCTTGAAAGGGACGAATCATGGCTATACAACAACGACCAAGCTAATTGTTATAAAAGTGCAAAGTATCCTATTCCCAATAGAATCATGGAGTGTCACAATTATGAAGGAAGAGGCTTCGGACCGAATCAGCAAGGAACCATCGAGCTGATGGACTTCGATTTAAACCACCTGGGAGTGACCCCACATATCTTATTCAAATTCCATCACCAACGTCTAGTGAGGATGATGCCGATAGCGAAGCAAAGTCCAATCACAACCTCACCTTTGATGACCTAACTAAGACTAACCTATTCGATACCAATGCCATTTGTACCCTTATCCCAGTCATTCATCGCAACCCATTACCGTTATACTATCCCCAACTGATAAATTGGAACCAGCAAGAATCCACTTTGTCGATTGATGAGTTACAGAACAATGAGGCATTCTGTGACTTGTTAAGCCTTAGAGACAACGTTCCGTTGGGAGATCACAAATCAGAATTGTCACAATCACATTGGATCCTGAAGCCTATTTTGAAGAACGGGTGAACACCCTTAGCTAAAAATAAATAAATAAAACATTAAGGTCCCAAAGTGAAAACTTCTTTGAGGCGCTTTCTGACCAGAGAAAAAGTAAAAATAAATGCTAGTCTAGTGGTAAAAACCTGTTTCAAGGGCCATTAGACGGAGATGTTTATTCTTCTTCGAATTTAGACCAGGAGACCACCAATGAACATGCCTATGGATCCGAGTTCAATTTTGCGCAACAAGTATTTGATCAAATTCTTCCATTAGGGGACTCTAATTCATCATGCCTAGGAGAAGTTGAAGAACAAGTCCTAACAGAGGATCCTGATATAGTCCAGCAATTCAAGTCTTTGCCTACTATCCTAGAAGACGGTTCGACCCTTCTAGTCAAGAATACAACAGAGGTAAACATCAGACTCCATTAGACCCGAAGTGGATAAAGTTAGGCGTGTCTCTCACTGAGGAGGAACGTAAAGTCTTTACAACTCTGTTAAGAGAATTTATAGATATCTTTGCATGGACCTATTCTGACATGCCAGGTTTGAACCCCGCCTTGGTTTTGCACCACCTTGTGGTCAATCCTAATGTCAAACCGGTAAAACAAAAGCTACGTAATATGCATTCTCGCATTGTTGTATTGGTAAAGAAAGAGTTGAAAAAACTCTTAAACGCTGGTTATATCCGATCCCTTGACTACTCAAAATGGATATCTAATGTTGTACCTGTTAGCAAAAACCCTGAAGGAATCAAAATTTGTATTGATTTTCGAGACATCAATATAACTTGACCTAAGGATGACTTTTCATTGTCTAATATTGACATGATCATCGACTCCATGACAGGTTATGAAATGCCTTCACTCATGGATGGCTTTTCAGGATACAACCAGATCAGAATAGCACCAGAAGACCAATATAAAACAGGATTCCTCACTCCATAAGAAACATTTTGTTATCAGGGAATGCCATTTGGTCTTAAGAATGTTGGAGCTACATATCAAAGGGCCATAACTGTCATATTTCATGATATGATGCATGATATTGTTGAAGACTATGTCAACGACATATTAAGAAAATCCAAAACCAAGTCTGACCATCCAGTAGTGCTACATAGGATATTTAAAAGATTGCAAGAGTATAAAGTCAGACTCAATCCAAAGAAATGTGTGTTTGGAGTAACCTCAGGAAAGTTACTTAGCTTTATTGTGTCTTGTAGGGGCATTGAAGTCGATCCGGCCAAAGTCCATGCTATAATCAAGATGCCACCACAAACCAATTTGAAGCAACTTCATAGTTTGCAAGGCAAGATCTAGTCAATCCGACACTTCATCTCTCAGTTAGCAGACAAGTGTCATCCATTTACACACCTTCTAAAGAAGGGAGTTGCATTTCACTGGGATGACCACTGCCAAATAGCTTTTCAACAACTTAAGGACTATCTAGCTAATTCACCTGTTTTGTTGCCTCCTATGTCAGGGAAGTCGTTTTTGTTGTATCTCTCAGCTACCGACAATGCCTTGGCAGCACTTTTGGCTCAACATGATAACAATGGAAAAGAGCATGCCGTATACTACCTAAACCGTACCTTGGTCACATATGAACATAACGATGCACCTATTGAAAACGCTTGTTTGACCATGGTCTTCGCAGCTCAAAAACTATGCCATTACATGTTGAATAATAAGACCATGGTCATTTCAAAAGTAGATCCACTCAAGTATCTACTATCTAAAACAACTTTACAAGGTAGAATGGCCAAATGGATCATGTTTCTTAGTGAGTTTGACATAAAGTATGTCAATCAGAAGGCAATCAAGGGACAAGTTCTTGCAGATCAACTTGTTAAAGCACCTCTTACAGACACAAAGCCACTCACATTTCATTTCCCTGATGAATCCATAATGAGCGTCATTGACACACCTCTTGAGGAGCAGCACTAGACGCTGTATTTTGATGGTTCATTTACTGCACATGGATCGGGGACAGGGCTCTTATTTATTACACCACAGGGGGATCTAATCCCTAAATCATTCAAAATCAGTTTTCAAACACCAAGTCTAACCATCCAACAGTGCTACATAGGATATTTAAAAGATTGCAGGAGTATAAAGTCAGACTCAATCCAAACAAATGTGTGTTTGGAGTAACCTCAGGAAAGTTACTTAGCTTCATTGTGTCTTGTAGGGGCATTGAAGTTGATCTGGCCAAAGTCCATGCTATAATCAAGATGCCACCACCAACCAATTTGAAGCAACTCCGTAGTTTGCAAGGCAAGATCCAATCAATCCGATGCTTCATCTCTCAATTAGCAGACAAGTATCATCCATTTACACACCTTCTGAAGAAGGGAGTTGCATTTCACTGAAATGACCACTACCAAACAGTTTTTCAACTACTTAAGGACTATCTAGTTAATCCCCTTGTTTTGTTACCTCCTATGGCGGGAAAGTCATTTTTGTTGTATCTATCAATGACCGACAATGCCTTGCGGGCAATTTTGACTCAACATGATAACAATGGAAAAGAGCATGTCGTATACTACCTAAGCCGTACCTTGGTCACATATGAACATAACTATGCACCTATTGAAAAAGCTTGTCTAGCCATGGTCTTCGCAGCGCAGAAACTACGCCATTACATGTTGAATAATAAGACCATGGTCATTTCAAAAGTAGATCCGCTCAAGTATCTACTATCTAAAACACCTTTACAAGGTAGAATGGCCAAATGGACCATGTTTCTTAGTGAGTTTGACAGAGTATGTCAATCAGAAGGCAATCAAGGGACAAGTTCTTGCAAATCAACTTGTTGAAGCACCTCTTATAGACACAAAGCCACTCACATTTCATTTCCCTGATGAATCTATTATGAACGTCATTGACACACCTCTTGAGGAGCAGCACTAGACGTTGTATTTTGACGGTTCATTTACTGCACATAGATCAAGCGAAGGCCTCTTATTTATTACACCACAGGAGGATCTAATCGCTAAATCATTCAAAATCAGTTTTCTTTGTACAAACAACATGGTTGAGCATGAAGCACTTATCGCAGGACTTCGACAGGCAGTACAATGGAATATATCTCATCTAAAGGTTCATAGTGATTCCCAATTAATCATCAATCAGATCACAGACCATTTTCAAACCAAAGATGAGAAGTTGGTTCCATAGAAGGCTATGGTCAATACCCTAAAACAACAAATTGCAAATATCTAATTTGAGCATATACCAAGGGCTAGTAATAGAACTGCAGATGCCATGGCTACTATCGACTCTCTGATTCAACAAACAGACAAAGCTGGAGAATATCAGTTCCTTGTTGAGAATTTGTTCGCACCAGCTCATGAACCTTCAACCGTTGCAATGATTTGTGATATTGTTGGTCTTAATTCTATCTGGTACTCAAACATTTACAACTACCTTCATGATCAAGTTCTACCACCTTACCTATCTCGAAAACAAACCAAAGCCTTTATTCATCATTCCACTCGTTATACTCTACTTGGATCCACCCTTTACCGCCATAGTTTTGATAGAACTCTACTTCGTTGTTTAACTTCGACAAAGTCTACACTAGCGTTAAGAGAAGTTCACAAAGGAGTATGTGGTGCTCATTTTAGCGGGGCAATCATATCTAAAAAGCTCTTACGTACTGGTTATTATTGATCCACGATAGACATAGATGCAACTGCATATGTAAAGAAATGTGACAAATGTCAACAACATGCTAATCTGATTCATGCCCCAACGCAAACTCTGAAACCGATGTTGACACCATGGTCATTTGCTACATGGGGACTTGACCTCATTGGGAAGATCAACCCCACTTCATCTGACGGCCATAAACATATCTTTACTGCCACTTGGTATTTCACTAAGTGGATTGAAGCTATACCTCTCACATGACTGGAAAGCAAATTTTCAAATTTATCTTCAACCATCTCATTTGTCGTTACGATATCCCCTCCGACATTATATCTAATAATGAAGTAATCATTCAAGAACAAAGATGTAGACCAGCTATGTACCGAATATAACTCTGAAACCGATGTTGACACCATGGTCATTTGCTACATGGGGACTTGACCTCATTGGGAAGATCAACCCCACTTCATCTGACAGCCACAAACATATATTTACCGCCACTTGGTATTTCACTAAGTGGATTGAAGCTATACCTCTCACATGACTGGAAAGCAAATTTTCAAATTTATCTTCAACCATCTCATTTGTCGTTACGATATCCCCTCCGACATTATATCTGATAATGAAGTAATCATTCAAGAACAAAGATGTAGACTAGCTATGTACCAAATATAACATCACAATATTTTTCTACAGTATATTACAATTAAGGTAATGGCTAGGACAAAGCATCGAACAAAACCATTGTCAATATTCTCAAAAAGATTGTCAATGATGCCGATCGTGATTGGCACCTGCAGATATTTCATGTCCTTTGGGCATACCGTACCAATCATCATTCTCCTACAAGAGCCACTCCATACTTGTTTATAGTACTGAAGCCATCCTTCTCATTGAGGTCGAATTGCCTTCACTACGCATATCTTTCAAACATGTCCTAGATGATCACAACTATCGAGTAGCTCCCCTGCAAGAGCTAGACCTACTTGATGAAAAACGCACAGCTGCACTCAACAATCTTCAGGCATATCAGAACCGACTCAAAGGCCACTACAATCAACGTGTCAAATATAGAAAATTTGAACTTGATGATCTTGTTCTTAAAGAAAACCAAAAGAATACCACGACTGAGAAGAAGCATAAAGGTAAATTCAAACCAAACTGGATAGGGCCTTTCATCATTACTATAGATTATGGATCAGGGGCATACAGGCTTGACACACCAGATGAAGATGAACTCCTTGAGCAATGAATATTATTCACCTCAAGCGGTACTATGCTTGAACGCTAAAGTGTATTATCTGTAAAGACCGTTTCAGTGGTGCCATTTTATCACTATTCTTCTTTGTACAAATATCATTCTTATCCGTCCTCTTAGCCTTATCCATTTTACCATTCCGTTCTATCAGCCAAACGTGTTCTAAAGCCTAGCCCGTTTGACCTTGATTTTTGCCATTCATTACGCATTTTCAGCACTAAAGAATTTGATCAGTTTCATCAGTTGTTTCAAGTACTGCAGGGAGAGATCGTATTTTAGAGCAGTATGATAGAAGTTTCGACAGTTGCATCCTTCGTTTGTTATTCATTTGTTATCACCAGTCTTGCTACTAATTATAACCGCCTTTGGGCAAATTAGTATCATTGATCTATGACGTTGTGTCCTAGTTATAATCGCCTATGGACAAACTAGGAGCAACATCTGTTTATTAAGTCTTGACGTACCAACTTGCCACTTCCTATGCCATACTATGCCTTTTTACCCTCTGTGTCTATTTTGTTTCAATTGACTGTTACACTAGTCAAATTCCTCCGTTGTAGTGTGGCACTACAGTGACTTGAGGTCCTACTCTGGGACTATGTAGGCAGTGTTCGACACTTGTTGAGGTCAGTTCAATCACCCTTTCATCACGCTCTCGCCGTTTTGCGAGCAACCTAAGTTTGAACACTCTCACCATTTTGTAAGCAACCTAAGTTTGAACGCTCTCACCATTTTGTGAGCTTGAACCATTTAGTGTCTCGTCATTCTTGATCGAGTTGAGATACTTCCAAAATTCCAAAAACATTTACAAAATCCTTAGAAAAAACCAAAAATATTTGACCACTTCTTTGCCTTAAAGATTTTGGGAACCCTTACTAAGTTGCATGAAAACCACTTGCCACTTAGTTTCCCCATCCTTTTTGGCGTTTTCTCATGCACTTGCCGTTTTGCAAGACCATTCCTCTTCTTCTATCACATCCATTTTGTTTGTTTTCATCAGTTATCACATTCTTCCCATTCCTTGAGAGAACTACATTTGACCTAAAGTTTTTGTTGGATATTATATCCATGGAACTATGTAAACAGTGTCCACTTGCCTTGTGCGTATGGACACAGCTCGACCACCCCCTTTCTTTTCTTCTATTCCCTCATTTTGTTCATTTGTTATCTATTATCTAAGGGCAATGTTCGTATGGTTTCTATTGAGTGTTTCTTTGTTTTTTTCTTTGTGTGCTTGTTTGTTTGCTTTCAGCATTGTTGCCTTGATTTAGTTTGTGTGTTCATTAGATGATTCATTGCCCACACTTACATTTGAATCTATCCATATTCATATGCTTACATTGTCATCATGGTTTCTATCATTGGTGCATTGTTTTCTATTGAGTATTGAATTACGAGAGTCAGTCTTTATGCATATTTTGGCCAAGTCCTCATGATGTTATACCATGATGCCTACCGACACGTGCTACAACAAACCTCAACTTCAAGAATTCTATTCAGCAATGACGACATCAACATCTCTTTGACATCGACATCCCAATTCAATCCCAATCATATCCCAAACAAAGTAATTAACCATGAAAGAATTTCAACCTTTATTAGTTTGGACGATCATCTCTCTACTAATAGGTTGTTCCAATTCATCATTACCCTCTGTGTTAAGTTATCATCATCCTCGGCCAAGTTTATCATGTTTGTCATAATCGAGGTCCAATGATTATAACTGCCTATGCGCAAATCATTGTACACCGTCCCACCTGCATTTCTCAATGATTATAATCGCCTTTGGACAAATCATTATGTTCTCACCATTTTACTTTTTCTGTCCATTAGGGGCACGCTGTTATCTTGTTTGTTTGTCCTAATTGGGACAGCTCCATCTTCTCAATGGTTATAACCGCCTTTGGACAAATCATTGTGTTATCATACCACGTTGCCACTATCGGAGTACAATGCTTATAACTATCTTTGGGCAAACCATTGTTCACCATCCCACTTGCATTCTCAGTGATTTTGACTACTTTTTCAAAATCATTGTGTTTTCACCCCATCATCTTTCCTTTCTTTGGTCCCCTCGTTTCGCTTCTTATTGAAGGACCATTTGCCGACCTACTTGTGCCAACCGTTCCCTCGAGGGGCCAAACCATCATACAATTAGTTTATCATCGTTGCAATTGTAGACATACGGGACCTTTTCATTCTTTGAGAAGATGTTACTGTGTTTATAGCTTGCCACGCCTTCTCAAACAGAGACAAACTGTAGACACCTAAATTTGGCCACCAATGACCTCCAACCAGGGTATTGACCAATTCTCACCAAAGTGCACAATTTGACCTAAAAACACTAAAGCACATTAAATGAGTTGAAATTGACATATTCAAGTGCCAATTTTGGCCAGGGTGTCACTAAATGGGACAATGCAATTTATGGGCCAACGAACTTTGATCAGATCATTTCGAATCAAAATGCAAATTTTGCACCTAGATGCTCTGGATTGCTCTTTTCTATTAAATTTCTTGTACAAGATGCGTGAATTTGTTATTTGATGTTGGCAACATCTTAAATAGGATAACGAATCCAACGCACCTGACATTGCCTTCCAATTCCAATCTAGTCAAATTTTGGACCAATAACAAAGCATTCTGATCAATTTGAATAATTTGTGCACAAAGTGCTTAATCATGCTTAAGAGCTAATTAAACCAAATCAAGACCAAATTAATAATTCCATGAAAACTTATTGAAAACTTGTTTTTAGAAATGAATATTGAATATCTACATCATCAGGTGACCTCATTTCTTAGAAAGACATCTCTAGGCCATAAATGCCACAAATATCAGGATTATGGGTCTCTTATGTCTCTTTATTACCTCCCATGCCTCATTAATGTCCCTTCTTCCAAAGTCATGATGAAGATAATTATGGATTTTAATTACATAATTCAATTAATCCATAACCACACATCTCAATCTTGAGATCGATGATCATGGTTGATTCTGATCATTCTTGAAAATCTATAAATAGAGAGGCCATAAACATCATTTTTAAGCTTAATTTATGCAAAGTTATAATGCAGGATTGATGTCAAAAGCTTAATGCAAACTAATGTTACCATGCCAAATTGATTTCAAGCCAAGTTAAGCCAAGCCAAAGGTGCCAAAGAAAGATGGAGGTAGCCAAGCTTTCATTGCCAAAGACTTCATGAGCACAAAACCGAGCAAGCCACTACTACAAAAGCATTTGTAGCATCCAAGAAAGGTGAAGGAATTCTTGTTTTTCTTTTACTTTTTAGTTGTGTTTGTCATTTGTTTTTGTTACTAAGCTCACCCTAGTAACTAGGCATGAAGATGTTAGTTTAGTGTATTTTTTATTTGGTTTCATTCACTAACACGATACTAATCTCCTCTTCTTAATCAAAATCCTAATTCACAAAACTAAGTGATGTTATTCATTGAACCAGTTAATTTGTGTTGAGCATTATATTAAATTATTACAATATGACTTGTAAGTTATGATATTAAAGACTTTTCAAATTACCATAATCTATCCAAAACTTCATTGATAGATGATTTCATTAATGAGAGTTAATTGAGACTTCATGGTAATACCTTAAGACTATAATTTATACGGATTAATAAAATGAAATCCTTTTGTTTATAATATGGTGAATTAAAGAGGTGTTAATCATCATAAAACTTATGCATGGGTTGTAATTATTGTCAAAATTTCTGATAAGGATTGAAATGGGAGAAATACTTAAGTAAAATTGTATAAATCTTCTAAATGCCTATTAGAAGACAAGCATTTCACTTGGGAATTAAATAAGCACCGTTGTAGTGCATTGGACTGTTGTGGACAGCTCCTTATAACTCTTTGGAATTAAATTACAATAAGATTATATAAATCTTACGAATATGTTGTAAGCAACTTGGCAAATAAGATACTTCGTTGAAAGTTTTAAAAAAGAGAATGGTTGTTCCTAACTAGGGCATATTGTGATAGAGGATCAATTGCTCAATGTTTGGAATTGATCATTGGAATTATAATATTTAAGTTGGTATAAATAATCCTTTTTTGGAACATTAGAACAAGTTCGTTCAAATCTAAGGATAAAGCAATAAAAATATGAATAGGCTAAGGTCATGAACCTAAGATAAAGATTTAAATTCTTTAAGAATGAGATTAAAAGCAAAACCTAGTATAACTGCACATAGTCCATGGAACTATTAATATATATTGAGTCCCTTGAACTCATACAGCACTCATAACGGTAATAATTAGAAATTTAAGGCTAACCTTAAGCCAATCTAAGATCCTTAGGCATGCCTTGTCATGTGCTGGTAACCTGCGTGTAGAATGCAAGATGTTCCCAAATAGAACATAAGCATGGTTGTTGAAACATCCAATGAAACTTGCACACTTTTTCTGAACCAGTTCATGCTAAACCTCGTGCTTTTGTTTGCTTGTGAATTCAAAAGGTGTTCCAAGGCTTTGCATTGCTTTTGGAAATAGTCATTTTCTCTCGATCTTTGTTTGTTGTTTGTGAATTGGTAGATATTGTTTAAGCAAGCTTAGTATCATGATTCTTTTGTTGAATTTGTTCTCACTTTGCCACTATTTGTTAAACATACTGAATTACCCAATGAAGTACTGATTGTTCTATAGCCTGTACAGGTACTCGGATAAGGTCATAAGTCAATAACAGCGCCGCTAGGAAAGCCACAGTGAAGTAAGCGGATAGAAGTGAGTGGGTATGACCACACTGACCCACTTCAATCCAATTACTAAGTGGTTAAAACACTTCCTAATGAAATCGTTGATGATTTATGTACGTAGTCTAGTTCCTATGTTGGCTATAACACAGTCATGATTCTCATTACGTGTTTTCATGCTAAATTATGGTTGAAACTTTGTTGCTATATATTTGTGATTATGACAGTTACATGGATGATTACATACTATATCACATGGTTTGATTGAAACTCAACTATATTTTGGGAACTATACCATCCATTACTTTTATGACTATGATTTAAGACATCATTACTATACCTAGCCTATCTAGGTAACCTTTGCATACATGAGACATATCTTACATTGCTACTGAGGGGGAATAATTCCATACATATCTCCTTGAGCTTATCCTACATATGCTATACATGTGAGCATACATGGGGCAATACCATTTGACCCTCTCACCTTTGAGTCTATTATCCATATCTTGCCACTTGGGGAGCAACATGACTTTTTTTTTATTTGACACTACATCAAGATTGAATCACATGATCATACATCCTAAGCATCTATTCTAGGCCCACTAGGACATATCATATTATTATTCCTTAGACCACATTGGAACCATCTCGCTTGTAAGAGGCATACACTTTATATATGCCTTGCATTCCTACATTAGTGAGGCCCTTATGCCCTATGCCCAATTAACATCTTGGCGTATCATGGACATACTCACCATTCACAAGACCTTATCTTACACATTGGTGTACATGCCCTATACATTGCCAACAAAGGCATCATCTTACCAGTTACTAACTAGACATATCCTATGAAGACAAGAAAGAATTCATTATCATTTTACTCACCTCTCCTATGAGACTTATTGATCATATCCTTATATACACCCATGGGGGCAGCCTACCCATCCATGTGATTTATTGATCACATCCTTACATATATCTACATGTGGGGGCATCATACCCATAGTTTCTCTCCTATAAGCCTTGTTGACCACATTTACACCTATTTCCCTATGGGGGCACATATCCAACACCTGTGCCTAATTGATAATACTTATACCTACGTTTGCCTATGGGGGCATCATACCCACCTATGGGTTCCATTGATC
The DNA here is from genome assembly GCA_037957365.1 of Torreya grandis. Taxonomy (NCBI): domain Eukaryota; kingdom Viridiplantae; phylum Streptophyta; class Pinopsida; order Cupressales; family Taxaceae; genus Torreya; species Torreya grandis. The sequence continues at coordinate 2,240,500 of JARHVA010002366.1, forward strand.
ATATCTATATATACATCTGCCTATAGGGGCATCATACCCACATCTATCTTTGTGTGAGCCTTATTGACATATCCTATATATAGAGCTTATCACACCCTTATGTCCTACGAGCTTACATTGACCATACAAATCCTAGTATTACATATACCATAACAGATGATTGGCCTTCACACATAATACATTTATAGTCAAATTTTCCCATTCATGAAAAATTACATGTATTGGGGGCGCATGCTATTGTCCCATGTACATATTCATCCTCCTTAAAGGATGAATCCACCTATGGACCTTATCATGCAGATATCTATGTTGTATGGTTATTAACATGGGTTCCCATCCATCTATCGCACTATGATTTAGCAGGGCATGTGTTCCCCTCACAACGCCATCCTCAATGAAGGATGGTGCTACGACTATTGAACCTCATCTAAGCATACCTTTCATATACACTCCTAGAGTTATATATTGAGCACCAAGCATTACATGACATTATTTATCCTATGCAATTTTAACACTTTGAGGCATCCTAATTGTCCCTATCGTGCATAGTGGAGACATCTTAGTTGTCCCTATCATATTATATACTAAGGGCCATTATCACTTTCTACGTTGAGCCTGGAAGGACGACTATTTTTCCTACGTTATTGACACTCCTACATGACATGACATGATTATCACCAGACTTATATGTTGAAAGATACCTTGAGGCATCCTAGTTGTCCCTATCTCCCTATCATATTTTAAAGTGCCGTTATACCCTCTTGAGTTGCACATACGCGATGAAACCAATAGGTCATAACACCAGAAATCCTTAAGGTGGAGCATAACAATTGTTTCCATAGGGGATTCACAAGAAGTCATTACATCTACTATTTTATAAACATGTTTCTAGGATATTTACGCTTATGCTATATTATTTTTTTTAAATATGATGCAGTTAGCATTTTATTTTGCGATGAGTGATTACAAGTACAAGTTCACATCCCTCACCTCAAAAGTGGAGCATACATACACCAAAACAATTTCAAAGTGCTTCCTACTGGAATGAAAGTCAAATGAGCATTTTTCTAGTAACGCCACAAAAGCAAAGGTTGTTAACCAACAATTCTTAGCCGCAGTTAAAATCTTTCCTAAAGAGAATATTTAACTACTTCCCTCATCAAGAAGTGGATTGCGCACTACAAACTCCCAAAGAAGTATTGTTTATGTTTCAGCTCTTGTCGAAACTTTAGTACTGTGAGCAATGGGCACTAGAATCTCCCAATGAAGTGTTGGCTATGTTTCAGCTCTTTTCAACTTTGGTACCGTGAGTAGTGGGCACTAGAAGCTCCCAAAGAAATGTTGACTATGTTTCAGCTCTTGTGAAAATTTTAGTACCAAATCAAGTTTTTGCAGCACTTGGGGCAAATATAGACGTGTATTCGTTCATATGCTCCCTTTCAAATTCAAAATTTTAAGAAGTTCAATTTTTTACAAATATTTAATTCGAGTGACTATTTGTTGGCAATTTTCCATTGTTAACAAGTAAACCATATTTTACAACAAAACTATAGATGGATGCATAACAAAAAGCTTCCTCTACCTCATCCTATGGTAAGTCAAGGTACGTGCTTAAAATTATATATCATACGCACATCAAAGGAGGGGGCATTATGTGGACACTTCATTTTGGTACAAGGCCTTTTTCCATATTGTCTTTTCTTTATTTTACCACACTTCGTCCAGGTACACGCATTTGGCTATCTTTGGTACAACTTCCCCTTGTGTTGAGCCCAATATCATCATCCCCTAAAATAGGTCTTCCTTATATCTTGACTTTTTGTTCACTTTCAACCAATGACAACCTATCAATTTGATGCAAAAAAAGTTTGAGAACCTACATATCAACTATTCATTTGTCTTCATACAACTCGATTGCTCTAGAAATGTCCAAAATACTATTTTAGTGTATTTTTATATGTTTTAGTCTGCCCATGAGAACCACTTAACTTGTGGATCTCCTATGTCTAAAGTGTCACATCTTCCTATCTTTTAGGATCGCCCATGCATAGGTGTGCCTTAAAGGAGCCTATATATACAAAGGTGCCCTTAGTTATTTACTATTCAAGATCTCATTAAAGCCTCTTATAACCCGAGTTTTTCAAGCCTTTTCTATCAGCGTCATCAAGAGGGCATCACCATTGTTTGTCATGGATCTTGCATATGAAGCCAACATTGTTTCTACATCTTCTCCAAGTCTTGTACAATCAATTTACTTGTACCAAAAGAGCATTTTACCATAGTGTATGTAGTTGCATCTCCACTTAGACAGAGGAAGTTGAAGCCCTTCTTCAAATACATCATCTACACATTCCCTGAACTATTAGGGATCTAATTCCATCAAATGGAATATGTAACTTGCAACACAACCTTGGAGGCTGCCCTACCCAACTACTTCTCCCTTCTCTCTTTTGGATTAACATCGCATTGTGGCAAGCTAAGGCAAAATCAAGAAACAGGGGAAAGTAAAGGTTCCCATTCATCAAATCAAAAAAGTGCAGACCATAAAACTATTCATAATTAGATGGCGCATTTCCCTGCAAAACCTCAACTCCAAGTCAAACTCGTAGATTGACCATTGACCGACGAGTCTGCCCCAGGGTTTCAAATTTATGAGTTTTGTCCATCTTGCTAGCCAGATCACTTTTCATTGATGTGCCATCTCTTCAAAGTGCACTAGTGAGCCACAATTCAGGTTTTTTTTGTTTTTACGCTCTTAGTCAAAGTTGTGAAAGTTAAATTATCTATTTTTAGCATATTCAAATCTACACATACCATAGTTTTCATACTTGTCAAGTGGACAAAAGTACTTGAAAGAAAATGAGTAGGGCGACTACTAGCCATTTTAACTCAAGGGATTTTTTTTTTTAATACTCACGAGTATTGGTAAAGTACTCGCTAATACTCAGCGAGTAATGTGTCAATACTCACCCCAACCTTCATATGCATAGTTTGCTTATAAAACACGCACATAAGATCAAAAAACGTGTCAAAAACACTCCAAAAATGCAAAAAAAAAGCATTGCAATTTGTCCTTTATTGGCATACATGCCCCCACACTCTCATCGCACAACATTTGGAGCAAATTGGAGGGATCAAATTTGGGTAAATTCGAATTTCAAATTAGTTCATTTTTTTTCTTTTTTTCCAGGCATGTAAATTATTTCTAAACATGTTTGACAAATTTACATGCATTTCATTCAATTCCATAATTGTTATTTACGATTTATGTAATTTTTCATAAATTTTGAATAAAATTGTCGACTTTTCTCTGTTTATAGAGTTTAGTTTTACAAATTTAAGGTTTAGGGTTTTTTTGGATGTCGTTTTTAAATTCTTTTATATTTTTTTCGTATACATAGGGTTTAGTTTAGATTTACAACTTTAGGGTATAAGTTTTTTTTTCCTCTTTTTAAAGTTGTTTTTTAATTTTTTTGCATTTGAACATGCTACAGGGTAACCGTTAGATTTTGTATACAATGGCATCCAGCGTTGCATCAAGGTCAACATCAATCAATGGTAGCCATCCGGCTAAAGCTTGAACCGTTGCTTGGAAATAAGTCGTACGTCTTGCTCAAAGAAAAATTTTGGAGGCATCAATCACCTCAAGTACCATATTGCATGCAATGCTTGCCATGATGTCATGTTATATCCTAGCACAACAAAAGAGGCAAAATGAGAGATGATTGTAGAGCTTGCATTGTTGAATGAGAGGAAAATAGAGACAACAAAGGTACAAGCGACTTTAACAGTAGCCATTGAACTTGTATCGACAAAGGAAACTGATGTAGCTATGACAGAGATTGTGAACTCTAGTCGTGGTCCACGCATACGAGGCACATCCACTTCATCCAGTTCGAGCAAATGCCAAACACAAGTTTTTTGTACCTAGAAACATATCAAGGGCACTTGATGCAAAGTACAACATCGAACAAGGAGGCTCACATAGAAACAGATAAGGCATGTGCAAATTTTTGGTACTTAAGAACTTTTCTTTCAACGTGGCGAGGAGCCCGTAATAGGATTATTTAATGACAACATTGACAGTTGCAGAGAAAAAGTACAAGGCACCCTTTTTAAAAGACTTAAATGGGAAGTTGCTCCAAAATGTTGAAGATGCAAAGTCAATTATGGAAAATCAAAAGAGGTTGTAGCAAAAGTTTGGATGCACCATTCTTTCAGATAGGTGGACGGATGGAAAGAACCACACCCTTATCAATTTTTTGACGGCTTCAAATAATGGATGGTTTTTTTATGTCAATTGATGCCTCTAACACGGTAAAAAATATAGAATTTTGGGCATGATGCTCGAGGAGATTCAGAGGTTGCATCGAGAATGTTGTGCAAGTTATCACTGGCAATGCAGCAACATATGTGGCAACTAAAAGACTTCTTAAGGAAAGACATCCATCACTCTTTTGGACCTCTTTAGCAACTCATTGCCTTGACCTTCTTTTGAAGGACATAAGCAAAATTGATTGGGTGAGACTGATTGTAAAAAAAGCCAGAAACATCACCAAAAAAAAATAATCACCCTTGAGTTCTCAGCTTTATGAGAGATCAAACTAAGGGGAAGAGCTTGTGCGAGCATGGGTCACAAGATTTACAACTAACTTCCTTGTGTTGCAAAGTATTTGTAGTTTGTTGACAGGTTTGAAGCAGATGTTTGTGAGTCAAACATAGATGACCTCAACATTTTCAAAGAAAGTTGCTGGAGACAAGGTCCCAAAGGAAGTTTTTTATATGGACTTTGCCAAGAGAGCTATAGAGATCATCAAGGTAACTTCAAATTTCAATTTAAAGTCAAGTCGATTCCTTTATTTTCAATTTTTTTTAGTATTTACTTTATTTGTAAGTTCGTAACTTTAATTTGTTTGTATTTTGTAACTTTGTAGGTGTCTGAGCCTTTCGTGAAGGTTTTGCACTTGGTGGATGGGGAGCAAACCCAATCAGATACATTTATGAAGCCATGGATAGGGCCAAAGAGGCCATCCAAAAAAATAGGGGGATAGTACCATATTTGATCTTATTTGGGAGTTAATTGATCGGAGGTGGAACAATCAACTCCACCAACCCATCCATGCAATGGGGTACTACCTTAATCTCAAGTTTTCTACTCGATGGCTTCACAAATGATAATGGGAAGATTATGGAGGGCCTCTCAACATGCATTGAGAGTATGACACCTAAGGTTGAGGTGAGAGATCTCATTATTTCAAAATTACAGAACTACAAGCAGGGTAAGGGGAGGCTCTTTTCTTCAACACTAGCTATCCGAGGGAGAGCCACCCAGTCACCAAGTGATAAAAAACGAAGTCTTTGCTTGTACCTTACAAGTTACAAATTTACAATTATAAATTACTTACAAACTTTTGAATATTTTGTTTACAGGTTTATGGTGGAAAATTTTGGGTGGAAATACCCCAATTTTTCAAAAGCTAGCCCTCTATTTTATCTCAGCCTTGTAGCGCTTTTGGATGTGAGAGCAATTGAAATTTGATTGACGTCATTCACATAAAGAAGCGCAATAAGTAGAATCAACGACGCTTCAATGACCTAATTTTTGTGCAATACAACTTTCAGCTTCGCACAAAAAAGTGGAGGACACATCACATGAGCCTATCAATTTGGATGAGACCAATCCCTACAATAACTGGACTACACAGAATGAGGAGACCCCTTTGTTCACAAAAGACAAGATTGTAAATTTCGAGAGGCAAGCTATGGAGGGTGCAACAAAAGCAAGAGATATTGGATTGGATGACACAGTCAAACATGATGCAGAGGAGTCACAGCTATCTGGTACTAGGGTGGAGCCACAGGCGCAGCATTCTAGGCAGAGCAAGGAGGGGCAACCGAGCGCGAGGACTAGACTCTCTCGGTCTCCCTTATTTTTCACTAAAGCAGGGAAGAGAAAATTGTACATTATTGTAATTTGTATCTTGCATTCATATGCAATTTATGATGATGATTTTCAATAACAATCGTCATAAATTTATAAGTATTAGTTTGTTGTATTCGCATGATTGTGCAATTTTGTACTCTATTTGTATTCAAATCTAATAGAAAACAATTCCCCAACATTTTACATACTCATTTGATACATTTTGTAGACAATTTGTATAAAATTTATGTTTTTTAAAGAAAGTTAAGCATTTTTTTAAGTTGTTGAGTATTGTTGAATAGGCAAACATTTGTCAAGTATTCGCCAAGTAAATTTTTTGGAGGTTGGGCAAGTACTTGCTGAGTATGGGTATGTTAACTATGGCAAGTACTATTTTAACTCATATTCGTCTTCTGCAATGGTTTTTACCTTATTGTTAGAGTAAAATAATTTTACACTAAAACAATAAGAAGAAAAGGAACGAGGGCTTAGGAGCTTACACTTGAGGAAGACTTGTTTGCACAAGGTTTTTGAAGATATCAAGAAAGGAAATTGAACCAACTAGGTACACCTAGTCTTTGGAGTCCTCAACTAAGGATACTAAGGTCGTCTTCTTTCCATATTGAACTTCAACTACAACATCTCTCCCAAAGTGCTAGTTGAACCAAGGGGGAGATTAATGCGCCAACAAGTCAACCCAAGGTAAATATTTCTAATCCTATATTCTTTCTTCTTTACTTTGGTGGATATGTTATATTGGTATGTTATTGCCTTCAATTCTTACATTAGTTTATGTTTGTTAGTATATTGTTAGTTTTGCATGCTTTATTCCTTTAGTTACACCTCATGGTTACCATCTAATGGTATCCCTACAAGCCTCACATTAGATACCTTTTGGTTATTGCTAAATAGTACCTTTACTTTCTTGCTTACTTCATTTACACCTCTTGGTTTCCACCTAATGGCACCTCAGATCTAGTGAGGCCTATACATACATCTTATATGTGCAGCTTCCCTTGTTGGATCCCTTATTGCACATGGCCCTTGTTTACAGCCCCGTACTTCTTTGTGAAACGGCATATTGTATGTGAAACGGCATATTCTACATACATCTTATATGTGTAGCTTCCCTTGTTGGATCCTACCCACTATGTTGGGTCATCTTCAAGTTTTCTTTTCATACTTCTTAGCGTTATTAGTTTTTCAAGCATCCCTTGCTTTCCAAATTCCCTTCTCTCATCTCAATGATATCGCCTCTTACAATTTTTCTAGTGATCCTCAACCCCTTTAGATTCTATATGGGTAGCTCCTTTATCGCTCCAATAGTCGATGTTTAGAGCAATCCCTTGTGCAATTTTCCCCAATCCCAACCACGATTTGTTCAATGCACAACATGGTTTCAATCTCTTCAAAAATTGATCAAGAAAATCCCCATAGAAACATCAAGGATCTTGATACAAACACTATTTATAGTCCTAGGAATGGAAACCTCAAAAACCTAAAAAAATCTACATCAACAACCAAAACATCAAACAATATTCCCCATCTTAATAACAACTCTAGCAGTCCTGCTAGCAACAACTCTAGCCAAAATCCTCCATTAGATAGCACACAAGTGCTTACCAAAGGGTTGGATCAAAAAGCTCAAATACAAACTACTAATAACAATTACATGGTCCAAATGCAAAACCACCTTTTCCAAATGGCCAATCAAGCACCAAAAGTTATTTAAGGTAAACGTAATAAACACCCTTCCCCTCCTCCCCTCATGGATGCTAACAAGAATCCTATTCTTCAACCTCCTATTTGTACAAGATGCTTCAAAGTGAACCTCTAGTTCCCTATATTGCTTCTATGGACATTGGAGGTATCTCTCCACCTGTCACATATGACGGGTCTACCAATCCCACCTTACATCTTAAAGCATTTGCATATCTCTACAAAGAGTGAATTAAAACCAACAATTATGTAACTACCAAGCTTTTAGTGAAAACCCTAAACAATGATGCATTGGAATGGTACAATCAACTGCCACTCCATTTACTAAGCTAGAAAATCTAGTCAACGTTTTAGTCAAATGATTCCAATATCATGATATTCCCAAGAATAGCATTGGTAACTTCATTAATGCCAAGCAATTAGCTTATGAGCCCACCCATGGTTTCATCAAAAGATAAAAGTCTTTGGCACATAAATCAAATCATATCATGAGTGAGTAAAGCCTCTTCAAGCTTTTCATCACTGCTTTAAAAACTCAACTCCAATACAACATAAGGTCCTCTCCTAAGACTTTGGAAAAAGCCTTTCGTAAAGCTAAACAACAAGATTACCTTATGAACGAATTTGAACCATCTCAAAAATAAAAAATGTAGCCTTTCAAAACAACAACAAACACTATCAACACTAAAACATCACAAAACAAGTCTCCCCAACTATCTAAGTTGGGAGTGCCTTCTTTCTCAAGTAATCCAAACAATCCAAACCCAACCCACCCTCCCTTGAGTTTTCAAGAGCTTAAGCAAAAGATGTCAACATCTCGACCTATGATCTTTGATCCTTCCAAGCCTCTGCCACTAAAGGTATAATCCCAATAAGTTTTGTTGGTGGCATGTTAATGTAGATCATTTTCATGAAAATTGTTGAGACCTTAAGAAGCTTTCTTATGACCTCATGTTAAGTGAAAACTTCAATTATGAAGCCATCAATAAAGAGCGTTAAGAGTATCTCAAAGCTTCTAAAGCCCAATCAAACCAATCAAATCAATCTCAATCATAGCATCAACCTTCAAAATCTCAAAACAAACCTCAACAAACTTCTAATCCTACCATCACACCTATGAATAACATTGTAGGTGCTATTGAAGGCAATTATAATCAGCATTCATCAATTCTCAATATGTTAATGTGGCAAAAGGTTAGCTACAAACATAAGCCCGCTTATAAATATCTCATCATCAAACCTACGAAAAACTCTAGAGAAGATATTGCACTCACCGTTGCAACAACTACAAATAAAACCAACACGGCATCAAATGAATCATCCACTCCACCAATAGAGTCTCAACCTAAGGATCAATATCCTCCTATCATCAAGGCTCCCAAAAAATAATCTAATTCTCAATCAAAATATCATTATGGCTCTTACCAAACATCAACTCAATAGAATTTCATAGAAAACCTCAACACTATACCTTGCAAAATCCCTCCAACGAAACTCATGAGAACATCACCCTATCATAGGACATTTTGCATGCAATAATTGCAAAATATATAAAAATGACCGTCCAAATAAAAGGAACCAACTAATCAACATCGTGAAGGTCCAACACCTCCCAAAGTACATGCCATCGAAACCATATTCTATAGAGTTTCTTATGGATGATATGATCAATGATGAAACTCTGTTCTAAGCCAATGATCCCCCTCTATTCGTTAGCGTCACGATTAAAAAAAGGTTCAAGTGAGGAATGTGTTTGTGGATGAAGGTTCAGGCAATAATGACACTTCCTAATGGTTAATCAAGGCCTTAAAGTATTCCACAAAATATATCAAGAAAACAAAACTAAATTGTCGTCGATTTAACAAGAATAATTGTTGTCACATGAATCGTGCACCCATGATCAGTTTGGTGATCCAGTGCAACAATGGGAACATCCCCCAAGGTGTAGGACTTTGGCTCCTTGTGATGAACCTCTGTAGAAGGCTGGCTTCCTACCTAGACTGAATGCACCTAGTGTTTCTCCAACTTATAAGCCTCTAAACTCTGATTTAAGAATTTTAAAAGTGACTGCTTGACAAGAAAAAGGGGAGAAGAAATTGAAAATACAATTGAGGTGATGCACCAATGGTCTAGAAAACTTCCTTGCTTGCTTATATCAGCACAAGAAAACCTTTTTTTATAACTGATTATTGTTCACACAATTCCTACAATGTGTTGCGCATAGGCATGGCAAAGAGATAACAACTTCAAAAAGGGATGACAAGGCTCACAACTCATCTGAAATCAAACTGAAAGGAGTTAGATATCCACGAATATGACTAAAACTCAGAAATTTGCACGATAGAACATATAAGAAAAGCAAAATTCAGTATTTTATTGATTTTCAAGACTTAAACCAATACACAATCTCCAATTAGCAGATTTTTTTGTAGTAAAAGTAGAGCTCTTCAAGAGTTTTTTTTTAGTAGTATTTATAGAATACAAGGTATGAGAAAGAAGAAGACAGCAATAATTTCATCCACTACCTTCATTAATTCAGGGATGTGTGAGGGAGAAGTGGGTAGTTGGAAACATTTAAGTCCTTTCAAATGCTTTTTGACTTCTTCATGAAGATCTTTCTAGGATGCTTGGCATAGTGGAGGGTAGGCCACACTATCTTTTCTATCTTTACCCCTAATGTCTCTTTGAAAAAGCTTGTTGAAAGTAAATTTGGTCAAAATTTGCCCCATGTTGCTCTCAACTCGCCACTTTCTCTTGGGCATGGAAAAAAGGTGATTGTTTTGACTTATTCTTGATCTTTGACATGCTTAGATCCCCTACAAGGTCTGTTGTACCAAAAAGTCTTTGATTCTAACCAAAATAGTGCCTTAAAGTGACATAGCTTACCCCACTTTGCACATGTTTGTTATAAGAGCCAATCACTAAAAGGGATTGTACTTTATTGAGCCTTGCACATGTTCTCATGAATACCAATCACTTTAAGAAAGATACCAATCACTTTAAGAAAGCTGCCAATCACTTTTAAAAAGATGTCACCCCACTAAGCCTTGACATGCTTCCATTAATGACAATCACTAAAAGAGATTGCACTTTTTGAGGGGAATATTTCCAAGTGTCTTCCTTGCTTTGAGATGCTTGAAAACCTCTTAAAAGACCTCTGATCTTGACAAACTTGCAAGTGTTGTAAATGCTCTTGAATAATTCTTGAGAACCTTGCATATATTAATTCCAACAGACTCACTATGACTCTTAAAAATCAGAATGAACCCAGGCAGGGTTTTGGTAGTGTGGCCGGAAAAGGCAACATTTTGACGACCTCTGCAGGATGAGTATTTGCTAGTCACGAATCCAATAGCCTTATGTGAATTCATTGAGCATAAGAGTCACATGAGCTTCACTACAACTCACTTCTGAAAGTACAACCATGGCTGCAACATGCTGGGCCAGACTTGAATAAACTAAAAATTGCCCCAAAAACACACAACAAAGAAGCAAAGAGCAATCACAATTGTCCTAACAGCACTTAGAGGAATGGAAAAACCACTAATCTACTATGTGCAAGACCTCAAAACAAGGTTCGAGGAGGATCCCATTGACTGGGATAGGCAACACTCTCCATTCAACTTGGATCAAAACAAAGACCTCTAAAGTGTTCCTTGCTCCTTGTAAGCACATCATCATATGGTTGATAGGGGTAAGTGAAAGCTTGCCTTTTAGATTGACAACATGACTTACCAACTCTTAAGAATGTGTTTTTGGCAATAACCACTAGCCCATTATCACCCTCATTGATCACTAGGGTCATTTGTCAGTGTTCCAACTAATCATCCAAGTCAAAAATACTCTCTAGATTGACAGACTCCTTTGGTAACTCATTAGCATTCAGCTATGTAACCTGATTTTCATGTGCACCTTGCAACTTTGATTGATCTTTGAAAACAAATTGGTCTCTTCTTGAAAGAAATGAGTAGTTTGGAGATCATTGTCAAGATTTTGCCAACCTACTTGCTTATTTATAGTAATAGGCCTTACCATTGATTTGACAAGTTGATCTTGATCTTGCATGATGTCTTTGGACTTATCAAACTAAGATATGACTGTCGGAACCCCATTGATATCTTTGTTCTTCTTTTTAGGTTTTGTTACCTTATTAAAAACCTCAAACTCCTCAATGATATCAAAGTACAACTGCCATGTTTCATCAAGCTCTTCTTAAGGCTCCACAAGATTAGGTAGAATGGTATTCTCCTCATGTGTACAATAGGTCCTTGAACATGCTCCTTCCATATGATCATATAGGTCAAATCCATAACAATCATTTGCCCATTCATCAAGCAAAAAATCAGGAACTTCCTCTACTAGTGTAGTGGCATCATGGCGGGCAACATCCTCTTCTTGATCAAACATAAGGTTTGATATGCTGGAACCCTCCTCAAGTATACAATAGGCTGCCAAACCTGCTTCTTCATCCAGATTCATGCCACCAAAGTCACTCTCTTCCAATTCAAAAAAATAGACTCACTTTGTGTTTTTGTTTGATAATGCAATTCTTCCTTCTTTGAAGTTGATTCACTTGATTGTGTCACTTTGGACCATCAAAGCCTAGTTGAGCACTCCATTTGGGCATGTGGTTTGGTTGTGAGGTTGATTGAACAGATAACACCACTCATAGTCCTGAACCAAGTTATTCTACACGGGTACAATGGCATTTGAAGAGCTGGCAGCATTAGGATCACCAACATTAGAGGGTCTAGTATATGTAAGTTGGCTTTGAGCTTGAGCATTGCTTTGATAAGGCTGTCTATTGGGCTGATGTGCTTGGTTTATATGTTGGTATGGCCTGTTTTTTTGAGCTTGTTGCCTCTTAATGGCCACCAACTCACTGCCAAAGTTTTGTAATAGGCTTTTAACCTCATGCACTCATGCAACTCATTTAAGATAATAGCAGGGGGGGTTGCTTGGTTGGTTATTGTAGGAACAGGGGACAAAGTGGGTTGGCTTGGTGGGAGTTCGGGGAATAAAGGCATTGGAGGCCTAAGAGCTATCTTCCCGGCCTATATCAAACAATTCTCAGCTGTAATCACAGGCTCATAAGCATCAAGTAGGGCAGTCCCTCCTATGAATTGAATCAAGTACAGCAATGTCACTATTAAGAGCTCTTAAGAAGTAGAGAATTGCAGTATTAGCTGAAGGCTTGATCAAGGGAGGAATCATATCCCAAGTTTTTTGAAATCTGAAATTAAAATCAATCATGAGTTCTCAAGATGCTCTCTTGATGGTAGATATTTGTTCCATGAGGGATATGTGGTCACTCTTGTCTTCAAATTGCTTACAAAGTTTCTCACCAAGGTCATCCCAATTTTGGATTGAATTTGGCCTTAAACCCCTATACCATTGTAAGGCTTTACCTCTCAATGAGGAAGCAAGGAGTTTAACAGCCACAATATCTTCAACAATATTATAGACAACACATATATTAGCCATATCAGAGATATGTTCAACAAGGGTAGTGGTGGTATCACTAGTGAAATAGGGTATGCTTTTGAGGGCAGCAACTGGGATATCATCATATTGGCGAAGATTGAGAGGGCTACCTCCAGTAAAAGTGACAAACACATGATTTCTTTGAGCCATGTTACAAGGAATACGCAGCAGCCTTCCTCTTGGTTCAGGAAACCTACCAAAAAGAAGTGTGGAATGGGCTCCAGAGGGAGGTGATTTAGCTCTCCTACTTTTTCTTGGAGGAGATAAAGACAACAAAACAAACTGAAAGTCCTTACCTCTTGATGATGACCTTGTCTAAACTCTTGGCATAAAATAATGGTATTGTTCTTAAACAATGATTCGAGTCGCCAGTTGCTTGTGAAATGTGCTCAAATCTGCATAATGCCAAGAAAAGCACCAAATCTCTTCGCTGCAACAAATGTATCAATGAAATTGATCGTCCCATCGGGGGTGCCAAAAATTGATCAGCTTGGTGATCTAGTGCAACAATGGGAACATCCCCCAAGGTGTATCTCCAACGTATAGGCCTTTAAACTCTTATTTAACAATCTTAAAACTGGTATCTTGACAAGAAAAAGGGGAGAAGAAACTAAAAATACAATTGAGGTGATGCACCAATGGTCTAGAGAACTTCCCTCCTTGCTTATATCAACACAAGAAAACTTTTTTTATGACTGATTATTGTTCACACAACTCCTACAAAGTGTTGCACATAGGCATGGCAAATAGACAACAGCTGCAAAAAAAAATGACAAGGCTCACAATTCACCTGAAATCAGGCCAAAAAGAGTTAGATATCCACAAATATGACTGAAATTCAGAAATTTGCACAATGAAACGTATAAGAGAGGTAAAATTCAGTATTTTACTGATTTTCAAGACTTAAGCCAATGCACACAATCTCCAATGAGCAGGGTTCTTTTTGTAATAAAAGTAGAGAGCTCTTCAAGAGTCTTTTTTCAGTGGTATTTATAGAATACAAGGAGTGAGAAAGAAGACAGCAATAATTTCATCCACTGCCTTCATTAATGCAAGCATGTGTGAGGGAGAAGTGGGTAGTTGGAAACATTTAAGTCCTTTCAAATGCTTTTTTACTTCTTCATGAACACCTTTCTAGGATGTTTGGCATAGTGGAGGGTAGGCCACGCTATCTTTTCTATCTTTACTCCTGCTGTCCCCTTGATAAAACTTGTTGAAAGTAGATTTGGTCAAAATTTGCCCCATTCTGCTCTCAACTCACCACTTTCTCTTGGACATGGAAAAAAGGTGATTGTTTTGACTTATTCTTAATCTTTGGCATGATTAAATCCCCTACTAGGTCTGTTGTACCAAAAAGTCTTTGATTCTGGGCAAAACAATGCCTTAAAGTGACATAACTTACCCCACTTTGCACATGTTTGTTATAAGTGTCAATCACTAAAAGAGATTGCACTCTATTGAGCCTTGCACATGTTCTCATGAATGTCAATCACTTTAAGAAAGATACCAATCACTTTAAGAACGTTGCCAATCACTTTTAGAAAGATGTCAATCACTTTTAGAAAGATGCCACCTCACTAAGCCTTTGCAATGTCATTAAAGCTTCATATGATGACGACTCATTCGAATGCAATTAAAAAGGGGTTGCTAAACTCATCCAAGAACCACTATTACTCTCTCCTAGAATTGTGAATCAAATCAGCAGTTTTGCCAAAGACACTTCCAATGAACCTCCACTTAATCAAGCATGTACAATCTCACCATCTTATGATGAAAACTATGTTGTTTCCCAAGTTCAAACGAGACACTTGGGCATCCTTCATTATAAATAGACCCTTGCTAAAATGCATGCTTTTCAACCATGATATCAATTTAGTACACCTTTGTTATAAACTTGATACTCAATTTGATTCAACCGATGACTAAGAAGGTTTGTACCTCCCACTAATCCACCCTTGGGAGACCCCAAATGGGTAATCAACAAATCTCAAATTTCACCTCAAAACCCCAACAATGAAAGCTTTTTGAAATTATTACTGAAAAATTATCTCCCACTGACATCATTGGCTTGGATGATGGTGTTCAATTTCAACCGATCAATTATGACTTCATCAGCCAAGCCAATGATGCATAGATCCACCTCGAGTAATGAAGTGTCATCAGCCAGACTGATGACATTTAAAACGGAACAAAAAAATCCAACGTCATCGAGCAGTCCAATAATGTGAAACAAAGTTCAAAAACACCTACAAATCCAGAAATTACACTAGATGTGAAAATTATTGATGTGAGAAATTCACACCAAACATAACATTGACGTTAATCATTACATCGATCTTGAGGTTGGCATTGCACACCATGGAACATTACCTCACACTTGGGGGCATCTTTTGATGCCCGTTCTTACTCCAATTCACCTTTTGGAGCATCTTAAAATGCCCACCCTCAATCTGTATACACAATATTTTTATAACTTTACCACTTACTAAAACTTTTTCTCTTGCAGGAATTTGTCGAGTTTCAATTTCTTTGAGTGCACACCTTAAAGAGTGCCCCAAGGAAAGGGTGGGCAGACCATTAGTGCTTCGCAAAATTGTTGTGGCTTTGTATCATTCCTTCCATTAGTCCAACTTATTTAGAGTGTCTATCCATTCACCTCCTATGATCCCTCCTTGGAATCCTGAAATCTTGAAATATGGCTAAGTCTGAAATCCTGGAACCATAAAATATGGCTAAGTCTGAACTCCAACAAGACCCTCCAAAATCTAGAATTTGCATTATAGATCCTAGAGGTCCGAAACCACTCTCAAACATCCTAAAAGTATAAATATAAAATACAATGTTGCAGGGAGACGCGTCTCCCACCCCCTGGGACACATCTCGGGTACAGGAGACGAGTATGGAGACGTCTCATGTGCCTAGAGACGTCTGCCTATTCATTCCCACGTCTCGCGTTCGTATCCGCATCAAAACTCCGCGTACCCAAAACATAGAAACTTTAGATGCATAAAAAACATTGTCGTCGTTCGCAGGAAAGGTCGTCGTTTGCATACAGTCTAGTTGATTCGATTTTTTATCATTTTGTTTTGTTTGAAATGCAATTTTATTTTTATTTTATTTTGCTTGGCCTCGCGGTTGTGCCTAGCATTGTTGTTCGCGGCCATGCAGGGCACCACTTTTCACAGCCATTCAGGGCACCACCGCTCATAACAATGCCAGACACTGTCGTTCGCGGCGGTGCAAGGCACCGCCGCTCACGCTCGTGCCAAGCACTGTCATCAACAGTGCCAAGCTTATTTTTATCTTTTTTTTTTTTTTTTTTTAAATGTTATAATTATAATCAATTATTATTACTATAATTATACAATATATATTTATATTTATTTAATTAATATTTTTTTTACTATCAGTTATAATTATATATTTATTTGTTTTTAATTTTTAAAATAATTTTAATTATATAATTATTTATATATATACATATATATATATTTCATTGTTATAACTTATAATTATTAATTTGTAAGTTATAACTTTATAAGTTTATATTTTTAAAATAATTTTAATTTTATAATTATTTTAATTTTAATTTCATAGTATATAATATATATTATATTATTTATTTATAATTATATATATATATATTGCCGTCTCCCTATACCCCCGTCTCCTTTTTTTTTTTAAATGACATACTAGTACCCGTACCCATCTCCTCGTACCCATACCCGTCTCCTAGCAACTATGATAAAATATAAATTAAAGTATAAGAAACTGTCATATAGTATAAGTATAAAATAAACATTTAAGTATAAGTTGACATTTAAATAAGTATAAAATAAACATTTAAGTATAAGTTGACATTTAGACATGGACATATAGTTTCTTATACTTAAATGTTTATTTTATATTTATATTCCCTGTTTTTAGCCCCTACGTAGGCCAAAACCTTCTTTTACCATCCATAAACACAGTCAATGGGGCTGACTTTGTTCTAAGAGTTGAGCATGTTACAAGCCGAAGTCGGCCTAGGCCGACTTAGTCTGGACATCGCTTTTCTTTCTAACAAGGTCGACTAGGCCGATTGTGTTGGGTAAAACTTCAAAAGGGTTAGGGTTAGATCCGACTATATAAACACATCTTTTTCGTCATTTTAGGGAGAGACAAGAAGTAAATCATTATTTGCGCATCTGTTTATCCACCATTCTACTTGAGGAGCACTGCGTAGGGTTTCAATTCTACACTTGGAGATACGAATCTTGTCTTGTGGAGAAGTCTTTTGAATGCATAGAGAAATCGTGTAGCCTAGAGTTAACCTATCCTTGTTATCCTTATATACCACAACCTCTTGCGAAGCACCTTGGCCAACGGAGAGATTGAGGCTCGACAGGGTCGTCTTCAAAGGTGTGTATTCCCGACTCTTGCTCCTCCTTGTTAAAGTAGATAGATTTGCATTTGTTAGCTTATATACTTCTCTCTCCATGCATTAAGATTTCCTCTACATTGGTTTAAGTAGAGATCTATGCATGTTTACTTTTATATTTATTACCCCCATTTTGTGCCACAAGCTTTGGTGAGCATTACGTTAAATTTTACTTTACTTTGTATTTACTTTGTGAAATATAAAAAACATAGGACCTAACTAGGGTTATTACTTGATGTTGTTTGACTAGAGGCTTTGGAACCCTATCTACTGATATTATTGTGGTAAAGGACCCTTTGGTTAGGTCTAATGGATCCATCTTGGTCATGACCCCGATTATCTAAATGTATCAACAAGCGAAAGAGTAAGTGTGATTTATCTTCTCCAAGCTAAGATTGATTTGTAGATCAGCTTCACTTTCCTTTGTATACATCCTGGTAAACCCGACATGAACCAACTCTTGCAAAAAAAAAATTCACGCTTTCATTTATTATTTATTTCATTTTTTTACATCACTAGATCAAATCGATAGATTCAATCTAACATTATGTGTGTAGGTTTTCACACAGTCGATCAGATCGACTCAGTTTGGCTTTGTGCAGGTCTTATTCATATACAGGTAACTAGATTGGTTCAATCGACTCAATTTTCTTCCTGCTTAAAAGTTTTCAAACACAGTCAAGACAACCGACTCTATTAGCAGTGTTTACAAACACAGTCGGCACAACCAACTCTGTTAGCAGGGTTTACAAACACAATCGGTACAGCCAACTGTATTAGTAGGTTTTACAAACATAGTCGGCACAGCGAACTCTATTAGCAGGGTTTTACAAACACAGTCGACACAGCCGACTCTGTTCGCAGGTTTTCAAACACAACCGACTCTGTTAGCAGATTTTCAGTATTAAAAAAATAACTTCAGCATCTTCAAAAATTATCAGGTTCATCTTACCTTCTTAGTCATTTTTGTTCTTCATTTACAGTCCTATTTTTCATAGTTTGCAGTCTATAAAACAGTAACCCTACAGCAAACTAGGACAACTAGGTCGACATAGTTATGTAGCTTGCTTTCCTATCTAAAATCCTCAGTCAACCTGTTCGACTGTGCTCTTTGGATCTTGCTTCCAGGCATTAAACAACTTTTATCCAAAGTCAAACTACTTGGATTTCATCATGAATGGGGAAACCGACTCAGTTTTCTGGCCGAGTATAAATATGTGGTTGATGGTATATATTGGCAAAGTACCCAACACCCTTATCGTTGTGGGATTGTGTAGTGAGGGGGATAGATCCCAATACCAAGTCAATACCATCACCGATACAGAGCCCTTTCATCCTTAACATACCCAACACCAACTTTAGATTGTCTTTCTAGTTCCTTTTTATAACCAACTCCCTATCACAGTTATTTCTAAAAATTATAAATTAAAACATTCAGGAATATCCGCTTGTTAGATTAGCATTTACATTCCAGTTTTGTTGCTTGCTCTTTGAAAATTGTATTTTGTATTGCAAAACTTGTACTAGGCAACCTTGGTACAAGGTTTGTTTTTGTGTGCTACAATTAGATCAAACACATTGATCTGGTTGCTTCTATGCTCAATTTAATTTGCTTAGTCATCTACAATTTATCACATTTCAAAAAAAACCTTGTCCTCAAAACACAGTCGACTAAGTCTTCTATAGGCTGCCTTCTCTCAGAACACAATCAACTGGTTCGACTCAATCTATTACAAGTTGTTCTGCTTAGCTTTACCATATAACTAAGTCGGCCTGATCGACTTAGTTATTTACAGGTGTCAATTGTTTTTAGCTATCTAGTCTTATTTCATAATGATATATTTTCAGCCTCCAATTAATCAAGAACACTACATAATTAAGAATTTAAATCAAACCTCACTTATTTTATTACTTCAAATAAAACTATTCAATTTCTGTCTTCATGTCTTCCTAATCCAAAACCAATTACTACATAATGTAATACATTTGAGGTTCTTCATCCCAGTCCTCCTACTACTAATGTAGAGAATCCTCCACCCAATAATCCATCTCCTACTACCAATATAAGGAATGCTCCTCCTACCAACCGTAACATTCCACCTCCCACCACTAACAATCAAAATCCTCCCATTGATACAACTCAAATTATTGCTCAAATAATTCAACAAATGAATGATATGCAAACCACTAACCATTCCCAAATGATGCAAATGTAATCTCAAATATTAAAAATGGCTAGTCAACCACCTCAACTCATCACGAATCAACCAAATCAAAATTTTGTCCCTCCTCTTAGAGATGCCAATGAAAATAGCATCCCTCAACCAATTATGCATAACAAAATTCTTCAACATCTTCAAAATGAACCTTTAGCTCCAATCATTGCATCCATAGATATTGGAAACATCTCTCCAACTATCACATATGATGGAACTAAAGATCCCACTATCTTTCTTAAATTTTTGGTAATCTCTATAAGGAATGGGTCCAAACTAACACCTTTGCTTCCACCAAGCTCCTAGCCAAAACCTTTGTCGATGATGCACTTGAATAGTACAACCAACTTCCTAGACATTCCATCTCACAACTAGAGGATTTAGTCAATGCTCTAGTGAAGGAATTCCAACATGATAACCTTCCTGAAAATTACCTTAGCCACTTCATCAATGCCAAGCAACTTCCTAAAAAAACAGCTCACACTTTCATCAGACAATGGAAGTCTCTAGCTCACAAAGTGGACCATAACATGAATGATGATACTTTTTAAAAATTATTTGTTACCGCTCTTAAAGCTCCTCTTCAATGCAAAGTTAAGATGTTTTCCCCTAAAAATTTAGAAGCAGCCTTAAACCAAGCAAAAAGGCAAGACTTTCTTATGCTCAATTTGAACCACCTCAAGCAACTACTATGGAACCTTTCCAATCATTTGATCATAACATTGATTCATATAAGCCTCCCCAACCTCCAAATGGAGCATCCAATTCAACCAATTTTTATCCAACCCACCCTCCCTTAAGTCTAGAACTTAAGAAGAAATAACGACCCTCTAAACCCATGAGCTTTGATCCTTCCAAACCTCCTCCAAAATGGTACAATCCTGATAAGTTTTGTTGGTGGCATGCTACTATAGGTCATTCTCATGCAACTTGTCATGATCTTCATCGATTTTTTCTTGCTTCCCTGCTTGGTCCACATTTCAGTCTTGATACTCTAACAAAACAACGTTATCAAGACTATTTTCAAGCATCGCAAATCCAATCTAAATAATCACATCACCATCACCTACCTAATGATCAACAACAATTATCCCAAACCTCCACCTCATCCACTAATGTTGTCCAAACCACAGTTGATCCTTCTTCCTATACCAATAAGGAAAAGATAGCTAACATGAACAACTTCAAATAGGTGGTTGCATTCATCCAACTTCAACCTCTTAGGTCACATGAACCAAAGGAGCACCTAGTTCAAATGCCTACTCCAAAGCACATAATACATGGTCCTCCTTTGCCTTATAGACCTCTTCATACCCCTCCTACAAATCCTATTTCAATTTCAACACCGTTAAAACCAACAAACCAACACATTTACCTATCTCCAAATGCACCTATCAACCCAATGCAAATCATTATAATGGTTCAATTTCACCTCACTCCATATCACATGTAGGGGCATCTTGCGATGCCCATCCAAATATCACTTCAAACTTTTGGGCATCTTGTGATGCCCATCCCTACATCCACTTACCTGTTGGGGCATCCTACAATGCCCACTCTTCTTATACAATGCATACTAACAAACAAATTCAACTTCAAGAAACCTTCTGAGACACATAGACTTGTATTTCACATGCTCGACAGATTTTGCTTGTTATGTTTGTCTCATGTTTCTTTATTTTTGTGCACATAATTTCATTTAGTTTTGTTTTACACAAACCTTAGTTCCTTCATGTGGTCCTTTTGTTTCTTTCATTTGTAAGTTGCATTGTAATACCGTGGATGGACTAGATGTGAAAATTATTGATGTGAGATAAATTCACACCGAACATAACATTGAAGTTAATCGTTACGTCGATCTTGAGGTTTACATTGCACACCATGGAACATTCCCTCACCTTCCCTCACACTTGGGGGCATCTTATGATGCCCATTCTTACCCCAATTCACACTTTGGAGCATCTTACAATGCCCACCATCAATCTTCCTCGAACTTGGGGGAATCTTATGATGCCCACCCTTTATCAACATCAAAAATTCACAAACAAATTCAACTTCAAGAAATTTTCAAAGAGCCAAACGACGCTCAGTTTTTTAATAAGTGTTATGTTTGAACATGCTCTTCATAGTTTTCATTTTGTCTCTATTTCATTTCTTGCACACACTTAGTGTAGTGCCAAAAACACTTACCCATTAAGGCCTTTTGTCTTAGTTGTTTCACAAAGTCGTGAAGGCAAAGTATAAAAGTAAGGTTTTAAGCCTTAAGCTAAAGTTATCGTTGAATTGGGACTCATTGTGGCAAAAATTCCAGCCAATGGTGCAACGAACCGTACTCTACCACTGTTGACTAAGCGAGGAAGTGCTGTCAATGATCCAACGAGGTGAAATATTCCAACGCAACACAACGGAGAAAAGGAAGTGGCAAGAACCACGACTACATCATCCTTGATGACTTGGACCTTCATGCCACCAGGGGTGAGCGCCAACCAATGGCGCAACTTCACGACCAAGGCAGCAGGCCATTGCACTGCACCATTGGACAAAAAGAAGATACAAGTGGCCAACAGCACAACCACCAACCCTACCATCTTCTATGATGGACTAAGTGATGAAACAAAGACCCATTGAAAATTGATGGCCGCCACCACTTCAAAGCTATTAGACTACACATCTACGGTCACCGCCATTAAAGACTCCAGTCGCCTACCATTTCCCCTAACTGGCAGGACTGCATGCAACCATCAATGAAGTGCGGCTAACTACCAAGGTGGGCATTCAAATGCACATAGGCAGCCCAAGTGGCAACAATATGGAGGAGCCCAACATAGTAGTGTCCGTTGTGAAAATGTCACTCTTGCCTATAGATACGGCGGATTAGCAAGATTACCGTAGTTTGAGCCTACATGACACCAAAGGAGAGTAAGAAACGGTATGACTGCCTCATTAGTAATGCATTCGCTCTCCCATTTTCAATATAAATGTAATAAACTCTGTTGGCGCAAGGGATCGGCAAAAAATTCCCTTGTAATCAAACTTTGCCTCTTTGTCCACTTGCAACAATGACCTTAGTAATTTATGCATCGTTTCTTTTATGTCAATTAGCACGTTTTGAAATATTTTGCAATCATGTAATCTTTCCAAGCAATTAAAGAAAGATGTTGTGGTTGTTTTTCTCTCCTTTATCTCATTTAACTACTGGACCTGAAATTCTTTGTGGTGTTGAGTTCGAACCTTCTGCAACATATTGAATATTGTGGATTACACTGAAAGTAAACCAATCTAGTCACTTTGTGTTCGAATTTTGATTTAAGGTTGATCCCAGTCACTCTTGTTGGTGCATCACCACCCCTTTCATTTTAAGCATTGCTTTGTTTGTTTCTCTATCCCTTTTCTGAAACAGGTCATTAGTTTAGCCCTATGACAGAAAAAGAGCCGATATTCTAACCCTAGAGGTTATCTTACTGGCAAGTCCCACATGGTAAGGTTTTCCATTGTTATGATTTGTAACATGTGCAATATTTATAACGTATTTGAGCATCAACAGTTTTTTGCACCCCTGTTGGGACCCAAACCACCTAGTTGTCTGGTTTATAAGTTTTATGATCAACAGCTTTTGGCATGCCTAGTGGAACCCAAACCACCTAAGTGTTTGGTTTATAAGTTTTATGATCAAAGTTTTGGTGAATACTTTGACAATCATGTTGTAAATAGCATAGACCTATAATCACTTGGGGACTCTACTTATTGGGGTTCCAGTAGCCTATGATAAGGATACACGCAAGGTCTGTATCCAAAAGTGATCCAAGCCAAAGTTTGGTAGGAAACCTAGTGTCACCTAAAAAGAATACAGGAGGAAGCTCTATCACGAGAGTTGCATCTCCAAATCGCACAGTCTTATCTCTTTCACCAGGTAGAGGTCCTTCACCCAAAAGGATTATGGCTCATCCTCCACCAAGAAATCATCCTTTTGGTACATGGGATAGTGGTAGCCCATGAACATTCCGGTTTGGAATAACATTTCAAGGTCGGCTCTCAAAGCCCTCCCCTATTTTCTAGTAAAGGCCTAACTAACCCCATAGATCACATACATGATGTAGCTAATTTATGTTCAATCTACCACCTTGAGAATCCGGATGTGAGACTCTAATTGCTTTCAACTTCCTTCAAACGTAAATCTCCTGCATCCATAAACACTTTTGATAAGCTAAGATCACTCATATACAATCTATTTAAAGAATGAGCAAACAACCTATCTTTGGTTGAACAGTTGACCACCATCAAGAGGGCACCCATGAAGACTATCCTTGATTTCAATCCAAGGTTCAAGAAAACTTGGCAAAGAATACCTCCTAAGGTAACCCTGTGCCAAATATGGTCAATCTGTATTTTCGAAAAGCTTTCAACCCAAATATAACCATAGTGATTCAATCTATGGGGGCAACTACCCTTCTTGCTACCTATGAGGTAGGTAGCTTAGCAGAGAACAAATTAATACAAGCAAGAAAGCTTGCCCCCATACCTACAATGCCATTATTCCTATAGATTTACAATCATGTCCGGCCTCCACTCCTTTGCCTACCCTTATAATTTTTAGTATTTGGATGAGCTTGTCCCAAGATTTATCTCATGCAATTCAATAGAGTTAAATACAAAGAGTAATTTCAATCTCATAATATATTATATTATTCTCAATTACTCAACTCCAGGTATAGACAAATATATACGCAAACCATAGCCTATGAATAGGGAGTCAACAACCAATGATTCTCTCTTGAATTGTGTGGTTGTTAGACCCGTACAAACAATAATAATACATTACAAATTATATTAGTAATGTATTAAGTAACTAACAATATTATATATTTTACCACGCCGTAAAATACTAATTGTAATATTCATGCTAATTTCCTAACATTCACCCCCTTAGAGTGAACATTATTAATCCCTGACATATACCCCCTAATGTGAACATAGGGAAAACATCAATCCCGTATCTGCACCTGCGTCATGATTTGGTGATTTTCTCATGGCAACCAAAAACCTTGATGATGGTTTTGCATATGGTTTACCAACAACCAAAAAATGATAGTTTTACATATGGCTTACCAACAACCAAAAAATAATGGTTTTGAAGTGGTTTACCAACAACCACAAAAAAGATGGTTTTGCAAGTGGCTTACCACCAACCACATCATGATGTGCAGTACTTTTATCAGCTCTCTTCAATATCTCACATTCAGGGAAAATACAAAGGAATTTTCAGCTTACATAATACTAGTATGAGGACTAAATCCTCATTGTCTTCTTTTGTAGCCTTTGTCCATGTTTGTTGCCACCTAAAAAAAAAAAAAAAAAAACAATCTTCACTGTCATTGAAAAATTGTCCTTGGCTTTTAGTCAATTTGGCGCAAAACACACCACACTAAAAAAATCGAAAAACTGAAACAAATGTGCCACCAAAGCATATGGGCTCCGTCGTTGGTGGTTGACGAGAGGCTTGAATAGCCTCCGTCCTCCAATGCCTCCAACCTCCATCTGCTAGCTACTTAGCAAATATGATGGTGAAGCTCATTTGTATGTCATTTTTTACAAACAACCCCCCTTGAAAACTGGCATACCCTTTTAATCTGGACGTCGAGGTCACCCGTAAATGCATCCATACAATATTTGAAGTTTTAGACATTTGATGACACATCTAATGACTCAACAAATTTTTAAAAAAAAGACTTTGACACAGATGACTAACAATTATCAAGACTATTGATTTTAACAAAATCCAATTAAGGTTTTGTGTGGAGGACCGTGGTCTTTTGGTAAATATTCTCTCACTATTAAAAAATGGGAGCCTAACATGGATCTCTCAGATTCTTTTTTCTTAACCACTCCCATATGGGTTAGACTTCCTGGCCTCCCTTTAGAGTTTTGGCATGAGGACATTTTTAAAGGTATTGCCAGTTCTTTTGGTAAACTTGTGGCATTGGATAATGCTACGGCTACTAGATCCAAACTTCAAAGTGCCAGACTTTATGTTAAAGTGGCAGATCTAAATCATCTCCCAGAAAAAGTGGATCTAATATCCAAGCTGGGCAAAAAAACTCAAGGGATTGTTTTTGAAGACTTGCCCAATTCTTGTTATGCTTGTAAGAAACAGGGGCATCTGGTCAAATATTGTCCTTCCAAAAGTAAAAATCATCCTAGTAGTGTTTTGGATGGGAGAAAGACCAAGGTCCAGCATAAGAAAGTATGGAAACTCAAAGAAGATCATCGACAAGAACAAAAGAATAATGAAGATTCTAAAGCTCTACATGCTGAGGCGGAAAAAGAACCTTCTTTTGAAGATCCTAAAGCTCCACATACTGAGGCGGATAAAGAACTTTCTTTTGAGAAAGAAAATTCTGAGGAAGGACATGGGATGCAATCAGATACTATAATACCGGTACAAAGAATAGATGATTTGACTGATCCATCAAAACAAATCGTTTTCTATCAAAGGATAAAAGACCGATGGAGAGATGTAGATGACAAAACTGTGCTAGAGGAAGGTGAATTCTTGGCTGAAGCTGAAAATAAATTAGAGGAGGGAGTTTTTCTTACTTCTCAATCCAAGGAGATTCCGGTTGATAATGATTTCCCTTTGGATGAGCTTTCTGTGAATGATAGTGGAGAAAACTTAAAGCATATTCTAAACCAAAGAAAAAGGGCTGAAAAAAAGACCAATACTAAGGGGGTAGAAACTAGAAGTAGCAAAAAAGACCGGCAAACTAAGGCGAAACATCTTGCTTCTACTCTAGATAAATCTGGAAAAAGATATGAACAGCTTTTTAAGGTGAAACCGGATGTTGGTTTTCCGAACAAACCTGAAAGAAGATCCACTAGGAAAACTAGAGAGCTTGAAAGTATACAGAATATTGCTGATGGCAGGCACGCAACTATTCTGGATTTTACCCCTAAAAAATAGATATTAAATCATTACTTGGACTATTAGGGGGTTGAATATACCCTGGATTTTGATGTTGTCCTTGTATAACCTGTTTCTGATGCTACTATGTAATAGGTTTTAGGAAAGTTTTCCCTGATGCTTGGTAATGCTTTATCTTTTTTGATTATGTTAAAGGGTTTCGAAGTCCCTTCAAAACCTGTTTTTACCTTAATCTAAAACAAAATCCAATTAAAGATTGGATTTGAGAAACTAACTGAAACTTATGGGTTTTTGAACATATATAAAAAATACAAAAAGGACAAGACCTAAATAATAGGTAGGACCAAACTAAAACTAATGAGTAAAATTTTTATACTCATAAACATAAAATTACTATGATTAAAAACAATACTCATATGCCCATAAAGACAAAGACCACCTATAAAATACAAATTTAACGAAACCACCTAAAAACGCTAAAAGACTTAAAAATAAAAAGTCAAAAAAACAAAAACAAATAAAGCACATGACCTTGTAGCAACTAGAAATGGCAGATATGGAGTTTGATGCAGAAGGATTGAGAAGCTTTGGAAAAAATCTTGAGGTAGAGAGAAACGTGGCGAGCCCTGAAATGAATTCGGAGTACACAAACCTTGTTGAAGAAAATATTTTTGCAGTCATGTAGAATCGAATTGTGTTGATTGTTTAAACTGTGAACTTGTTGGTGAGTAGGGAGCACATATCGAGGTAGCGTGCTACGAGATTAACCCCTGACAATGCAAAACAGTTTTGAAGTTATGATCTAAATGAGGCGCAAGCTGAGTGACCAAGCAGGGAGTTGTGGCAAATTGGAACCAAGACACCCCTGTGGATCTGCCACATTAGATCAATATCGACTAAAATATTCATACGTTAATTTGGTGCGCTGAGGCCAAAAGTGATGCTGCCAAGAGCCAATCGTAGATGCAACAGTTTGTGGGCAAATAATAATATTGAACATACCAAGTGTAGCTGAAGACCAAATGCAAACAAACAAAGAACCTGTCCAAAACAAGACCAAACAATGTTCATTAATGTCTTCAAAACATAAAGCCTTATGTCTCTAAAGTTGATGTAGCTAAGCCAAGGTATGTGCAGGATAACAGAAAAAAAATAAACAAAACCTTAATAACTATTCAAGCTACAAGTTGTATTCTTCCTTAAAATACTGCCATTTTCAAGACAACAAATGCTTATAGTTGTCCTTGTAAACAATATTATTGCACCATTAAAAACAAGCCCAATAATTCCGCTCTGATACCACTGTTAATATTTGGGCGCGCTTATCCCAAGCTTTATCTCATGCAATTCAATAGAGCTGAATATCAGAGTAATTTCAATCTCACAATATATTATATTATTCTCAATTACTCACACTCATAGGTATAGACATATATATAGGCAAACCATAGCCTATGAATAGGGAGTCAACAACCCATGATTCTCGGCGTGTGGTTGTTAGACCCGTACAAACAATAATAATACATTTCAAACTATCTTAGTAATGTATAATGTTAGAATGTAATAACATATTATATTCTAACAACAATATTAAATATTTTACCACACCATAAAATACAAATTACAATGTTCACGCTAATTTCCTAAAAGTAATGAATCCATCACATGAGCCTTCCCAGGAAGTTTCTACAATGAGTTGGTGGATATTAAGATACAATAGGCACAAACCCCCAAGTACTTTATTACCTAATAACCAAGGTTATTACCCAAATTAAAGACACAATTCTGCCCCTTTGTGGATGCAGGGTATTAACCTTCGAAAGTCCAAACTCCCAACCAAGAGGTTGCTCCCAAAGCTCTCCCGCCTCCTCCAGGGGTTCAAAATCAAATAGAACCTTAGTTCCCATGCAAAACAATATGGTAAAAGAACATAATTTATGGTGTTATCCTTGTGCTATGGCACATGACTCATAGTTTCCCTATCAAAAATCAACAAGAAGCTTTAGTGGTTCAAAACTCTTTGTGTCAACCCCCCCTCTGCCTCCCCCCATATAAGCTAAGGTTTAGGCACCTACAACCCCTGATAGGGATTCAGTCTGTTGGGGGAGATTGATTTTTGTGCCTTGAATGAAAATCCACAGACAAATGCAAGACCTCAGTACAATTAAACTATATGACGAGATCTAAAAGAGAGCTCTCAATAGCCAACCTACTAGAAATTTTGCTCCAGCAAGAGCTCTAGTTGCTACCCCAAATGTAAGTTAAAAAAAAAAACCCGAAAGGCTCGAGAGAAGAGGCCCCTACGGTCGAAGAGAAACAACCAGAGCCAGCCACATCTAGACATTGGCAATCCAGACCCACATATCCCATGGTGGAGAGACCCAAGAAAGAGTGGACTAGCTACACTACTGCAAAACAACAACCTATTGGCCCACTTAACATTGTAGATCAAATGAAGGTGGTGTCCGCAAATTTTTCCTTATGGGAAGCTTTATCTATTTTGGGTTAGATGGAATTGCTACAAGAGGCATTAAAGCAACAAAGATATCAAAGGATAGAAGGAAGCACTCTGAAGAGATAAAACCCGAAATCAACACCCAACTATGTTTAAATCAAAAAGCTTAGAGGTACATGCTCAAATCAAACCTCCCCCTTTTTATGTGTCTCTAATAATTAAAAAGCTTGTTGACACTTGTCAGCCCACAAAAATTCACTATCCTTAGTAAACAAAGAACATATAGGTGCAGTAATTTTAATAATAAAGTCTTCTATAAAACATCTATAGTACCCTGCATGCCCTGAAAAACTTTTGATATTAGTTTGATTTTTAGGTGCGGGCAGGTTAGAAATGACTCGATTTTTTGGAATCAACTTGTATGCCTTGAGCTGACATGTGATGGCCTAGGACAATCCCATAATCAACCATCATCAGACATTTCTTATGGCTTAAGGATAATTGATATTGCTCACACCTAGTTAATACTTTGTTTAAATTAATTAAGGCTTCATCAAAAGAATCACCATGTGCAGTAAAATCATCCATATAAACTTCTACACAGTCATTGTTTAAATTAACAAAAATAGCTAAAACTGCCCTCTGAAAGGTAGCAGGGGCATTACATAGACCAAAAGGTAACACCCTATATGAAAATGTTCCCCAAGGACATGTAAAAGTTGCTTTATTTTGATCCTCTGAAGCTACTTTTCTCTGATTATAACCACTAAACCCATCTAAGAAGGAGTACTTCTTCAAAGCCAAGTTATCTAGACCTTGGTCTATGAAGGGCAAAGGGAAATAGTCTTTCATGATGGCCTTATTAAGCTCTTTGTAATCTATGCATATTCTCAATTTGCCATTTTTCTTTGGTACTATCACAAGTGCTGAGACCCACCGATGATCTGATATTTGTGTAAATGAATCCCATCTGTAATAGTTTTTTTATCTCTATTTTAACCATGTATCTTAATGTTGGGTTGATTCTCCTTTGTTGTTGTCTAACTGGTTTGGTGTTCTTTGTGTACATATGATGGATGCATATACTTGGATGAATGCCCTTCATATCACCGTAATCCCATGCAAAGGCTTTTGTATGGTTTCTTAAGATATCAGAGACTTTTGTTTCTTGTTCATTGCTCAACCAACTATTATAATCAACATTTTTTCTGGTTGGACAACTATCTGCTTGGTTTCAGGATAAATGGAACTGGCCTACCTATATTCGCTCATCAAAGAGTTTAGAGGGTAGGGTTGTGATAGGATCATATGGAAGATGGCTATGTCTTTGAAAAAAGACTCCCCTTTCGAAATTACCCCAGCTAATGGGCATTGAAAGGCTATTAAAAATGTCTCCTGACTATTTTGTGTCCATGTAACAACGCTTTGTCGAGTGTATGATTGTACCTTTCATCAAGAATGGCTTCTAAGTTCATTACGTAACCTTTACAAGATAGTACAGTACACTTTGAACCCAGACTGGCAAACTCCAGAGCCAGACTGGTGGAATCCAGCACCAAAATAGTGGACTCTGGAGCTAGATTGGTGGCCCCTAGAGCCAAACTGGTATACATTGGAGCCAGATTGGTGGACTCCAAAGCTAGTCTAGGCTCTTCAATACTTGTCAGTTCTTCCTCTATCTCATTTACGTGGTTCCTAATTGCTACCACAGCCAATGAGGATAGGCTATTATTGTTTTATTCTGGTTCATCCACCCATACGTGATCTGTAGAGTCTAGAGACGGCTTGGTAGATGGGTATAAAGAAATCCATTTTGCTTTCACCCCATTTGAAATGGTCATGTTTCCTAACCTACAGTCTATAAGGGTTGCTACTGTAACCAGAGATGGTCTTCCTAAGATCAATGGATATCCTAGTTTTTTACTCTTGGGTTGGAGTATCATGAAATCTACAAAGTATTCCCATGATTCCACAATTATAGAGACATCTTATGTGGTTCCTTCTCGTTTGGCAATGGACTAGTTTGTCATCTATAGGACTATAGAAGTAGGTTGTACCCCTGTGAGGGACAATGCTTGTAAGGTGTTTGTTGTCATTACATTAATGGCAGCTCCAAGGTCCACTAATACATTGCGTATTTCTTTCCTTCCTATAGTCATAGTGATCACTGAACTTCCAAGATCCCCATATTTAGGCAGAAGTGATTTTTCTGCTAATAAATCAGCAAGTTTACTATCCACCTGTAGAGTTTTAAGATATTGTTTTTTTCTTCCCGGAGTTTTTATACACAATCCTTTGATGACTTTATTTTGATTTGGTATGTCTCATATGGCTTGTAGCAATGGTATTTCAAGGTTCAGTTTTCTCAATTCTTGGACTAAATCAAATTCACTTTTGTTTCCAACCCCCTAGAGCCTTTCTAGAAAAAGAATGGTTGGAGGAACTATACTAGTTTCTTGAGGCCTTTCCTTTTTCTCATTAGGTTTCCTTTTTCTTCATTAAATTTTTCTTTTATAGGCTCAACAGGGAGATCTGGTTTTTCGTTTGGGACCTCAGTCATGGTAATTGGGGGGCTATTCAGTGTTTTATCTAATATCAACTGAACATTTTTACAATCAATGGCACCAACCCCTAAGGTTCCTTCTTGCTCAGTTCCATAGACAGGAGCTGCCTGTCTATTTTTTGAATTTGCTATTGGTTGTGCAAGTAATTGGCGCTGAGTTACAAGATGTTATTGGTCCCTTATGTCTAAGAGAGGTTATATATATTATGTGATGCTATTGATTGTTTACAAATGAAAAATATATGCTTGGATTAGATGATTATTCTATGCATTATGATATCAATTTACTTACACTATTTTGATTGTCTATTATGATGTGCATAAATTCCATACTACTAGAGCTATTGTTCTTAAGCATATAATTGATTCTAAATATTTTTAGATGACTAATATGAGTTTATTACCATTGAGAAGTGATTCCTTAGATATGTCATGTGTATTTTGTGTTGATTGAGATCACTTGTATTGTTTACATTCTGCAACTTCATCTATTTAAGGTAGGGCATTTTATGTGCATAATGTTGTGCAAGTGACAGGGGAGGCCGACAAGAGAACTAAAGTTACGTTAGACATGACCACATCAACAGTAGCTTGGATATTTTGTGGACCTAATCAAAAGGGTAGACTTATTTAACCCTCCTAACACTATTCAACCCCTTAGATACTATTCACACCCCTTATTCTAAACCTTAGGACGTCTTATTCACCTTGTATTTCATTCTTTAAGTGTTTTTTTAAGCCACTTAAGTGGCCCCCTTTGACTCAAAACTCGAATGGAATGGAAGAGCCAGCTTTGGAGAGTGACATAAAGTGGTTTTTAGATATTTTGTGTTGATTTTGAAGTCCTGGAACCAATAAGGATGTTGGAGAGTCTTTCTAGGAGTCAAAGAATACTTTTGAGGCAGCCCATGTGCCCATTTATCGCATGGGATAGTGGGTTCATTAATAAGGAATGGGCTTGCTTGGCCACATGAGCTTGTAAGTGAAGTTATTGCTCGGAGAGACTTGTTGACCTTGAGCGTAAGGGACATATGTCACCTTACAATTGGCTTTTAGAGGAGAAAGTTAAGCCTATTGGAGAAGGAAAGTCTTCCTTAAAAGAACTTTTTCATTTTTGAAACTCGGAAAAATTGGATGTGGAGGAGAGAAAGAGAAAGAAAAGGAGCTTAGAGAAGGAGCAAGATGGCTATTGCCCAAGGCTTGTAGGTGGTGTTCTTGAGTGGATCCATGAGGAGAGCCAAGATAGACTTCCATACCCCAATTGCTTTGTGTTAAAACTATCTTTCTCACTTACTCTGATTGTAGTTTTCAAGAGGTGTAAGGCCATTTGGCTTACCCTCTTTCTTTGTTTTAATTTTTATGGTTGTGTCAATGGCCATGTGGTTTTTTAATGCCCATTTGGGCTTTAAGATGTAACATCCCTCGTAAATTGTTGGCATTTTTTTGTCTTTTTCTTGACTTAAAATGGCAAAGTTATGCTGCCAAAATTTGTTTAAATTTGCATGCTTGTTGTGCACTATTAAGTAGTGATAGTGGCTGATTGAACCGGGTTCCTATGCCCTATTACATGGTTTTATTGTACTTAGTGATAGTGGCTGGTGGGACCAACATCCCTATGCCCTCCTACGTGTTATTTGGCATGGTCTATTGTGCTTATGCTCTCATATAGCCAAGAGATGGTAGAACAAGAGAGAGGCATCCCTATGTTCTTTTTCTCATTCGGTGGACATTTTGTGTTGGAAATGTATTATTTGGCATGGTCGACTATGTTTATGCTCTCCCATGGCCGAGAGATAGTAGAACAGGGGTGAGGCACCATCACGTTCTTCTTCTCCTTCGACGAGCCTTTTTGCTGTTGGAAATATGTTATGGTTGTCTTGTTATAATTTGTGGTTTGATATTGCATTTTGTTTTTCTTGAATGTTTGTGTAGGGTTGGAAGCCTCTCTTATGTAAACAAACTTG
Source organism: Torreya grandis (assembly GCA_037957365.1). Taxonomy (NCBI): domain Eukaryota; kingdom Viridiplantae; phylum Streptophyta; class Pinopsida; order Cupressales; family Taxaceae; genus Torreya; species Torreya grandis. The sequence continues at coordinate 2,274,163 of JARHVA010002366.1, forward strand.
TGAATCTCCTAGATGTGTCGCTTAGTGAGTGAACCTTGACAAGCTTTAGCTATCATCCCAACCTCGTTTTGTTAACTTGTCCACTTTACTCAATGATGTGAATATGCTTGGAATTGGGAGTCTTAGGCTCGAGGGTGCCTAGGGCAGTCGTCTGATGATGGCAAAAGGATCGGTGGCAAGCCCCTCCTTCAGTTAGCCTTGCAATTGCTTGTGTAGTTCAATTGAAGACCAACTTGTTCAAGACTTTAGCATAGAATTTGTGATAAAATTATATTGGTTGTTTGAGAGTCATGTTATTGTAATTATTCAGTTGAAAATATGTATTTAATGGTATTAAATTGTAATAGTCATTGGCAAATAGCATGATGATTCTCTATCTCTTGCTTCCCCTTCCTATGGATTGAATCGAACCATAAAAATAATGAATCGATATTTTATGGCAAAAAAAATTAAATTGTAAATTCGAGTTGGACATATATTGCTCTGTATTTTTACAGTTAGCCAAAAATAAAAGTTATCTCTTTCCAAAAATTCTGAATTTCATTGATTTTTGTGAAGCTAAGAAAGGCTAGATGCATTTGTATAATTTTTAAGCACTTTGAATCATTCTAATTTTTCCTAATTTTCATTATATTGTAAATTAGGGTTAATCAAGGAATTAATGAAGTTTTACAATGCAATGTTAGGACTTACGAATGAATTTATATGAATTTTCAAAGTTTCACTATTAAAACTCCTTAACCTCCTTTATAATTCATCTCCACTTCATCTAATTTTATTGCACATGAAACGGTGTCGTGGAGGGCTCAAAATAATTTTTAATAAAACTTCATGATTTTCTAAGCCTTTTGCCGCTCGTTTCATAATTTTCTGATTTACAGTTTTCTCATTATGAATGTTAGATATTTTCTTGTTTGTGGGATAATTTTGTTAACACACAGGGCCTCTAGAAGGGCACTATCCTTAGCTTCGCATGGTACCCCAAAAAATTTGTTGGCGATCACCCATGTGACCATGTGGCAAAGGAATGAGAGCCTTAAGCGCTAGTGTGGGGGTAAGCGGCTAGCATTAAAATTCTTGTGAATGTGATTAGGGAACCGCATGGCTAATGGGCCACGCAGTGACCCCACTGCCTTTATTAATATCACAGCAATGGTCAACAAGGGTTGACTGTCGCCCCATTTGAACCACAAAATTCATATATAACCAACTTTTGTTTTAATATTAAACAAACTTTGTTTTATTATTATTTTATATTCATATGAATTTTCTATATTGTTTAATATAATTTAATTAAATACTACACCTTTAAAGAATGAACTTGGTTGATATTATTGAAACTAGGAACTTTTAGCAAACCTGTATGCAATTTGGTACGACCAATTCAGACAGTTTGAACGTCGAGGGATGGGATGGCCCCTAAAGGGACCCCCCTCCATTTTTGGTGCTCTTCTGCATGATGTAATTTTTAAGACCTAGCACTTTATATTTTTTTCAAATTTGGCATCCTTCTTGAGCAAAGGTGTTGTTTTGACCTTTTGGCCTGTCTACGCTCTTGGAAGCCCCGAAACGGGCTGACCCAAAAGGGGACCCCTGTTATTTTTGTGCCCTCTACCATATAAAACAAATTTGAAGCCCTGAAACTAAGTTTTATTAAAATTTTCACCTTAAACCTTGTATCAGCCATTGATGGTAGTGGTGAAGCTTGAAGTCCCCTAGACCTTTTTGGGAATCATGGAGGACTAAGACCTCCTGGAAGCTTTTCGTCAAGCTGAATCCCTGCAAGATAAACTCGTGCATCTTTGTATCGTACTAGAAATTTGAAAATGAAATAATTACTTTTGACCAAAAGCTTGGAAACTCCATTAATGACAGTCATCTAGGGCTGAGGAAGGAGAGGAGAGATGACTACGGACAAGTCCTCCTCCAACACCTCCTCCCTCTTTACAAAATCTAAGTTTTCAGCCCAATGACTGAATTGAAAACCTTATGGCCTCCACAAAGATATTTAGGGCATCCTTTCCCTTGACCAGATCTGACAGTCAAGTTTGTTTTGATCCAACGGTGCAGATAGGTTGCTCCATTCTTAGAGAGCTTAAACGAGATATTTAGACACATTTTAAGGTCCTATGAGAACTAAATGACCTTTGTTTAACACTTTCCTCTAAGCCAAGTCAACTTGAAATTAGACTTTAGTTATGACTTAAATGCGAACTGAGCCATGTGATTGGTCGGAATCGCTCGGAACTCTCCTTGAACACCGTTGTGAGATAGGACATCTCGTTCAAGCAAGTGGTTGCTCAAACCCACTTCCATTTAGTTGTGCATCCCTTTCAGTCCTAAGGGTTGTGGGGCCCACTAGGACCGTTGTAGGCTTGTGTAAGAACCTATAGGCCGATTAGATCAAGTGGGACCTGCATGGTTGAATAGCAGTTGTGCATCCACTTGCACATTGCCTCCATATCGTTTGGTCATGCGGGTTGTTTAGATGTTTTGTGAGTCTCATGCCATGAAAATGGCAAGCCATTGGGCAATGTTGTTGTGCTAAATGTGCGTTGTACATTCTCAAAAAAAAAAATCCTGTTTTGTGTGTGTTCCGTCATGTCAGTTTTTAGGCATGCCTGAATTTATCTAATTTTCTAAGGTTAATTATATTGCATGCTCCTAGATGTTAGGAATATATTAATATAATATTCCTGAAGTATTAATCCTAAGTCATAGACTATCCCAACTTTGACATATTATTGTTAGTGGGTTAGTTGATGGTGGTTAATCGAATTGGTTTGGGTAGTTGTACTTTCTTATGTACTATATATATTTGTAAATGAATAATAAAGAAACTATCACATTAATACTACAAACATTTATTTGTTATCTAACTTGTGTTCCATGTAACACTGGTATCAAAGCCTTCCCGTAAAAGGCTTCTAAGGAAGTTGGAGTGGTTGGGAACAGTTGTTTATTCATGAAGGTTGAACAATATTGTTGGTTCATTGAGGGCATTGAATATTAATTTCCAAAAGCAAAGAGTATGAAAAATGATGCTCGAATGGTGTTCCAAACTTATGCCATGGAGAATGGTGCTTTAACTTGATGAATGGAGCGTGTATATTTGTTGCAAAACCTAGAAAGTATGCAAAAGGCGTTGGCATGTTGAGTAGAAGCCTGCAAAGTGTTCAAAAGGAGCTACACGGCATGTGAAGATGAGAATGGTTTGGAGAATGGAGTTCTAACCATTGCAAACTTCATATTGCTGTCTTAAAAAGGTTTTTCAATCCCTATTTAATGCATTGAAAACTTCTGCTACAAAGTGTTAAAATTCTGCATATAGTATGGGAATGTGTTGGAAAGTGGCTTGAGTCAGAAGCGTGATAAAGGACTGTAGATAGGAGGCATTGAAATCATGAGTGGATGAGAAATGGCGTGTTTTATCCCTGAGAGGTCTCCAAAGCAAGCTGATATATTATTTGCCAATTCTGGGTTTTGTCTATTCATTTCTTGTGCTACTGTGTGGACCCTAGGTATGGTTTTGTGCTGGGTGTTGCATTTTACGTGCTGAAAGCCTCATTTCTTGTTTGGGGTTGACCATTTCCTTTGCCTGGAAAGATTATTTTTTGTCTATGGTGTTGTTGATCTGCGAAGGAAGGTGTAACTCATGCAAAAAATGTGTGATTTTTTTTACTTTGAAAGGCATGGCATATACTGCTGAATGGCATTCCAATTGCTGCTGAAGCATGTCAGTGGTAAAGGCATTATAAGCTGGAGAAGACATTGTTAAAGGTGTGTGATTTCTGCTAGTTTTGGCACTTTCTACAGGAGTGTTTCATGTGAAGAAGAGGTGTTATCTAATGCTGCTGCAAGGGCCCATTGCCAACTGAGCTATCTGCCTGAATTTCAATATTTTCCAGCCTCAACATCTGCCAGGTAAAATCAAAATAAAACAATCAATATGTGTGTGAGTGTGTGTGTGTGTGTGTTTAATTTATGGGCAGTTGTTCATAAGGGTTATATAAATGTCCTTCCATTTACATTCTAAAAGCGCATGTAGAAGAATAGGTAGTTGTTAATTATGAAGTTACAAACACAGAGGTTGCAGGTTCAACTCTTGCTAAGAACATCACATTATGTTTGAGTCCATATCACCCATGTTTTTTGTTTAAATTCAAACTGCCATGCATTGACACTTTTATGGGTTTCTAGATGAGTTAGTTTGTATTATTTTGCTAAAACCGTCCATTTTGAGGCCATTGGTCTTTAGTTTAAGTCTTGAAGTGCCAAAAATGCAACTTTTATAAACTTGCCAAATTAATTTTTTGTCAAACCAGCACCCTTGTTTATGTTTGTCACCATATCTTGAGCATAAGATCATGTTTTTCCATAGAAAATGTCTTTTTTGGAAACTAGACTTTGCTAAGATTCCAATGTGTACAAACACCATGGGTTACATGTTGTAAACCTAGTAGATTTTAATCCCCGTATCTCAGGTAAAATTGCAGAATTTGTATTGGTAAGGGCTGCTCATTTCTGAACATAGTGGGAAATTTCAAAACAATGTATCTTTTGCACCCGGTAGCCAAAATTGGCATATAACCACTTGTTTTGAATGGAACGAAGTTTGTGAGTATTTCTAGTTGAACACTTCTCAATTTTGATGCTTGAAAACACACGTTTTGGCTTTTACGCAATTTTTTGATTACATGTTAAAGCGTTGATTGCATAATGGAAAAATAAGTATGTATTGTAATCTTTTGAAGAAATAAGGATGTAAACATTTATCAATAGACATGTTTGAACGTGGTCCAGGTGCCAGACACGTCAAACCAATCATTTTTGTGTGTTCCAAGCATTAGCAGTTGGCCCGGCTTAGACAGTGTTTCATATTTTTATTTGTCCTCTTGTCATTACATCTAAAACATGGGGTCGACATTTTATTTTTAAGGAATATTGTCATTATGCATATAAGTCAAAAATAGTCGTGAGGCAGACATGATCTCTGAATGTTGGCAGAAATTTCAAACCACATTCATGCATTTTTGTCAACAATACTCTCTTTTGCAAACAAAGATAAATTGACTACAAACCAAGGCAAATGCTCCGAACAAACAAGTTAAATATTCACTTGTTGTAAAGATTGTAATCAACAATGATATACTAGTGCCCAACATTCTATTGTGTCTAAAGTGAATCCAAATTGTTGTTTGTACACCTAAAATTGTTCCAAATTTGACTAGATCAGTCGTTAATCATACAACAGTTCATGCTCCTATTGTCGATTTTGCACCTATTTTGCATGTCTAGAAGAAAATGAAACTAAATACACATCTAGGGTTTAAAGGTGATGTGCACTTTCATATACCATAGTATTCCAAACCCATTAGATTTGTATCAGGAGGTATTCTGAACAAAAGTCAAGTTGAATCTTCATCTGTTCGTCATTCTAGTGAAGTCCAAACTTGTACGCGTTGTGGATGTCGAGGTCATACCTCTAGCGATTGCTTTGATCTACATTTATGTATATTATGTGGTCAGCTTGCTCATTTAGCCGAGCATTGTTATCTTATGGATCCTCCTATAGATTCTCTGAGGCGTGTGTACTTTTAACTTGATACATAATTCCAGATGGTGATCTAAGGTTTGTTTGTTGTCCAAATCCTATAGAAGAGTCTAGTTCACTACTGATAATGATAACTCCTCTAGTCATGATGAGGATGTTGATCTTGTCGGTGTCGATTTTGTTGATGATGAGCTCAGCCTAGTAAATCTTGTTGAGCCTACTTATACTATTCCAAATTCTAGCTTTGTTGTTGATGATCCTATTTTTGAGATGTTTCATGCTGATGTTGATTCAATTCCCAAGATTTTCCACTCTGATTGGGACATTGATGATGATGATCTTCTTGACAAAAGTTGTTAGATGTTTGTTGAGCAATTTTTTCCATTCAGCCCATAATGATGTTGAACATCCTTATTGATGCGTGCAGATTGTATGAGGCTGTGGAAATTGAGATACTGCCTCTTGTTGATTACATTTGTGCATGTGAGTTGTAAGTTGAGACACGAAAAGGCAGCTTACAAACTCTTGCCATTAAGTTGAAAACCAAAAAGGGTGGTGTAATGGAGACTCGTGATGAAAACCCAAAAGGCAGTCATTAAGTTGTGCATCTACATATACAGAAACCAACATGTTGTGTGTTGTTGATTCAACCTACTTCCCTTTCATAGGAAATTATATACAGCAATTCTCTCTCCACTCTAATCTGACATGGGAGGAACATCATGTGTCAGATTTTGAGTTTTCAATTGTTGATTGTTGATCTTAGATTGTTGATTGACTAGTTTGATGTTGTGGATCCAGAGTTTGTGGATATTTCTTTTATATTTTGAGTTGATGCAGATTGTGGGGATATTCCGGAGATGCGCCTAGATATATTATCTCGTTGATACTTTTGATCACTGTGGATTGCGAGCAGATATTTGTTTTGTGGATTTGCACTAGTCATTGTTGATTGAGTCACACAATGTGACTACTTGCAATTGTTGATTTGCGGATGATGTGAATTTGAGTTGTTTACTGATGAGTGATTATGGATTTGACTCACAATTGTTGATACTTGGTTGTTTGTGTACCTTGGTGCTCGAGATTTAATGGTTTTCAGTGTGAATGGATTTGTGGTGATTAAATACTTGTGATCAACATGTATTTCGACTTTTGGTTTTTGGTTATGTATTTTGCACACTACTTGCAGTGATTGTGGATGTATATCAGATTTTGATTATGTATGGGGTTTCAAATATTCCAAATGATATACCTCGGATATATCTTGACATATTGTTTATTGAGATGATTTTAGATTGGTAAGGAATTGCCCCAGATGTGTTACCTAGACAATACTTATATTCGTCATTGCAGCTTATTGGAGATTGCAGTATATTGCAGCTTATTGTGGATTGCATCTTATTATAGCATCAGACCGTCTTGACTATTGTAGCATTCAGGATAGGGCATATGACAGGTCCCAAGATTTTTAAATCCAATTTTTTAAGTGAATGATGTTCAGATCAGCATTTGATACATCAGACATCAGAGATTACAGAGTGTTGAGTTTGGCACTCCATATATGAGAAAGTTGAGTATGGGGTTTTGATGACTATGCATGGAGATAGTTCATCAAATATTTTGAGTTTCAATGCAATTTTTCTTCTAGAGGAGCAGTTTTTATATGTCGACATGTGCCTATATTTTTGAGTTTAAGAGCTTTGTGGGCAGATATTAGTTCACATTTTTCAGCTTGACAGATAGTGAGACAATCAAGCATTATAGTGCATCTGCAACACAGTATTGGGATTTTAGGATTACTCATGCGTGTCAGCCTGAGTTATACAGATTTCTCTCTCTTTAGGCACATGGTCCACTGGGACACACTATAAGTGGGTGTGATTCCTTACAGAGGTAAAGATGGATCATTTTTCATGTTCTACAGATTCTCAATCTCAATGTGTCAACATTTTTAGTCACTTGACTGAACCTTGCAAGTTCCACTTAAAATTGCATTGCTACCATAAAACTCTAAACGGTATTTAGGATCTCAGTCTTTGTCTACAATAATGATGTGGCATTTCTTTAAGTTTACACTAATGTTTGGAGATCACATTCTGAAATGCACATTGATGATAAAATGGAAATAGGGATTGCAAAAGCTGGTGTAGGTATAGGACTTAAAAACAAAGAGATTATGGAAGGAATAAGTATTAATGTTTATGCAGTGATTCGGACACGGTTTTAAAATTTGGTAAATGAATTTGTTTTAAAAAATACACTTACTGGACAGCTGCTCTTGATGAATCTTTAAAACTGCCCATGCCAAACATAGAAAATTTGCTTGGATCCTGCCTAGGTACCTCCTGATTGGCCTGGGTATGATGGATGGACCCAGATATACCCAGACTGGCCGGGATGTACTCGGGCAGGACTGAGGCAGTAACAAACAGGGACAGGCACACAGTACATGACGTACCGCCAGGACCAGCCCCCCTAGGGTGAAGGAGCTGACTCATTAGAAAAAAAGTCTTAAACCTTAGAGAAAGAGGATGCCTTGAAGGTCTTGGAATGGTAGAACATGCATAGTCAGTGGATGACTAGTACTTGGCCAAGTACAGTGCCCATATCACCCTTGGAGGCTACTCAGCATGAGCTGCACTCGTGCCTTCTTAAGAATGGCTATTCAGATTGTAATAAAGTAACTTTTGGATTCCGTTTTTAGATTTTGGAGCTGGTTTCCTTCGTTATCCAAATACTATAGAGCCTTTTTCAAAAATTTAAAAATTCATCTTTAAAAAATTAAAAACAATCAATCAATTTTGAGATTTCATTTCATAATTTCTGCTCAGATTTCAAATTTTCAGATTTTAAGTGCAGAGTTTTCCAGCTAAGACAGCAGGTTCAGTAACATGACATTGTTGACAACAAATTAACCCGAGGAATAAAAACAAATAATCTTCTCATTTGACCCCAAATTTTTCCCACTGCTTCTACTTGCCTTGAAATATATTGAAGACGCAATTCAAAAACACAGGAGCAGGCTCAAGAGGCTTACCAGTAAAAAATGACAAAATACTGTTACAGGCTTCTGAGGGACCAAAATTTTTACTTTCAAGTTTAACCAGCATCTCCTCGGACTTGCTTAGCAATTGTTTTCCTCTTGCGTCCTCACTTCCTTGGAATATCCTCCTCACAAAATCAAGCTCTTTTACAAGAGTCTCAGCTCCCCATTCATTCGAAAATGTCTTAAAAACCTCCTTCACAAAGCCAAACATCTCAGAAGAATGATCACAAGCAATGCAATGGAACTGCATCTCAGTGGCCCCTGATGCTCCCTTTACACTGGGACTGGGCTTGATATATGACTTACCAATACCACAATCCGTATGACACCAATGTAAACATATATCACAGCCAACCCAGCTACATGTATTGGAAGCACAATCAAACTTTGAGCAACTAAGACACATGCACATGCTGCAAAACCCACTCCTGTGAGAACAGACTTTACATTCACAGTCATCCACTGGCAATTGACTCTTACAGTCCAAATTTCTGCACCTGAGATCTAAGAAGATATCAACTAACTCAGAGATTGGAGTATGATTGCACCGTAAAAATGTTTTTATTCCTGTTTTAATGGTAACTAAGATCTCCAACTGAGACCTATGTGATTTTATTAGCATTTCAGATGTTAAGTCGTTCCTTCTCTTAAGGATTTTCTGAAATTTAGCAAAATGCTCTCTCTTTTCAGTACTCCCAATTAGATCCTGTAAATACTCCCTCATGTCATCAAGGATGTTGACTGGCAGCTCTTGAAGTTTTTGAGCCATAATATTAATTGGTTCTAAAACAATTTCACGAAGAATCCTATCAGCTGTTATAAAATCTCTTATTATGAATTGTTCTCCATCCCTTACTTGCTTGTCCATTTGAAATAAAATATCTTGTTCTGCCTCTGATTTTGACATGCCTTTGTCAATTTGCTTATGTTGTATAGATCTTGTCTCTCGGGAACTCACACTCTGTGATGGTGAAGGCCAAGCATCTCTTCTAGATCGTTCAGGTAATTCTATCGGGAAAATAAACTGCCTTTCATTGCCATCACTTTTAGCCTGACTCTCATCCAAGCTCCTTGCTTGCTGCCCTAGTGCCATTAGATAACTGCCTTGAGAAAGAGTATTACCACCACCCCTTTCATTTCCAACAGAGTTCATGTCCCTGTTATTCCCACCCAAACAACACTGAGAAGCATGATGACCTTGCATGTTTCCACTCTGCAGAACTCTCTGATACAATGAGATGTCCCTTCCTGGTTTCAACCTGTCTTGTGCCAGGTGCATTGATCCATTGTTCCCATAAGAAACCTGCTCATTTGCATTAGGGGCATGCCAATTTCCATGAGATACCTGATCACTCCCTTGAGATACTGGGTGACTATCAACAGAGTATTCACAATTTTCCAGAGAGTTTTGAGTGAGGGAGCAGCTGGGATTATGGAAAAAAGTATGTGACTGTGAATATTCAAGAGATGTAGTAAACCCATCTGAGCCTGTCCTTGTATGGTTTGTATGACCAAATGAGCTTGTCCTTGTATGGTTTGTATGACCAAATGAGCTTGTTCTTGTCTGATTTGTATGACCCAATGAACTTGTCCTTGTATGGTGTGTGTGACCCAGTGATTGAATGCTTCGTGCCTGGGTAGGCAGAGCAGGACGCATATTTAGGTTTGACGATGCAAAAGTGAGAGAAACGTCTGGTAAGCCCAAAGAAAGTTGGAGGCGCTCAGTTTTAGGCTTCTTTTGTCTTTGCTTGCACAGTACCGTTTGGTGAGTTTTTTCTTCTACGTCTTCTTCTTCTCTGGAAAGATGCCTAATGCTAGCCCCCTTTTTTATTCTACAAGAAATCGGTTCATCCCAACTTGTCTTCAAATGTAAAAAATCCCTTTCAAGCCAGCTGCCACAGTAATCTGCAGGCTGCGTGCCATTTGACAGAGAAAGTGCCAATTGTTTGCCTTGATCTTTGCCCTTCTCCCCGCCTTCCTGGGGCCCAATAAAACTCCCTCTGAGTGCAGTTTGTGAGTCTGCCTTGACTGAGGTATTTGATTTATCACACATATAACTCAGTGTCAACTCTTGACTCCCCATCTCCTTTGCAGCCTTCAAACAATCTACATCCGCCATCCTTGGAGCTAATTCTAGATCTATTTCCTTGCTCTCTGAATTTGGCCCGCTTCTGAAGCCGCTAACATTTATTCCGTATATTTTCATCATATCCATGTCTTCGAAACCCCGATCGTCTCCTACTTGCAGATGATCCGATTCCGTCTTGTTAAACCCTTCATGAGCTAGTCCCACGTTCCCAGACTTTAATTCTCTATTTTTTAAATGGTGGCTAAAGTCAAATTTGTTTGTGTAATCCCCAAACGCCTCACAGTTGTTCCTCTTCTTCTTGAGTGACAAAGCATCACTACTCCGACACTCTGCATCTCCATCACCATCACCACCCCCTCTCTTCTCCTCACAAATCCTGATCCTACTGTGAACCTTTGAACAGCCTAACCCCTTTGTCCCATCAAAACAAAGCGTTTGGCCATAAGACTTACCCGCATCTTCTCCACCTTGTGAATAATCAGTGCATGCTCCTTTGCTCTGACCCTTGTCTCGTTCATTGACATTGTCGAAGTCACTGTCACTGTCACTGTCATGCCCACTTGACATGGTGCTACATCTGCTTCCGCTCACACGCCGCATCGTATTTTATGGATCGAAACACAAAAAAATGAATTGAAACAAACAAATGCGATGCCGATGCAATTGACGGAAGAGGAGAGGGCATTAAACAGCTCGCTCTCAAATGAAATGACATAAGATGAGGTGGGAAATAGAAATGAAATGCAGTCCAAATTAATGTCAAAATGTGAGGAGGAGAAAACGTCCCTCGAATTATATTTCCGGGTATGTCGGGTTAACGCCCGCGCTTCTCTCGTGAACCTCCCTCTCTTCCTTTGTGTTTTTTCCCTTCCCTCGCGAGGATCATGTTTTTTTGCGTGTTTTTTTTTAATATGAAATATATAAGATAATAGTGTTTTGCATTTTGTATAGCATATAGCATCTTTTTTTCATGAAAAGTATTTAAATTTACATTAATATCGTCATATAACACCTTAAATGAATTTGATATAAGGTTGAAATTTGATAAGAGGGTTCTTAAAATAAATATTAAGATTATGATTTATTTGTGTAATGTCAAAAGTCGAAGGTAACTGAAAATTAATTTGAAAGTATGTTTTTAAATAAATTTTTTAAAAAATTAGTTCTAAAAAATAGTCAAAATTAAATGATTCGATTTCAATAAAGTCCATAATCATACGGACGATCTCAGTAAACTAAGTTTTGATTTTCATTACAAAGTTTGATCTTAGTCAAAAGATGTCAAATTTGGATAAAAATTTGCAAGCACCTTCATTTGTATCTTCCAATCAAAAATCTATATTAATTTGTCAAATTGATGTGTAGATATTCCATAATTTAATTATCTTTTATCATAAATCCTAATCAAATCCAAGAGACTTTGCAAGAGCATAAAAATAGGGGTAGTTGTGACGAACATTCCTCAGTCAGACTCTCATTTTTAGATAGTTTGGAAATCAACAATCATGTAATCCAGCAAACAATCTTATGCAATATGAATATATGTCTTTATCCTTAGGTATGCGATACAAGCAACAAGAAGATTTTTATACTCTTTTACTACTTCAATTCAACTTTTGGCACAAGGGATGTTACTCTAACAATGCAATTAGGGTTTTACACTTCAATAAATGGCATATCAATGAAATCAAAGTGTGTTCTTCTTATGAATGTGTGTCCTAATGCATCAATGCATTCGTGTACTTATAAACTTCTTGAGTTCAAATTAAGACCTTATTGGTACACAAGTCAACATACAATAGTCATAAAAATGCAAAAAATAGGTAAAAAATAATAGCAAAAGGGAAAGAATGAGCGAAGGGCCTGCAAATAAAAATTTACCAAGATAAAATTGTTTGATTTTGGTCAATTTGTCTTTGTGGGGCCTTTGCTCATTCTTTCCCTTTTGTTGTTAATTTGTGCCTATTTTGTCAGATTTTTATGACCAATGTATGTCCAAGATTGAATTATTCAATTTTGGTTAAAAACCAAAATTGACATGACAAAAATAAAAATAAGGCAACAAAAACAAAAACTCAAAAAATACTAAAGAGAGATAAAATAGTAATAATATATATAAATATATATATAGAGAGAGAGAGAGAGAGAACATGGCCACACATAGAGGAATAGAGAATCATAAAGAGAAATAAAGATGTCACAAGTGTCACAAATATCACGAACTCACCCAAAAAAAAACCAATAAGAGGTTAATCTGAACCAATGATCCAAAAATAAATAAACACACTACTACCATAACAAATAACTAATCATGTAACAAAATTAGGTGTCTACATAATGCCCTACTTTGTCGTGTATGTGTACATATAAAATTAAAAATTAAACAAGTGCACTTCCAAGGCTTAAAGAAGAAGTTATAGCTGAAACCTCAAGAAATTGATCGAAGTTAATACAAAATATGATAATGATCTGAAAGTCGAAAGGAAGAGAGAATTTACATTATCATAGACTCCTACAACTTGAAAAATAGAAAATTCATGTTATAAGGTCTAATTTTTACCTTTCCTATTTATTCTTGTTTTGCATTGTCTTTACACTATGTGCTAAACTTAGCTTTTACTGATTGGGATGCACGGGGTGCCCTTATTGACATATATAGATTTGAATAGTTTTGTGTGTGTGTGATGGTTACTAATAGGGATATTTTGATTATATATTTTATTTCATATATGCAAATCTCAAATGTTGCCTAGTTGAGCCAACTTTACTTCATTTGAACTCAATATTGAGTGGTTTAAAGAATGTACTAATTTACATGATACCTAATTAATACACATGATGATTATTGTGATTATGGTCCTTGTTTGATTTCATTGTGTGTTGATTACTTATTATATTATCATGTAGTTCAACTGTGTTGGTTGTTTTAGGGATTGTACATTTTGGCACATGTTTTGAGTGTACATGATTATAATTTGTCCAAGTGAAATATCTTGGACAATAATGATCATGGAACCACCTAAACAATAATATTTTTAGAGTTAAAATCTTGTCACCTAATATCTTACCTAGATTATGAGCTAGTATGCCTTGTTGAGAAAATTACCAATTTTAAGACTTTGTCACTCTTATAACTCCTTCCCCTTACCCTTATTGTTCTTGTGTTTTACTAGTACGTGTGCTCTGATGAGGATCTTTGGAATGTATCTTTCCTTTGAATATTTTTGTCTAATCATATATTTTTTTGATTTTTTGGGAAGTTTATCTTAATTAATTATTAGTTTCAATATATACACCCTAGTGACATCTAGAAAATCCCTAGAAATGGTGCCAAAAATGATGAGGGTCATTATATACTCTTCATTTAGATCAACTCAGCTTGGTTCATATCTTGTCAAACCAGGGTCGATGTGTAATGACAGTCTGCAATAAGGTGTCAAAGATAATAACTAACAATTGTCTTTTCTCGAGGGAGTTGTGGATCATTTATGATGAAGATCTATTCTAAATTTTTTAGTTGAAATCTATATAATTAATTGAAAGGAAAACATTCTGATATAGAATTTAAATGCCGACTAGAGAAGTAAATGCACTTATTTTGAAAAGAAACACACTTTGCTTATAAAGGAAACTATTTGGAAATGAACACACTTGTTGGTAAATGAAAACACACATTAATTTATTTACTGAATTGAAATAGTGCTTTGAAATTAAATGCTTAAAAAGATAATGTTGAAATTCAAGAGACTAAAAATATCTTAAAATAGAAACACACACATACACAAAGACCTGTAGATTATATCAAACCACACTTTTGATCATAAAGATGTAAAAGATTAACTAACAGTAATTATAGAACATAAAATACGATAAAAGAATTCTAGTTCCTTGATTGAGTGGGCCCTTGCTCTTCTTTGGAATAAAATTTATATCACACTCAACCTTTCAGGAACATCAAATCTTCATTAACTCAAGAAAAGTACTTACAATTTAGAAAATACTTCAACAAATCTTTTTAATCTCTATCCTATCTTCCTGAACGCTTAAATTTATAATCGACCAAGAGACACCGGTTATATTTCCCAATGTGGTTACAATAATTGACCAAAATAGCTATTCTCTAACCAGATTTCTAACTACATCTAATTTATTTGTAAAACAAGAAAGAAGTTGCAACCTCCTTCCACATTTCAAGATGAAATGGAGAAAGAGATGCATAGGTCTACATGTAGAACTCTTTTAGCTTTTGATAGTTACGATGTCTTCAGTTGTGACCTGGTAACCAATTTCCACAATATTCATAGTGATGCCTTTACAAAAACATTACTATAAATACAATGTTTGTAAATAGGAATACTATATTATAAATGTCCTCATGATTCTAGGATTGACCCAAAATATCTTACAAGGTTCTTTGATCAAGCATGCATGATGTATTCAATAGTAGACCAATTCCAAAATGTCTTTCCACAAGCTTTGTGTCTGGCCTAAGTGACTTCAAGGCTAGACTGGTACACTCTAGAGCTAGACTGGTGGATTCCAAAGCTAGACTGACAAACTTCAGAGCTAGCCTGAGTTGCTTCACAGTGTCTTCAATGGTCTTTAAATGATTTGTTTATCTGCTCAAAATATAATATTCAATCTTCATATATCTATGCAACCTATATATACCAAATTAATGGTTTTTCCATATAAAAGGTTAAAACATAGTGGTAAAATAAGTGACATAGACTCATACATACTAACCAAGGTAAACATATTCATTCTCCACTTTATATTAAAAATAAGTTACAAAATGCACATTCAAATCCATTAAGAGGGAGATTAATAGGGGATAAATAGAGTCATTACTTGGATATAATGAGTCATTCCATGGACTCATCAAATAGTCTTGAGCTAAAATCTAAATACACCTCTAAAGTCATAAGTCATTGTTGAAGCAGTTAATTACACTAGGATTGCACCATCATCTAACATTTTTCACCAGTTTTACACACACCACCATAACTTGGGAGATATACATGGAGTTTGATCCCTCTTCAGAGTATTGGTATGTAGGCAGTGCTTAACACAGGGGGTGTTGAGGTCAAGCACAACTTCAACTGTTGACCCCTTTTTACTCTATGATTGTATTTTTATATTCTTGTTTATTGAACTAGGATTTAAAATAAATAAAGAGTTATACATTGGTCCCTACAATAGATCAAAATATCCCACATAATTCATAGAATAAACATGCAAAGATGAACATAACCCATAAATCTCAAAGCCATGTTCTATGCTGACAAGGCTACCTTATTCAGACAATAATTCCCCCCACTGTAGTCAAGTTGCATTACTATTGTCTAGGAACCTTGCCAGCGCCTATTTCGGGTCCACATCTTAGTTTTCCAGCTAAGTTTATATTTATATTTTGTACATTTTATATTATATTTATAAATTTAGTAAGTTCCAAACCAGCGTGTGTCATTTTTTGCATATTTGTAGTTGTCTAATTTTACATAATAACTTATCATATTTAGGTAATATTTTTTCATAGTTTTTCAAAATTTGATAAAACATATAGGTGAACTTGTTTTATTAATAAAACACAACAAAACCCTAGCTTCTAACCCCAGGGATTTCCTTCAAAAACTTTATCTTCTTAAGGTTATAACTTAAATTTTGATTTCCTTATCATGTTAGACTATTTTCTAGCATTAGCTTATCTCTTGTAGATACTAACATTTGATTTATATAGCATATTAGTATTGTATACTTGAAAAATATCAAGGCTCTACCCTTTAGTTCTAAACCTTTATGTTGTCAAACAACTCACATTCACCATCTCATTATGTCAAATTACTTATCTTATGGTCTGACCCTTTCATCTATGATGACCTAGATCTCCTGCACTACACATAAAGCATAAAACCTAATATTTCTCCTTCACTATTAATTTTATATCCTCAGTAGCTTCCTAGCCTAACAAACACTTGCATCCCACATAGGGACACTTATGTCGATGCAAGTGTCCAGATTCTCATCAAGTGTCCAGTCCTAAAAAGTCATATAATTTGTAAATCTTTTGAATCTTATGGGTTGGCCAATTTTTTTATTTAACCCTTTCTTGAGATATTTTCAAAATGTGTGCTATTAATACAACTATACTCCTACTCATTATTTATCTAGAAAATACTAAGCAAGCACCTATTCAAGCTTAATGAATCAATTTCACAACTGAGTTATATTACCCTATTCTTCCATATTTTCATATGAGTCAGAGGAGCAGTCATATTATAAGTCTGAAACACTCAAAGAATAGCCATAAGTAGTATTTGTCAAGTTTCAAGCTAGATCATTGCATGCCTTTACATATAATATATTATACCCTTTTACACACACAAACCAACACTTAAGGGAGAACTACATATATTTGAGGTCCTCATTGGAGTATTAGATATGTAGGCAGTGCTCATTGATAGGGGGTCTTTGAGGTTAGCTCAACATTGTGAGCCCACTAACCTATTTTTAGCAAGATACAAAGACCTAAGGTGAAAAGACAGGGTATGATTCATAAACAATCATTGATAGCTTGTGTACATGAATAAAACATATCAATAGAAAGGTGAAAGAAAACCTAAAAGGCTCTAGGTAATCACTCTACAATACAACAAATATTTTAACTAGACAGTTTAGTTGACATCAGAACACCTACGTTGATGCAAGTATCTCAAGGATAATGCAAGTCTTCAGCTTGAATTGACATCAGAACACCTATGTTGATGCAAGTATCTCAAGGCTACTGCAAGTCTCCAGGCCTCTAGAAACAACATTTCTAGAATTTGATGACCAAATCTTGATTTGGTCCCTATTTATTTCCACCTCTGCATTTCTCAGATTTGTCTACACATTTGCATATAAGTTGAGTATTGTCTCTGTATATGCATAAAAATATTACCAATTATTGATGATTTATCTCTTGTAATAACCCGTTGAGTCTCAATCTCTTTGAGTACATACCTTAAAGGGTGCACCAAGAAAGGGTTGGGTAGACCATTGGTGCTTTGCAAGATTTTTGTCCCTTATACCACCACTTTAAACTAAGACAAACCTCTCCTATACACTTCCCTAAGCTTTGACACCTCATTTACACACTCCTCTAAGTACTTAATTATCTTAAACAACCCATACCTAATCTAAAAACTCTTATTGACATTTATCGAATAATGTCGACCTAGGTTGACCCTATACTTAAATTATATTAACATGTTATAGGTCTAGGTCCACCTCAGCTAACCCAGACTGAGACCTAATTCACTTTTATTAATTAATGTTACAGGGTCATGGGCCGTCTCTGTCGATTAAACTTTTGGAAAGGTTTAGGGTTAGATTCAACTATATATACACATCCTTTTCACCATTTCTTAGAGAGAGACAATTATTCATTCACTTGTGTTTCTTTATAATATGCTCTTCCACCATTCTAATTGAGGATTCATTGTTTAGGGTTTACATTTGGATAATAATCTTATCTTGTGGAAAAGTTTGGGATGCTTTGGCCTATCTTAGTGATCCTTACAAACAACAATAACCTCTTGCAAAACACCTTTGGCTAAGAGAGAGATTGAGTTTTGATGGGTTTATCTTCAAGGTTAGAATATCTAACTTTTAATCCTCTATTATAGTAGATAGAAGTAGTATAAGTAATGGATTTTGAATGTATTTCTCTATCCATGCATTAGGGTTATATCTATACTTACATTAAGTAGAATTATTCTATGCATGTTTACTTTCATGTTTGTTACCCTCATTTTGTGCCACAATCTTTGGTGAGTAATAGGTTAGATTTTACTTTACTTTATATTTAGTTTATGAATATAGAAAACATAAGACCTAGCTAGGGTTATTGAGTAGTGTCACTTGACTAGAGGCTTTAAAACCCTCTCTAATAATATTATTGTGGTAAGGGACCCCTTGGTTAGGTCTAGTGGATCCATCTTAGTCATGACCTTGATTGTCTAAATGTACCAACAAGTGGAAGGGTAAGTGTGATTTATATTCTTTGAGCTACGATTTATTTGTAAATCAACTTCACTTTTTCTTATATACATTCTGGTGAACTCGATGTGAATCTAACCCTTGCAGGTTTTCTTTCATGCATTTATTTATTATCATCTTATATGTTTTTACTTTCATATTATTGTATCGAACCTATTGATATAGTCTAACATTCTGTGCATAAGTTTATCACCCAATCCCTCCAAATCAACTATGTTTTCTTTATGTAGGTCTTCCCCAACAACAGGTAATTGGATCAATTAGCTCAACATAGTTCTCTTTTTTAACCATAGGTTTGTAGATTTAGTCGACCCAATCGACTCTATTCGTAGATTATTTTTAGCATACAGGTTTGAAAACTTCGTCGACCTAATTAACTCTATTCCTATATTATTTTTAGCATACAAGTTTTGTAGACTTTATTGACCCAGTTGACTCTGTTAGTAGAATATAATAATCAACATTTGAGCAACACAACATAAAAATTAAAAAATTAAACATCTTCAAAATTATCAAGGTTCATTCTTACCTTCTATGTCATTTATATTTTTCATTTACATTTCTATTTTTCATAGTTTGAAGTCTATAAAATTACAACCTTATAACAAATTGGGCTGACTAGCTCAACACATTTTCGTAGCCGACTTTCTCTCTAGAAGACTCTATTGACATGCTCGACTATGTTCTTTTAGATCTTGCTTTTGTAGATAATAATGACCCTATCGACTTTATTTTTTAATGTTTGCATATAATTCCACTTGAACTAACTCTGTACTCTTCAAAAATAAAGGAACTAATCTATATTTCTAGTAATTAATTCCCTTTTCATTTCTATTACTTGCTTGTTTAGAGTAACAAACTTAAACTAAATATGAGGTTTTTAATTTACCAATTTAGTCACACTATTTTTTTCTTTTGCACATACTTCAAAATAAATTAACACTAAAAAGCATTAAACATTTTCTTCCCAAGGTCTACCTACTTGGATTTCATCACCAATGGGGAAGCCAACTTGGTTTCTATCCAAGTATAAACATGTGGTTGATGGTATATATTGGCAAGACACCTGACACCCTTGTCACTATAGTATTGTGAAGTGAGGGGTAGACCCCAATACTAAGCTAGTACCATCACCAATACATATCCCTTTCAACCTAAAATACTTAAAACTATCCATAGATTGCCTTTCTAATTCTTTCTTGCAGCCAACTCACATTAATTTTGAAATTTTTTATAACTTAAAAACATTCAAGAATGACCACTTAGCGTAGCATTTACATTCCAATTTTTTTGCTTGCTCTTTGATCATTATATTTTGTATTGCAAAACTTGTCCTAGATAACATTAGTACAAGGTTTGTGTTGTGTGCTACAATTATATCAAACACATTGATCTAATTGATTATGTGCTCAATTATATTTGCTTGGTTCTTATCTTGAAAAAAAATTCCCTATTTTTAGAACACAATCATCCCTATTGACACAATCTCTTATGGGTTGCTTATCCAGTTTCTCCATCTGTAATACACAGTCAACCTATATGACTGTGTATCTTTTTAGCCTATTTGGTTTTACCATTTGTAGAACATAGTTGAGCAGTTCAACTGTGTCTTTTTCATCTTGTTCTATTGGTATTTCCTATAGACTCTATCAACCTAATCGAATTTTTACCTCTTGATCGATATTATTTTATATTTGGCTGACTTTGTCCCTATTTTTCCTCTTTACTTTTTAATTTCAGATTCTACCTTAAGGCATCATGAAATCTCCTATTAGAATATTTTTGTATAACTTAAATCCATTTAGATTATATATGGGATGTTATTTTCTTCATACCTTTGCTACCCAAGAGGATCTTCACTCTTGGAGCACTTTTTCTCATCCCTCATCTTTGGACTACAATATGGTCCAAATTACTCCAACTGATGAGATTGATGGATCAAATACATTCTATACTTATCAAGATAATTTTCTCTTTAAGGATTTTAACTATACTATGGGTGTAATTGACACAAGCCTAACAAACAACCCCACATGAAACCTTCTCAACACTAAAAAGCCACCTCTATCAATCCACCACCTAGCAACCCTCCCCCTGATACCAATTTGGGGAATGTTCCTCCTACCAATCCTAATAATCCTCCTTCCAACACCAATCCACTAGTTGATACCACTCAAATTCTTGCACAAATAGTGGAACAAATGAACATCACGTAAACATCTAATACTTGTCAAATGATGCAACTACAACATTATTTGATAAACATGGCTAATAAACCTCCTATTCTTCTTCCCCAAAATAACCAAACTTTAATCTCTCCACCTCTTAAATATATTGTGGGAAATATCATTTCCCAACTTATTATGCTCAACAAGATGCCTCAACACATTCAAAATGAACCTTTAACCCCCTTCATTGTATATATTGATATTGGTAATATATATCCAACTATTAAATATGATGGGACTAAAGACCTCACATCTTTTCTCAAAGCATTTGGTAATCTTTATAAAGAGTGGATCCAAATTAATACCTTCACCACTAACAAATTTTTAGTTAAAACCTTCACAAGTGATGTATTAAAATGGTATAACCAACTTCCCCAACATTCTATATGGAAACTTGAGTATTTAGTCAATCCCCTAGTTAAGGAATTTCAAGACAATGATCTTCTCTGAAATTTTCTTAGTCATTTCATTACTCATACCTTCCAAAACCTACCATACCTTTTATATCACCAGTCATTCTAATAAATACTCTCCCTACAAATGATTCTAAAGACACACATATTATCAATCCAATTGAATCCAATCAACCTTCCTAACCCATTCCACCTACACCTAAGATTACCCTTGATGTAAGGGCAACATATGTATGATAGATACATTCTAAATATGATCACCATGGTAATAAAATCATTGATCTTTAAGTAGGCATGGAATACTATGGACCCTTACCCGTGCTACCTAGTAATGAAGACATACTTGAGTTACTTCATGCTAGAGAACCTCAACTTCCTCGATAACATCATAAACTTGAGAATTTCAAATGAAAGATCCTCATTTTAATAACTTCATTACTCATGTAGATCCCAAAACCAATCCCATTTATTCTATTCCTAATGCTCCATATCATTTTGAGGACATAAATGCTATGCTCATTGAATAAATTATGAAAATAGAATATGGCACACCCTCATGTCCTCGACCTATAACAGTCTTTAGAGAACTCACACTGATCGAGCATGATCACTTTAGCCTATATTTTGATAAATATTGTAATAGCTTTGCTTTTTCATATAAGGACATGCTAGGTATCGACCCTAGGATCATTGTGCACAACATAATCACATACCCAAATGCTAAACCTGTTCGACAAAAATAATGGAAATTTCCACCTAAAGTTTCCACCCTATGTCATAAAGAAATTATCAAACTATTACATGCCAAGTTTATTAAACCTGTGAAATATTTTGAATGGTTGTCAAACATTATTCCCATTTGCAATAAAGTCACCTTGGTTATTCGCATATGCATCAACTTCCATAATCTTAACCTTGTATGTCCCAAAGATAATTTTCCATTACCTTCAATAGATGCCATCGTATATTCCACTATTGGATACAAAATTCTATTAATCATGGATGGTTTTTTGAGCTATAATCATATTTGCATAGCCCCCTAAGACCAACACAAAACAAAATTCACTATAGAATTCGACACTTATTGCTATGTTAAAATGCCTTTCAATCATAAGTAGATACATATCAATGTACCATGACCCACATTTTTAAATATCTTAGACATAAAATTGTGTAAACCCATGTGGATGACCTCATTGACAAATAAAAAATTTGCACAACCCATCTCTTTGATCTAGCCATCATCTTTGACCGATTAATCGAGTATAAAGTTAGACTCAACCCCTATAAATGTGTCATTGGCATTACATATGGTAAATTTCTAGGGTGCTTAGTCTCTCTTGATGGTAATAATGCCAGTCCCACTAAAATAAATAGTCAACATGTCCATTCCTTACTCTATTCTAAACATTCACACTTACCTTGGCAAGTTTGGGTCAATCTGATGATTTGTCCTAGAAATCGCTTACCACATATACTTTGTTAATTCCCTTATTACAAAAGGTAATGTTCTAGAATGTATTGATCCATGTTAAAAATAATTTGACAACATGAAATGATCTTTGCTCCATCCTCCCACCCTTCATCCACCTTCTAATGATTGTCCTTTAATTTTATACACCTCTTCTACTCCTATATCAGTTGGGGCAATGCTTACCCAACAAGATGATACCGGAAGAGAATAAATTATTTACTATATTAGTTGAGGCCTCATTGATTACAAAAAATGTTATACTAAATTAGAACGTGATTGCCTCGTTATCAAGTTTGAAACTGAAAAGCTCCATCACTATATTTTTATCAAACCACCTATGTCATTTTCCATTCTAATCCCCTTCATCATTTTTTCTCCAAAGCATTTCTACCTAGAGATAGATTTGGCAAGTGGATGTTTCTCTTGATGGAATTTGACCTTAGAATCATAACACAAAAATCTATCAAAGGGTGGGTCATTGTCAAGAAACATGCAGTGGCACCCATACCTATTATAAATTACCTTCAAGATAATCTCCCTGATGATAATATTCTTTATATTGAAGGTCTTAATCAGCCTATCCCTCTTAAATATTATTTCTATAATTTCACTATTAATTTAAAGGAAAATAATCAAGAAGATAACTATATCATTCCTATACTACTAAATCCAAAGCAGTTATCGAAGAGCTTCCTAAAGTCACCATCAATTTAAATGAAGACACCTAAACCTTCCAATTTGATGGCACCAAATGCCTCCAACAAGCTGGGGCAAGTAGTATTCTAACCGTCATGGTAAAGTCATCCCTCTGGCATTCAGGTTAACCTTTGATGTCACTTATAACATGGAAGAATATGATGTTCTCATCTTAGGTATGAAAGTGACACTTGACTTAGATATCCCATATCTACCATCTTTAGGTGACTCCCAACTTATTTAGCACTAGGTTAACAGTGATTACCAATGCAAAAGTAAAAATCTCATTGTTTATTATCAAAGACAACACCACTCGCCAAAGAGTTTGCCTCTTTTACCATTGAGCCAATTCCAAGAGACAAAAACTCTATCACTGATTTTATTAGTACTTCAACATCTCTATTTCATCCTCATCAAGTACTTAATGATTCCTATTTTATTATTTAAATAATAAATTCACCATATTATATCCAATTAAAGCATTCACATATGTGTCACATTGAGGCTATCATTATTCGATAGAGCCCATGGTATAAAAACATCATCTAATTCTTCAAACATCAAACTTATCAGACATAGATTCTCATGAAAAGACTAGGATTTGTAAACAAGCTTTTAAATATGTCTTCTGATACAACACCCTTTATTATCATAATGCCAAAGGTACCCTACTTTGTTGTGTAATGCAAGAAGAGGTCCCTCCTCTCCTTGAACAAACACATGGGGGCATTTATGGTGGTCATTGTAGTAGAAATGCTACAACATGCAAATGCCTACATATGTGATACTCTTGGCCTACATTAGAAAATGATGCTATCAATTTTGTTAAAAAGTGTAGTCTTTGCCAACTTTATGATGATCTAATACATTCACCACTAGTTGAGATCCAAACTATGGAATCTCCTTTATTATTTTCCATGTGGGGAGTAGATCTCATCAGCAAACTACCTCAGGCACAAGATGGTCATGTTTTTATCATTACTACTACTAAATATTTTACCAAATGGGCAAAAGCACTACCTCTTATCAATGTCACGAGAACCACTATTTCTATGTTTATCCTTAACCAAATCATTTGTCACTTTGGAGTTCCCCATACTATCATTTTTGATAATGGTAGTAATTTCAAAAATAAGGATGTAAAGAAGTTATGTGCTAAATTTAAAATATCCCACAAAATTTCCACACCTTACCATCCATAATGCAATGGCCAAGTTGAGGCCACTAATAAAATTATCTACATAATTCTGTAAAAGACCAACTTAAAAACTTGAACTGATTGGCATCTTCATTCATATCCTGCATTTTAGACCTATCGTACTAGCATATGTACTACCACTGGGGCAATATTGTTCTCGCTAATCTATGGTTTCAAGTTTGTCTTACCTTTAGAATTTGAGCTTCCCTTTTTCTGTATATCTCTTCATGGTATCATTTTTGATTAAAAATTACACGAATCTCACCTTCATGCCCTCAATATTCTTGATGAACACCATCTATCCACTCTTCAACATAACTACCAATACAAGGCTTACATCGCTAAACAACATAATAAAAAGGTTAAAGTCCACACTTTCAATGTTGGTGATCTTGTCCTTAAGTTAGACTATACCTAAGATAAAGAAGGCAAATATGCCTAAAAATGGTGGTGCCTTTATTTAGTAAAAGACATTATTGGTCCTAGCAACTATCGCCTCCAAACTAATAAAGACCATGTTTCCAAACTAATGAAGACCATGTTTCCAAACTGGTGCATAATTTTTTAAGAAATATTTTTCTTAGATATTTCCCTTCTTATCATACTTCTATATACTATCCTACTAACACTTCTTGTATGATTTATAGATGGATCTCACCCTTTGCAGCAGTCACTTTTTACACAAACCTTAGTTCCTTCCCTTGGTACTTTGGTTTCTTTCTCTCATGAGTTGCATTGTAATATCATATATAGGGCCCAATTTTGCTTGTGAATTCCTTTCACTTTCATATATTGATTTTTCAAATCAAGTTTTTTATTTTTTAAATGATTTTTACACCCTCTTGGGTTTTTATTTTGTGAGTTGTAGTGTAAGACCATGGATAAGACCAAGCCCTCCTCACAAATACCATCTTTACCATTTTTCACATACTTTGTTCACCCACTTGGGTCTCTCTTTTGTGAGTTACAGTGTAAGACCATGGATAAGACCAGGCCCTCCTCAAAAATACCATTTTTGCCTTTTTTCTTCCTACTTTGGGTTCTCTTTTATGAGTTGCAGTGTAAGACCATGGATAAGATGAGGCTCTCCTCATAAAATCAACATATTATTTTAAAACACCTTTACTAAACTGAGTGCTCCTTTTCTAGCATATTAAGAAATGGTTACAAGTTTGTGATCCCACATTCTTAGCTTAGTGTTTGTTTCTTTTATAGATAAAACTTTCACAACAAACTATGCTAGCATGTTTACCTATATTTACATACATTCTTATGATAAGGAATCATTCTTATCTGTCATTGAATTCCCTTTTCACTTTGTCACATTTTTTACGATTTGAAGTAATTGAAATTGTTTCATGTTCATTCCCCTTGATTTCCTTTCCTTTCATTCCACTTTGGATACAATAAGGTCGAAGTCAGGATAACACTTTTATTTCACATGAATAAATAATATTCTTAGACACCATACTCTCTAAGTGCGCTTTCTTAGCTGTTTAGTCCAAAGTTTTCAAATGATAGTCATTTTTAGCATCCATGTTTGGTTTTCCAAATTGGTATAAAGGAGAAATACAAAAATCCATCAAAATTTAAAAGCCAAATCACTGATAAAAAAATGAACAAAAGGTAATTTAAAAGTCAACATCACCCCAAAAGATGTGATTTATAGCATATCTCATATCCCCAATCGAAGCTCAAACTCCATAGTTGGCCTCATACTAGAGTTGAGGTCCATTAGGGTGTGGTAGACCAAGAGATTTGGATAGGAGAATTCAAAAAAAAATCTATAGTGCTAC
Organism: Torreya grandis; assembly: GCA_037957365.1. NCBI lineage: Eukaryota > Viridiplantae > Streptophyta > Pinopsida > Cupressales > Taxaceae > Torreya > Torreya grandis. Next base: position 2,300,700 of record JARHVA010002366.1, read on the forward strand.
CTACTTTCTCACGTAGTTATTCAATCTTCTTAGTAGATTGACTACTCTGTAAGGGGTCCTAAGGAATGGAGAACACATTGTGGGAAGGTAGGTCCATTTTACTTTTAATGCATATAGCCTTCTTGGGATGATATTCATACTTCATTGGATAACCCATGATTTGTGTGGTTAGGAGAAGTTATTCAAAGTCCTTAATGTCCAAAGTCCTCTTGTTTTAACAAAACTAATCTAACTATCTTGACTTTGATAAAGAGCTTTCTCTACCTTGTTTTTTCCTTCATTTCCCCCCTTAACAGACAAGTTTGATTCTAAATCTATTTCCCCACTTCTATATTCCTTCTTCTTCACATCTTAAAACATGTTAGCACTAATTTCTTTTGATTTTATCTATCTTAGAACAAAAATATATATCTGAGTGAATATGGATTATCTTCTTTACACCATTGCTTTTCATTTCTATAATTACCTTGGTTTAGTTGAAAATATTTTATCACTTCCTTTTTTCGATAATTAAGTTTGTTTCTATTTTTTAGTACTTTTTCCATTGTTGAGTGAGGTTGGATTATTACTTCTCACTCACCAATGTTGCTTTCCTTTTCATGTAGTTTTTCCATTGATGATTGAGTAAGGACTGTCACTGCTCACTCATCAATGTTGTTTTACCATTGCTTGCCCATCTTTGTTTAAGTAAGGATTATTACTATTTTCATATTGATGTTAGATTATTATTTTTACATGTATCCTTTGTTTGATTTACCTTTTTTACTTAAGTATATTTGTTTGAGTTTTTTGATCATTTAGTAGCCTTGGCTTTTCAGTTACTCAATTTACTCTAATTTTTTTGGCTTAGTCATTTGGTCCTAACTTAAAGTTTATCACCCCCAGATTACCAAAAAATAATGTATGTCATGCCTACACATTTTAGTTATCTTGGCTTTCATATGTTTGTTTGTTTTTTATCTTTAGTTTTGTATCCTTGAGTTTGTCCAAATCAATCTCTGCACCCTCCACAATTAAAACTATAAACACAACAGACGACCATCTAGTGATAAAGGTAATTTAAGGTATGCATACATTATTTTTGATTTCAATTATTTCATTTTAGCCATTTAATTTTAGTTAATTTATCCTTTAAAATAATGTAATTTATTTAGCTTCAATGTTGTGTATTGATATGTTCTTTTCTCAAAGCACCATCCCATGTTGCACCTGAATGACATGTGATGATATTTGAGTGGGGCATATGTATACACATAATATTTTCAAACTTTATGAATTACTAATGCTTTGGAACCCGTTGAGTCTCAATCTCTCTGATTGCATGCCTTAAAGGGTACACTGAGAAAGGGGTGGATAACCATTGGTGCTTCATAAGATTGTTGTCCCTTATACTACCAGTTGCAACCAACACAAACCTCTCTTATACACTTCCCTAAGCTTTGACACCTCTCTTACACACTCCTCCAAATAATTCACTTCCTTAAACAACCCATACCTAAGCCAAATTTTTTTTGACGCTTACTAAATAATGTTAGCCTGTGCCGAGCCTGTATTTAAATTATATTTACTTGTTATAAGTTTAGGTGGGCCTCTACCAACCCATACTAGGACCTAATTTACTTTTATTATTAATGATACAGGGTCAATTGGGTCGACTCTATCAACTAAAATTTTGGAAAGGTTTAACGTTGGATTCAATTATATATACACATCCTTTTTTGCCATTTTTTAGAGAGAGACAAAGTTAATCATTCACTTGGGTTTCTTTACAATCTACTCTTCCACCATTCTACTTGAGGATTCATTGCTTAGGGTTTACATTTGGAGAAGAATATTGTCTTGTGGAAAAGTCTTAGATGCTTTGGCCAATCTTAGTTATCCTTATAAACCACAACTTCTTGCAAAACACCTATGGCCAAGGGAGAGATAGAGTCTTGACAGGTTCATCTTCAAGGTAAGTATCTCTAACACTTAATCCGCTATTTTATTAGATAGAAGTAACATAAGTAATGGCTTTTGAATGTATTTATCTCTCCATTCATTAGGGTTACACACACACACACACACACACACACACACACACACACACACACACACACACACACACACACACACACACACACACACACACACACACACAGCTTAATAAGAATTATTCTATGCATGTTTAATTTTATGTTTATTACTCTCATTTTTTGCCACAAGATTTAGGGAGCACTAGGTTAGATTTTTACTTTACTTTGTATTTGCTTTGTGAATATAAATGACATATGACCTAGCTAGGGTTATTATGTGGTGTTTCTTGACTAGAGGGTTTGAAACCTAGGGACCCCTTGGTTAGGTCTAGTGGATCCATCTTGGTCATGACCCTGATTGTATAAATAGACCATCAAGTAGAAGGGATCTTCTCTGAGCTATGATTGATTTGTAGATCAACTTCACTTTCCCTTGTATACATTTTGGTAAACCTGAAATGAATATAACTCTTGTAGTTTTTATTTCATGTATTAATTTATGGTCATATAATATATTTTTATTTCTACATTATTGTATCAAACCTATCAATACATTCTAGCATTTTGTGCACAGGTTTAACACACAGTCGCTCCAAATAGACTATGTTTTCTCTTTTTAGGTTTTTCCTAACAACATGTAACTAGATTGATTAGCTCGACATAGTTCTATTTTTTAGCCACAATTTTGTATAGTTAGTCAACCCAGTCAACTCTATTCATAGATTATTTGCAACATATATGTTTATAGACTTCATTGACCCAATTGACTCTATCATAGTTTCAACATATAAGTTTTATAGACTTTGTTAACCTAGTTGAATCTATTAGTAGAATATAATAATTAAGATTTGACCAAAACAACATAAAAATTAACAAAATTTAGCATCTTCAAAATTATCAAGGTTCATTTTTACCTTCTTTGTCATTCCTATTTTTTATTACAGTCCTATTTTTCATAGTTTGTAGTCTATAAAATTGTAATGTTATAGCAAACTAGGTCGACTAGCTTGACACAGTTCTACAACCTACTTTTTCTTTAAAAGACTCAGTTGACCTACTCGATTGTGTTCTTTTAGATCTTGCTTCTGCAAACAGTAGTGACCCTGTCAACTTTGTTATACAATGTTTACATATAGTGTCACCTGAATTGACTCTCTACTCTTTAAAAAGAAAGAAATTAATCTATCATTCTAGTAGTTTTTTCACTTTTCATTTTTATTACATGCTTACTTATAGTAACAAACATAGACTAAATTTAACATTCTAATTTAATGATTTAGTCACTATTTTTCTCTTTTATACATACTTCCAAATCACTTAACATTAAAAGGCATTAAACATTTTCTTCCCACGGTCTACCTACTTAGATTTCATCACCAAGGGGGAAGCCGATGTGATTTTTTAGCCATGTATAAACACATGGTTAATGGTATATATTGGTAAAACACCTTACACCCTTATCACTATGGGATTGTGAAGTAAAGGGGTAGTCCCTAATACCAAGCCAGAACCATCACCAAGATAGATCCCTTTCAGCCTAAACTACCTAAAAATATCCATAGATTGCCCTTCCAGTTCCTTCTTACAGCCAAATCCCTATCACATTAATTTTAAAATTTATTATAACTTTAAAAAATTTAGGAATGACCACTTAACTTAGCATTTACATTCTGATTTTGTTGCTTGCTCTTTGATCATGGTATTTTGTATTGCAAAACTTCTCCTAGCCAATGTTAGTACAAGGATTATACTATATGCTAAAATTAGATCAAACACATTGATCTAATTGCTTGTGTGCTCAATTATATTTACTTAGTTCTTATCTTCTAAAAAAATTCCTTGTTTTCAAATCATAGTTGTCCCTATCAACATAGTCTCTTACACGATGCTTGCCCAGTTTCTCCTGTAGTACACAGTTGATCTGTATGACTTTTTATCTTTTTACCTTGTTTAATTTTACCATATGTAGAATGTGGTTGAATAGTTTGAATATATTTTACATCATATTTTACTTGTTTCTCCTAGAGGCTCTATTGACCTAGTCAACTCTGTACCTTTTGGCCGATATTGTTTCGTATTTGACCGACTTTGTCCCTATTTTTTCTCTTTATTTTTTGATTTCAGATTCTACCTTCAAGCATCATGAAATTCCTTGTTAAAATATTTTTGGACATCCTAAATCCATTTAGACACTATATGGGATGTTATTTTCTTCCTACCCTTACTACCCAATAGGATCTTCACTCTTGGATCACTTTTTCTCATCCCTCATCTTTGGACTACAATATGGTCTAAATTACTCCAACTAATGATATTGATGGATCAAATCCATTTTATACTTCTCAAGATAATTATCTCTTTAAGTAACCTTACTATACTATGGGGAAAATTGACACAAGCCTAACAAATTACTCCATAAGAAACCTTCTCAACACCAACAACCCTCCTCCTAGCAATCTACCACCTAACAACTCCCCCTAATACCAATTTGGGGAATGTTCCTCCTACCAATCCTAATAATCCTCCTACCAATACCAATCTACCAGTTGATACCACTTAAATTCTTGCACAAATGGTGTAATAAATGAATGTCATGTAAACATATGATACCTCTCAAATTATGCAACTATAACATCATTTGATAAACAAGGCTAATCAACCTCATATTCTTCATCCCCAAAATAACCAAAATTTCATCCATCCACCTCTTAAATATGTTATGGGAAATACCATTCACTAACCTATTATGCACAAAAAGATGCTTCAATACATTCAAAATGAACCTTTAGCCCCCTTCACTGTATCTATTGATATTGGTAATATATCTCCAACTATTAAATATGATGGGACTAAATACCTCACATCTTTTCTCAAAGCATTTGATAATCTTTATAAAGAGTGGATCCAAACTAATACCTTCACCACTACCAAAATTTTAGTTAAAACCTTCACAAGTGCTGTATTAGAATGGTATAACCAACATCCCCAACATTCTATATGGCACCTTGAGTTAGTCAGTCCCTTAGTTAAGGAATTTCAACACAATGATGTTCCAAAAAATTGTCTTAGTCATTTCATTAATTGTAAACAATCTTCTTCTGCATCAATTCATAAGTTTATCAAAGGTTGGAAATATTTGGCTCATAAAGCCAATCACAACATGACTAATGATAACTTTTATTAACCCTTCATCACTACCTTAACACCGTCCCTACAATATAAAGTTTGGACTTTTACTCCCAAAATTGTAAACAATGCCATCGATCAAGCTAAGTGATAAGACTTTCTCATGAAATAGTTTGAACCTAACACTAAAACCATCAATATATCTTTTTAACACTCAACCAATGCAACCCAAAATGGATAATCCCCAAGCTTCTCATATGCCTCTAACTATTCAATAAATGAAATAACTTTTAGTGCCTTCTAAACCATTCACGTATGCTAATAATCCACCTACATGGTATGACCCTAAAATTTTTTGTCGGTTTCATGTTGATATAGGTCATTCCCATGAAACATGTCATAGGCTTACAAAATTTGTCATTTATTTTATGTTAGGAGATATATTCAATCATGATGTTATGATAAAAATCCATCATCATGATTATGTTAATGCTTCTCAAAAGAAACAAGCTTCTAAGACTTATTCCTCTGTTTACCCAAAAACCTTTTCTACCTACAATGCTCAATAGTCAAACAAGGATATTTGTGCAATTGATGTTGACTATGATCACTACTATACCAATTCTCAATACGTGAATGTAGCTAAAGTCATTTATCAAAATAAACCCACCCACAAAAATCCCATCATAAAGCCAAAGAAACCATCACTTGAAGAGAAAATTCTCAAATATACCACTACCACTAACTCTCTTTCGAAAACCAATGAGGAAACACTTCCTCAATCTGAACCTCAAACTACCTCTCTTCCTACTAAAACTATTTTACCTTCCAAGCCTTGTGTTGGTTCTTCATCTTCAAAAATCCATTGGAATTTCTTAGAAGATCTTAACTCTATGCCTTGTAAAATACCTCTCATGGAGTTAGTTCACACTTATCCATATCATTGTAAATTCCTAATACCATCTTCCCTAGAAGTAGAACAACCGTCTCATGAGCCTTTACCAACAAAAGTTCATATTATTGAAAATATTTGTCCTTATTCAAAACCTTCCATAGAGTTCCTTGAAGAAGACATGATCAACTATGAAATTTTATTTGAATCCAACAACCCACCTCTCTTTATTAAAATTGCCATTAATACCACCCTTATTAAAAAAATCTTAGTAGATGAAGGGTTGGGAATAGATGTGACATCTCTTTGGCTAATCCAACAACTTGGGTATACTAAAAATCATCTCAAGCATACTCGTCTAACATGTCATGTATTTGAAAAGATCAATCAAAACCCACTTAGTTGTATTTGGCTCCCTTTCAGTATTGGACCCAAAACTATACATACCAAGCTCATGGTTATTTACTTACCATTATCCTATAATATACTCCTAGGTCACCTATGGACACATCACATGAGGGCTATTGCCTCTTCCGATAGAAAATGTATCAAGTTTATTCATAATGTTAAACATTATAAACATGAGGCTGATCCTAATCCATGGAGTATTCAACTTCCTAACCCAAAATCTTAATATCATATTCTAACTATTCCTTGAATTAAAAGTGCACCTTTATGTGAATTCATTAATATGAATCCAGATTTATAGGTCACTCTTGTTGATTCTAATGATGATGAGCCAAAGATTTGCAAAGCACTTTCAATACTACTAAGTTACCTCCTTACATTTCAAAGTGGTTCCTTCCTTCCTTGTTAGCTAGTGATCTTACCATCCCTCTCATCATTGAGATCATTAACTTCCCTCCTCCTTGTAATGCACATACAACATATTACATAATATATGACTTCACTTGTAATTAATATGGAGTGGCCAAGTTATTTCAAGACCCTCTAATCATGTCACCTCACAAATTACGTGATCTAGGTGTATCTCCTTCTGATGCTCCTCTCAAGACATAGGCATGTACTATCTCTCATACCTATGATGATAAATACATCATAACCTAAGCACAATCATGAAACTTGGACATTTAACACTATGAAAAAACCCTATCTAAAATACATGCTTTTAACCGATATGTTCATCTTATTTCCATGAATATTGAGTTAGAAACTTTAGGTCATGTACCTCAAGTTAATTTTCCACTTCTCGATACCCCTTGGGTTGTTGAACAAAACTTACCTCTTGTTAATTTGGAACTTCTAGAACCTACCATACCTTCTATATCACCAGTCATTCTATTGAATCCCCTCCATATAGACATCCAATTCCTAACACCAATTATTTTGAAATTATCAATCTTACTCAAATTGCACTCAAATGCACATTTTAAGGCGAAATCCATAAAATGTGCTAAATAATTCAAGTTTGTCATTTATAAGTGCTGATTTAGGCTAATGTATCCCTAAATGGGGCAATGCATTTTATAAGATACTTAACTTTGATCAATTCATTTTGAGTTAAAATGATGATTTCACCAATCAGTGCTCTAGATCACTATTTTCTTCTAATTCATCTGTACACATCATGTGCCTTTGTTATTTTGTGTCAGCAACATCCTAAATGGGAATACGGTTCCAATGCAATTATCATCACCTTCAAATTCTTCTTGAGTCAAATTATGACCCAATAATATGACTCTCTGACCATTTTGATTAATTGAGGGCCAATTTCCAAAAAAATGCACAAATGTTGATTAATCTTGTTTAAGGCTAATTAATCCAAATTAAGAGCTTAAGTAGATTTTCCATTGAGGTTATTGAATATTTATTTTTGGAAATTAATTTATATTAAATACATCACCTAATGACATCATCTATGGGGTGGCATCTATAGGCCATAAATGTAAAAAATATCTAAATCATGGCCTCCCATGCCTCATTAATGCCCCTTCTTCCAAAATCATTATGAAGGCATTTATTTATTTTAGCCTTCAAAATTGAATGGATTTTTGGCCACACATCTTGATCTCAAGGTGGATGGTCATAATTCATTTTGATCAATCTCAAAAATCTATAAATAGAGAGGCCATGAACATCATTTTAAAGCTCAAATTGTGTAATGTTATAATGCTTAAATCTCTCCACAACTCATTTGTGTTTTGATTATTGTATTTTTCATATTTGGATTAGCTTCATTGATAGGCATATTAGATAGTTTCAATATCTTGACCCTAGGCTTTGTGGAGTATTTTTGAGACATTGGAGGAGTTTGCCACCATTATTGATGAAGACAAGGATGCTTGATCAAGGGGAGAACATGTCGTCTTTTAGCAATGGAGTCACTTGGGAAGGTAATGGTTTACTTTATTTCATTTGTATCTTATTTTTATTATGAAACCTCACATGAATAGATTGGCTTGATTTAATTAGGTCTCTATGCATTTTTCTTTGATTTCTTGGACTAATGCTTGACTAATCATTTCTTGTAATCCAATCTATATTTTAGTACACCCAGTGGGACCACACCCCATGAATTTGATCAACCAACACCTATAAATAACCTACTAACTATTTCCTTATAGGATCTTAGAGTGTGGAAATAAATAAGGTGAAAATTTGAACAAAAATCCATTTTTTAGGAAGTCATGATTTTGCTACTATAAGTCACAATTTTGTCCTCTAGTCTACAATCTTGCAACTCACACAGTCACTGGATTTTAACCCTGAATAGTGGGATTGTGACCCTGACCCAACATTTATCGCCCTAACCCAACCTGACTTGACCCGCACCACCTCGCCCTAACCTGACCTAACCCAACTAGACCTGAATAATAGGATTATGACCCTGACTGGTGGGTTATGACCACAACCTGACCCGACCTGACTTGACCCAAATAGTAGGATTATAATCCTAACTAGTAGGATTATGACCTTAGGTGATTATTGTTTCATATAGTGTTTTTGGTGTAATATTTACAAGCTTTTACTTCTTAAAGCTAAGGGGCTAAAGAACATCACCATACATTCCATTTAGTTCTTTGAAATTGAACACATTTTAAGTTTTTACAAAGATTGTTATCATTGTTTGCCTAGATTAGATTTGTTTGAGTAAATGGGGAGTTGTGCGTGTATGCTCTCCCATCCATCCCCTTTAGGGAAAATTTGGAATTAAAAATGCCAACTTCATTACAAAGTGTCTTATTTCAAAGGCGTAAAAGAGAAGTTATCAAGGCTCCCCCCAAGACCCACATGGCTTAGGTGACCTAGAAACAACCTTTAAAGCTCTTTTACTTGTCATTTATTTCATTGCATCTTGGCTTGTGAAGGGGACGTCATTACCTCCCATAAGTTCTCTAGGGAAGCCTTGACCCAAGAATTCATCTTCCAACATTGTCTTCAACCCCTCTCAATGGGGGGTATATAAATCGAGATCACCTAATGGGACAGTGGTTTGAGAAGTTAAATTATATCCTATCGCTAGGTTAAGCCCATAAGATGTATGATCATGTTAGACATCATACTACACTAAGAAAGTGACAGATGTAGTGTTTGTAAAGAAGGCAAGACCTTTTTATAACAAGCCATATGACATAGACCCAATTGATGTGTTGCTTCTCTTAAATTTTGACATGAAAGTCTTTTGCATGGGATCTATTTAGAAATGCTCAAAAACTTTCTAGTTTAGTTAACCCCACTTTGCCACACCTTGTTAGTTTATGGCTTAAGATGATTAATTAGTTGTTTTGTCTTTATCTTAGATTAGTTGGTCTTGTTTTGGGTCAAAACTTGCTTGTTAACTAAAACATCATAACCAAACACATTGTCCATAAATTTCTTGATCAAGAAGGCGTTACGCTGTCCAAATGAAAATCATATTTTCCTTGTTAAAATTATCATCATAAACTTTTTGTCATCATTGGTCTAATTGGTGCAATTATGCTGCCCATTTGAGTCTAAATCATTTACCAAATTTTAGTAAGTCCCTCATTGATAATTCATATTCAAAATTGAATCTTTCTAAGTTCTAAGGGTTGATGTGTTAAATTGGGTTCACCATTTGCACATTAAACTTGTTTGAACTTGGGTCAATTTTCTATTTTTTGAATTGAGGGCCATTTTATAGACTCAAAATCACACTTATCATTTTGGTGGACTTAAATCATCTTATGTATCACTCTCACTTTGAGTCCTAGAATACATTTTATACTGTCCCCCCTTCTTATTAATATGTGGCAGTGTTGTGCTGCCCATTTGGTTTTAATTTTATACTTAAGAAATATTGCATGTTTTCACATCATGAGTTTCTTAGTTTACATTATCTTCTTTGTAATCTAAAGAGCTTTCTTCTAGTTTTCTAGTGTCAACTCATCGAAGTTGAATTAGATTTTATAGTATTGATGTATCTCAAAAGTCTATGTTTTAGTGTACTAGTGACACTCTAGGATTTTTTGAGTTATCATACCCTCGTTTGATTTATATGATTTTAACCCTACCCAAGGTTGAATAATTTTGTTAACACATTCTTCTAATTATGTGTGGTTCCAAGCCACCCTCCTTTTACAGTCTCCTTGGTACCTTACTCACTTGTTTAGAAGAAAGATCAAATCCATACCTTGTTTAAACATTTCCACAACATTGATTCAAATTTAGTCAGATGTATAGAGCAACCCTATCTAGACATGACTCAAAGGTTCACTCATAGTGGGGTCCCTTATGACCCTAGTAATGAGGATGAACACTTTTATGATGGACAAGACAATTTTGTTGTCTTTGAGGACATTCCTACAACTGTAGGATCCAAAGGGGATTATATTGAATATCAAGAGAACTAAGATGAGACACTCCTTAGGTTGATAGAATTTTGTGCTAGAGTACCCTCAAATTTTCTTATCAATCAATTGCACACCTTAGTTAGAGAAGGAGAACAATAGAAACAAGAGCAAGATTTTGATCAAACAAACATACCTTCTTCCTCTAATAAAGGTAGAAAAATAATTATAGAGTCAAAACCAATTGATGAAGATCTTATTAACAAGATTAAGAAGATAATTCAATGATATGCCAATCAACTTATTATAGATTTAACAGACTCTCTAATTGCTACTTCAATCCACAATGATGCTTCCAATGAAGAAAGAAATGTGATTGAACCTATGCAATAAACATTAGTATATGACATGAGAACAATTGATCAAGGTGTCTCAAATGAACAAAATGAGACACATGAGGCAGTGAAAAATGTTCCACTAGACACAAAACACACATTCTTTAATCATCATGAACCTCTTGTCACTTTACAAAATTAGAGATCCAAACATTCAGTTCATATTAAGGAGATCCCTCAAGATAATTTGGGTAGTTCATCTCAACCAACACAAAAATTGGTAAATAGACAAAAAATTTACCAAAATCAAATAAACACTAGACAATCAAATTCGAAGAATGTTTTACAATCCAAGAATCAGTGGCCTATCTACTCGACTCTATGAGCAAATAAAAACCAAGTCATGGAATGTAGGGTGTACATCCCTCACAAATCCATGCAACAATAGGGGTACATTCCACCCCAACAATAAAATCAGGGGCACATTCTACCCCAATAACAACAACAGGGGCACATTCCACCCTAACAACAATACCTGGGGCACATTCTACCCCAACAATAATACCAGGGGCACATTCTACCCCAACATCAAAATCAAGGGCACATACTACCCCAACAACATCATAACCAATCCACCAATGCACCAAACATGCAAGAGTGTAACTCCATGAAGGAGATTGTGCAATGATTGGAGATGAATAACAAAGTCAAGAAGTATAAATTTGATGAGATATGTCCATATCCATTTGATTTGACCATTCTTCAAATCCCCTTTCTACCTCATTTTGAGGCATGTGAGCACATACTATAAATATAAAGGAAAGGGAGACTCACATGAGCACATACATGCATTTTTCATTTCATGCCAAGAGGTTATTTATAGTAGTGAGTATTTAATATGATTGTTTCTATGAAGTTTAGTGGGATAAGATCTTGATTGGATACTAAAATCCCCTAAAGGATCAATTTTAGATTGGAATGACTTGTTAGAAAAGTTTCTTAACCATTTTGCTTACAACATAGAACATGAACTAATCGCTGTTAACTTGTGTAAAGCCAAACAACATGATGGTGAAAGTTTTGCCACATATCTACAAAGATGGAAAGTATTAGTAGGTCACTTTTGGCATAACTTACCAGATAATCAATTGGCAGATATATTTGCACTTACATCTTGAGGTCGTGCATAATCTACGTCTAACTTGTGCTAACTCATTCGAGGAAATTATTGACAAAGGGTTACAAATTAAGGAGGCTCTTATTACTAAGGGTCTTGTCAAGATTTTGTATAAGGCCAAAACTCAAATAAAGCCCAATCATCTACATAAAATATTGTGCAAGATAATCCTAAGGGCTTTAATACGAACAAAAACATGGTTAGAAATGAGGTGATTGAAATAAGGTGATTGAAATAAGGCATATACAAATGGTGCAATATCTACCTCCCTCAAATGTACAATTAACTCCCCCCAATCCACCACATAATTTATAAAGACAACCTCCACGTAGAACATTTCATAACAATTTTAGAGCCTTTAGAAAGTTAGGAGAATCGGTTGAAATAGTGCTTCAAAAGCTTATAGCAAAAAAATTGATTATATGGCCAGTACCAAGGCCATTTCCTCAAGATCAATCAAAACCAAAAGGGCACAAAGATAATGAATGGTGTAAATTTCATCATGTTTTTGGTCATGGTTCTTATCGTTACATCCAATTGTGACATATTATTGAATATCTCATTGAAAGTGGTGAAGTTGAGATTAAACTGGCCCCTAATTAGGACTTAAATCAGGATATGAGAATCTACAAAGACCCCTTTCCTTGACATAATTAACCACCACCAAGGAATAATCAAAACCAAGGATAGAGGCAAAATCATAACCAAAATTAGGGTCAGAATCATAATTGACATGAGCATAATCATGATCATAATACCCATACTAATAATATGGGTTACAACAACATGCCTTACAACTATAACAATACCATGGGATGCATTTCTATAACCCATATTGCCACTGTTATTATTAAACCACATGAGCCATCTCATTCCCTTCATAGTACAGGACCCATCATTATAGGGTTAACACCCTCTCTCTCTAGTAATACCGTATCAAGTTCGCATAATTTTATTACAACTCCATTTGCATGAGTTACTATTTTTGGACAACACCCTTCTTCTATTTATAATGGCTCCTTGTTGACTTGAAATTGCAACAATGTAACTAGATGCCTATGAGTCACCCTCCAAGGCCCTTTGCCTTCTTCTTCTTATTATATTGGCTCCCTAATGCCTCTAGGATGCGTAAGCACAACTAGACACTCATGAGTTACTCTCCAAGGCCCTTCAACTACTTATTCCATAGAACCTAATGTAAAAATTACACTAATGAATCCAACGCTGATGACTATCCCAAATAAAGCCAAGCTATCTCATCTCAATGTTGAAAATCCTTATAGTCTATCAGACCAATTGAGCAAAACCCCTACATAAATTTCCATATTAGATCTCTTACAGATATTTGAAGTCCATAGAACTATTCTAAACAATTTGTTGTGAAAATCCACTGATCTTAATGATATAAACCCTAAACAATTCTAGATACTTGTGGGACATTTATCTTCCTTTTTGTCAAGTGATGTTTGATCAAAATGATATGTCTACACTTGGACCTAGCCACAATAACCCACTATACATTAAAGTGATAATTGAAAACCATAAAATCAAGTGGGTTCTTATAGATAATGACTCAAGGCTAAACATCATATCTCTTAAGTTAGTACAAATATTGAGATACACTACGAAAGACATTCAACTAGAGACAATCACTATCAAGGCTTATAACAATGTTGAAAGGGAGTTTATAGGTAATATTTAGTTTCCAATCATTATTGGGTCTGTTTCACATCATACATTGCTTTATATTATGGACATTGAATTGCTTTATAACATACTCATTAGTCATCCTTAGATCCATGAAGTACCTACCATTCCTTCCACCCTGCATCAGTGCCTTAAGTTTCCCCATGATGGGATTAAGGTTACTATTCTCGTCAATCAATAGCCTTGTGAATATTGTAAACATCTTGAGGCCCAATTTCATAATTATAACTATTGTCTAGGTTTTGAATTCATTATGAAGGAGAACAAGACTATATTTTCACATTCACCTCCATCTAATTATATCAACCATAGTGATCTTCCTTCTACTTTCACTGATCCATTTCGCACAGCTCTTATGAAGTAGGTTATTATTAAAGACATGCATTTCCACATATAGTCTTAAGGATGCCTTCCATGTTGCAAAGTTTCCCAAAACTCCAAAAACATTTGGTAAACCTAAAAGTTCAAATAATCCTAATTAACCCACAATGATTTGGTAACCAAATAATAAATAGCAAAAATCACCCATGGTTTTTGTACCTGCTATTGCACCAATGAAAGATTGAGAGGCTTTTATCAAGGGAGATTAGTTATATTCTAAAGGCTTTGCTAATTAATTTTAGAATCTAAAGTATCATATCCCTAATCGAAGCATGGATCATCTTGATTATACAAGAAAAGGCCTTGGCCGATAGGTGGAAGGAATGTTAGAACCCTTATCATCTAGAGTTATTAATTAAAATCATGGTCTCAGATTTATACCACCTGGGGGTGACCTCATGACTTTTGATAGTGACTCTTCTTAAGTGACTAGTGATGAAACTCTTGGCAGTGACATAGTGTCCCATTATAGCCTTTTTTATGAGCTTGTTAAAATGGACCTTTTTGATTGAAATGCCATTTTAACCTTAACCACTGGAGCTTCCCGTCTTGAAGCAAGAACCTATTCTATGGGTACTTCACCTCTTGAAGCAGAACATCATATTTTTACCATTAGAGATTTCAATATTAAAGCAAACCCTCATTGTTCCCTATGCCTTTACCATCCCAAACTCATTGATTAAGATCGATAAAATTTGGTTATACACCTTTATGAGTTTTAAAATGAAGAATAAATTGTAGAATTTATGAGCCTAAGAGATAGATTACCCATTGGTGATCAAAAAACAAGGCTTTGATTTTTCATTGGACACTTCTACCTACTTTTGAGAGTAGGCAAACTTTCTTGATCACAATAAAGAATAAATATCGATATCTTCATTTGAAAAACTCTTTGAGGCACTCATCGATCATGAAAAAAGTAAAGAAAAAGATAAGCCTTTAAGTGAAAACCTATTTCAAGCACATTTAGGTGGGAAAGTTTGCTCATCCCCTTAGGATGTAGAAGGTCCATCTATCCCAAGTTTTATAGCCATTACAAGCTTCTCTTCAGAACAATAAAAAATGTTTGAGCATCTTGCTCTTGAGTTTCCAAAGGTTTTTACTACTTGGCCTTTACCTGAGATGGTGGATTTTGATTCATCATACTATCCAAAAAATTGGGAGGAACAACAAGAAGATGTGGCAGAAGAATATGATCATGATCATACCTTGCTTATAATTCTAGAAGATGGATCCACGCTTCTTGTGAAAAACATGATAGAAGTGAACCTAGGAACTCAGGAGGATATCAAAATTGTTTATCTTGGAGCTCTCATTATTGAAGCAAAACATGAACAAATTATATCCCTCATAAGGGATTATATTAACATCTTTACATGAGCATATTTTAACATGCTGGGCTTGGACCCAGACTTGGTTGTGCATCACCTTATTGTCCATCCTGATGTTAAACCAATCAAGTAGAAATTGAGGAAGATGCATCCATGCATCACCTTATTAGTTAAAGTATAACTAAAAAATTGGTTAGGAGTAGTCTTTATTAGGCCACTAGAATACTCTAAATGGATCTCAAACATAGTCCCAGTGAATAGAAAGACCCCAGGTATTTGTATTTGTACTGATTTTTGAGATATCAAAAAAATGTGTCCTAAAGATGATTTTCCTCTACCCAACATTAACATGATTGTCGACTCAACTGCTAGGTATGATATGCTGTCCTTAATGGATGGATTTCTAGATACAATCAGATCAAGATAGCCCAAGAAGATTAACACAAGACTGTGATCACCACTCTGTAGGGAACATTTTATTGCCAAGTCATGCCATTTGGCTTGAAGAACACTGGAGTGACATTTCAACATGCCATGAATATCACCTTCTATGACATGATGCATAATATTGTTAAGTACTATGTTGATTATATACTAGAAAAATCAAGAACATGAGCTAGACATCTTGACATTCTATGAAGAATCTTTGAGAGGCTTCATGAATATAAAGTCTGCCTAAACCCTAATAAATGTGTCTTTAGAGTCACATCAGGAAAAATCCTAGATTTCATTGTATCACAAAAAGGGATTGAATTCAACCCTAAAAAATACAAGGTTATTGTGGAAATGGCTCCACCAAACAATCTTAAACAGTTTTGAATCCTGTAAAAAGGTCCAATCTATACACAAGTTTATTTCTTAATTGGTAGATAAGTGCCACCCATTTACACATCTATTGAAAAAATGGGTAACATTTTAATGGGATGAATATTTTCAAATAGCATTTGCAAAGCTTAAGACATACTTGGCTAATCTGCTAGTCTTGAGATAACCAACATAGGGAAAACCACTGCTTCTTTATATATCAGCCACAGAGGATGCACTAGGGGCACTTTTAGCCCAACATGATGATCAAGGTAAAGAACATGCAATCTATTCTCTAAGCTACACTTTGATGGCTTATGAACATAATTATATGCCTATTGAGAAGGCATGTTTGGCTATGGTATTCGCTACTCAAAAATTGTGACATTATATGCTAAACAACAAAACTATTGTCATCGCCAAGGTGGGCCCTCTCAAGTTCCTCTTATCTAAAGTAGCTCTTCAAAGATGTATGACCAAAAGGGTTATGATCCTAAGTGAGTTTGGCATTAATTACTAGAATCAAAAGGCAATCAAAGGGCAAGTAATTATTGACTAGCTTGTGGAAGCTCCTATTGAAGATACTCAACCTCTCAAATTTGACTTCCTAGATGATTCTATTATGTCTATAAAATAAGCATCGTAGGAACCTAAATAATGGAGGATGTATTTTTATTGCTCCTTCACATCCCATAGATCTAGAGCTGGTATATTGTTGATTAAACCATAGGGGGATTTGATTCCCTAGGCATTCCATATATAATTTTATTATATGAATAATATGGTTGAGTATGAAGCATTGATCATAGGGCTTCTCCTTATCATACAGTGGGATATTTAGAACTTGAAGGTCTATGGTGATTCCTAATCAGTCATCAATTAGACCACTAATTAGTATTAAACCATAGATGACAAGCTTGATCCATACAAGAAAAATGTTGATAATCTCAAAGGTCATTTGAAATATCTATAGTTTGAACAAGTTCCAAGAGGAAACAATAGATTGGTCCACACAATGGCAACAATTGGTTCCATGATATAGATTGATAGTGGAGTTAAAAAGTATCAGTTCTTGATTGAAAATCTTCTTAAGCTTGCACATGTTATACCATATTTAGAAAGGGTATGCACCATTGTTGGTCCCAAGCCCCCACCTGAATTACCATGGTATTAAGATTTTTATAATTACTTCCATGATCATGTATTCCAAACCAGCCTTTCCAATAACTAACATAAAATTTTCCTTCACTATTTAGCACATTATACCCTCCTAGGAGATGCACTTTATCGTAAAGGCTATAATGAAATGATTCTTCATTTCTTATCTTTGGGAGAATCCAAACTAGCTTTGAGGGAGGTTCATGAAGGAATGTGTAGGGCCCACACCAAGGATGTAGTCTTAGCAAAGAAGCTCCTCAAAATAGGCTATTATTGGCCAAAAATGGAGATTAATGATTACAATTATGTGAATAAGTGTGTCCCTTATTAGCTACATGTCAACTTGATACATGCACCTTCTTTACCACTATAGATGATCACAACACTATGGCTGTTCTCAACATGGGGTCTCAATCTATTCAGGAAAATTAACCCAATATCTTCAGATGGCCATAAGAATATCCTGACTGCTATCAAGTATTTTACTAAGTGGATTGAGGCCATTCCTCTCACTTACATTATCAGTAATTAGATTTCCAAATTCATCTAATACCATATCATCTATCGATATGGCATCCTCACATGCATTATATCTGATAATGGTAGATCCTTTGTAAACCAAGATGTACAAGCTCTTTGAGCAAAATGCAAGATCAACCACAAGAAATCAACTCCATATAACCTAGAGGGCAATGAAAAAGTTGAGGCATCAAATAAAACCATTGTATCCATATTAAATAATATTGTCAATGATGCTGGTCGTAATTGGAACTTGCAAATCTTTCTTACCCTCTGAGCTTAACGAACCAGTCATCAAACCCCAAGAGGAGCCACTTTGATGCAGGGGCATCCTTGTGGATCCCAAAATGGACTCATTTTTAGATTTAATTTATATTTTAGGTGCATTATGTTCTAATGAAGTCATAGGATTGATCTATATTTGTAAAAGTTGTATAAAATTTGAATTATGATGTTTCCCTCCAAAATTACCACATTTGAAAATTTGAATTTGTAAGCCTTGTGGAAGGGTTTATATGTATTGTATGAAGTGGAAAAGGTTAGAAAATTTTAAATAGGTGTCTAAGATGTTTTAAGGCTATATAAAGGTCATAAACATGTTCTTTTGTCTATAGGCATGGTCATATAGTATTCCTAGTGGTCAAACATAGAAAATGCAATGTAATTTTAAACACTTCTACGTGGGAAACCTCCAAGAATTAGTTATGCCTCTTTGAGTATTTTTAGGAAGTGTCAGATTTGTAATGTCATTGTGATTTTCAATTAGAATAAGGACAAATAATGAATGTGAATCAAATGAAGGTGATGAATAATGGACTGTGTAATGAAATTATGTGTAATTATTAATTACATGGTTGTGACAAAGATTATGAAGTGTATTTGAATCCTCCAATAGTAAGTGGTTGAATATTGTGGTTGATTTTGGTTGAGAAATTGATATAATCACTAAATTGATTTAGGAATATTTTTGAGACAGGCAAAACAGTCTCATTTGTAGAGACAACTAGGAGTGATGGCAAATAGTAAGCATAAAAAGTCTTGTGTAAACAATTTAGTTTGGTATTAGTCCTTTTGATATTGAATTATATGGAAATATAGGAAAGATACACATGTGAGAATAGAGGGTGTTTATTTTTTTCATTATATGACTATTAAAGGTTTAAACTTATCCCTTTGAAGTGATAACCCTATCATTTGCTAACCCTCTGTCCATAATGTAGAGTTCTATAGACTGGGAATATTGAATTTGAAACTTGTTTTGATTAAAACATGTTATAAACGGGTTTAATAAGTTCATATGAGGTGTTAAGAATATTATTGTGAGATTTGAATACTGTTGGTAGTGAAACAAACCATGAAACCTTGTTGAAAACCCTATTTTCTGTTAATGAATACATTAAAAAATGATTGAGTGTCCTTGTTGGGATTGATCTGTAGGTTATTTAACCAAGGTTGTTGAAGGAAAAAGTTATGTATTGACTAGATAGAGATAAATAAACCATTTTTTTGTCATGAAGCCTTTTCTAGTTAAATAGATAGATTTTATATTGCTCTCAACCTGCTTAGTGACTACGAACCCTGTCAACTAGGGTTTTGATCATTCTGAGAAAAGTAACCCTTAAAAAATTGTAAAAACTTATATTATAATATATTTTATCATTCCATAACTGAATCACATACTTTCCTAATTGTATAGTATATTTAGTATGGATTTCTAGTAGGAGGTGTTGGAAAAGGGCTAAAAGAGGCCTAGTTTGGAAGGTTCAAAGAAGGATAATGGACTTAAGAAGTGATTTAGGTATTGAAAATTGACCCCTAGGTGTATTTCAACAAGAAAAAGGTGATAATAATATTTTTAAGTCATAATTGTTATGATTTTTCTATACTAACCTAATTGCAGTCAGACAGGGCTATAAGGATTGTTAGTTTCAAAGGTAGAGTTGCATGAGTTCAAGGTATGTTTTGAACGAGTTTCAAAATGAATATAGAGGGTAATTGGTGACTATTTTAAGAAATTTAAATATTTTTAAATCTTTTAATAGTCTTGATAAATTTACTTTTTCATGGTGGATGAATCTTTAAGTCTAAGCCTAGTGAAGTGTTCCATTGTTCAAGAATAAGAAAGGGAAAACTTGTGCAAGCTCTGCATCATTTGGTATCAGAGCATAAGGATGGTTAGAGGATAAGGTGAGAAGGATAAAATGGTATAAATATAGAGGTAACCTATAGCAACTCAAATAATACAATAAAAATTAGCCAATTTGGTCATTAAAATGAGGAACATGCAGGCTAGAATGGCAACCATGGAGACAGCTCAAAGAAGAAGAGTCATAGCTCATGATGATAGTGATAGAGAAGAGGAAACTCCTATAGTATAAGAGGAGGAATAAATATAATATATAATGGAGGAGAGATTGATCAAAACCATGATGAATATGGGCTCAAAACCAAAACTAGATGTGCTAATGTATGAAAGCAATCTAAGTGTAGTTGAGTTGGCGGATTAGATAACAACCATGGACAAGTATTTCAAGTATAAAGAGGTGGATGAAACCAATAAATTAAAATTTTTAGACATTAAATTGAGAGGACATGCTTATTTATGGTGGGATGGAATCTAGGAAGAGAGAAGGAGAAAAGGTAAAGCCAAAATCTAATCATGGGATATGATGGTGATGAAGATGAAGGAAAAGTTCATGCCCAAGGACTTCCACACACATTTTTTTAGGAGGTTACATAATATTAGACAAAAATAACATTTATTAAATTAATATACCAAAGAGTTTCATAGGTTGACAATCATAATAAGACACTTGGAAGAAGATGATGAGAAGGTAGCGAGGTATTTGAATGGTATCAAGTTCTCCATACAAGATGAGATAAATATATTTACATTGAAAATAGTTAAAAAAACATACCAAGCAGCCTTGAAATCTGAAGAAAATTTGACAAGAAGGTATACACAATAAGCAAGAGGAAGAGGCAAACAAGTGAGAGTAAGAGGTGAGTATGAGAGCAAGAATGCATATGAAGAAGGTGAAATTAGTGGACAAAGACATGAATCACAACCAAGAGGTGGTTATATAGGTAAGATACCATACTATAGAGGTGGAGATGCTAAAGGAAGAGGAACTAGTGGTTTCACAAGAAAATTCTTCAAAGGCAACAAGTATGTAGGTCATAGGTATTGAGAGTGTCCAAAGGAGAAACAAGAAAGGAGTTATAGAACTGAAGTAAGAAATCAAGTGGTGCAACCTATAGAGGAAAAAAGTGTTGGATCAAATTCACATTTAGTGGCACTTGAAGAAGGAGAAGAACTCTTGATGAGGACATTGTTGAAGCCACCAAAGGAGAAAGAACCTACATAATGGAGAAAACTCTTATAGACAACATGTAAGTCCCATGGTAAATGTTGCAAAATGATTATAGATTCAGGAAGCACATACAACTTTGTTTCCAATGAGATGGTAAATAAACTTGGTCTCAAAATATTTTCTCATCGTACACCTTACAAAGTTTCTTGGCTTAAGAAAGGATATAGTGTACTTGTGAATGAAAAAAGCTTAGTATATTTTTAGATTGGAACATATAGGGATAAAGTTATGTGTGATGTTATTCCTATGGATGTACGTCATGTCTTGATAGAAAGGGCTTGGAAGTTTGAAAGGTCAACTAGTCATGATGGGGGTGAAGAACACCTATTCTTTAGAGTAAAAGGGAGTCAGGTATACGTTATTACCTTTGAAGCATGATGATAAAGTTATTATGTCTTTTGTAAGGTATTGGGTTTTGGATATAAGGAGTTGTTTTAGTAGTAAGATGAAGAAGTGAAGATGGATGAACAACCCAAGGAGATTGAGGCATCCCATGTTACATGTGAATCTATGTCAAGTAAAACTTCTTCAAGTAAGTTTGTGAATGAGTTATTTTAAAGTTTGTCTCAACATTTAGAACATATTTCTAGTTGTGAACTCATATAAGGCATGATAGGCAAGTTCTAATGCATGAAATAAATTTTTGAAACAAAAAGAGTTGAAAAGGAGATGGAAGATCTACATTAGGTCTAAGAAGGAAAACCAAGTGAATGAAAAAGCATGAAAGTGTTGAGTCAAGATCATGAGAATGTGGAAGATAAAAATCAATAATTTTGTATAGAGGAGGTTAAGGGAAATTATGAAGATGAGATGCAAGACCAAATCAAGCACTTATGCAAGAAAATGACATGCAAGGACCAAAAAATTGATATGCATGAGATTAAGTGTACCAAACAAGGAGAATGGGTTTAGGATAGTGAATAAAATTTTGTAGATGTAGTTACATATGGAAGGAAGGTTGTGATGGATCAATTTGTAGAAGAAGCATGGTATGCACATCCCAAACAAGCAATAGAAGATAACAATAGTGTTTTCCTTAACATGTTTGTTGTATGTGCAGGTAAAATCATGAAGAAGAAGAACTAGAAGATGCCTAATTGTGAGGCCCAGACACATTTTCACCTCTAAAAGAGGCAAGTAGCAACATCAACCTTAAGTTTGTAGGTACAAAGTAACTAAAGAGGAACATACACCAAGTTGATTCTTATGGCAAAATTTCAACTTGGTAGTATGATGCAGGGGCATCCTTGTGGATCTCAAAATGGACTCATTTTTGGATTTAATTTGTATTATAGGTGTTTTTTAGGTGTATCAGGTCTTAATGAAGTCATAGGAGTGATCTAGATTAGTACAAGTTGCATACAATTTGAATTATAGAGTTTCCCTCCAAAATTGCCACATTTGAAAATTTGAATTTGTAAGCCTTGTGGAAGGGTTTCTATGCATTATATGAAAGTGGAAAAGGTTAGAACATGTTAAATAGGTGTCCAAGATGTATTAAGGCTATATAAAGGTCATAAACATGTTCTTTTTTCTATAGGCATGGTCATATAGTATTCCTAGTGGTCAAACCTACAAAATGCAATGTAATTTAAAACACTTTTACGTGGGAAACCTCCAAGAATTAGTTATGCCTCTTGGATTAGTTTTAGGAAGAGTTAGTTTGTAATGTCATTATTATTTTCCATTATAATGAAGACAAATAATGGATGTGAAACAAAGGAAGGTGATGAATAATGGACCATGTTATGAAATTTTGTGTACATTGTTAATTTCATCGCTGTGTCAGATTATGAGGTATGTTTGAATCCTCCACTGGTAAGTGGTCTAATATTGTGATTGATTTTGTTTGAGAAATTGATATAATAACTAAATTTATTAAAGAATATTTGTGAGAGAGGTAGATAGTCTCATTTGTAGAGACAACCAAGCCTGATGGTAGATAGTTATTGATGCTTCTAAATGTACCACATGTGCTCTTTAGTGTTGATGAACACTTATCATTTTAGGATTTGAAAAATCCAAGGCATGATTTGTAGTTTGTGACAATATGGTGATGTATGTGGTGGATTAGAATCAGAGTATTAGAACCGTCCACAATATTTATTTAAGTTTAGTGGTTGGGAGCCAACAGGGTCTAAATTTTTATGATAATTTAAGCAGGCATATTAATCTAAATGGATATTAAAAAAGATATTTAAACTAGATGAATTTTGATTAAAAAGATGAAAAAGGAAGGGTAAGGAATAAAAGGGGAAAGGTGTTATTGCAAATTATCATCTCAAATATTATGACAAAATTCTAATTACTTTGAGCACACCTGAACCAATTTGTGATATAAAGTAACATGAACTCAAATTACATCACAAATCAGGCAAAATTCAGAGGAAATGTATAAACCATATGTAAGAACCAAGTTTACTTTAAAGGTTTGCAGCTGTAGTCTAAATAGCCTACACACATCCAAATGTAGAGAAAAATAAAATGAAGTACTTGAGATCTTTACAGTTAATCTAGCATTAACATAAATCAATAACCCTATGACAGAGAATGTGACTCAAAATATGGAGAATCATTTAAATTCAAGATGATAATATGCAATTGAGAGACAACATGGACATTTAACAAACTATATAGATAATCTTCTCAGAATTCCTTAGTCTATATTAAATGCTCCTAGTATACAATTGCTCAAAAAGTTATCTCTTAAAAAATGGTAATCCTTGCCTATTTATAGGAAACATAAGCAGTTCACAGGTTAACCTTATCAAAATATCCACATGCAGGATAAGGAAAACTATCCTTAATACAAAGACATAATGCGAGAGGCTTTCATGCCAATTTTGACAAGAATAAATATATGCTAATAGACTAGCATATATTTTAAAAAAAGAATATTATTTTATGCTACACTGGTGGGGCCCTTGGATTACTATCTTAGGATGTTTTTTTCATTAGTTTATTGTTCATTGATGAGCCCAAAATCTATGGAAAGCTTCATAAAACAATCCTCTTCTTGACTTGCCAATTTGTCAAATTCCTTGTTACTCTTGGCCTTAAGTTCCTGAATGCATTAAGATTCTACAATCATCTTTTTGGATGTGATAATGCTGCCAAGGACATTCTAATTGTCCTTTGTATTCTAGCCCTAGTTATCCTTAATGTTTTGGATGTGGAGGCTAACCCTTTGCTTCAACTCCTCATCCTCTATTAGGCCTGTGGCATTGGTCTTGGTTGGTCTTTCTAATGTTTCTTTCAAGAAGCTCCTCCATCCTTGCAATCAATCCTTTATCTTCCTTGATGAAGCTATTGACCTTATCACGCTAGTTGCTTAGGTTCACTATGCTATCTTTAATGACTCTTAAGAGGGAATGTAAATGCTTCAAATTGATTATTTTGATGCCTTAGACCTGTTTGATACAATGGACGTTAATCAATTCAGTTGCCTAATCCCTATAATTTTACCACTGAGTGATTGATGTCTATGCCTTCTCAATTTTATGGATCAAGGCATTTGATTTGAGTCTTAGGGCCTTCAACCCTTCAAATGTGTCAAATAAGGACTTGTCCAATAACTTGATTACATCCTCAAGGACTGAAAGTGTTACATGTGCTTACAAATCTTTCTTTTCCTTCTCTATGTTGGTGATCCTTTGTTTCATTCCTTGGATTCTAGCCAGGGTCATTGTTGATTGTGCCATCACTAAACTAGCTACATCTTCCTAATATATGGGATGTTCTCTTGTTTCCTATCTTTGAATAGGAGTTAAGCCCATGAAAGGTTCCACCTTTTGAAAGATGAACTCCTCGGTGCCAATGGTGGCCTTCTTTATCACTATTATCTCAAAAATTGATGTGTCTAGATTGAATTAGCCCTTTGTGTCAGACTCCTTGAATTATGGCTGCTTGAAAACTTTTAAATTTGAACTCCCATAGGCCCCTGGGGTGTCAATCCCTTAGCTCTTTTTATTATGAAGGATTTAGATCCTTCTCTCTACCTATCTATTTACAATGTCTTGGATCCATGGCTTAAAATTAACGTGCATATCTACGCCAACTCATATTAAGGCCAATGATGGAGAGAGAGATGGGATTTTTTATAATTTCCCATAAACAAACTAGTCAGGAATGACTGGTCCATAAATAGGGTTTGCATCACTGAAGAGGTTAACTTCACTGGTAGGGTGAGTGAAGGTTAACTTAGGCTTCTTTTTAGTTACCAGGGGCACCAAGTCCAATTCTACTTGTCTCTTTCCTCCATCCAATGGGGTCAAATCCTTGCTTGTTTCATCAGAGAGATCCTCCTCCCTATTAGAACCATAAGCAATTGCAATGTCAACAAGGTTACTCTCTATTATTTCTCCTCCCCTAGGGCAATCATGCTAATGATTTTCACTGGGGAAGGAGGCCTCTATGGGAATGTGTAGGGTTAAAGAGCCTCACCAATATTATGTTGTATCTTTATATATTCAACCATAACTTTACCCATTCCTTTTATATCCTTAGGTTGTCCAACCTGGGATTGCTTTGTCAATTCTACTCATTAAGGATCAAAAGATTGTCCTCCAACAGGTAGTTCCTGATAAGTAATCCCAGATGGTCCTGACAACAAGTGATAATGCAAGGGATGCAATTTACATCTCTTTCCTGAGGGTTTATTATCCCTATTTAGCCTATGCTCCAATTGTATATTTTAGCCTTTGATCCTAGACAGGACCTCTTCAAAGTTCTTTGCCCTTGTATAAATACCATCTCCCATACTTAGTTAATGTTTGTATTCAATCTTTGGGACATTTTTATCTTGGATGTGGTTGGTAAATCTATTACTATGGTCCCACATCTTAAGGTCATCTAGCTGGAAATCAAAATAATTTCTATGGATTACCATAATTTCTAGTTGCTTCCAATCTTTGATCACAATCCTGCTAATGTCTAGTGGAAATGGGTGGACCTGAGCCTTATTATTTTTCTTGTGTGTCCCATCCACACCATGGATGATTTTATAGGATATATCTTATTCTAAAATCTTACTAGGGACATGAATGGGAAATCGGTAAGGTTGAATCATGATTCTTTCCATTCTTATCATAGTCCAATCTGAATAGAACCAAACATCCCCCATGGCTTCTACTTGCTTTTTGATTAGAGGGTGGAGTATTGGCATAGGGAAAACAGAGATTACATCATATATAGCTAGGAAAACACCATCATAGATAAATTTCACGTGGTTCCTATATTTGAATATATGTAATTTAGATTAGTATAGAGAAATAGTGGTTCTGCCATTAGGGGACCAATTTTAGATGCCAGGGAAGGCTACAAAAGTCAAGAGTGAATCTAAGAGATAAGAAATCATATGAAATTGTTTGGAGGTCCTTCTCTTGATGGTTGTGAATTTTTTGGACAAGAAAAATCTTATTAGGTCTCCAATGGGAAGGGTTAAGTTTTGTTCCAACATGTAGTCAACATAAGATACCCAGACCTTGCTTACATAAAAAGTGGATGGGGGACCAAATGATTAATTCAATAAGGTCATAACTACACTAACACCTTCCTTAAATTGGACAATAGGAATCTCACCATCAGGGGACCTAAAAATATGGGATCCTTGGATCAGCTAGGGTGAGAGGACTGAATCTAGGTCTTGGACATTTGCCAACTCTCTTAAGGATGTGAGATCAACATGAGGCAAATTGAGCTTATAATAAGTTTTGAAGGCCATAGGGGTGATGTATGAAATATTATTAATGCTTCCCTCTTAAATGATCCATTATTTTTATATCTTGCAATCAACTAAAATAGGAGCAAGGAGGTCGATATAATGCATTACCTCTGGTTTAGCTACGGCATGGTGGAGGCTTGCTAGGTGAATTGAGACTAGTAATTATATCTATGATGCACAAAGGCATTCCTCTTTTCCTCCTAAGAAACTAGTTGTAATTCCTCCATAAGGAAGAATAAATTAGATCAATTCTTGATTCCATGCATGTTCAAGGCTATCAGGTCTAGCTCTGTGTCTTTAAAGATCCCCCCTTAATTGTCTAAAGTTAAGTAATGTTCTACTTCCATCTTCATTTGTTACCTACCCACCACCATTGATGGTTTTGAATAACTTGTCAAACCATCTTTTCATAGCTATTTGATGCTTAGTAAAGTTTGTAAATGCCTTTTCTATGGTATCTTCCATCTGAATGATGTCCAATAGCCTAGAATTAACAAGGTCTTGGCTTTCCTCCATATATTCTTTCATGAATGTGAACATAGGGAGCTTTAAGGTCATGGTAAAGATAGGCTCTTGACCATATACCAATAGGAATGGTGAGGCTTTGAGTGTTTTCTTGATCCTTATTATGTCAACCCATAATGTATATTTAAGGAGTTTATGCCATGTCCTGGGTTTATCTATTACTGAATTCTTAATGGCCTTCATTAGATTCTTATTTGTGGATTTAGAAACTCCATTTCCTTGAGGATAATGATTAGAGACAAAATTCAAAGAGATGCCATTATCATAAGCCCATTTTGTAATTTCAATAGATATTAATGTAGATCCATTGTCACAAACTAAGGAAACTAGGGTTCGAAATATCGTGCAAATACTTTCCTCCAAGAAATTAATCACCTATTTTGTTATGCATTGCTTAGTGACTACTACCTCAATCAACCTCATGTAATAGTCCATAGCATTTAGGACATATTTGTGACCTTCAGAAGAATGAGGATTGATCACTTGTATGAAATCCAATCTCCACTATGCAAAAGGTTTGTTTATTATGACTAGTTATAAAGGCATGCCTACATTTGGTTGTTTTATGCTAAATATTGGTAGGAATGACACTCCCTCACATGTTCATATGCATCTTTGAAAAGGGTGGGCCAATAATACCCACCCTTGAGAATCGTATGGGTTGTGGTTCTCCTTGAAGGATGTCCACTACCCAACTTTTCATGGAAAGTAAACATGATTTGAGAGGCCTCTTCTTTTGACACACATCTTAAGTAGATTCCTTCAAAGTTTTTCCTATAAAGGACTCCATCTTTGATGAGGTAATGGGATGCTTTGAGCCTTAAATCTCTCCTCTATTCTCTGGTGAGTCTTGGAGGACAATTGCCACTGATATGAAGATGTATTAAATAGTCATACCATTCATTAGGTTAGAAGTTCTATTGATCTGCTTGCATGACATGCTGCTTGGGATCAATATTGGAAATCATCTAAACCAGGACTAGACATTTCACTAATTTGGCAATTTTCATCTCTATATCATATTCTTGTAGGATTACCATCCACTTGCCTCTTCTTTCGCCAAGCTCATTCTGACTTAACATAAGCTTTGTGGCTAGGTTCGGTAAAATAACATGCACCATGTTTCTAGGGAGGTAATGTCTAAACTTTTTTATTGCCTTTACTAAGGGATAGGCTTGATTATCAATGATGGAATAGTTTACCTCTACATTTTTAAATTTGTTGCTCATGAAGGCTATAGGGTGGTCATTCTGATCAACCTTTTGAGTTAAGACAACAAGCATGGTGTGGTAAGAAGCAAATGAATATAAGAAAAAATAGTTTGAAAAGTCAGGACTTATCAAGACTGGGGCTTGACCGATTGCCTTTTTAATGTCAACAAATGCTTTCTTAGATTCTACATTCTAAGAAATTTTAGCATCTTTCTTAAGCATATCATTCAAAGGTTTGACAATCTCAGCAAAACCTTAAATGAACTTCCTCACGATGTTAATCTTGCCAAAGAATGACTTCAATTCTTTCCAATTATTGAGAAGCCCAATTTTAGAAATGGCCTCTACTCTACTAGGATCTATGGAGATCCCATCTTTGGTAATGATATGCCCTAACCATTTTCCTTCAGTGACATAGAACATGCTTTTCTTGGGTTTAAGAGATATACCATATTTCCTACATATATGAAATACTTCCCTCAAATGCATGAAATGATCTTCTCAATTCTTAGAGAATATTATGAGATCATCCATATATATGATGATGCATTTGCCCACTATACCTTGGAAAGCATGTTCCATGGCCCTCTAAAAAGTTTCCCTTACATTAATTAATCCAAAAGGCATTCTCTTGTAAGCATATGTTCCCCATTTAGTAATAAAAGTTGTTTTTATCCTATCCTCTCGAGCAACAAACACCTGGTTATATCTAGAAAATCCATTGAAAAAGGACATCATGGCAAATCTTGAAACAACTTGGATAACTTGGTCAAGAGAAGGCAAGGGGTAATTGTCCTTTTCAGATGTTCTATTCAATTTTTTGAAGTCTATACATAATCTTATTTCCCCATTCTTTTTTTGAGTGGGACTAGGTTTGTAACCTAAGTGGAATGACTAATGGGAAAAATGATCCTTACATCCAACAATTTTTTGACCTCCTTAAAGATCATGGGTTCTAAAATAGGGTTAACTAGTCTTTACTTCTACCTAAAGGGTTTACAACCCTCTTTGAGAGGTATAGTATGAGTAATAACCCTTGGGTCAAATACTTTTAGATCTTCATAAGATCAATCAATTATATCTTTATATTTTATAATCAGCTCTCTCACTTTTCTATTTTCCATTTTAATGCAAGCCTTCCCTATATTCACTATTTGGGGTTGATCATGTGGGCCAATATTCATTTCATGATAATCTTTATCGCTTACCTTGGGTTGCTTGGGTGCTTTAGAAATCTTGTTGTGATAAAATAACCTTTGCAATGAGATCATCCCTTTAGGTATCTTATTATCATTCAACAAGATGATTTTACCCTCAAGCTCCCCTTCATGAGTTCTTTCCCTAGCTTCATTGATGATGTGAGCTTCAAAGGCCCAAAAATTAGTCAAGAAATCTATAATTTACTGATCATCATTGAAAACTTGGAAGTAATTTATGTTGTCAAGGACTAAGGGACATGGTACCAACTCAATATTGAGGTTTTGAGAATCATGATTAGGTATGAGGTTAGCTACAATAGAGGCAAGCTCATCAACAACTTTATTTTCTTGCCTAGGGATATACAAGATATTAAAGGCATCGAAAGATTCCTCTAAGTTCTAAACTCTAAATTTGTAATTTTTAAGGTAAGATAACTTACACTTGTACTTGCTCCTTACTTGATTAACTATAAGTTCAAAATCTCCATAAATAAGTAGATCCTTGACTTTATGCTTGATGGCAAGTTGTAATCCTAGGATGAGAGCCTCATACTTGGCCAAATTATTGGTGTAGGGCAATTGTAACCTAAGATGCATGATATTATTTTTTTGTAGGGTCTATCAATATAATACCAACCCTTGATGTTGATTGGCATCTGGCACTATCAACATATAACTTCCATACTCCAGGCATTGGAGGAGAACTCTTGGAACCAGGTTCTTCTTTAGTTTCCAAAGTGAAAACTCCTATATCAGAATCTAGGAAGTTTATCTTTTCATTGAAAACATTGTATTATGTTATCATGTGTTTCATTATGGGTTCTCTTTCTATTCTTATCTCATTTAGTACACCTTTCCAAGGTAGCCACAAGTGTGAACAATTAGTGGACATGTAACCATTTAAGGCCTTAGTCCATTCTCTACTCAAGAGCAATCTATAAGCATTAATAATATCCACCACTTGTATCTCAATGAATTATTTAACCTTGGGTTTACTAGCTAGCTATATATACACATTTAATAGTTACCTAATGACCTTGACTCTGGATTTATCCAATTGAGTAACCACCCTATCAGACTTGATTGGTGTTAATCCAAGTTATTCACATATCATATCAGGCATGATATTGGTTGAGGCTCTAGAATCTAAAAGATAAATATGGACATTCTTCCCAAATATCCTAACTGTAAGCAAGAAGGGTGGGGACTCTGCTTTGGTTATTTTCATAATTACATTTGCATTATCACTCTTAGGGGACTTCCCAGGATTCTTGGACAAGGATTCCAAGAGTAAGTCTCTTTGTTCTATGATTTGTGTTAACTTATGTAGAGTGATATTGGCTTTAATATTTTTCATATCTTCCATAATATTATAACTAGTTTTTCTTGAAGGATCAACGGTAGGTTTGATAGAGCTTCCATTGGGAGGTTTAGGATTATTCTTTGATACAGTGTCTATAGGGGTCCCATAGTTGTTAGGTGGAGTAGAAGTAGTCAACAACTATTTTTTCTCCCTATTTTTTAGAGGATATGTTTCCAATAACTACTAGAATGCTTGAATTTATTCAGGGATACTCTCAAACTCATTATATTCTTAAAAAGGGAATTGAAAAGTTTCTACCATGTACACTTAGATGGTTTAGATTCAGAAATACCTGCAATAGCATCTTTGTTTGGAACCACTTCAAATGTGTCAAGTTCATCTTGGAAAGCTTCAAAGGCTTTTCAAAATTCAATGTAGTCATTCTCACCCATTTGGAAGTAGCATGCACCCTACAGTAGTCTAGTAAGGCAATATCAATGAGGTTGATGTCCATAGTCCTTTTACTAGAGGAAGGTTCATTAGCTTTATTATTGTAGAAACTATCATTCTAAAATCTATTTCCAGCCCTGTTAAACTTTTGAAAAGTGAAGTTCCTTATAGGGTTATCATTTGTGTTACCAACTTGATTTTGTAATTGTATGAAGTCTGTGTTAAGCTTATGGACCATTTTTAATATAGATTCATTCTCATTCTTTTGAGTCTCAAAATTTTGACCTTGGATATTGTTAATGCCATTAACAAGCACTAAGACCTTATGGTCATTAATATGAGATCTATTGGTAGCTTGATGGCTCAAGAAACCTAGGTTCTGATTAGGGGTAGGATGGCTAGTAAGTAATACATTCAAGCTAGGGAACTGGTTTAATGCTAGAGTATTGTGATTATTATCTGAGAAAGGGTTTTATTCCAACATCTAAGGATTAACATTTGGGATAGAATAATCCATCTATCCTTGGGGTTACATTTAGTCATTAATAACCATTGCTTTAGAATAAGCTTGAGACAATGTGGTGATAATTGGGATAACTCTTTTAAGAAATACAAAAGTCATGGGGTCAACAACATATTTGTAAACCTCTAGAGCTAAAGCTTCATTAGGTTTATATGGGTCCATGATCTGACTAATTATCTTTTGGAACTTAGCATTGAAGGACCCAATAGGTTCACTTGCATCTCTCTTAATAGTTGTGAATTGATTATAGATGACACAGGGGCTTATGATATTTCTAAATTGATCAATAAAGATAGTGTCAAAGTTATTCCATGAGGTAATACAATTGTTAGGCAAATTAAGGACCATTCATATGCAACATCTTTGAATGTAAATGGAAACAACCTACATGCTACATCTTCATGAATAACATTTAACAATCTTAAAGTAGCTTTGAAAGATTTAACATGTTCTTCAACAGTTGTAATACCAATTGGACTAAATATTAGTAAATATTTCTCAAGATTACATGGTAAGTCATGAACCACACTTGGTATATTGATGGGGGAACTTCCAAGTCATGCCATATTTGGATGAAGGTCGAACATAGGAATCCCTTGCAAGGGTGAAGATGGTAGAGATTTGAAATGCCTACACCTTCCTCTATCTTTCCTAGTTCTTTTGTGGATTTTTAGCTCAAGCAAAGGTTCTCTAGTCTCTGAATGTGATCTGGTCCTTGGCAATACCATCTTGAAGATTAAAGATCCTATTTGAAATATGATGAGTCAAGTTAGATCTTCACTAGAAAATTAACAATCAACTTGTTCACTAAGCTTATTTTGTAAGGATTTGCTCATAGAAAGACAAAAGACATTAATCTTTGACTAAATAAGCTCAATGATGTGTTAAATCACACAAAGATGACTTTTCTTTGCAACATGTATCCTGAATAAGCTCAAAATTCATAAAGAATCATCTTTATTTAGCCAAAATAAAGCCATTGTAGGTTTAAATACCATGAATCCTTAAATCTTGAATCTATTTTACCAAAATTCAAATGTCCTTTTGTAAAGAATAAAGATCTTTGCTTGAATAAGAACAAGGATACATAATGATCAAGGATCTTTGCACTTAGAGTGAAGAATTACTAAAAACTAAGAGCCTTTCAAACTTCAACACACTAACTACCACAGTAATGGGCCCTCCTTCTAGTGCCAGCGGAGATTCCTCCTATTGATGATTCTAAATGTACCACAGGTGCTCTTCAGTGTTGATGAACACTTCTTGTTTTAGGATTTGAAAAATCCAAGGCATGAGTTGTAGTTTGTGACAATACGGTTATGTCTGTGGTAGAATAAAAGCAGAGTATGAGAAATTTCCACAATATTTATTTAAGTTTAGTGGTTGGGAGCCACCAAGGTTTCAATTTTTGTGATAGTTTAAGTGGGAAAATTAATCTAAATGGATATTAAAAAAGATCTTTAAGCTAGATGAATTTTGATAAAAAAGATGAAAAAAGAAGCGTAAGGCAGAAAAGGGGAAAGGTCTGATTGCAAATTCTCATCTCAAATATTATGACAAAATTCTAATTACTTTGAGCACACATGAACCAATGTATGATTTAAAGTAGCATGAACTCATATTACATCACAAATTAGGGAAAATTCAGAGTAAATGTATAAACCATAAGTAAGAACCAAGTTTACTTTAAATGTTTGCTACTACAGTCTGAATAGCCTAAGCACATCCAAATGCAGAGCAAAATAAAATGAAGTACTTAAGATATTTACAGTTAATCTAGCATTATCACAAATTAACAACCCTATGACAAATAATATGACTCAAAATATGGAGAATCATTCAAATTTAATATGATAATATGTAATTGAGAGACAACATGGACATTTAACAAACTATATAGACAATGTTCTCAGAATTCCTTAGTTATATTAAATGCTCTTGGTATAGAATTGCTTAAAAATTTCTCTCTTACAAAATTTTAATCCCTACCTATTTATAGGAAACATAGGTGGTTCATTTGTTAACCTTATCAAAATATCCACATGCAGGATAACAACAACTATCCTTAATACAAAGACACAATGCGAGAGGCTTTCATGCCAATTTTGACAAGAATAAGTATATGCTAATAAAATAACATATATTTTACAAAAAGAATATTATTTTATGCTACATTGGTGGTGTTAGGTTGTGGAGCTAAAAGCTTCACTGATGTAGACATGGAGGAGGTTGCAAAAGAGTTGTGGAGTGTCACAGACACCGGCGTCGGTCAGGCCAACCGACGTCGAGACAGGAAGCAACCGACGTCGGTCATAGATCGGCTGGCATCGGCACCCCCAGGTAGACAGGGACTGACGTCGATCACCTGTGGTTCGAGCTACGAGTATATTACGGGTAGTTGGTTGATGAACCAAGTGTTTGCATGTTTAGAGCTAATTTTAGACTGAGAGCAGCAGATCTAATTATTGTAATTAGGTGTCTAATTATTGTTTGGATGAGAACTATTTAAGAGACTCATGGTTGTATTGTAAAAGTGTGCTAGAAAGCCATAGAGCTTTTAGAGAGAGCTAGTGTAGCTCCTCCTAGTTCCAAAGGGGTGCTGAGTGTGTATGATCAGGGAGAGTTGCAGGGTCTGCAAGGTCAAGGAGCTGATCCACCAGGGTACTGGTTGAAGAATCATAAGGACTTGGTGAAGCAAGGACAAGGGTTCTTCAGGGGTGTAGAGATATCTACATGGTGAGTAAGGTCTAGTGATTTGCAGGTAGCAGCAGAGAGCAGGAGATCTACTTGAAGTACGATTGTGTACTTGGTGAACTGGCAGCGCGTTACTGACTGGTTGGAGAGGTGAACATCAATTCTATATTGGAGTTGATTGTTGTGACCGAGAGAGAGAGGGAAGAAGGTCTTGAGGTGTGGCGAACCTTTGAGGTGGAGGAAGAAGTGGCATCTTCCTTATTGTATATTCTTTTGAGTGATTATTAATACAATTGTTAATTGTCTCTCAATTCCTATGTTGTTTCATATTTCTAGTTACTTATTGATTCTGGTATAAATTCCATATTTAGTTGCTAATACAAGAAGTAATCATATGCACTCTAATTGAGGAGCAAGATCCTGACAAGTTGGTATCAGAGCTTTTGGTTGGGTTACTAATAGGTGGTTTCAGATATGGTAGTGTTTGTTGATTACAGGTTACTCACAGGGGTTTCTGATTGAGTGGGAGTATAGCAATGGTAGAAGAAAGTAAGCTACGAATGGAGAAACTGAATAGCATGAATGGTCTGATTGATGGAAAGAAAGAGCAGGTAAATAAAGATTGTTGGTTGGTAGCAGATCAGTAGGGAGGAACAGATGTTGCAGGAGATGTTGCACAGGATGTTCTAGATAAAGTGGAATCTTGGTTCATAGATTCTTTTGCCTCTTTCCATGCAGTTCGAAATAGAGCATCTTTTCATGGGTATGTCTTTGGAGACTTTGGAGAGATTTATTTAGGAGCTGGAGAGCCTTGTCAAATGATTGACAAAGGGGAAGTGAAGCTGAAATTGCAGACGGATGACATACAGTGGTTGAAGGAAGTCATGCAGGTACCAGTCTTGGAGATGAGTCTAATTTCTTCAGGAAATTTGGGTGATGAGAGATGCACTGTAACTCTCATAGTGGATACACTTGAATTAGATGGTGGTAAGAAAGTAGGTATCCTTTATCTATCTACCTATATTACTGATTCACCTTCTATTGCAGAGATGTGGCTTTATGGGCTTGGTCACATATGTAGGAGGGGAATGCAGGTTCTCAAGTGAAAGACAGATGTTTTTGACAAGCTAAAGAACTGGAAAGCCTTGGTGTTCATGGAGGAGATGATGGACAGAGATCAGGTGAGGGAACTAAATTATTCTGAGTAGGGCTATGTTGATTTAAACAGGGTTTTGATCCACGGAGAGCTCGTGGGTAAAAAGTTATCACTCACAGACGAACACAGGTACCAGCGTCAGTCATAAAGTAATCAACGTCGGCAATAGGAAGATCAACGTCGGTCATGAAGAAACTGACATCGGTAGAAAGGATACCAGCATCGGCCAGGGAGAGGATGTTGGCAGTCAGGGTTAGTGCAGGGAACCGACATTGATCGGGAGCAGACTGGGAGATGGCCGATATCGGTCACTGGAATGGATATTGGGCGGATAGCAAGCTGTCAACAAGTCTCAAATGCTCATGTCGAGGTCAGAAAGGGTAAGTGAACCTCATATTCATTGTTCACCTTCTTTATATTGCTTACTGATGGTCGAGAACCAGGAAGATGTGAAGAGGCAATGCGGGTAGAATCCAGATACAGTGGGAGCTTGGCATGGATGAGGAGTGTGAGTCCTTGGAGAAGAACCAAATAGGTATTTGTTGGTAGAGTTGTCAGCTGGAAGAAAGCACTGACAGACGGATGGATTCCCATAGTTAAAGAAGAGAGTGGATGGATACATGAGACAGAAGGCCAAGGTATAAGGTCTTGAGGAAGCTGCAGGACAGTGGTACAGGTTTTGACAGGAGGATGACAAAGCATGGCTTTAGTCAAACGTCAGTGTAACTATTGTGTTTGTTCTTACCAGGTGGATGATGAGTCGTGACATTATCTAGTTATTGTATGTGGATGGTTTGCTAGCAGATTTTGTACATACAGGGATTTGCTGAGCTAAAAGGTAAGGTTAGTTCAGAGGTGTGTCATGAAGAATTTGGAGCAGCGAAATTCTTTGGCATAAGAGTCATGGAGATTTTATCTCCAGTGGGAGCTGATGTGAAGACAGTGTTGGCGAGGTTCATTACGCAGGATGTAGAATCAGAAAGCACACCAATGGCTGGACAGTTAAAGCTTAGCTTGAAACTAGGTTCGAAATCACATGAGGTCTAGTGTAGACCTGAGTTTTCCTAATCAGTGGGGGTTGTCAAAAAGTATGGAGCCAATTCGGGGTAGGAGTATTGGAGGGCAGTTCAGTGGGACTAGCAATAGGGATTCTTGTTATGCAGGGTCAAGTTCTTCACTACATGGATATGTAGGTTCAGATGTGGCAGGTTACTTGAATGACAGGTACGGCATCACAGATTGTGTGGTGGTTAGTCTTCAGGATTGAGCTTGAAGAGGGATACAAGCCAAGAAACAGACTATATAGACAATGTTCTCAGAATTCCTTAGTTATATTAAATGCTCTTGGTATATAATTGCTTAAAAATTTCTCTCTTACAAAATTTTAATCCCTACCTATTTATAGGAAACATAGGTGGTTCATTTGTTAACCTTATCAAAATATCCACATGCAGGATAATGACAACTATCCTTAATACAAAGACACAATGTGAGAGGCTTTCATGCCAATTTTGACAAGAATAAGTATATGCTAATAAAATAACATATATTTTACAAAAAGAATATTATTTTATGCTACATTGGTGGGGCCCTTGGGTTACTATCTGAGTATGTTCTTTTCCTTAGTGTATTGTTCATTGATGATCCTAAAATCTACATCAGGCTTCATCAAACAATCCTCTTTTTGACTTTCCAATTTGTCAAATTCCTTGTCACTCTTGGCCTTAATTTATTAGATGCATTGAGGTTCTGTCATCTACTTTATAGATGTGATAATGATGCTAAAGATCTTCTAATTGTCCTTAAAATGCTGGCCCTGGTTGTCCTTAATGTTTTGGATTTGGAGGCTAACCCTTTGCCTAAAATCCTCATCCTCTATTAGGGCTACGGCATTGGTCCTAGTTGGTCTTTCTAATGTTTCTTTCAAGAGATCCTCCATCCTTGTAATCAATCCTTTATCTTCCTTTATGAATCTACTGACCCTGTCACACTAATTGCTCAAGTCCAGTATGCTATCTTTAATGATTATAAGGAGGGCGTGCAAATGCTTCAACTTGATGATTTTGATGCCTTTGACGTGTTTGGTATGATGGACATTAATCAATTTAGTTTCCTGATCCCTAGAGTTCTACCACTGAATGATTGATATCTGTGCCTTCTCAATTTTATGGATCAAGGCATTTGATCTAAGCCTTATGACCTTCAACCCTTAAAATGTGTCAAAGAAGGACATATCTAGTAACTTCATTACATCCTCAAGGACTGAAAGTGTAACCTGTGCTTCCAAATCTTTCTTTTCCTTCTCTAGGTTGGTGATCCTTTATTTCATTCCTTGGATTCTAGCCAGGGTCAATGTTGATTGTGCCATCACTAAACTAGCTACATCCTCCTGATAAATGGGATGTTCTCCTCCTGCCTATTCTTGAATAGGAGTTAAGCCCACAAAAGGTTCCACATTTTGAAAGGTGAACTCCTCGATGCCAATGGTGGCCTTCTTTGTCACTATTATCTCAAAAACTTATGTGTCTAGTTTGAATTGGACCTTTGTGTCAAAATTTTGAATTATGGTTGCTCAGGAACTTCTACATTTAAACTCCCAGAGGCCCCTAGGGTGTCAATCCTCTGGCTCTCTTTATTGTGAAGGATTTGGATCCTTCTCTCTACCTATCTATTTATAATGTCCTGGATCCATGGCTTGACATTATCCTGCATATCTACACTAACTATTGTTAAGGCCAATGATGGAGAGAGAGATGCGATTTTTTATAATTTCCCATAAACAAACTAGTCAAGAATGACTGGTCCATAAATAGGGTTCTCATCATTGAAGATGTTAAATTCACTAGTAGAATGAGTGAATGTTAACTTAGGCTTCCTTTTAGGTGCCAGGGGCACCAAGACCAATTCTATTTATCTCTTTCCTGCATCCAATGGGGTCAAATCCTTGCTTGTTATATTAGAGGGATCTTCCTCCCTATCAAAACCATAGGCAGCTGCAATGTCAATAAGGGCACTCTCCAATATTTCTCCTGCATCCAGGGTAATCATGCTAATGATTTCCACTGGGGAAGGAGGCATCTATGTGGATGTGTGGGGTTTAGGACCCTTTCCAGGTCTATGTTTAATCTTTAAATATTTAACTACAAATTTACCCTTTGCTTTTATATCCTCATGTTTCCCAACCTGGGATTGCTTTGTCTATTTTACTCATTGAGGCTTAGAAGATTGTCCTCCAATAGGTGGTTCCTAATGAGCAGTTTGGGATGGTCTTGATAACAAGTGATAATGTAAGGGATATAATTTCCATCTATCTCCCAAGGGTTTATTGTCCCTGACTAGCCTATGCTCCAATTAGATATTGTATCCTTTGATCCTAGATAGGACCTCTTCAAAGTTCTTTGCCCTTGTATAAATACCATCTCGCATGCCTGGTTGATGTTTGTATTCAATATTTGGGACATTTTTATCAAAAATGTGGTTGGGAACTTTTTTATTGGGGTCCCACATCTTAAGGTCATCTAGCTGGAAATCAAAAGAATTTCTATGGATCACCATAATTTCCAGTTGCTTCCAATCCTTGATCACAATCCTACCAATGTCTAATGGAAAGG
The DNA here is from genome assembly GCA_037957365.1 of Torreya grandis. NCBI lineage: Eukaryota > Viridiplantae > Streptophyta > Pinopsida > Cupressales > Taxaceae > Torreya > Torreya grandis. The sequence goes on from JARHVA010002366.1 coordinate 2,340,685, forward strand.
GGTGGACCTAAGCCTTATTATTTTTCTTGTATGTCCCATCCAAACCATGGATGATTTTATAGGAAATCTCTTATTCTACAATCTTACTAGGGACATGAATGGGTAATCGATAAGGTTGAATCATGATTCCTTCTATTCTTATCATAGTGCAATCTGAATAGAACCAAACATCCCCCATGGCTTCTACTTGCCTTTTAATTAGAGGGTAGAGTCTTGGCATAGGGGAATTAGTGATTACCTCATAGATAACTATTAAAAAACCATCATAGATAAATTACATGTGGTTCTTATATTTGAATATAGACAATTTAGAGTAGTGATGAGAAATAGTAGTTCTACCATTAGGGGACCAATTTTGAAGCTAGGGAAGGCTACAAAAGCCAAGAGTGAATCCAAGAGATAAGACATCATATGAATTTTTTTTTAGGTCCTCATCTTGATGGCTATGAATTTTTTGGCCAACAAAAGCTTATTAGGTCTCCAATGGTAGGGGTTAAGTTCTATTCCAACATGTAGTGAACATAAATACCCAGACCTTGCTTACAAAAGAAGTGGATAGGGCACTAAAGGCTCAATTTAGTAAGGTCATAGCAATCTTAATGCCTTACCTGAATTAGAAAATAAGAATCTCACCATTAGAAGACCTAAAAATATGGGATCCTTGGATCAATCAGAGTGAAAGGACTGAATCTAGGTCTTTGGCGTTTGCCCACTCTCTTAAGGATGGGAGATCAACATGAGGTAAGGGGAGCTTATAATAGGTTTAAAATGCCATAGGGGTGATGCATGCAACATTATTAGTTATTCCTTATTAAATTATACATTTTTTATCTATCCTTTAATCAATGAAAATGGGATCAAGGAGGTCGATATAATGCAATACCTCTGGTTTGGCTATAGCATGGTGGAGGCCTACCAGCTGAATTGAGACTAGTTCATTATATCTCTGATGCATAGAGGAATTCCTCTTTTGCTCTTAGGAATTTGACTGAAATTCCTCCATAAATAAGAATAAATCAAACCAATTCTTGATTCCATGCACATTCAAGGTTGTCAGGTCCAACTCTATGTCTTTGAAGATCCTCCCTTCACTGTCTAAAGTTAAATAAAGTTATACTTACATCTTAATTTTTTAACTACCCACCACCATTGATGGTTTTGAAAAACTTTTGCATAGTCTCTAAGGCTTTTTCAAAATCACCTACCTCTTGAGATTCAGTCATGCCTATCTTGGTTATGTTATGGTCAATTAAACTAACTTGGACCTACTTTTAAAAATAGTTTGGGTATTGACCTGAGCTTTAATGGTAAAATATCTAGGCCTTAACTCTATACATGTTTTAGATTTTATGGGAATCTGTCCCATGTCTCTTTTGTGATTTCAAGCTAAGTAAATCATTTGATTTGGATCTTCAAAGCTTACGTGGAGTCCAAGTGGCCTAGCTCTATATCTTTCACGACAATTTTCATACTTGCCACCTTAGGCACTAGCCATTGGATTTTAAATGCCTCTTTATTTTGTTCTAAAAACCTAAATCCAAGACCTTGGATTTAATTATTCCCTTGATCCTGAAGTTCGTGGTTATGCCACGTGTTGAGCTTGTGGGGTCTTTGAAAATCCTTCAGGCTCGACACACCATTGGATGGAGATCAATGAGAAAGTGATCATCATTGGATCCTCAATGGAATCAAACCATTAATTGCATGATTCTTAGGGCATATATTAGCCTTGTGTTGAGCTCTTGAATCCTTTGAAAAGTCTTTGGGCTCTATGCACCGTTGGATGAAGATCAATGAGCAAGTGATCACTATTAGATATTCAACAGGCCTAAACCATTAATTATGTGCTTTTATTATGTAGGCCCTATTAAATATTGTATCTCATCTATTAGTTATCCACTTGTCTCCTTCATGGAACTTGATTATCCTTCCTTAGCTTTGTTACTTATCTTGAGTGCTCATTAGCCACGTGTCAAGCTCATGAAGCCTTTGAAAGGTCTTCAGACTTGATGCATCATCAAATGGAAATTGATGAGCAAACGATCACCATTAGATATTTGATGGGATTAAAATATTAATTGTATGCTTATTAGGGTGATTAGCCATGTGTCAAGCTTGTGAAGCCTTTGAAATGTCTTCAGGCTCGACGCACCGTTAGATGGAGATCAACGAGTAAGCTATCACTGAGATTTGTAAAGAGCATGAAAGATAATCATTAGAACCATAAATATAAATACTTGGGGTAAACCATTAAGGATAAGTACAAATTAAGCACCAAGTCCTTAATATTAATATTTTATCCCAAGTTAGGTGACCTTTCAAAATAACTTTATAAAATGAGCCATTTAAACCCATAAAAAAATATGTAAGAATGGGAAAAAAGGGATAGAAAGAGGCTTGTGCCATGTTTAAAACATGATGTAATATTTTCATAAGTCCTTCTATTAATTTGTTCCCACTAATTTAACTCCCACCAAATTTTAATTTAAACTCTGAGGGTTTGTTGTTTAGGAACCCTGTCTTCTTCCATGAAACCTATGCTTAGTCATCCAAAGATAATTGTTAGCAAGGTTAGCTTATAAAGCATATTTAAAACTCATAAAGACTTATCCTTTTTTAGGGAGATGATATTTAGTTTATAAAATGAGTAACCCTATGCAAAAATATACTATAATTCATAGATTATAAAACACTTACAAGGGTCACCATTTGCAAAGTGGAAAAAAGGGGGATGTTGGTCCCAACAATAATAGTATGTATAAACAGTCTTATGTAAACAATTTAGTTTGGTATTGGTCCTTTTGATATTTAATTATATGGAAATATAGGAGAGATACACATGTGAGAATAGAGTGAGTGTATTTGTTTCAGTATATGACTGTTAAAAGTTTAAACTTGTCCCTTTGAAGTGATAACCATATCATTTGCTAACCCTTATTCCATAATACAAAGTTTTGTAGACTGGGAATATTGAATTTGAAACTTGTTTTGATTCAAAGATGTTAGAAAAGGGTTTAAAAAGTTCATAAGATGTGGTAAGAATGTTATTGTGAGATTTGAAACCTGTTGGTGGTGAAACAAAACATGAAACCCTGTAGAAACCCTTGTTTTCTGTTAAAGAATACAATCAATAATGACTAAGTGTCCTTGTTGGGATTGATTTATAGGTTATCTAACCAAGGTTGTTGAAGGAAAAAGTTATGTATTGACTATATAGAGATAAACCAACCATTTTTTTGTCATGAAACCTTTTATAGTTCAAGATATTGATTTTATACTGCTCTCGACTTGCTCAATGACTACAAACCCTGTCAACTAGGGTTTTGCTCATTCTGGGAAAAGTAACCCTTAAAAATTTGAAAAAACTTATATTATAATGTATTTTTTCATTCCGTAATTTAATCACATAGTTTCCCAACATTATAGTACATGTAGTAGGGATCTCTAGTAGGAGGTGTTGGAAAAAGGGCTAAAAGAGGCATAGTTTGGAAGGTTCAAAGATGGATAATGGAATTAAGAAGTGAGATAGGCCTTGAAAATTGAACCACAAGTGTATTTCAACAAGACAAAGGTGAATATCATATTAATAATTTGTAATTTTTAGTACTAATGTATTTGTAGTCAAACAGGGTTACAAGGAGTGATAGTTTCAAAGGAAGAGTTGCATGAGTTCAAGGTATGTATTTGAGTGAGTTTCAAAAGGGATATAAAGGGTAATTGGTGACTCTTTTAAGCAAGTTAAATATTTTTAAATATTTTAATAGTGTTGAGAAATTAATGTTTTCATGGTGGATGAATCTTTAAGTCTAAGCCTAGTGAAGTGTTCCATTGTTCAAGAACAAGAAAGGGAAAACTTGTGTAAGCTCTGCATCATTTGGTATTAGAGCATAAGGTTGGTTAGAGGATAGGGTGAGAAGGATAAAATAGAAATAGGATAGAGATGAAATATAGTATCTCAAATAATGCAATAGAATGTGGCCAATTTGGTCATTGAAATGAGGAACATGCAGGCTAGAATGGAAGCTATGGAGACAACTCAAAGAAGAGTCATAGCTAACAATGATAGTGACAGAAAAGAGGAAGCACCTAGAGTAGAAGACAAGGAAGAAAGAGAATATATAATAGAGGAGAGATTGATCAAATCCATGATGAATATGGGCTCAAAACCAAAACTAGATGTGCCAATGTATGAAGGCAATCTAATATAGATGAGTTGGTGGATTGGATAGCAGCCATGGACAAGTATTTTGAGTATGAGGAGGTGGATTAAACCAAGAAAATGAAATTTTTAGTCACAAGATTGAGAGGACATGCTTCTTTATGTTGGGATGGAATTTAGGAAGAGAGAAGGAGAAGAGGTAAAGCTAAAATCTAATCATAAGATAGGATAGTGATGAAGATGAAGGCAGAGTTCATGCCCAAGGACTACCACACACATTTGTTTATGAGGTTGCATAATATTAGAAAAAAAGAGCATTCAGTGATGGAATATACGGAAGAGTTTCATAGGTTTACAATCATAATAGGACACTTGGAAGAAGATGATGAGAAGGTAGTAAGGTATTTGAATGGTCTCAAGTTCTCCATATAAGATGAGATAAATATATTTACATTGAAAATAGTTGAAGAAGCATACCAAGTAGCCTTGAAAGCTGAAGATAAGTTGGCAAGAAGGTATACATAACAAGCAAGAGGAAGAGTCAAAAAAGTGAGAGGAAGAGGAGAGTATGAGAGAAAGAATGCATATGAAGAAGGTGAAAGTAGTGGAAAAAGAAATGAAGCACAACCAAGAGGTGGTTATATAGGTAGGAGACCATATTATAGAGGTGGAGATGCTAGAGGAAGAGGAACTAGTGGTTTCATAGGAAAATACTTCAAATGCAACAAATATGCAGGTCATAGGTATTGGGAGTGTACAGAGGAGCAACAAAAAAAGAGTTATAGAAATGAGAGAAGAAATCAAGTGGTGCAACCTACAGAGGAAGAAAGTGTTGGATCAAATTCACATTTAGTGGCACTTGAAGAAGGAGAAGCACTCTTGATGAGGAGGACATTGTTGAAGCCACCAAAGGATAAAGATACAACACAATAGAGAAAACTCTTATGGACAACATTTAAGTCCCATGGTAAATGTTGTAAAAGGATTATAGATTCAGGAAGCACAGACAACTTGGTTTCCAATGAGATAGTAAGTAAACTTGGTCGCAAAAGATTGCCTCATTTTGCACCCTAAAAAATTTATTTGCTTTATAAAGGATATATTGTGGTTGTTAATGAGCAAAGATGAGTATTTTTTTAGATTGAAACATATAGGGATCAAGTTATGTGTGATGTTATTCCCATAGATGTATGTCATGTCTTTCTAGGAAGGCCTTGGTACTTTGACAGGTCAACTAGTCATGATGGGGTGAATAACACCTATTCCTCATATCAAAATGGAGTCAAGTATAAATTATTGCCTTTGAATCATGATGATAAAGTTGTTGGTGTATTTTCTGAGGTATTGGTTACAGGTTATAAGGATTTGGTATAACAACAAGATAAAGAAGTGAAGATGGAACAATAACCCAAGGAGATTGAGGCAACCCAAGTTGCATTTGAACCTATGCCAAATAACACTTCTTCAAGTAAGTTTTTGAATGAGTTATTTTCAAGTTTATCTTAGAATTTGGAAATGATTTCTAGTTAGGAACTCATAGAAGGCATGATAGGCAAGCTCCAATGCATGAAAGAAAGTTTTTTAAAGGAAAGTGTTGAAAAGTTGATGGGAGATGTACAATAGGTCCAAGAAGGACAACCAAGTGAAGGTAAAAACATAAAAGTGTTGAGTCAAGATCATGAGAATGTGGAAGATAAAAATAAGTCATTATGTATAGATAAGGTTAAGGGCAATTATGAAGATGAGATGCAGGAGCAAACCAAGCACTTATGCAAGCAAATGACATGCAAGAACCAAACAATTGATATGTATGAGATTTAGTGCACCAAAAAAGGATAATGGTTGAAGGATAGGGAAGAATTTTTTTTATTAGTAGTGCCATATGTAAGGAAGGTTTTAATGGATTAGTTTTCATAAAAAGAAGCATGGTATGCACATCCCAAACAAGCAGCAAAAGATAACAACAATCTTTTCTTGTATAGGTTTGTTGTATGTGTAGGTAAAATCATGATGATGAAGAACCATAAGAGGCCTAATTGTGAGTCCCAAGCACATTTTTAACTCTATGAGAGGCAAGTATCAATATAAACCTTCACGTTGGAGGTACGAAGCAACTAAAGAGGAACATATACCAAGTTGATTGTTAAGGCAAAATTTCTTCAAATTGGTAGTATGATACAGGTTCATCCTTGTGAATCCCAAAATGGACTAATTTTTATATTTAATTTTTATTTTAGGTGTTTTTTAGGTGTATTAGGTCCTAAAAAATTCATAAGAGTGATTTATATTAGTACAAGTTGCATAAAATTTGAATTATGGAGTTTCCATCCAAAACTGTCACATTTGAAAAATTGAATTTGTAAGCCTTGTGGAAGGGTTTATATGTATTGTTTGAAGGTGGAAAAGGTTAGAACATGTTAAATGTGTGTCCAAGATGTATTAATGATATGTAAAGGTCATAAAAATGTTATTTTTTCTACAGGAATGGTCATATAATATTCCTAGTGGTCAAACATACAAAATACAATGTAATTTTAAACAATTCTACATGGGAAACCTCCAAGAATTAGTTATGCCTCTTGGAGTAGTTTTATGAAGAGTAAATTTTGTAATGAAATTGTGATTTTACATTTGAATGAGGATAGATAATTAATGTGAATCAAAGGAAGGTGATGAATAATGGACTGTGTAATGAAATTCTATGTACATTGTTAATTGCATAGATGTGACAAAGATTATGAAGTGTATTTGAATCCTCCACTGGTAAGTGGTTTAATATTGTGATTTATTTTGGTTGAGAAATGTATATAATCACTAAATTGTTTAATTAATATTTGTGAGAGAGGCAGACATTCTCGTTTGTAGAGATAACCAGGTCTGATGGTAGATAGTATGCATAAACAGTCACGTGTAAATAGTTTAGTTTGGTATTGGTCCTTTCGATATTAAATTCTATGGAAAGATAGGGGAATTACACATGTGAGAATAGAGTGATTGTATTTTTTTTATTATATGACTATTGAAGGTTTAAACTTGTCCCTTTGAAGTGATAACCCTATCATTTACTAACCCTCTGTCCATAATACAAAGTTCTACAGACCGGGAATATTAAATTTGAAACTTGTTTTGATTGAAACATGTTAGAAAAGGGTTTAATAAGTTAATAATAGGTGGTAAGAATATTATTTTTGGATTTTAAAACTATTTTTAGTGAAACAAGCCACAAAACCCTGTTGAAACCCCTATTTTCTATTAAAGAATCCAGTTAAGAATGACTGAGTGTCCTTGTTGGGATTGATCTGGAGCATATCTAACCAAGGTTGTTGAAGGAAAAAGTATTATATTGACCAAAAAAATATAAATCAACCATTTTTTTGTCATGAAACCTTTTATAGTTCAAAATATTGATTTTATACTATTCTTGGCCTGTTGAGTGACTAAAACCCTGCCAACTAGGGTTTTGCTCATTCTGGGAAAAGTAACCCTTGAATTTTTTTAAAAACTTGTATTTTGATGTATTTTGTCTTTACCTAAATAAATTACATATTTTAATAACCATATAGTACCTATTGTATGGATTTATAGTATGAGGTGTTGAAAAATGGCTAAAAGAGACTAAATTTAGAAGGTTCAAAGAAGGATAGTGGACTTAAGAAGTGAGTTAGGTCTTAAAAATTGACCCATAGGTATATTTAAAAGATAAAAAGGTGAATATAATATTTTAAATTTATGATTATTATTCCTTTTTCCATACTAACCTATTTATAGTTAGACATGGCTACAAGGAGTGCTAGTTTGAAAGGCATAGTTGCATGAGTTCAAGTTATGTGTTTGAGTGAGTTTCAAAAGGGATATAGATGGTAATTTGTGACTCTTTAAGAAATTTAAATCTTTTGAAATATTTGAATAGTCTTTAGAAGTCTACTAATTTTCATGGTGGATGAATCTTTAAGTCTAAGCCTAATGAAGTGTTCCATTATTTGAGAATAAGAAAGGGAAAACTTATGAAAGCTCTACATCATTTGGTACCAGAACATAAAGATGATTAGAGGATAATGTGAGAAGGAAAAAATGGTAGCAAGATAGAAGAAACCTACAGTAGCTCAAATAATGCAACATAATATTACTAATTTAGTCATTGAAATGAGGAACATGTAGGCTAGAATGGAAACCATGGAGACAGATCATAGAAGAAGAGTCATAATTGATGATGGAAGTGATAGAGAAGAGGAAGATCCTAGAGTAGAAGAGGAGGAAGAAAGAGAAGATATAATATAGGAGAGACTGATCAAAGCCATGATGAAGATGGGCTCAAAACCAAAACTAGATGTGTCAATGTATGAAGGCAATCTAAATGTAGATGAGTTGGTGTATTAAATAGCAGCTATGGACAAGTATTTTGAGTATGAGGAAGTGGATGACACCAAGATAGTGAAATTTTAAGTCACAATATTGATAGGACATGCTTATTTATGTTGGGATGGAATCTAGAAAAAGAGAAGGAGAAGAGGTAAGCCAAAATGCAATCATGGGATATGATGGTGATGAAGATGAAGGAAAAGTTCATTCCCAAGGACTACCACAGACATTAGTTTATGAGGTTATAAAATATTAGACAAAAAGAGCATTTAGTGAAGGAATATACTGAAGAGTTTCATAGGTTGATAATCAGAACAAGACACTTGGAAGAAGATGATGAGAAGGTAACAAGGTATTTGAATGGTCTCAAGTTTTCCATACCAGATGAGATCGATATATTGACATTGAAAATAGTTGAATAAATATACCAAGAAAACTTGAAAGCTAAAGATAAATTGGCAAAAAAGAATACATAATAAGCAAGAGGAAGAGGTAAACAAGTGAGAGGAAGAGGATAGTATGAGAGCAAGAATGCATGTGAAGAAGGTGAAAGTAGTTAACAAAGACATGAATTAAAGCCAAGAGGTGGTTCTAGTGGCATGAGACCATACTATAGAGGTGGAGATGTTAGATGAAGAGGAACTAGTGGCTTCATAGGAAAATGCTTAAAATTTAACAAGTATGTAGGTCATAGGTATTGGGAGTGTTTAAAGGAGCAACAAGAAAGGAGTTATAGAAATGAGAGAAAAAATCAAGTGGTGCAGCCTATAGAGGAAGGAAGTGTTGGATCAAATTCATATTTAGTGGCACCTAAAGAAGGAGAAGAACTCTTGATGAGGAGGACATTGTTGAATCCACCAAAGGAGAAAGAGCCTACACAATGGAGAACACTCTTTTGGACAACATGTAAGTCCCATGGTAAATGTTGCAAAATGATTATAGATTCAGGAAACATGGATAACTTGGTTTCTAATGAGATGGTAAGTAAACTTGGTCTAAAAAAATTGCCTCATCCTACACCTTAAAAAGTTTCTTGGATTAATAAAGGATATAGTGTGATTGTTAATGAACAAAGCTTAGTATATTTTTAGATTGGAACATATAGGGATCAAGTTATGTGTGATGTCATTCCCATGGATGTATGTCATGTCTTTCTAAGAAGGCCTTGGCAGTTTGATAGGTCAACTAGTCATGATGGGGTGAAGAACAACTATTATTTGGAGAACAAGAGAGTCAAGTATACATTATTGCCTTTGAATCATGATTATAAAGTTGTTGGTGTATTTCCTAAGGTATTGGTTGTAGGTTATAAGGAGTCAGTGCAACACTAAGATGAAGAAGTAAAGATGGATGAACAACCCAAGTAGATTGAGGTAGCCCAAGTTGCATGTGAATCTATGCCAAGTAACACTTCTTCAAGTAAGTTTGTGAATGAGTTATTTTCAAGTTTGTCTCATTATTTGGAAAATATTTATAGTTTTGAACTCATAGAAGACATGATAGGCAAGCTCTAATGCATGAAAGAAAGTTTTAAAAATGAAAGAGTTGAAAAAGAGATGGAAGATGCATAATAGGTCCAAGAAGGACAACCAAGTGAAGGAAAAAGCATGAATGTTTTGTGTCAATATCATGAGAATGTGGAAGATAACAAGCAATCATTGTGTATAGAGGAGGTTAAGGGCAATTATGAAGATGAGATGCAACAATAAACCAAATATTTATGCGAGCAAATGACATGCAAGGACCAAACAGTTGATATACATGAGATTGAGTGTACCAAACAAGGAGAATGGGTGAAGTATAGAGAAGAAACATTTGAATAAGTAGTGTAATATGGAAGGAAGGTTGTAATGGATCAGTTTGTAGAATAAGAAGCATGGTATGTACATCCCGAACATGCAACATAAGATAATAACATTATTTTCCTTAAAAGGTTTTTTGTATGTGTAGGTAAACTCATGAAGAAGAAGAACCATAAGAGGCCTAATTGTGGGGCCCAAGAACATTTTCACCTCTAGGGGAGCCAAGTATCAGGAGAAACCTTCAAGTTGGAGGTACAAAGTAACTAAAGAGGAGCATACACCAAGTTGATTCTTATGGCAAAATTTCTTCAGCTTGGTAGTATGATGCAGGGACACCCTTGCGGATCCCAAAATGGACTCATTTTTGGCTTGAATTTGTATTTTAGGAATTAAATAGGTGTATTAGGTACTAGTGAAGTCATAGGAGTGATCTATATTAGTACAAGTTTCATAAAATTTGAATTATGGAGTTTCCCTCCAAAACTGCCACATTTGAAAATTTGAATTTGTAAGCCTTGTGAAAGTGTTTCTATGCATTATATGAAGGTGGAAAAGGTTATAACATGTTAAATAGGTGTATAATATGTATTAAGGATATGTAAATGTCATAAAAATGTTCTTTTGTCTATAGGCATGGTCATATAATATTCCTAGTGGTTAAACATACAAAATGCAATGTAATTTTAAACACTTCTACATGGGAAACCTCCAAGAATTAGTTATGCCTCTTGGAGTAGTTTTAGGAAGTGTAAATTTTGAAATGTAATTGTGATTTTCAATTATAATGAGGAAAGATAATGAATGTGAAGCAAAGGAAGGTGATGAATAATGGACTATGTAATGAAATATTGTGTACATTGTTAATTGCATGGTTGCGACAAAGATTATGAAGTGTGTTTGAATCCTCCACTGGTAAGTGGTTTAATATTGTGATTTTTTTTGGTTGAGAAATTTATATAATCACTAAATTGATTTATGAATATTTGTGAGAGAGGGAGATAGTCTCATTTATAGAGACAACTAGGCCTGATGGCAGCTAATATGCATAAATAGTCTTATGTAAATAGTTTAGTTTGGTATTGGTCCTTTTGATATTGAATTATGTGGAAAGATAGGAAAGATACACATGTTATAATAGATTAAGTGTATTTTTTTTATTATATGACTATTAAAGGCTTAAACTTGTCCCTTTGAAGTGATAACACGGTCATTTGCTAACCCTCTATCTATAATACAAGTTCTGTAGAATGGGAATATTGAATTTGAAACTTGTTTTGATTCAAACATGTTATAAAAGGGTTTAATAAGTTCATAGGAGGTGGTAAGAATATTATTGTGATATTTTAATACTATTGGTAGTAAAACAAACATGAAACCTTGTGGAAACCCATATTTTCTATTAAAGAATACAATTAAGAATGACTGAGTGTCCTTCTTGGGATTTTTAATAGGTAATCTGACCAAGTTTGTTGATGTAAAAAGTTTTGTATTGAATATAAAGAGATAAATCAACCATTTTTTTGTCATTAAACCTTTTTTGGTTCAAGATATTTATTTTATACTGCTCTCACCCTGCTTGGTGACTACAAACCCTGTCAACTAGGGTTTTGCTCATTCTGGGAAAAGTAATTAGTTAAAACTTGAAAAAACTTAAATTTTGATGTATTTTGTCATGATATAATTGACTCAAATAGTTTCCTAACTTTATAGTACTTGTAGTATTGATTTCTAGTAGGAGGTGTTGGAAAAGGGTTAAAAGAGACCTAGTTTGGAATGTTTAAAGAAGGATAGTGGAATAAGGAAGTGAGTTAAGTCTTGAAAATTGACCTAAAAGTTTATTTCAACATGAAAAAGGTGAATATCATATTTTCAAGTCATAATTATTATTACATTTTCTGTACTATCCTATTTGCAGTCAGACAAGGCTACAAGTAGTGCTAGTTTCAAAGGCAGAGTTGTATGAGTTCAAGGTATGTGTTTGAGTGATTTTGAAAAGGGATATAGAGGGTAATTGATGACTCTTTTAATTAAGTTAAATCTTTTTAAATATTTTAATAGTTTTGAGAATTATACTTTTGCATGGTGGATGAATCTTTAAGTCTAAACCTAGCGAAGTGTTCCATTGTTCAAGAACAAGAAAGGGAAAAATTGTGCAAGCTCTGCATCATTTAGTATCAGCGCATAAAGATGGTCAGAGGATAAGGTGAGAATGACAATATAGAAGAAATATTGAGGCAAAATTCAACAACTCAAAGCATGCAACAAAATGTGGCCAATTTGGTCATTGAAATGAGGAACATGTAGGCTAGAATGACAGTCATGGAGATAGTTCAAAGAGAAGAGTCATAGTTGATGTTGATAGATATAGAGAATAAGATGATCCTAGATTAGAAGATGAGGAATAAAGAGAAGATATAATGGAGGAGAGATTGATCAAATCCATGATGAAGATGGGCTCAAAACCAAAACTAGATGTGCTAATGTATGAAGGCAATCTAAATGTAGATGAGTTGGTGGATTGGATAGAAACCATGGACAAGTATTTGAGTATGAAGAGGTAGATGACACCAATAAATTTAAATTTTTAGTCACAATATTTAGAAGACATGTTTCTTTTTGTTCAGATGGAATCCAGGAAGAGAGAAGGATAAGATGTAGAGCCAAAATCCAGTCATGTGATAGGATGGTGATGAAGATGAAGGCAAAGTTCATGCCCAAGGAATAACACACACATTTATTCAAGAGGTTATAGAATCTTAGACAAAAAGAGCATTTAGTGAAGGAATATGTAAATAATTTCATAGGTTGACAATTAGAACTGGACACTTGGAAGAAGATGATGAGAAGGTAGTAAGGAATTTGAATGGTCTCAAGTTCTCCATACAAGATGAGATCAATATATTGACATTGAAAATAATTGAATAATCATGCCAAGTAGCCTTGAAAGATGAAGAGAAGTTGACAAGTAGGAATACACAATAAGTACGAGGAAGAGGCAAATAAGTGAGAGGAAGAGGAGAGTATGAGATCAATAATGCATATGAAGAAGGTGAAAATAATGGAAAAATACATGTAGCACAGCCAAGAAGAGGTTATAGAGGTAGGAGACCATACTATAGAGGTGAAGATGCTAGAGGAAGAGGAACTAGTGGTTTCATAGGAAAATGCTTCAAATGCAACAAGTATGAAGGTCATATGTATTGGGAATGTATAGAGGAGCAACAAAAAAGGAGTTATATAGAAATGAAAGCATATATCAAGTGGTGAAACATACATAGGAAGAAAGTGTTGGATGAAGTTCACATTTAGTGGCACCTAAAGAAGGAGAAGCACTCTTGATGAGGAGGACATTGTTGAAGCCACCAAAGGAGAAATAGCATACACAATATAGAACACTCTTATGGAAAACATGTAAGTCCCATGGTAAATATTGAAAAAGGATTATAGATTCATGAAGCATGGACAACTTGGTTTCCAATGAGATGATAAGTAAACTTGGTCTCAAAGATTGACTCATCCTACACCTTACAAAGTTTCTTTGCTTTATAAAGGATATAGTGTACTTGTGAATGAGCAAAACTTAGTATATTTTCAGATTGGAACATATAGGGATTAAGTTTTGTGTGATGTCATTCCCATAGATGTATGCCATGTCTTGCTAGAAAGGCATTGGTAGTTTGACAGGTCAACTAGTTATGATGGGGTGAAGAACACCTATTCTTCAGATCAAAAGGGAGTCAGGTATAAATTATTTCCCTTGAAGCATGATGATAAAGTTTTTGGTGTCTTTTCTAAGGTATTGGTTATAGGTTATAAGGAGCTGGTACAAAAACAAGATAAAGAAGTGAAGATGGAAGAATATCCCAAGGAGATTGAGGCAACCGAAGTTGCATGTGAATCTATGCCAAATAACACTTCTTCAAATAAGTTTGTGAATGAGTTATTTTCAAGTTTTTCTTAGCATTTGGAAAATATTTCTAGTTTTGAACTCATAGAAGGCATGATAGGCAAGCTCCAATGCAGGAAATAAAGTTTTGAAAAGGAAAGAGTTTTAAAGGAGATGGAAGATGTACAATAGGACCAAGAAGGACAACCAAGTGAAGGTAAAAACATGAAAGTGTTGAGTCAAGATCATGAGAATGTGGAAGAGAACAAGAGGTTATTATTTATAGAGGAGGTTAAGTGTAGTTATGAAGATGAGATGAAACAACAAACCAAACACTTATGCAAGTAAATGACATGCAATGACCAAATAGTTGATATGCATGAGATTGAGTATACCAAACAAGTAGAATGGGTGAAGAATATAGAGGAAACATTTTTAGTAGTAGTGCCATATGGAAGGAAAGTTGTAATTGATCAGTTTTTAGAAGAAGAAGCATGATATGCACATCCCAAACAAGTAGCAAAAGATAACAATAGCATTTATCCTTAACAGGTTTGTTGTATGTGTAGGTAAACTCATGAAGAAGAAGAACTACAAGAGGCCAGTTGTGGGGCCTAAGCACATGTTCACCTATATGAGAGGAAAGTATTAGAAACAAACTTCAAGTTTGAGGTACAACGCAACTAAAGAGGAACATACACCAAGTTGATTCTTATGGCAAAATTTCTTTAGCTTGGTAATATGATGTAGGGGCATCCTTATGGATCCCAAAATGGACTAATTTTTGGCTTGAATTTGTATTTTAGGTGTATTAGGTCCTAGTGAAGTCATAAGAGTGATTTATATTAGTAAAAGTTTCATAAAATTTGAATTATGGAGTTTCCATCCAAAACTACCACATTTGAAAATTTGAATTTATAAGCCTTGTGAAAGGGTTTTTATGCATTGTATGAAGGTGGAAAATCTTAGAACATGTTAAATAGGTGTCCAAGATGTATTAATGATATTTTAAGGGTCATAAACATGTTATTTTGTCTATATGCATGGTCAAATACTATTCCTAGTGGTTAAACATACAAAATGCAATGTAATTTTAAACACTTCTATGTGGGAAACCTCCAAGAATTAGTTACGCCTTTTGGAGTAGTTTTAGGAAGAGTCAATTTTTTAATGTCATTGTGATTTTACATTTGAATAAGGATAGATAATTAATTTGAAGCAAAGGAAGGTGATGAATAATGGACTGTGTAATGAAATTCTGTGTACATTATTAATTGCATGGCTATGATAAAGATTATGACGTGTATTGGAATCATCCAATCATAAGTGGTTTAATATATAGATTGATTTTGGTTGAGAACTTTATATAATCACTAAATTAACTTAGGAATATTTGTGAGAGAGGTAGACAGTCTCATTTGTAGAGACAACCAGGCCTGATGGTAGATAGTATGCATAAACAATCTTGTGTAAACAATTTAGTTTGGTATTGGTCCTTTTGATATTGAATTATATTGAAATATAGGAAAGATACACATGTTATAATAGAGGGAGTGTTATTTTTTTAGTATATGACTATTAAAGGTTTAACCTTGTCCCTTTGAAGTGATAACCCTGTCATTTACTAACCCTCTATCTATAATACTGAGTTTTGTAGACTAGGAATACTTAATTTGAAACTTTTTTTGATTAAAACATGCTATAAAAGGGTTTAAGAAGTTCATAGGAGGTGGTAAGAATCTTATTGTGAGATTTGAATACTGCTGGTAGTAAAACAGACCACAACACCTTGTTGAAACCCTTGTTTTCTATTAAAGAATATAGTCAAGAATGACCGTGTGTCCTTATTGGAATTGATCTATAGGTTATCTAACCAAGGTTGTTGAAGGAAAAATATTGTGTATTGACTAGACATAGATAAATCAACCATGTTTTTGTCATGAAACCTTTTCTAGCTCAAGATATTAATTTTATACTACTCTCAACCTGTGTAGTGACTACAAACCCTATCAACTAGGGTTTTGCTCATTTTGGGAAAAGTAACCCTTGAAAAATTGAAAAAAAATTGTATTCTAATGTATTTTGTCATGAAATAACTAAATAACATAGTTTCCTGACCGTACAGTACCTGTAGTATATATTTGTAGTAGGAGGTGTTGGAAAAGGGCTAAAAGAGACCTAGTTTGGAAGCTTCAAAGAAGGATAGTGGACTTAGGAAGTGAGTTAGGTATTGAAAATTTGGCCACAAATGTATTTCAACAAGAAAAAGGTGAATATCATATTATCAAGTCATAATTGTTAGTAATTTTTCTATACTAACCTATTTATAATCAGACATGGGTACAAGGAGTACTAGTTTTAAAGGCAGAGTTGCATGATTTAAAGGTATGTGCTTGAGTGAGTTTCATAAGGGATATAAAGGGTAATTTGTGAATATTTTAAGAAAATTAAATATTTGAATAGTCTTGAGAATTCTACTTTGCTTGGTGGATGAATCTTTATGTCTAAGCCTAGTGAAGTGTTCTATTGTTCAATAACAAGAAAGGGAAAACTTGTGCAAGTTTTGTATCACACTCTATACTCCCTTGTTTATAACACTGAAGATATTATCCTAATAGGGATAAATTTTATGTCCTTTCAAGTCTCACTAGAACATATTGAGGATGATGATGACTACAAAGTCTCAAGGCTGTAAGAGCTTAAACTTATTGATGGCAAGCATTTGGCTACCCTAAAAAACTTGTAGGCCTATTAGAACAAATTGTAGAGAAGATATAACAAGAGTATTCTCCCTTGGGAGTTTGAGATTGGTGATTTGGTTTTGAAAGATAACCAGAAGAAAATAAATGTTGAATGTAAGAAGAAAGGTATGTTTCAACCTAATTGGTTGGGACCATTTGTTATCATGACAAACTATAGATCAGGGGCATATTGTCTGGATAAACCAAATAGTGAAGAACTTCTAGAGCCCATGAACATCATGCACCTTAAGAGTTTATATGCATTAAAAAATTCAAACCATTATCTACAAGACCCTTGACTTTAGGGCAATTTGTGTTGAAGTAATTTTATCCTACCATTTTATCCTACCCTGAACACATTTTATACTACCCTAGACTACTCTTCTTGACTCTAGACAGTGAAGGATTTGAATTGTTGGAATTATAAACACATTTTATTATATCCTAGACTATTCTTGAAAGAGAACCATATTCTTTATCCCACCTTGGGCCATCCTTGTGTTGGACCCTATTCTTTAGACCGTTCTCTTAGAGAACCATATTCTTTGTTATGTCTTGGGCATGTTGTAAGTTTGAACACTTTTATCCCTTGAACAATTATGATCTTGATTATGTATTATGAATTAATTCAATGCTAAAATTACAAAGTAGTTCAACTAGGACAATATTTTTTAGTTTTTTCTATAGACAAGTGAATAAGGACATCTTTTCAGCTCAGGATCTTTGCCTGCCACATAGTTCTTTAGATTGATTTTGTGCTGCACACTATTCTATATTACATTTGATGCTCTTTGGTGAACATTATTTCTATCTTTTTAGGATCCTCACTCTCACTAATTTGTGAGCATGTGTCATTATAGCTGGATTTATCTATTATTAGAACTATTCATCTATTCCCTTGTTTATTATTTATATCCATGAGTACCTTTACAGTTGGCTTTAGCTGTTATTTGAACTATCAATTAGTTCCTTGGTCCATTATTTATATCTATGAGGGCCATTGAAACCATCTTAGCTATTTTATTGGAAATTATACTCTCAGATGAGCATCTCCTTAACTAGATAGTCCCACCTTGTGCATATTTTATCCCAAAAACACCAAAAGCATTGGAAATACTTTAAAAATACCAAAAACATTAGAAAGGATCCACAAAAGAATAAAAACATTATCTTACACTTTTTTACATTCTTGTCCTCATGATCTTTCCATTTTGCAAACATTTTATCCTACTAACTTTCCACTATGTAAGTCAGCTTGTTTCATGCACTTGTTATTTTCCAAGATTATTTTCTCACGTCCCAACACCTTGCCATTTTGCAAGACCAATCTTCTTTGTCAAGTCTTCCCTTTTATTATAAATCATTAATCATATGTTTATGGTCATCACCTTTTCTTCTATCCCACTTCTTTGGAGAACTATATTTGGCCTAAAGTTCATGTATCCATAGAACTCTGTAGGCAACATCCACTTGTCTTATACATATGGAGTCAGCTTAGCTTAGCCCTTCATTTTATTCTCTTCCCATGTTTCTTCAGTCATTATTCCTCTTTAATTAAGGAACAAATTTTGTGTCATATTTCTTTGTTACATTGTGGTGGAAAGTAACACCTCTCTCACACATACATGAACACTTATCTTTAAATTGCACTAACTTGGTTTTTGTTTGTGTGTGTTTATTTGTATTTTATTGGTGTTTTGTTGTGCTTACACACCTCTCCTTTTATTTATTCTCCTTTTCCCTTTTTATTACTTCTTGTCACATTTTGGTCTTGTGTTTCCCTATATGTTTTTGCTTATCTCTTTTGTGTTTCAGAACATCTTGATGATTTGCATGGATCTTGATTATTTATATCTTGATCCTATGTTATTAAGTTGTTCTTGGACCATTTTATTTATTTGATTATTTTTGGTGTCTTGTTTTTATATTTTATTTTGCTTTTCTCTTTTGTGTTCAAGAATGCCTTGATGGTCCACATAGATCTTGATTCTTTATATCTTGACCTTATGCAATTAATGTTTTCTTGCTTTTTCATTTTTAAATATTTTTGCTCCTCCTCAAGTCTTGATTGGTCATATCTTAATTTCAAGTTAGGTTCATTTATGTTTATATTTTTCTTTATCTTTGCTTTTTTATTTAAAGGTAAATTACTGTCACTCTACTTTTGGTCATTATTTTACCATTATCCTTAGTTATAGGTATTCACATTTGAACTAGATCCATGTATTTGAAATGACATGTCATTATGATTTATTCATACTTATGATGCCTATTTTCTTTTTCAATAGCAAACACTTTATGTTTAGGTTTCAAAGTCTTAACATCAACATTGCTCCAATGAACAACTCTCGAAAACACTATGCTTATTCTAGGCTCATGGTTTGAAAATAGGCATCTAGGTATCATGCATTTTAGCAGTCAAATCTATGCTTAGACATGCATATCTTCACATACACCATGAGTCTAATCAATTCTTGGTCTGTTTTCATCATCCTTCATTCTATTATCTTCCCTTTCTAGGTGAACTACATTGGCCTAAAGTTCGTGTTACAACATGCATGCATGGAACTATGTAGGTAACATTCACTTGTCTCATATATCTGAATTCAACTCGATCATCTTTATTCTTCTTTTCATTTCTTTCATCACTTTGTGCATTCTCGCATGCCTAGTTTTTTGTGACTTCTTCAAGCCATTATGCCATTGCATTTATATTTGCATCTGCTCATTTTAATCTATGTTATAGGTCATTTCCTTGAGCTATATTTCTTATCAATTCACCCATACTAGGGCACACCTTATGAATAACATTTGAATCAAATCAGGCCTATAGGGGCAAACCATTATTTATTCTTTATCAATGATCAAAATTATCCCTACTAGGATAAAACTATCTTATCACAATCAAATATGCTCTATGGGGGCACTTTTTATTATCATCTTTATGGAGACAATGTTCTCCCTTTTCCTCTAATTCCAAGCTCTCCACACTACTTCCCATGATGGCAATGTTTTAGTGTGCAAATTTTCTTAGGATTGATCAATGCCATAAGTGCGTAGCTTGCACTCTCACATTGGATGCATTTAAAGTGTGTTACTTATATGTTTGGATTGAATCCTTCCCATTCCCCCTATATTTGGGCCCATTATACCTCTAGTTATATTTTAACCATTGATGGTAAACATATTTGCAAGCATTAGCTCATTTTGGACGTGATCTATTCCATGGGTTAATCTCACATTGTCTCTCTCTTTTTGAGAGTCCATATTTCTCTTTCATCCTAGTATGTCCTCTCGAGGGGGCATCATGGGTCATTTCTAGTTTCTTCTTGACAAATATTTTATTTAGAAAGATGTTTCTTGACCTAAATATCTCACTACACCTTCTCAAATAGGGGAAAAATGTAGACATCCAATTCCTAACACCATTTGTGTTGAAATTATCAATCTTACTGAAATTGCACTCAAATGCATGTTTTAGGTCAAAATCCATAAAACGTGCTAAATGGTTCGAGCTTGTCATTTACAAGTGCCAATTTAGACTAGTGTATCCCTAAATGGGGAAATGAATTTTATGAGATACCTAACTTTGATCAAATCATTTTAAGTCAAAATGATTATTTTGCCATTAAGTGGTCTAGATCACTATTTTCTTCTAATTCATCTGTACACATCACGTGCCTTTGTTATTTTGTGTCAACAACATCGTAAATGGGAATACGATTCCAATGTAACTAACATTGCCTTCCAATTCCTCTTGAGTCAAATTATGACCCAATAATATGACTCTTTGACTATTTTGATTAATTGAGGGCTAATTTCCAAAGAATGACACAAATGTTGATTAATCTTGTTTAAGGCTAATTAATCTAAATCAAGAGCTTAAGTTGATTTTCCATGGAGGTTATTGAATATTTATTTTGGAAATTTATTTATATTAACTACATCACGTAATTAAATCATCTATGGAGTGGAATCCGTAGGCTATAAATGCATAAAATATCCAAATCATGGCCTCCCATGCCTCATCGATGCATCCCATGCCTCATTAATGCCCCTTATTCCAAAATAATTATGAAGAAATTTATTGATTTTAGCCTCCAAAAATGAATATATTATTGGACACATATCTTGATCTCAATATGGATGGTCATTATTCATTCTAATCAATCTCAAAAATCTATAAATAGAAAGGCCATGAACATCTTTTTTAAGCTCAAATTTCAAATTATGTAATTTTATAATTCTTAAATCTATCCACAACTTATTTGTGTTTTGATTATTGCATTATTCATGTTTGGATTAGCTTAATTGATAAGCATATTAGATAGTTTTAATATCTTGAGCCTAGGTTTTGTGGAGTGTTCTTGAGACATTGGAAGAGTTTACCACTATTGTTGATGAAGTTAATGGTGCTTGATTAAGGGGAGAACATGTTTTTGAGCGGCTTTTGAGAAATGGAGTCACTTGGGAAGGTAATGGTTTACTTTATTTCATTTATATCTTATTGTTATTAGCAAACCCTACATGCATAAATTGGCTTGATTTAATTAACTATCTATTCATTTTTATTTGATTTCTTAGACTAATGCTTGAAGAATCATTTCTTGTAATCCAATTTACATTTTGGATGTGATCTATTCCACAGGTTAATTTCTCATTGTCCCTCTCTTTTCGAGAGTCCATCCTTCTTTTTCATCCTAGTATGTCCTCTCAAGGGGCCACCATGGGTTATTTATAATTTCTTCTAGAAAATTATTTTCTTTGAAAAGACATTGCTTTGCTTGAATGTATCACTATGCCTTTTCAAATAGGGGCAAAATGTAGACATCTAATTCCTAACACCATTTATGTTGAAATTATCAATCTTACTCAAATTTCACTCAAATGCATATTTTAGGTCAAAATCCATAAAACGTGCTAAATGTTTTGAGCTTGTCATTTATAATTTCCAATTTAGGCAAATGTATCCCTAAATGAGGCAATGCATTTTATGAGATACCTAACTTTGATAAAATCATTTTGAGTAAAAGTGATGATTTTTCCATTTTAGTTCTCTAGATCACTATTTTCTTCTAATTCATTTGTACATGTTACGTGCCTTTGTTATTTTGTGTCAGCAACAACCTAAACTGTAATATAGTTCTAACATAACTAATATCACCTTCCAATTCCTTCTGAGTCAAATTATGACCAAATAATATGACTCTCTGGCCATTTTGATTAATTTAGGGCCAATTTCCAAAGAATTGCACAAATGTTGATTAATATTATTTAAGGCTAATTAATCCAAATCAATAGCTTAAGTGTATTTTCCATGGAGGTTATTAAATATTTCCTTTTGGAAATTGATTTGTATTAACTAAATTACCTAATGACATCATCTGTGGGGTGGCATCTATAGGCCATAAATGCATAAAGTATCTGAATCATGGCCTCCCATGCCTCATTAATGCATCCCATGCTTGATTAATTCCCCTTCTTCAAAAATCATTATGAAGGCATTTATTGATTTTTTCCTCCAAAATTGAATGGATTATTGGCCACACATCTTAATCTCAAGATGGACAGTCATAATTCATTTTGATCAATCTCAAAAATCTATAAATAAAGAGGCCATGAACATCATTTTTAAGCTCAAATTATGTAATGTTATAATGCTTAAATCTCTCCACAACTCATTTGTGTTTTGATTATTGAATTATTCATATTTGGATTAGCTTCATTGTTAGGCATATTAGATAGTTTCAATATCTTGAGCGTAGGTTTTGTGGAGTATTCTTGAGATATTGGAGGAGTTTTCCACCATTGTTGATGAAGACAAGGATGCTTTATAAAGGGGAGAAAATGTTTTTGAGCCGCTTTTGAGAAATAGAGTCACTTGGGAAGGTAATGGTTTACTTTCTTTCATTTGTATCTTATTGTTATTAGCAAACCCTGCATAAATAGATTGGATTGATTTAATTAGCTCTCTATGCATTTTTCTTTAATTTCTTAGACTAATTCTTGACTAATCATTTCTTGTAATCCAATCTACATTTTGGATGTGATCTATTCCATGGGTTAATCTTTCATTATCCCTCTTTTTTTGAGAGTCCATCCTTCTCTTTCATTCTAGTACATCCTCTTAAGGGGGCATCATGGGTCATTTCTAATTTCTTCTTGACAAATCTTTTCTTTGAAAAGACATTGCTTCACCTAAATGTCTCACTATACCTTCATAAACATGGGAAAAATGTAGACATCCAATTCATAACACCATTTGTGTTGAAATTGTCAATCTTACTCAAATTTCACTCAAATACACATTTTAGGTCAAAATCCATAAAACAAGCTAAATGGTTCAAGCTTATTATTTACAAGTTCCAATTTAGGCTAATGTATCCCTAAATGGGGCAATGTATTTTATGAGATACCTAACTTTGATCAAATCATTTTGAGTTAAAATGATGATTTCACCATTTAGTATTTTAGATCACTATTTTATTCTAATTTATTTGTACACATCATATGCCTTTATTATTTTGTGTCGGCAACATCCTAAATGGGAATATGGTTCCAACGTAACTAACATCATCTTCCAATTCTTCCTGAGTTAAATTATGACCCAGTAATATGAATCTCTGATCATTTTGATTAATTGAGGGAAAATTTCCAAAGAATTGCATAAATGTTTATTAATCTTGTTTAAGGCTAATTAATCCAAATCAAGAGCTTAAGTGGATTTTCCATGGAGGTTATTTAATATTTTTTTTTGGAAATTGATTTCTATTAACTGCACACCTAATGACATCATCTATGGGGTGGCATCCATAAGCCATAAATGCATAAAATATTTGAATCATGGTCTCCCATACCTCATTAATTCCCCTTCTTCTAAAATCATTATGAAGGCATTTATTGATTTTATCCTCCAAAATTGAATGAATTCTTGGCCACACATCTTGTTCTCAAGATGGATGGTTATAATTCATTTTGATCAATCTTAAAAATATATAAAGAGAGAGGCCATAAACATCATTTTCAAGCTCAAATTATGTAATGTTATAATTATTAAATCTCTTCACAACTCATTTGTGTTTTGATTATTGCATTATTCATATTTGGATTATCTTCATTGATAGGCATATTAGATAGTTTCAATATCTTGAGCCTAAGTTTTGTGGAGTGTTCTTGAAACATTAGAGGAGTTTTCCACCATTGTTGATGGAAACAAGGATGCTTGATCAAGGGGAGAACATGTTTTTGAGCCACTTTTGAGCAATGGAGTCACTTGGGAATGTAATGGTTTTTACTTTCTTTCATTTGTATCTTATTTTTAGTAGCAAGCCCTGCATGAATAGATGGGCTTAATTTAATTAGCTCTCTATGCATTTTTATTTGATTTCTTAGAATAATGCTTGACTAATCATTTCTTGTAATCCAATCTTCATTTTGGATGTGATCTATTCCATGGGTTAATCTCTCATTGTCCCTCTCTTTTTGAGAGAAAAAGAGAGTCCATCCTTCTCTTTCATCCTAGTATGTCCTCTCGAGGGGGCATCATAGGTCATTTCTAATCTATTCTTGACAACTCTTTTTTTTGAAAAGATGTTGCTTCACTTAAATGTCTCACTATGTTTTTTCAAATAGGGGAAAATGTAGACATCTCATTCCTAACACCATTTATGTTGAAATTGTCAATCTTACTCAAATTACACTCAAATGCACATTTTAGGTCAAAATCTATAAAATGTGCTAAATGATTCAAGATTGCCATTTATAAGTGTTGATTTAGGGTAATGTATCCCTAAATAGAGAAATTAATTTTATAAAGTACCTACCTTTGATCAAATCATTTTGATTCAAAATGATGATTTCACCATTCAGTGTTTTAGATCACTATTTTCTTCTAATTCATCTATACACGTCACATGCCTTTGTTATTTTGTGTCAAAAACATCCTAAATGGGAAAATGGTTCCAAAATAACTAACATCACCTTCCAATTTCTCCTGAGTTAAATTATGACACAATAATATGACTCTTTGACTATTTTGATTAATTGAGGGCCAATTTTTAAAGAATTGCACAAATGTTGATTAATCTTGTTTAAGGCTAATTAATCCAAATCAAGAGCTTAAGTGGATTTTACATGGAGGTTATTGAATATTTATTTTTAAAAATTAATTTTTATTAATGGAATCACCTAATGACATCATCTATGGGGTGGCATCCATAGACCATAAATGCATAAAATATTTGAATCATGGCCTCCCATGCCTCAGTAATGCATCTTATGCCTCATTAATTCCCCTTCTTCTAAAATAATTTTAAAGGAATTTATATATTTTAGCCTCTAAAATTGAATGAATTATTGGCCACACATCTGGATGGTCATAATTCATTCTGATCAATCTAAAAAATCTATAAATAGAGAGGCCATGAACATCATTTTAAAGCTCAAATTGTGTAATTTTATAATGCTTAAATCTCTCCACAACTAATTTGTGTTTTTATTATTACAGTATTCATATTTGGACTATCTTCATTGATAGGCATATTAGATAGTTTCAATATATTGAGCTTAGGTTTTGTGGAGTGTTCTTGAGACATTGGGGAGTTTTCCACCATTGTAGATGAAGACAAGGTTGCTTGATCAAGGGGAAAACATGTTTTTGAGCTGATTTTAAGCATTGGAGTTACTTGGGATGGTAATGGTTTAATTTATTTCATTTGTATCTTATTGTTATTAGTAAACCTTATATGAATAGATTGGATTGATTTAATTATCTATCTATGCATTTTTATTTTGATTTCTTAGACTAATGCTTGACTAATCATTTCTTATAATCCAATCTAAATTTTGGATGTGATATATTCCATGGGTTAATCTCTCATTATCCCTCTCTTTTTGAGAGTCCATCATTCTCTTTCATCCTAGTATGTCCTCTCGAGGGGGTATCATGTGTCATTTCTAATTTCTTATTGATAACTCTTTTATTTTAAAAGATGTTGCTTCACCTGAATGTCTCGTTACACCTTCTCAAATAGGGGAAAAATTTAGACATCCAATTCCTAACATCATTTGTGTTGAAATTGTCAATCTTACTCAAATTGTACTCAAATGCACATTTTAGGTCAAAATCCATAAAACATGCTAAATAGTTGGAGATTGTCATTTACAAGTGTCAATTTAGGATAATATATCCCTAAATAAGGAAATGCATTTTATGAGATACCTAACTTTGATCAAATCATTTTGATTCAAAATGATGATTTCACTATTTAGTGCTCTGAATCACTACTTTTTTAAATTCATCTGTACACATCACGTGCCTTTGTTATTTTGTGTTAATAACATACTAAATGGGAATATGGTTCCAATGCAACTAAAATCACCTTATAATTCCTCTTGAGTCAAATTATGACCTAGTAATATGACTCTTTAGCCATTTTGATTAATTGAGGACCAATTTCCAAAGAATTACACAAATGTTGATTAATCTTGTTTAAGGCTAATTAATCCAAATCAAGAGATTAAGTGGATTTTCCATGGAGTTTATTAAATATTTATTTTTGGAAATTGATTTATATTAACTACATCATCTAATGACATCAACTATGGGGTGGTATCCATAGGTCATAAATGCATAAAATATCTGAATCATGGCCTTTCATGCCTCATTAATTCCCTTTCTTTCAAAATCATTATGAAGGCATTTATTGATTTTAGCCTCCAAAATTGAATAGATTCTTGGCCACACATCTCGATCTCAAGATGGATGGTCATAGTTCATTATGATAAATATCAAAAATATATAAATATAGAGGCCATAAACATCATTTTAAAGCTCAAATTGTGTAATGTTATAATGCTTAAATCTCTCCACAACTCATTTGTGTTTTGATTATTGCATTATTCATATTTGGATTAGCTTCATTGATAGGCATATTAGATAGTTTTAATATCTTAAGCCTAGGTTTTATGGAGTGTTCTTGAGACATTGAAGGAGTTTTCCACAATTGTTGATGAAGATAAGGATGCTTGATCAAGGGGATAACATGTTTTTGAGCCATTTTTGAACAATGGAGTCACTTAGGAAGGTAATGGTTTACTTTCTTTAATTTATATCTTATTTTTATTAGCAAACCTTGCATGAATAGATTGGCTTGATTTAATTAGCTCTCTATGCATTTTTATTTGATTTTTTAGACTAATGATTTAATAATCATTTATTTTAATCCAATCTACACTCCCCACCAATGATTCTAAAGACACATATATTATCAATCCATTTGAATCCAATCAACCTTTATCAACCGTTCCACCTACAACTAAGATTACCCTTGGTGCCAATGCAACATATGTATGACATATACATTCTTAACACAATCACCGTGGTAATAAAATTATTGATCTTGATGAAAATGTGGAATACTATGGAACCTTACCCAAACTACTTAGATATGAATCCATACTTGAGTTAATCCATGCTAGGGAACCTCAACTTCCTCAAAAACATCACAAACTTGGGAATTTCAAACAAAAGGATCCTCATTTTAATAACTTTATTGCTAGCATGGATCCCAAAACCAATCCCATTTCTTCTCTTCCTAATGCTCCATATCATTTTTAGAATGAAAATGCTATGCTCATATAAGAAACTATGAGAATAGATTATGGCACACCCTCATGTTCTTGACCTTTAATAGTCTCTAGAGAACTCATGCCAACAAAACATGATAACTTTAGCCTATTTTCTAATAAATATCATGAGACTTTTGATTGGTGATATAAGGACATGTTAGGTATCAACTCTAGTATAACTGTGCACAACATATCACATACCCAGATGCCAAACCCATATGGTAAAAATAACAAAAAATTATACCCTATACCATAAATAAATTATCAAACTGTTAGATGCCAAGTTTATTAAACCTATGGACTATTTCACATAGGTGTCAAACATTGTTCCCATTCACAATAAATTCATTGTGGTTATTTGCATATGCATCAACTTCTATAATCTTAAGCTCACATGTCCCAAAGATAATTTTCCATTACCTTCAATAGATGACATCATAGATTCCACTATTGGATACAAAATGTTGTCACTCAAGGATGATTTTTGGGCTAAAATCAAATTGACATAACCCTCTAAGACCAACATAAAACAACATTCACTATGGAATGGGGCACTTATTTCTATGTTAAAATGCCTTTTAGCCTTAAAAATGCTAGAGCTACCTATCAATGCATCATGACCCACTTTTTTCACAATTTTAGACATAAAATTATGGAAACCTATTTGGATGAACTCATTTCCAAATTGAAAAGTTTCACATCCCATATCTCTAATCTAGCCATCGTCTTTGATCAATTAATCAAGTATAAAGTTAGACTCAACCCCTACAAGTGCATCTTTGGTGTCATCTGATAAATTGCTAGGGTGCTTAGTCTCTCTTTGTGGTATTAATGTTTATCCCACTAAAATCAATGCTATATTCAACATTCCCATTCCTCACTCCATTCCATACATTCACACTTACCTTGGAAAAGCTTAGGCCAATCTGATGATTCATCCCAAAAATGGCTTACTACATATACTCTATTAATTTTATTCTTAAAAAAGATAATGCTCTAGAATGGATTGATCCTTATCAAAAAGTCTTTGAAAACATGAAATAATCTTTGCTCCATCTTCCCACCCTTCATCCTCCTTCCAATGACCATCCTTTAATTTTATACACCTCTTCTACTCCTGTATCAGTTGGGGCAATGCTTGCCCAACAAGATGATACCATAAGAGAATACACTATTTAATATATTAGTTTAGGCCTCATTGATTACAAAAATGTTATACTAAAGTAGAACATGATTGCCTCGTCATCTACTTTGTAGTTGAAAACCTCTATCACTATATGCTTTATCAAACCACTTATGTCATTATCCATTCTGATCCCCTTCATCATTTTTTCTCCAAAACATTTATACCTAGAGATAGAATTGGCAAGTGGATGGTTCTCTTGATAGAATTTGACCTTTGAATAATAACATAGAAATATGTCAAAGGGCAAGTCAATGCTGGAAAACTTATAGTGGCACCCATACTTGATACAAATCACCTTCAAAATGATCTCCCCGATGATAATATTATCTATATTGAAGGTCTTAATTGGGCTATCTCTTTTAAAGATTATTTTCATAATTTCACCATTGATTTAGAGGTAAATAATCATGAAGTTACCTATATCATTCCTGATACTACTAAATCCAAAGTAGTTATCGAAGAGCTTCCTGAAGTCACCATCAATTTGCATGAAGACACCTAGACCCTCCACTTTGATGGTGCCAAATGCCTCCAAGGAGTTGGGGTAGGTTATATTATAACCCTCATGGTAAAATCATCCCTCTGTCATTCCATCTAACCTTTGATGTCACTAATAACATGGTAGAATATGAAGCTCTCATCTTAGGTATGAAAGTGTACTTGACTTAGATATCCCATATGTACATGCTTTGGGTGACTTCAAACTTATTTTCTATTATATTAATGATTATTACCGATGTAAAAGTGAAAATATTATCACTTATCATCAAATGGAAATAACACTCACCAAAGAGTTTGCCTCTTTTACCATTGAGCCAATTCCAAAAAACCTAAACTCTATCAATGATTCTCTTGCTTTTTTAGCATCTCTATTTCATCCTCATCAAGAAATTAATGATTTCCAATTTCTTATTCAAATAAAAAAGTCACTATCTTATATCTAGTCATTTGCTTATTTGTCATATTGAGATTGTCACTATTCAACAGAGCCCATGGTCCAAAAACATCATTTGATTCCTAAAACATCATACTTATCCTCCAAACATAGATTCTTATGAAAAGACTAGGATTTATAAATAAGCTTTTAAATATGTCTTCTGATATAACACCCTTTATTATCATAATGCCTAAGGTACCCCTCTCTACTATGTAATGCAAGAAGAGGTCCCTCCTCTCCTTCAACAAGCATATGTGAGAATTTACAATGGTCATTATAACAGACATGCTACAACATGCAAATTCCTATGTATGGGATACTTTTGGCTTACATTAAAAAAGGATGCTATCTATTTTATTAAAATGTGTAATCATTGCCAACTTCATGACAATCTAATCCTTTTACCACCAGCTAAGCTCCAAACTGTGGAATCTCTTTGGCCATTTTCCATGTGGGGATTAGATCTCATTGGTAAACTACCTCGGTCACAATATGGTCATGTTTTTATCTTTACAACTACTGAATATTTTACCAAATGGGTAAAATAAATTCCTCTTGTCAATGTCATAATAAACATTATTTCTAAGTTTATCCTTAACCAAATCATTATCACTTTGAATTTCCCCATACTATCATTTTTGATAATGGTGGTAATTTAAAAAATAAGGACATGAAGTAATTATGTGCTAAATTTACAATATTCCACAAATTTTAAACACCTTACCATCCACAATGCAATGGCTAAGTTAAGGCCACAAATAAAATTCTATAAAAGACTGTTTGATAAACCTGCATTAATTGGCATCTTCATTCATATCTTGTAATTTGAGCCTATCATACTAGAATATGTACTACCACTTGGGTAACACCATTATTGCTAGTCTATGGTTCTGAGTCTATATTACCTTTAGAAGTTGAGCTTCCCTCTTTATGTATATCTCTTCATGATATCATTCTTGATAAATAATTACGTGAATCTCACCTTCATACCCTTGATCTTTTTAATGAACACTAGCTACTTGCTCTTCAACATAACTACCAATACAAGGCTAACATCACCAAACAACATAATAAAAAGGTTAAAGCATGTTCTTTCAATGTTGATGATCTTGTACTTAAGTTAGACTATACCCATGATAAAGAAGGCAAATATGCCCAAAAATGGTGGGGTCCTTATTTAGTGATATAAATTCTTAGTCTTAGCAATTATCACCTCCAAACTAATGAAGGCCATGTTTTCAAAGAACCCACTAATACGTAATTTTTAAAGAAATATTTTGCTTAGATATTCCCTTCTTATCATACTTTTATATATTATATTAATAACACTTCTTACAGGATTTATATACGGATCTCACCTTCTGCAATATTCTCATTTTACATAAACCTTAGTTCCTTCCCTTGGTCCTTTGGTTTCTTTCTCTCATGAGTTACATTGTAATACCATGGATAGGACCCGATTTTCCTCATGAATTCCTTTCACTTTCATATATTGATTTTTCAGATCAAGTTTCTTATTTTTCAAATGCTTCTTACACCCTCTTGTATTTTTATTTTGTGAGTTACAGTATCAAAAAATGGATAAGACTAGGCCCTCCTCATAAATACCATCTTTACCATTTTTCACATACTTTGTTCACCCACTTGGGTCTCTCTTTTGCAAGTTGCAATGTAAGACCATGGATTTGACTAGGTCCTCCTCACAAATACCATTTTTGACTTTTTTACACCCACTTGGGCTTATATTTTATGAGTTTAGTGTAAGACCATGGATAGGGTGAGGATCTCCTCATAAAATCAATATATTATATTAAAACACCTTTACTAAATTGAGTGTTCCTCTTCTAGTGTATTAAGAATTGGTTACAAGTTTGTGATCCCATATTCTCAGCTTCAATTTTTGTTTCTTTTGTGGATAAAACTTGCAAAATAAACTACATTAACATGTTTCCATACACTTACATTATTATGATAAGGAATCATTACTTCTTATCATTGTATTCCCTTTCATTTTGTCACATGTTTTGTAATTTGAAGTAATTCAAATTATTTCATGTTCATTCCCCTTGATTTCCTTTCCTTTCATTACACTTTGGATAAAACAAGGTTTCATTCAAGATAACACTTTTATTTCACATGAATAAACAAGACTGTTAGACACCATGCTCTCTAAGTTCTCTTTCTTAGCTACCAAGTCCAAAGTTTTCAAATGATAGTTATTTTTAGCACCCATGTTTGGTTTTATGAATCCATATGGAGGAGGAATATAAAAAGACATCAAAAGTTAAAAGCCAAATAATTTATAAACAAATATAAATGATCAAAAGACAATTTAAAAATAAAAAAGTCAACATCACACCAAAATACATGATTTATAACACATCTCATATCCCTAATCAAAGTTCAAACTCCACAGTTGGCCTCATACTAAAGCTGAGGTTCATTGGGGTGAGGTAGGATGCTAGATTTGAAAATAAGAATTAAAAAAAAATTCTATATGCTACGTACTTTATCATGCAAGTAACCAATCTTCATAGTAGACCAATGACTCTGTAAGGGGTCCTAAGGAATGGGGAACACATTATGGGAAGGTAAGTCCATTTTACTTTTCATGCATATAGTATTCATGGGATGATATTCATACTTCATTAGATGACCCAAGATTTGTGTGGTTAGGAGAAGTTATTTGGAGTCCTTAATTTTGAAATTCCTCTTCTTTTGACAAAACTAATCTAATTGTATTGAATTCAATAAATATTTTTCTCTACCTTGATTTTTCCTTCATTTCCCCCACTACCCATTTCTTTTCCCCCCTTGACAGGCAAGTTTGATTCTAAATTTGTTTCCCCACTTCTATATTACTTATTCACATATTAAAAAATGATAGAACTAATTTATTTCAGTTTTATCTATCCTTAAAACAAAATAATATGTTTGAGTGACTATGGATCATCTCCTTTACACCATTGCTTTCCATTTCTCGAATTGCCTTGGTTTAGTTGAAAATCTTTTATCACTTCCTTTTTTGAACAACTACATCCATTTCTATTTTTTAGTATTTTTTCCATTTTTAAGCGAGGTTGGATTATTACTTCTTAGTCACCAATGTTGTTTTCCATTTCATGTAATTTTTCCATTGATGATTGAGTAAGGATTGTTACTGCTCACTCATCAATGTTGTTTTACTAGTGCTTGCCAATCTTTGTCTAAGTAAGTATTGTTACTACTTTCACATTGATGTTAGATTAT
Organism: Torreya grandis; assembly: GCA_037957365.1. Classification (NCBI taxonomy): domain Eukaryota; kingdom Viridiplantae; phylum Streptophyta; class Pinopsida; order Cupressales; family Taxaceae; genus Torreya; species Torreya grandis. The sequence continues at coordinate 2,373,633 of JARHVA010002366.1, forward strand.
AATTTTTACATGTATACTTAGTTTTATTTGGTTTATTTACCTTTATTACTTAGGGTATACTTGTTTGAGTTTTTCAATCATTTAGTAGCTTGGCTTTTCACTTGATTTATTTTAAATTTTTGGCTTGGTCATTTGGTCCTAACTTAACATTTATCACTCTAACTTACCAAATTTACAAGTAAGTCATGCTTACATAGTTTAGTTATCTTGGATTTCTTGCATTTGTTTATTTTTTTTAGTTTTTTATCCTTAGGTTTGTCCAAATCAGTCTTTGCGCCCTCCATGATCAAAACTACAAACACAACAAACAAGCATCTAGTGATAAAGGTAAGTAAAGGTATGCATACATTAATTTCATTTTTAGTTATTTCATTTCAACCATTTACTTTTATTTATTTTATGCTTTAAAATACTATAATTTATTTAGCTTCAGTATTGTGTGTTGCTATGTTCTTTTATCAAAGCACCATCACCTATTGTACTTGAATTACATGTGATGAGATTTGAGTGGGGCATATGTATACACATAATATTTTAAAATTTTATCAATTAATGATTATTTCTCTCTTACATGAACCCATCGAGTCTCAATCTCTCTTAGTGCATGATTTAAAGGGTGTATCAGGAAAGGGGTGGGCATACCATTAGTCTTTCAAAATATTGTTGTCCCCTATACCACCACTTTAAACTAACACAAACCTCTCATATACACTTCCATAAGATTTGACACATCCCTTACACAATATTCCAATTAATTCACCACCTTAAACAATCCATACATAATCGAAAAACTCTTTTTTACATTTATCAAACAATGTTGGCCTGGGCTGACCTTATACTTAAATTATATTAGTATGTTACGGGTATAGTTCAGCCTTATCTAACCTAGATCAGGGCCTAATTTGATTTTATTAATTAACATTACAAGGTCAATTGGAATAACACTATCATCTAAACTTTTGGAAATTTTAGGGTTAGATTCAACTATATATACACATCCTTTTCACCATTTTTTATAGAGAGACAAAGTTAATCATTCACTTGCACTTCTTTACAATCTACTCTTCCACCATTCTACTTGTGGAGTCATTGCTTAGGGTTTACATTTGGAGAAGAATATTTAATCATGGAAAATCTTTGGATGCTTTGGCCTATCTTATCGATCCTTACAAACCAACACAATCTCTTGTGAAGCGTCGTTGGCCAAGGGAGAGATTGAGTCTTGATGAGTTCATTTTCAAGGTAATTATCTTTAACTATTATTCCTCTATTTTAGTAGATAGAATTAGCATAAGTAATGGATTTTAAATTTATTTATCTCTACATACATTAGATTTATATCTATACATACCTTAATTATAATTATTTTTTGCATGTTTACTTTCATGTTTATTACCCTCATTTTGTGCCACAAGCTTTGGTGAGCACCAGGTTAAATTTTACTTTACTTTTGTATTTACTTTGTGAATATAAAAAATATAGGACATAGCTATGGTTATTATATGGTGTTTCTTGACTAGAGGCTTTTTAACCCTCTCTAGTGATATTATTATGGTAAGGGACCCCTTGGTTAGGTCCCATCTTGGTCATGACCCTGATTGTCTAAATGTACTAACAAATAGAATGGTAATTGTGATTTATCTTCTCTAAGATAAGATTGATTTATAAATAAAATTTACTTTCCCTTGTATATAGTCTCTTCTTCATGTTTATGTAATCAAATTACTATTTTGAGTCTACTTTTTATATTTAACATAGCTCAACATTTAATTCAGAATATTCATTTATAAGAGATTTTAATTAATTGGCCTACTCTAGAATAATTTTATTCATCCTTGTGTATAGGTTGCTCCATCATTTTAACCCTAAAACCCAAAACATATTAAAAAAGGGTTTAGCATCTCTATGCTCTTGTTATCCTTTTAGTATTTGAAAATTTAAATTGGCTAAAAATAAATCTCTTCCTCCTTATAACCCTCGAGAGGGTGATAACTACTTTCCCTCTTACTAGGTCCATGTTATCACTACTCCAAGGGACAAGGTAGAACATCCTATAGTTTCAAAATAAGGTAACCAACATACCCTTCCTCAAACCCCTCCACCTCCCACATCTCCTCTAAATGGTGTGTGTATGCATATTCAATCTGAAGTACCTAGGGTTTGTGCTTGTGAAACCCTTAAAGATCAAATCATCAATATGGGAAGGATAATTAAAGAGTCAAAAAATCAAAATTAGTATTTTATTTCAAATCTCATATCATTGTAAAATCAACTCATATATGCCAAGAATCCATAATTTACTAGTGTTAATTATGCATTTGTATCATCATCTAGAAATGTTATGCCTATCACGACTTCAAATGAAGATTGGAAGCTATAAAAAAGTTCACCTACAAATTGTGATCCAAAAAGTATGGAAAAGTTGAAAAAGATTTCAAGTGATATTTTAATATAAACGATTCAATTTTTTTGATCAAACAACCTCCTCTACATCCTCTAAGGAGATCAAAATACTATTGTGCATATCAAACAATACATGAGAATCATGAAAAAATTTGTTTGGATTTGAAGAAAAAAATATAAAGTAAAATTTATATTGGTGAACCTATAATATATACATCAATAAAGCAACCCATTCACCTTATGAGTTCATCTTCTACAACACAAGTGCAAAAAGAACCAATATGGGTACAAAAGTATAATCAAAAGCAAAATAATTGTAAATGAAAAAATAGAGAAATAAAAGATTCAAAAGGCATAATTAGAATGATAAAATATTTAAAAGACTAAACTAGAGCAAGAAAGATTAATAAAATATAAATATTAAATAACAAAATTATAAAAGGCACAAGATGAAAAATATCAAATACATAATGAATGTATCGCAAAGGTAATGATACAAAAAAAATAAAAATTGAAGTTGCAAAATAAAAATCAAGGTAAGTAAAAAGTATTTTTAATAAGGGGTTACTACCAAAAGAGGTTCAAAAGCAAGAGATACTTAAAAAATCCAAAGTTTTAAATATGGTTGCAAAGGGGAAAATTACAAGTCTTTGCTCATATCAAGATCCTTTCACTATCACTGCTCAAATAAATGGCAAGAAATTTACAAATGTCAAGGTTATGGACTATAAATAAATTAGTTTTTATTCTATGTCATTTCTGTTATCTCTTATAAATAAGCATCAACTCTTGGATCAAACTAGTACATCTACAACATGTATGGGATCAATTAAATTAAGAGTTTCATTTGCTTCAAAATAGTGCTATCTTAATTTTTGTGTTATTTCAAATTTACGTCCATATAATGTTATTCTTGGAGGATCATGGTTAAAATCAAAAGGATTAATAATTGATAAAAACAAATGTTGCATATCATTTGATCATGAAGTTAAGATCACATCCTTTTCAAACAAAAAACAACAGAAATAAAGTATGTCTTCAGCTAATATAAACATAGATACAAGTAATGGTATATCAGTATATGCACATGACATAATACACATTTCAAAAGAGAAAACAAAAAGGTCAATACCACATTATGGGGAAGTTTCTTATTCATACACATATATGAAGGATGATAACAATCATGATGTTAATGGTTCCTATAACAATGTAGATTGGTATGATCCTAATGATATGGTTATACAAAAGATTATTATGATTATGATGATACAATACCTACACATAGGTATATCCTTAATGAGATCCTTTCTATATAGTATATTTACTCCTTGTCCATAGCTTTTTTGCTTATCATTCCACACATACAAAACATACAAAAAATTTAAAATATTATAGAAAATTCAAAACTAAGACCTATGCATACTTATGTTTAGTTCATTTACAATAATTAGTTTTTTCATAG